>OX451737.1:1696155146-1696755146 GCA_948472305.1 Vicia faba | reverse complement strand
AGTTTAGGCGTCCCAAGAAACCTCTGACCTCCTTCTCAGTGTGAGGGGCAGGCATTTCTTGTATAGCTTTGACTTTGGCAGGATCAACCTCGATGCCTTTGTTACTGATGATGAATCCCAAAATTTTACCGGACCTGACTCTGAAAGTGCACTTGTTAGGGTTTAGTCTGAGCTTGTACTCTTTCAATCTGACAAACAGCTTTTGCATAAGGTCGAGGTGTTCTTCTTCTATCTGTGAACGGGCTATCATATCGTCTACGTAGACTTCGATCTCATGATGTATCATGTCATGAAACAAAGCTACCATGGCTCGCTGATAGGTTACCCCGGCATTCTTTAGTCCGAATGGCATCACTTTATAGCAGAAGGTACCCCACTGTGTAACAAAAGTAGTTTTCTCCATGTCTTCAGGGGCCATTTTGATCTGGTTGTACCCTGAAAATCCATCTATGAAAGAAAATACCTTATGCTGAGCTGTATTGTCAACCAAGATGTCAATGTGCGGTAGTGGAAAGTCATCTTTAGGGCTGGCCCTGTTTAAGTCTCTGTAATCCACGCACATTCTGACTTTGCCGTCCTTTTTGGGCACGGGCACAATGTTAGCAACCCATTGTGAATTGCTTCATCACTTCAGCATTGATCTCAGACATGTCGGGCCTCATGCGGAAAACTTTCTGTTTGATTGGTGGGCAGTCTTCTCTTGTAGGGAGATGGTGAACCACAATATCTGTATCAAGTCCCAGCATGTCTTCGTAGGACCAGGCAAAGATCTCAACATATTCATTCAATAGCTGAACTAAGCGCTCCTTGACATTTGGCTCTAGGTTGGCACCCACTTTAACTTCTTTTCTGTCTACCTCTGTTCCCAAGTTGATAGTCTCTAACAACTCCTCGTGAGGTAGAATAGCCCTTTCTTCCTGTTGCAGCAGTCTAGCCAATTCTCCAGGCACTTCACAGTCTTCATCACCTTCGTATTCGGCATGATTGACCAGACCTTCAGAGTCACTGAAGGCCATAGCAGAATTGTTACCCATGGAATCTGGGGTGGATGGGTACCTGTATTTTGTGAGTGTGGGTGTGTGTAAGGGATAGCCACCTTTAAACAAATAGAATGTAAAAAGAAAGACAATGAACACAAAAGTTTATATATGAAAACGTCCATGATTCATTAAAATGGCATATGAAGATGGTAAATCAAACCCTTACAAATGGACCTATGTACCTCGGATAAGGCACAAGGTTAAAAGTGTACGAATTGTTTAAGAATTATTACAAACCAACAGAAAATGTTCGAAAGATAAATTACTGATTGATGAAAGTAATGGGAACAAAATCCTTTGCCTCCCAATTGCATAGTCCTCCTTCAACGGTCGGGAAAATCCAATCTTTAAAGTTGCTCTCATCTTCACCATCCTCTAAAGCATGAACTCCATGATGAATGATCTTCAATGGTGGCCCTCCAGCCCGGGAGCGGCGCACAGCCTTTTGAGCTGAAGCAGTGAAACCCAAGCCGAACTTATCTGTCTTGTAAGGAAAATCTGGCAGCTGACCCCATATTGTGCTTCCTCCTTCCTCAATCACAGCCTTCACATATTTGAGGGATGACATTCGAGACACAAGTTTGGTAATGATAGGTATAGAAGGCATTGTTGTAATTTCCTGAGCTACCTCCTCAAAATGCTGAAAGGGGGTTTCGATGAATTCACCATCCAATTCCACATAGCGGAAAGAATTAAGATGGCTTATCATGTATTCCTCTTCACCGCGAACTGTCACAATTTTCCCCTGGACAGGGTACTTAAGCTTTTGATGCAGAGTAGATGTAACGACTACAACATGATGAATCTAGGGCCTTCCCAACAAGAAAGAGTAGGAGGGACGAATGTCCATGAAATAAAATGTGGAATTGAAGGTTTCTGTACCCACTTTAATCGGGATGTCCACCTCCCCGTGGACCATCCGCTTAGAACAATCAAAGGCTCTAACGGTGATATTTCTGGGCTTCAAAATTAGACCTTCACAATCTAGTCTATCCAATGCTTTCTTTGGTAAGACATTTAAAGACGACCTGGTATCAACCAGAACGTGAGCTAAAGTAGTCCCTCTGCATTCCACCAAGACATGCAGCGCATCATTATGCTTTCTCCCCTTAGATGTTAAATCGGCATCGGAGAAGCCAAGACCGTTGTCGGCTGTTAGGCTAGCTACACACTCCTGGAACTGGTCCGCAGAGGTTTCCTGAGGCACGTGGGTCGTCTTCAAGAATTTGATCAAAGCTTTGGCATGAGCTTCGGAACAGAGCAATAGGGCCAGCATAGAGATTTTTGAAGGGGTTTGCCCCAGTTGTTCTATGACATCATAGTCGCTTTTCTTAATTATTTTTAAAATCTCCTCCATTTCCTTTTGAGTGGTCTCGGGGATGACCAAAGGTTGAGCCCTCGTCCTGACGGGCGCTTCTTGGATCCCCTTACCTTTATCAGCAGCAACAGTAGAGGGTACAACTACAGGAGTATCAATTTCTTCAATCACTGGAGTTCGCACAAATATGTTGATCGGCACAGGAGTAACCTTAGGAGCATTTGAGAGTCTGAAGATTGCCCTTGGAGGGGCAATCTCCGGAGAGAAAATTCTTCCATTGCGGGTGATTTTACTCGTCCCCGCAATATTTCCTATGTCAGGAGTCTCTTCATAGGAACTTTCTTCAACCGATTCAATCTGCTTAACACTGTGGTAGAAGATCTCTCCTCCATAATTCCACGGTATTGTTTTGTTGGACTTGTATGGGATAGGCCCCGGCATAGTTATCTTCAGAGGTACAAACTTTGGATCGGATGTAATCTTAACAGGTCTTTTGGAGACCTTGGAAAGACTGGCGGAAATGGTGATTATAGCAACATCTTTGATAGGAGTAACAAGATTTTTCTCAAAGAGGATTTCTTGATTATCCATTAGGCGTTAGATGCCTAACTTCAACAACGGACAGTCAGATTGTAAGGACGAACAAAGGTAGCAATCTTTTTCACAGCCCAGGAAAATCCCGGCTTTCAACAGATTCATCTTGATTATTGGTAATGGAGTCATTAAGTCATCAACAGCAGCAACAAAAAGATCCTCTTCAATAGCATGGACATTGTGACCATGTTTTGGCATTGGAGCAAAGATCACGTTAGGTTTTTCAGGGGCGTCAAACTCCACCTCTTTGGCATCTATTAAATCTTGGATCTTATTTTTTAGGGCCTAGCAATTGTTGGTGTCGTGCCCCACGCTATCTGAATGATAGGCACACTTGGCGTTGACATGGTAAAAAGGAGAAGTTGTATTCGGATTTTGTGGTACCTCTTTCAGGGTTGTAAGGTTTAACTTCAAGAGATGGGGGAGAACCAGAGCAGGTGTCATGTTTATTTTGGTGAACTGCCTAGCAGGCCTTTCTGCTCTTTGTTGGTTGGTTCTGGGTTGATTGCTTCTAGGCTGATCAGCTACAGTCTTCTGGATCATTACAACCCCCACCGCTGGCCGGTGCTCGACTCTTCCTCGACCTCTTTGAGAGTAGACAGTTGATACCTCTTTCTTGGCTGGAAAGGTCTTCTTGATAGCAACGGAAGCAGATGCATCCTTTTGAATTTTACCGCTCTTGATTCCAGCTTCAATTCTTTCACCAGTCAGAATTAACTCAGTGAACCCCGCAGACGAACTCCCGATCAAGTGATTAAAGAATGGACTTGACAGGGTCCCCAAAAACATATCCACAAGCTCTCTCTCAGACAATGGTGGTTGCACCCTTCCAGCCAAGTCCCTCCATTTCTGGGCATACTCCTTAAAGCCTTCATTGGAGACCATACCCATACTCTGTAATTGAGTACGAGTAGGGGCTAAGTCTGTATTATATTGATATTGTCTGTAGAAGGCAGCCGCCAAATCCTCCCAATTGTGCATATCAGATCTCTCAAGCTGGTATAACCAATCTAATTGCGTACCCGACAAACTATCTTGAAAAAAGTGGACCCACAGATCCTTATCAGAAGAATAAGGTTGGATCTTTCTGACGTAAGACCTTAGGTGCATTTTCGGACAAGACAAACCATCGTATTTAGCAAATGTAGGCACCTTGAATTTAGGGGGAATCACAATCCCAGCAACCAACCCTAGCTCCTCGAAATCCAGCCCAGGCACTCTTTGTACCTCCATAGCTGCCAGACGCTCTTCTAGATTCTTGTACTTATCGTCTGTAGGAGGGTGCTGCTGCTCAGAGTAGTCTTCATCCTCTTCTTCTTCTTCTTCCTCAGACTTGGAGGGCACTGCAGCTCCCTTTCCCTTTCCTACCCCTTCATCAGATGTTGAGGGGAAATCCAGGAGCCTTCTAGCTTGGTTCTCAAATCTTCTTCCCATAGTAGCCACACCAACTCTTTTCTTTTTCTTTTTCTCTTTTTCCTTTTCCAGTAGTGCTTTAAGATCCTCCTGACCCTTTGCCAAGGTCATGAGGAGTTGTTGGAACTGTGAATTCTGCGCTTGTAAATCTTTGACCATCTGCTTTATATCCATCTTGCTGAAATAAACAGCAGAGAGATAAGGAAACCTGGTGTGAAGACATGTTTATGCATATGATGAATGATATGTATTCATGTAATGCATTCAAGGATTCAGAAATTCAAATTTGTTGTAAACACACGTCATATTAATAAAGATAGAATTTGTTAGTACATAAATGCCCCATGGGCGAAATAATACAAAATTATAAGGTAAAAAGACGTTGCGCATCCTCTTTGGTGCGATGTAGATGTTGAGAGTCTGCTCTTCGTGGAGTTGACGAGTTAGTTCCAAAACCTTCTTCTCACTGGCGTAGAATTGGGCTTTAAAAGTATTGTGTTCTCCCTTGAGCTGTATCCAACTCCTTTGTAAATCTTCAAGTGATGTTGGCATGTCAGGATGTAGGAGGGTGTATGGAACCTCTCCTTCCATAACAGGCTCTTTGATCACCGGGAGAATGTAGGGGTAAGGAATCATAAGATTCTGGGCGCGGGTTCGTACCCACTTAAGGTAAGGCTCAAGGGGGATGGAATTCTTGTGTCCCAGTGTCTTACTGTCTGCCTTGTTGGGCATCCTCCAAGCTCGGATAAACCTTTGTCGAAGTCCTTGAGCATCATTGTCGAAGTCAAAAACCAAGTCTATAATCAGCATGTCATGAGGGCCATCCCTTCGGGCATACCCAAATTATCTTAGAGCCAAACAGGGGTTGTAGGTAATGCCTCCCCTAGTGCCAAGTAGTGGGACATTAGGGAATTCCCCACAACGATCAATGATGATGACATTTTCTTTAGACCGAGAACACCAATGAACATCAGAATATGTAAGAGTCATCAACCGTTGTGACCACCTCAAGCCTTGCTCATTCTTCAAGACTGACTGGGGAAGGTGAGAAATAAACCACCTTGCTAGAAGAGGAGTACAACACATGAGAACACCTCTTTTCCTCATTGTTCGTGTGTAAAATGAGTGGAGGATGTCCCCAATAAATGTAGGCACAGGATTCCGAGATAGGAAAATCTTGACAGCATTCACATCTATAAGTTGGTCAGGGTTTGGGAACAAGACCAACCCATAGATGAGAAGTGCTACAATCTCCTCAAAAGCTTGCAGGTCTAGAGAATTCCAGCAGTCTTGTGCCTTCTCAAACAGAAACTTTGCCAAGAAACCCTTGACACCACTTCTGGTTTCCCAATGACCTTTGATATCAGACGGTTGCAAGTGTAAGGCTTGAGCAACATCTTCAGGCTTTGGCTCTCTTTCTATACCGTTGTAGGGTAGTTGATGGAGAATAGGAATCCTCAGGAGTTGAGAAAATTCCTCCAAAGTAGGTACTAGTTGGTAATCAGGAAATGTGAAGCAGTGGTGTAGGGGGTCAAAGAACTTGAAGAGAACTTTCACCATGTCTTCTTCAATATTGGAGTTGACCAAGTTGAGAAGTCTACCATGTCTTTCAGTGAAGGGAAAATTCTCTAGAATCTTGGAAGCAAGCTCCTTGAGTAGAGGAGGAATTCTCACAAGGTTGACCTGGATTGTTTTCCTGCGAAGTGATTCCATGACCTACAAAATAGGAACAAAGATGAAGATCCAAACCCTTGAAATGGTTAGTGGATGCATATTATGCTTTATGATGTTCATGATGTATGCACAAGTATATGTACAAACAAATCACACAAGATCCTAGTTTCAGGCTTGCATGGCGTTTCATAGGTAAGTACCCTCTTGAAGTTTAGTTGGCTCAACCTGTCCTATAAATAGTAACCGGGTTTTAAGGAGCTCAATATCACTGGATTATTTTCTGTGTTCATTGTTTCAGTTTAGCCACTTTACTGGCGACCGAAATATTCCAAGAAAACAACCCTCAATGAGTATAGTATTGAGTATCTACCATCTTCGGACTGCACCAAAGCCGGTCATCTCACTACCCCTAAAAAGGCCAAGATGGTCAAGTAAAGGTTCTAAAAGTCCATCAGTGCTTCATGACATTACTCAGCGGCCCCGTATTCTCCTTGATTAACTTAAAGGCTACCGGTACCCACAAATATGTCGCACTAATATAGCTATTGCTTCAACCATGTCGGTATAGCCCGCACAGTTTCCACAATTTATTGCTATTTACCTATGAATGTTTCCCAAATCCGGGTAGAGGATTTCAAACCCAAACAATAGAACCAAGTGTAAAGCAATCAAAGAAAGAAAGGTAAGCATGTAAAGGTGATCTAAAACCTAAGGTAACCCCACTTTTGTTATTGTCCCCAGCAGAGTCGCCAGTTCTGTGATACAGTAGGAGAACTGACTTGAGGTTTTGCATTTGTGTTCGCAAATGTTTGGGTTTAGCAAGAGTCGCCACCGACTTTTTATTTTATCCAAAGGAAAGGTCAAAAAGCACAGGAAAGACCTTTGATATGTTTTCTTGGGTTCGGGGGGTAGATTATGAAAAGGGAAGGTTCAAGCACCCTTTTCATCCATGGTTATCCATGGGCTCTTAGTTACTTGTTTAGATCACTTGCTTTTGCTTTTCAATTGTTTGAAATGGTGCTTTGTGTGTGGTTTTGAAAGTATTTTGAAAAGAGGACATCGTTGTGGCAACCTTTGTAATGATTATTGTTTGAATGTATACAAATGTGTTTGTCTTTTGAAAAGATGTTTCAATGTTTGAAAGTTTGAAGGTTTGAAAGTTTGTTTTGGGAAATGTTTTTGAAATTGTGTTGTGATGTGTTTTTGAAAATAGCAAGGATGTTTGCAATTTTTGTTCAAGTAACTAAGAGTTGTCTACCCTATCTACTCAAAGATCTTTCCTACACATTTTTAACCCTTTTACATTGTTGTTTTACGATTGTATTTGGTAAACAACCTTGTATTTGGATGTTAAACGGGACAGGTGCGGGTCATCGTATGACCATGATAGCAATGGTGCTAAGCATCTTCAACAATTTTTTGAGGGACTAGACCATTTTTTTAGGCAACCAAGATAGCGTCATCGAGGGACTATGATCTTTTGTTTTGTTTTTGTTTTGCCAAGATACTCAACATGCATACCATGGCCATTTTAAAGGCAACAAGTGGATGAAACCCTAGGGGTGCATGTGTGCATTGTGTTGTCAATTTACATGCTTTTATGTCTTGTATTAGGTCTAGCTATTTGTTTTGATTTTGGATATTGCATACAAACCCTAATCTCTATCATGGCATATTTGAAAGCAATAAATGCGTAAAAGTAATCTAAGCTATTACAATATTGATATGGGGAGGGGGTACAATTTTGAATAGGGGATATTTGCAAGAAATTGAAACCCTAAAATTATTACAACCAAATTGAATTAATTGTGCAAATAAATAAATAGGCAAATATTTAAATGGACAATTAAATAAATATGCAATATATTGTAAATATGCAAAAAAAATGTTTTTTTGTATTATTTTTATATATGTAAAAATAAACTATTTAATGCATTAAAAATAATAAAATAAAAGATTATTTTTATTAAGGGTGGAAACCCTAATTTGTTTTAAGAAAAAATATATTATGTATTATTTATTTATGTACAATAAAAATAAAAATATATACAAATGTCAAAAAATAAAAATATGTTAGGAAAAATATTATTTAAGTATATAAATAATAAAAATAAAAATATAATATTTTTTGTATTATTTACAAGTTTTTATTAAAGAAAATAAAAGTATATACTATTTAATAATTATTTCTATGTCTAAAAAATAATAAAATAAAATGTGAAAATTAAATAAAATATTTTTGGTAATTTTTAAAGTTTAGAAAAATAAAATAAAGTCAGAAATAAAAAAAAAATGAAAAATATAAAAAATAAAATCAAATGGGCCAAGGGGGTGTGAGAAGTAAATCAGGGGTGCAAAAAGCATAGACCAACACAGGCCCAGCCCACTTGCTTCATCTTCAACCTTGTGACAAACAAAAACGCGTGCCTGTATGTTCAAACTGGAAATCCTGCATACGTGCTCTAAAGCAAAAACTCACAACACAAAAGTTATAACATTTTTCAACACGATCCCAACCATATAAAGAACTTAATCTAACTCTCAAAGACCAAAGAGAATTTCTCTGGCCCTAATTTCTAACCTAACTTTTTCAGAAGTTCATCAATCAAATTCTCTCAACACAGTTAACTTAAATGAAATCTATGCATATGTACAGCTTAAGGGCAATGAGTACTACATTTTTTATTCACAAACCTAAGCATAATGATTCCTAAATAGAGAGATAGAAAGTTGGAAAATACCTTCTTCAGTTGAACTCGAGTATGGCAATGTGGAGGTTTCCAATGAGGCCTGAGATGCTTGGGAGCTTGCTTGAACTTCCTTGGACCTTCCCCAATGCTTAGTTTGCTTTGAGCTTGCTTGAATAAGCTTGTAGAAGTCAACCTGCACAAGCAGGATTTAAAAATGGTGAAGCTTGTAAATGGAGTTACAGTCACTGGCCAATGGTTGGGAGAGCTTAGATGGGTTGTATGGAGTGTGTTGGAAGAGGTTTGGGACAAAACGCACGAGTGGTTTGTGAGATGGAGGTGCAACTGCAGAAGCTGCCCTGTTTTGTAAGAAGATGGTGTTTTGGTGTTTTGGAAGGCTTGAGAAGTGGTTAGCTCGTGCTTCTGACTTAAGGAAATATGCAAAACTTGTTTTGAATGGTTGCAAGAGTTGGTTTTATCAGATACAAGAGTTCTCTTTGTTTTTGCAAGTTGACTTGGCTTTTAAGAAAAGTGGGAAATGACACAAGGCAGGCCTGTATAGGCTAGCTTCAAGTATGCACAAGATTGTTGTACCTTTGCCTAAGTTTATGGAACTTTTTTGCCGCAAAGAGAGGGGTTCAAGGCTCAAGGGAAACAAGTTGACATAAAGTTGTGCTTTATGAAAATAGCATTGTTGCCTTTTTGCCAAAAATGGATTAAACCCTTGTGTAAACTTCCATTGATCAGAATAATGCTTAAACCATTGAGTTTGCATTCAATTTTTGAGTGTGTAAGGGTTTAAAGACCTGTGAGCAAGTACAAGTAAGGCTGGATAGAATTTGCAATTTGTAGCAACATGAAAAATGCCATGGATCAAAGTGACTTTTTGCCAAATTCAAATCTTCGATTCTCTGTAACCATAAATGATTTTGGAGAGTTCTTAGACATTTTGGAAAGATTGTAAGATGCTCTAAAATCCATATTTGAAATGCATTTTGAAATTACAATTGGAACTAGGTGAAAAATTGCCATGAAGATAGGTCAAAATCCTGCCTAAACTAGGGCAAAATTTCACTTAGTTAGAAAGTTTTTGGACCCTTGTTCATAAAATCATAACTTGATATCCAAGCATCTTTTGGGAAAATTTTGTGAAACAAAGTTGTATATTTTATGGAGTACTACAAATTTCATGTTGGAAGTTTTGTTTGAATCCAATTGCATCATGGTGAAAATTTTGGAAGAAGTTGGGAATAAATAAGAAAATTTCATAACTTAGAAAAATTCTAAGTTATGAAAATTTTCAATCTTAAACCCTAATTTGCAAATCTAGGTATCTTGATGAACAAGTTTCATGTTTTGACACATCTTAATGAAAAATGACCCTTGGCACTTGATTTTGACCAAAAAGTCAAAGTTTGACTTTTCAATGTACAGTTGATTTTTGATCAGTTGACTGGAAAATTCATCTGTCAATCCAGTGCCTTTGAGATTTTTTGAACCTTGTGATTAGGTCAAGATGATGCCATTGAGTCCTTGAAACCATACTTGAACCCAATTTTCCATTGTCTAGGTTAAAAATCAGAAATTGCCCTTCTGTAGTCAAAACCCTAAAAATGACCATTTTGCCCTTTTGATGATCTGATCAAATTTCTTGAGGAGTTGTGGTCCAAACTTGATCAAATGGTACATATGAGTCTATAATGTTGATGTGGATCAAAAATTATGATTTTTGACTGTAAATTGGTCACAGTTGACTTTTTCCCCAATACAACTGATTTCTAGGTCAACTGTCTAATTGACTGGGCAAAAATTTGATTCAAGACTTAAAACTTGGTATGAACAATCTTATAGGTCCAACATGAAGTATGAAAGTCACTTTGAGCATTGGAAGTCCAAAAATCCCTGTGCAAACTCAAACCCTAATTTTAGGTCGACAGTGCAAGGAGATGTCTTGAGCAGAGCAAACCCTAATTCTGTCTGGAATCCAAAGAGTCTTGTGAGGGGAAATCTTGATAAAATGAGAGGGAAAATTTTGGGGTACAACAGAACGCATGGCTATATTCTGCAATTGCACACGAGTTGGTGCAAGATCAGTGTTGTATTGGTACTTCTTATAAAAAGCAGCAACTAGATCTTCCCAAGTGTGAATGTGGGAACTCTCCAATTTATAGAACCACTCAAGGTGCGTCCCAGCTAAACTCTCTTGGAAGAAGTGGATCCAAAGCTTCTGATCAGTTGTGTATGGTTGAATCTTATGGACATAAGACTTTAGGTGCATCTTAGGGCAAGAGACTCCATCGTACGGGGAAAAGGTAGAGATTTTGAACTTTAGTGGGATGACCACTCCATAAACCAAACCCATGTCTCCTAGGTTCAAGCCAGGTACAACTTGCACTTCCACAACTTTTAGTCTGTCTTCAAGTTGTTTGTATTTTTCATCCACTGGTGGATACTGCTCCTCAGAAGAGTCTTCGTCATCAGTATCTATGTTAGCTCTAATGCTTCCATCTTCCTCTTCTTGACTGTCTTTAGAAGAAGCATCTTCTTTTTGAGCTAGCTGGGCATGCCCCTTGCACTTTCTCCTTACGTTGAGGATGATATACTTTTTCTTCTTCTTGCTCTCTTTGGTGAAAAGTGTTTTCAGATCTTCCTGACCCTTGGCCAAGTTCATGAGTGCTTGTTGGAACTGAGCATTTTGAGCTTGAAGATCTTTAACTGTTTGCTCTAGAGCCATCTATTACTGAAATAAACAGTAAGCAAATGAGAAATCCTGTACGGGAAAACCTGTTATGATGACATGCATGATATGTGGATGCAATGTTTTCAAGGATCTCGGGGGTAAACACAAGAAGATGTTAGAATTTGAACATTGATCAACAACTTTGATTGGGGAAATTCGTATTGGTGGATGTCCTTCCACGAGAATCAAGCTCACCATGTAAAATGGGTCATAGCCCTTGACTCAAGTTACCGTGCTTTGGTCTTGACGGAATTTTATTAGAGAATGAATCCTTTTTCCCCTTGATAGGCATCTGGTTCAACATGACCCTGCATCATAGGCCCCTTGAGATCCTTGACATGGTTATTGAAAAGGCTATTGTTATACCCCAAAATTTTCCCTCATTTCTCAAGGAATCACCCTGGATCCTCAAGTTTGCTTTCATCCACTTCCAAGCATCGAATTATCAATTTTTCCAAGCAAACCATTCACAAGGGCAAAATGGTCATTTGCACACTAAAAAGTCAAACTTTGACTTTTGGATCAACATCAAATCTCAAGAATCATATTTCATCAAAACATGTTGGAATATGAAGTTTGTTTCATCAAGAGGTTCAAAAGTCAAGTTTACTATGGAAAAGCCAAATTTCTAAATACTTGGGATTTTTTTCTAAGTATTTAAGAAAAATGACACTTCAGAACTTCTGAGCCAGCCTCCAGGCAGGTGCAGTCAGAAGATGTAAACATGGTTCAGCACATAGTCTCCAGTCGGAACATGTCTCTTAAACATCTATGCAAGTTCAGTCAGAGTTTGTTAGGGTAATGCAAAGAAGGTTAAGGAGTGTGTTGCAAGCTTTCTAGAAAGTCTGAAAGCTCCTTCAGAACATGATGGAGCCAAAAGATACAAAGATCAGAGGATGGATGCTACACTGAGGCATAACTTCTGATCTAGAATAAAGCCTTAGTATAGAGTATCACGTTGCAGGATTTCTGGTTGTGATAAGTCCCATCATCATTTAAGTCTCATTTAATGCTCACAACCACCTTCTGAGTCTTTATCCAAAGGATTCTCACCATGTGTACTTCTACTGTCTTGGGATAGCAACTTTGCTACTAAGCCCATGCTTTGCTTTTTGCTTTTCCTTAATTCTTGCTGACAACCACCATGTTTGCTTCAAAAACAAGGCAGCGCTTCAGCACATGAAGGCTATATTCAACGCTTTGGTCAGAACATGACCAAATCCCAAAAACCTTATTTATGCAACTTGTTGCAGACCTATAACCAACAGCTAGCTCAACCTACGCCTGCATCCCATGACTACACCAAACTAGCATACAAAAACTGTGATGAAAAAGCAAAGGAACAGGATGCCAAAACGGGTTCAAATCCTATTTGTTTTTCCCCCAAAAAATCACAACAAATTCATCTATAAATACTTGGCTCCATCATACGTTAAAGGGGGCTTTTTTGGACGAGAGGCTGAAGGCTACTAGCTGGCTTTTGGAAAGAGAGAACTATCAAGAGAGAAAACGAAGTTGTGAAACCTTCATAAAAATCCAGACTTCTCATATACAAAAACAAACCTTTGTTCTTCCTTTGGAGCCAAATAATACAACCACTCTTCCATTTCTCTTGCTGACTCAGAACATCCAAAGGCAGCCACTCAAAGCTCCAAGCACGCCCCAGGTAAGTCTTTCTGGCCTTACTTGCTTTTCATTCTGAACATCATTAACATGTAAATATCATAGTATTAATGTTGTACATATCATTGTATGAATAGAAAAAACTATGGATCAGAACTTCTAGAATAATGCTAGGCTCAGACTTAGGATTAGAATTTCTGTAATTTGTTGTGTTGTGATCATTCTGATTCGCTGAACTGAATAAATTGTTGATGTGCTAATTAAGAGTTGAAACGTAACACAGAACTTCTGTTTTTTTTCACTCACTGTTAACACACATTGAACTTCTGATGCTTACATGCTGTTAAGAAAACACAGAACTTCTGAGTTCTCCTCACATGTCAAATACATTGAACTTCTGATTGTTTCCATCAGCTGTTTTCAAACACTCAGAGTTTATGACTTTCACATGCTGACAATGTACTGAACTACTGACGTTTGCTCACTGTTTTAGTGTAATACATAACTTCAAACTTGTGGCCCACTGTCTGAATACCACCCGAAACTTCTGTGTTTTCCCTCTAACATTTCTTGCAGGACCTCAGAGTTTACCAATTCAGAACTTTTGATGCCCACTGACGTCTCCTGCTGAGTCACAGTGCTCTTAGCTTCAGAACTTTTGATGCCCACTGACGTCTCCTGCTGAGTCACAGCGCTCTTAGCTTCAGAACTTCTGATCCTTGCTGTTTTGCTTGCAGCAGCACGTTTTTTCTATTTTGCATTTATTTTCCTTTTCATCCTTTTTTTATTAACATAAAAAACATAAAAATATTTTTCTTCATTTTATTTCCTTAAGACAAAAATATTTTCTAAACAAGTCCATTTTACATTTATTGTACAGTATTTCAATATGGTTGTAATAGTAATGTAGGAATTATTTTTACTTGTAATCACCATTCATAAATATGTACCCTCATCCCCTAAATATTGTAATAGCGTAGAATTTCATTTTCCGCAATTTACTGTTTTCCTTATACTGTATAGTAATTAGGCGTGTATGGCAAGAGATAAAATCAACAAGCAGATAACCCTAATCAAAGATAAATGCATGCAATCAAATACACTTGCACACATGCACCCTTAGGGTAATATCACTTTGTTGCCTATCTAAAAAATAGTCATGTCCCTCGAACATGGGCGTTTTATCAAAGACCCTCGATAAAAGATCACAGTCCCTCGATGACCCTCGATGTTGCCTTCGGTAAACGATCTAGTCCCTAAAACGACATTGCTAAAACGTTCCATGGGTTGCCTTCTATGACTATACAAACGTCCCTTCATATCCAACGATGGGACTTCTTACCAAAACAGTGGTAAGATAGCAACATCTAAAGAAGGAGGAGAAGCACATATAAGACCTTTTGAGTAGGTAGGTTCGCTTTCAGTTACTCGCTTTCTCACAACAAAAACACTTTACACACCTCACAAACACCTCTTTGAACTATTTTTGAAACAAACACTTTGTATGCTTTCTTATAGAAACGAGAATCATTACAAAGTTACATTTTCAAAATACTTTCAAAAACACACACCACAAGCACATTCAAACAAAAGTAAGTGATCTAGCGAGTAACTAAGAGCCCATGGAAAACCATGGATGGAAAGTGTGCTAATACCTTCCCTTTTAATAATCTACCCCCCGAACTCAAAAACATCTCTAAAAGGTCTTTCCTATGCTTTTTCACCTTTCCTTTTGGATAAAAGAAAAGTCGGTGGCGACTCTTGCTAAACCACAACATTTGCAAACACAAACGCAAAAAACCTCAAGTCAGTTCTCCCACCGTATCACAGAACTGGCGACTCTGTTGGGGAAGTACTTAAAAGTGGGGTTACCTTAGGTTTAGATCACATTTACTTGCTTACATTGTTTGATTTGTATGCTTTACATTTTGGTTCCTTGTTTGGGTTTGTTTTAAATCCTACACCCGGATTTGGGGACACCTTTTAGGTAAGTAGCAATACACTGTGAGGGAACTGTGTGGGGTATACTGACATGGTTGAAGCAGTAGCTACATTGATGTGGCACTTTGGTTGGTACCGGTAACCCTTGAGTCAATTAAGGAGAGTATGGGGACGCCACGTGGTGTCGTGAAGCATCAACTGACCTTAGAAACTTACTTGACCAACTTGGCCCATTAGGACGTAGTGAGATGACCGGCTTTGGTGCAGTTCGAAGTTGGTAGATACTCGATGCTACACTCATTGAGACTTGACCCCTGAGTTTTGTTCGGTTGCGAGTCGGTTTCTTATTGAACGAAGCTTGTGGTAAAGGCCAATGATATTGAGATCCCTTAGAACCCGGTTACTATTAACTAGGACAGGTTGAGCCAACTAAACTCCAAGAGGGCACTTACCTACAAACTCCATGCAAGCCTAAACCTAAGGACTTGTCTAATTTGTGTGAATATGACTATTTGTATATAAACTTGCTTAACTCGCATATTTGTACATAACATCGTAACATCATACCATAGCATTTTCAATAACCATTTCAAGGATCTCTAGGGTCTTTGATGCAGGGTCACGTTGAACCAAACGTCTACCAAAGGGCAAGAGGATTTATTTTCCTCTAACCAAACGCCGTAAAAAAAATCAAGTACAACAAACATGAGTCAAGGGCTATAACCCACTTGACATGGTGAGCTTGATTCTAGTGGAAGGACATCCACCGATACAAAGTTATCCAATCAAAGATGTTGATCAAAGTTCAATTTTTAACTTTTTCTTGTGTGTACTCCACGAGATCCTTGAATACATGCATCCACATATCATGCATCCACATATCATGCATCATATCATAACAGGTTTCTCCCATACATGTCTCCTTATCTTCCTACTGTTTAATTCAGTAGAGATGGCTCTAGAGCAGACTATCAAGGACATCCAGACTCAAAACGCTCAACTTCAAAAGATATTCTTGAACCTATCCAAGGGACAAGAATAGGTCAAGGCGCTCCTCACCAGGGGCATGATCATGGGAAATCCTGAGGGCAACAAGGATGATCAGTTGGAAAGGATACAAACTGAAATAGCCATAATGAGGGTCCAAATGATGGGACAGCTGGTGGGCCAGATGGCTCTTATTCAAAACCTGGCACAAGGACAAGAAGAGCTGAGGGTCCTCATCAACAAGCTTTGTAGGGATGGATGTAACCAAATGGGGAAAACATCTAGGATTAGGGATCAAGTCATCATTTAGCCTCCCTTGAGACAAGAAGCCGAGAGAAGACCTTCCCAATTTGCTTCCACGTCACGAGCCCAACAACGACTTCGTCAACATCAACCGAAAAATCAGCAAAGGCAAAGCAAGCCCAAAAGGCAATTTACCAAACTAAACATGTCGCTATCTCAAGCTTTACAACACCTATTAAAGATGAATCTGATTACGTTAAGGGATCCTCCTCGGAATCCCAATACCTCTGCTCCTAGCTATCATCCCAATGCACTATGTGCATGCCACTCCAATAATCTTGGGCATGATACGAATGACTATTGGGCTTTGAAAAATAAGATCCAAGACTTGATTGATGGAGGAATGCTGGAGTTCACACAAGATGGCCAAACTGAATTCTTCTGCCATCCCTCAAAGGCTCGCCACCTAAAGTGACAAGTTCAAACAAAGAGGCTTCTGTTCGTTTGAATTTTCAGTTGTAATTTCTTTTGTTTGTTCAAACACTTATCGATTAATGTCAAACTTTGTTTCATTAATGCATTGCATATGTTTGTCTTGATTTGATCCACTCATTTTCATTACATTTAAATTATGCTTTTTACTCTCTTTATGACATTCAACTCTTGCTAAAAGTTACAAGCCTTTAGAGGGAGGATGACGAAAACAATGCCATAATCTCATACAATATGATTTTGAACAGACCTTGCTGATGATGTACAGGTGTTCTTTCAAATCCTAAACACTGGAGTTATAAGAAAGATAATCCTTAGACAACCCCTTCGAGCCAAAGAAGTAGAAGTTTTTCTTTTTCACAAAAATTGAAACCTTTAATCAAAACCTGAGGCAGGGTAGTCTCTCAGTTACTTCAAATGTGCGTTCAAGCCGCAAACTCTCATCTCGTAATACAATGAATAACGTCAAGAAACATTCCTCTGGAATCAAAAGACGGTGATGGTTCCCTATCACATAGGCAGTCATTATCTCTCAAAAAGAAAAGCCCACTAAGTCAAAACCTACAAAGGAGACTTAAGAAAACTGAGGCATCCCGCTGACTGTAATCTCAAAACAAGAACAGTCAGGCAAAACTTAGGGATAACAAATCAAAAGAAATAGGTCACTACAAATCCTCAACAACAAAAAAAAATGTTGCAAAAAATGATTGCCTTCCGACAAACTTAACTTGTCTGAACCATCACTAAAGCGTCATTCCAGACTCAATTGGAGTTCAAACATACAATTAACTGAGTTTAGGACTGAAGAACGTCACAAAGAACGGGTGAGTACAAATACACTTTGAGCCTTTACCCTTTGTTTCTTAAACCGTGAACCAAGCCATATTACAACCCTTCAAAAGTCCTAATTGAAGCATGGGTTAGTTCGAAAGCATACTGTTATAAAAGGTATCCTGACTCCTATAAGGCTTTACTCAAAATCCAAAGTTGAATTACAAACTTCTTTACTTGCTATAAACGCATTTTTTAAAACTTCAAGACAAGCATAAACTTTTCATTACTTGAATATCATTCTTTGCATATGGTTATTTGTTTGACAACGGAGAAATTCACACAACGAATATCCGATGAACGAAAGCTCTCTCAGTGAACAAAATCAATTCAAGTAGGATGACGCTCCCATTGATAAATCTCCTAGCAACAAGGGGACATGACATGTCACTATCCAGCACACCTGGGGCAGTCCAGTCAATATTCCAAGAAATCTCTCAAGAAGTTCAGAGTAACCAGGAGCAAGTCTCCATCTCTGTCACTTGGGGCATTTAACGTCAATCCCGACAAAGGGTTACGTACAATCAAACATTTACTGGCAGTGTTACAAACACTCACTACTAAGGGCAGTGACTAATCTCCCCAACAATCCTTCTCATAGGATGACTCCCAGCAAGAGTTTAATCTCTGAAAGCCTTCCCCCAACTGAGTTGACCTCAAGAATCCTCGAGGACTTTCCCCCAATGAAGTCGTCACCTCTCAAGCAGACCAGCAACAGCGTTTATTTCCCCAACAAACTACAAATTCCCCAGCTTGAGTTTTCCTCTCCAACTGCTACAAATCAATGGACTACAACTCCATTTCCCCAGTAGATTACTCTACAACCCTCATTAAGTTACTATGAAACCTGGACCCGACCAGATATCAGTTCAACTTTGACTCCCCAGTAGAGCAACGGACAACCGAGACTCTTGAACTCTTTTCCCAAGCAGGAATAAACATTATCCCCATAGAGTTTTCAATATCCCCCAGTGGAGTTCTCCTCAAACAACCAAACAGGAATCCCCAATGGAAACATTCTAAGCAAAGTTTGAAGACATACCAACTATTCAACAGCAGTCCAGGATTTAACGACTCCCCGGAATTTGTCAAGGATTTATTTTCCCAGACAAAGATACACTTCATTAAACATGTCACATTTCATACATCCTATTTGCATACATGATAAGTGCATACGACACAATCTCATTTATTTTGTGAACATCATGACATCATGCATTTCATGCATCACGACATTACATACAACTAACGTTCTACTTTCTCAGGAAAAGGTCAATCAACGGGTGGCTACCATCTACCTTTTCAAGTTCCAGATTAATACCTGTAAACAAGCCAGGAAAACTATCTGTGGACGACTTATTGTAGATTAATACCTGAAACCAGACAGGACAACTATCTACTTGACCAGCTGAAGTAACCCTACACCGGTTCCTTCTCAAATCAAGATGCAGTTTTACACAGACTCATCATTAGGCAACCCTACACAGGTTCCTTCTTTCCAAGATGAAGTTTTACACGGACTCATCATGAAGCAACCCTACACCGGTTCCTTCTCTTTCCAAGATGCGGTTTTACACTGACTCATCATGAAGTATCCCTACACAGGTTCCTTCCAAAGAAATTTCAGATGCAGTTTTACACTGACTCATCATGAAGCAACCCTACACAGGTTCCTTATCAGGAAATTTCAGATGAAGTTTTACACGGACTCGTCATGAAGTAACCCTACACTGGTTCCCTCTCTTTCCAAGATGCAGTTTTACACTTACTCATGATGAAGCAACCCTACACAGGTTCCTTCTCAGGAAATTTCAGATGAAGTTTTACACGGACTCATCATGAAGCAACCCTACACCGGTTCCTTCTCTTTCCAAGATGCAGTTTTACACGGACTCATCATGAAGTAACCCTGCACAGGTTCCTTCCCAGGAAATTTCAGATGTAGTTTTACACGGACTCATGATGAAGCAACCCTACACAGGTTCCTTCTCAGGAAAGTTTAGATGAAGTTTTACACTGACTCATCATGAAGTAACCCTACATCAGTTCCCTCTCTTTCCAAGATGCAGTTTTACACAGACTCATCATGAAGTAACCCTACACAGGTTCCTTCCCAGGAAATTTCTGATGCAGTTTTACACTGACTCATCATGAAGCAACCCTACACAGGTTCCTTCTCAGGAAATTTCAGATGAAGTTTTACACGGACTCATCATCAGGCAACCCTACACCGGTTCCCTTTCTTTCCAAGATGCAGTTTTACACTGACTCATCATCAGGAAACCCTACATAGGTTCCCCCTTTCCAGATGAAGTTTCACACCGACTCATCCTTAGGAAACCCTACACAGGTTCCTCCTTTCAAGATGAAGTTTTACACGGATTCATCATGAAGCAACCCTACACAGGTTCCTTCTCAGGAAATTTCAGATGAAGTTTTACACTGACTCATCATGAAGTAACCCTACACAGGTTCCTTCCCAGGAAATTTCAGATGCAGTTTTACACGGACTCATCATGAAGCAACCCTATACAGGTTCCTTCTCAGGAAATTTCAGATGAAGTTTTACACGGACTCATCATGAAGTAACCCTGCACAGGTTCCTTCCCAGGAAATTTCAGATGCAGTTTTACACGGACTCATCATGAAGCAACCCTACCCAGGTTCCTTCTCAGGAAATTTCAGATGAAGTTTTACACTGACTCATCATGAAGTAACCCTACATCAGTTCCCTCTCTTTCCAAGATGCAGTTTTACACAGACTCATCATGAAGTAACCCTACACAGGTTCCTTCCCAGGAAATTTCAGATGCAGTTTTACACGGACTCATCATGAAGCAACCCTACACAGGTTCCTTCTCAAGAAATTTCAAATGAAGTTTTACACGGACTCATCATCAGGCAACCCTACACCGGTTCCCTTTCTTTCCAAGATGTAGTTTTACACTGACTCATCATCAGGAAACCCTACATAGGTTCCCCCTTTCCAGATGAAGTTTCACACCGACTCATCCTTAGGAAACCCTACACAGGTTCCTCCTTTCCAGATGAAGTTTTACACGGATTCATCATGAAGCAACCCTACACAGGTTCCTTCTCAGGAAATTTCAGATGAAGTTTTACACTGACTCATCATGAAGTAACCCTACACAGGTTCCTTCCCAGGAAATTTCAGATGCAGTTTTACACGGACTCATCATGAAGCAACCCTATACAGGTTCCTTCTCAGGAAATTTCAGATGAAGTTTTACACTGACTCATCATGAAGCAACCCTACACATGTTCCTCCTTTCCAAGATGCAGTTTTACACTGACTCATCATTGAAGAAACCCTACACCGGTTCCTTCTCACTTCCAGATGTAGTTTTACACGGACTCATCATGAAGCAACCCTACACAGGTTCCTTCTCAGGAAATTTCAGATGAAGTTTTACACGGACTTATCATGAAGCAACCCTACACAGGTTCCTCCTTTCCAAGATGCAGTTTTACACTGACTCATCACTGAAGCAACCCTACACCGGTTCGTTCTCACTTCCAGATGTAGTTTTACACAGACTCATCATGAAGCAACCCTACACAGGTTCCTTCTCAGAAAATTTTAGATGAAGTTTTACACAGACTCATCATGAAGCAACCCTACACCGGTTCCTTCTCTTTCCAAGATGCAGTTTTACAAGGACTCATCATGAAGCAACCCTACACAGGTTCCTTCTCCGGAAATTTCAGATGTAGTTTTACACAGACTCATCATCAGGAAACCCTACACCGTTTCCTCCTTTCCAAGATGCAGTTTTACACAGACTCATCATTGAAGCAACCCTACACTGGTTCCTTCTCACTTCCAGATGTAGTTTTACACGGACTCATCATGAAGCAACCCTACACAGGTTCCTTCTCAGGAAATTTTAGATGAAGTTTTACACAGACACATCATGAAGTAACCCTACACCAGTTCCTTCTCTTTCTAAGATGCAGTTTTACACGGACTCATCATGAAGCAACCCTATACAGGTTCCTTCTCCAGAAATTTCAGATGTAGTTTTACACGGACTCATCATCAGGAAACCCTACACTGGTTCCTTCTTTCTAAGATGCAGTTTTACACGGACTCATCAATGAAGTAACCCTACACGGGTTGCTTCTCAGGAAATTTCAGATGAAGTTTTACACGGACTCATCATGAAGCAACCCCACACAGGTTCTTCCTCCTTTCCAGATGAAGTTTCACACTGACTCATCATCAGGCAACCCTACACAAGTTCCTCTCTTCCAGATGCAGTTTTACACGGACTCATCATGAATCAACCCTACACAGGTTCCTTCTCAGGAAATTTCATATGAAGTTTTACACGGACTCATCATCAAACAACCCAACTTTCCAATACAGTTCAGATGCACTCCGGACACGGACGCTATTCTGACAATCATTCAGTTCCAGCTTATAGATACAGTCCAGCAATCACCTCTGGATGGCATCTTTAAAGCCCATATCCAACAACTATCTATTACCTCTCCAAATGGCATCTTTAAGCCAATTCCCCACATAATCAACTAACACATCTTCGAGTGTAAATTTTTTGGGCACTCTAGTGTTCAATCATCTTCCACCTTCAAGCCACGAATGGCGGATTTACCAATCTAACTCTTCAGGTGTAAGAAGATTGAACTGGGGCAGTTGTTGTACCCCAAAGTTTGCCCTCTCATTTCTCAAGGAATCACCCTGGATCCTCAAGTTTGCTTTCATCCACTTCCAAGCATCGAATTATCAATTTTCCAAGCAAACCATTCACAAGGGCAAAATGGTCATTTGCACAATAAAAAGTCAAACTTTGACTTTTGGATCAACATCAAATATCAAGAATCATATTTCATCAAAACATGTTGGAATATGAAGTTTGTTTCATCAAGAGGTTCAAAAGTCAAGTTTACTATGGAAAAGCCAAATTTCTAAATACTTGGGATTTTTTTCTAAGTATTTAAGAAAAATGACACTTCAGAACTTCTGAGCCAGCCTCCAGGCAGGTGCAGTCAGAAGATGTAAACATGGTTCAGCATATAGTCTCCAGTCAGAACATGGCTCTTCAGCATCTACGCAAGTTTAGTCAGAGTTTGCTAGGGTAATGCAAAGAATGTTAAGGAGCATGCTACAAGCTTTCTAGAAAGTCTGAAAGCTCCTTCAGAAAATGATGGAGCCAGAAGATACAAAGATCAGAGGATAGATGCTACGCTGAAGTAGAACTTCTTATCTAGAACAAAGCCTTGGTGTAGAGTATCACGTTGCAGGATTTCTGGTTGTGATAAGTCTCATCATCATTTAATTCTCACAGCCACCTTCTGAGTCTTTATCCAAAGGATTCTCACCATGTGTACATCTACTATCTTGGGATAGCAACTTTGCTACTAAGCCCATGCTTTGCTTTTTGCTTTTCCTTAATTCCTGCTGACAACCACCATGCTTGCTTCAAAAACAAGGCAGCGCTTCATCACATGAAGGCTATATTCAACGCTTTGGTCAGAACATGACCAAATCCCAAAAACCTTGTTTATGCAACTTGTTGCATACCTATAACCAACAGCTAGCTCAGCCTACGCCTGCATCCCATGATTACACCAAACTAGCATACAAAAACTGTGATGAAAAAGCAAAGGAACGGGATGCCAAAACGGGTTCAAATCCTATTTGTTTTTCCCCCCAAAAATCACAACAAATTCATCTATAAATACTTGGCTCCATCATATGTTAAAGGGGGATTATTTGGATGAGAGGCTGAGGGCTGCTAGCTGGCTTTTAGAAAGAGAGAACTATCAAGAGAGAAAACGAAGTTGTGAAACCTTCATAAAAATCCAGACTTCTCATATACAAAAACAAACCTTTGTTCTTCCTTTGGAGCCAAAGAATACAACCACTCTTCCATTTCTCTTGCTGACTCAGAACATCCAAAGGCAGCCACTCAAAGCTCCAAGCACGCCCCAGGTAAGTCTTTATGACTTTACTTGCTTTTCATTTTGAACATCATTAACATGTAAATATTATAGTATTAATGTTGTACATATCATTGTATGAATAGAAAAAACTATGGATCAGAACTTCTAGAATAATGCTAGGCTCAGACTTAGGATTGGAATTTCTGTAATTTGTTGTGTTATGATCATTCTGATTCACTGAACTGAATAAATTGCTGATGTGCTGATAAAGAGTTGAAACGTAACACAAAACTTCTGTTTTTTTTTTCACTCACTGTTAACACACATTGAACTTCTGATGCTTACATGCTGTTAACACAACACAGAACTTCTGAGTTTTCCTCACATGTCAAATACACTGAACTTCTGATTATTTCCATCAGATATTTTCAAACACTCAGAGTTTATGACTTTCACATGCTGACAATGTACTGAACTGCTGACGTTTTCTCACTGTTTTAGTGTAATATAGAACTTCTGACTTATGGCCCACTGTCTGAATACCACCCAGAACTTCTGTGTTTTCCCTCTAACATTTCTTGTAGGACCTCAGAGTTTACCAATTCAAAACTTCTGATGCCCACTGACGTCTCCTGCTGAGTCACAGCGCTCTTAGCTTCAGAACTTCTGATCCTTGTTGTTTTGCTTGTAGCAACACATTTTTTCTATTTTGCATTTATTTTCCTTTTTATCCTTTTTTTATTAACATAAAAAACATAAAAATATTTTCCTTTATTTTATTTCCTTAAGACAAAATGATTTTCTAAACAAGTCCATTTTACATTTATTGTACAGTATTTCAATATGGTTGTAATAGTAACGTAGGACTTATTTTTACTTGCAATCCCCATTCATAAATATGTACCCCCATCCCTTAAATATTGTAATAGCGTAGAATTTCATTTTCTGCAATTTACTGTTTTCCTTATACTGTATAGTAATTAGACATGTATGGCAAGAGATAAAATCAATAAGCAGATAACCCTAATCAAAGACAAATGCATGCAATCAAACACACTTGCACACATGCACCCTTAGGGTAATCTCACTTTGTTGCCTATTAGAAAAATAGTCATGTCCCTCGAACATGGGCGTTTTAGCAAAGACCCTCGATAAAAGATCGCAGTCCCTCTATGACCCTCGATGTTGCCTTCAATAAATGATCTAGTCCCTAAAACAACATTGCTAAAACATTCCATGGGTTGCCTTCTATAACTATACAAACGTCCCTTCACATCCAACGATGGGGCTTCTTACCAAAACAATGGTAAGATAGCAACATCTAAAGGAGGAGGAGAAGAACATCTAAGTCCTTTTGAGTAGGTAGGTTAGCTTTCAGTTACTCGCTTGCTCACAACAAAAACACTTTACACACCTCACAAACACCTCTTTGAACTATTTTCGAAACAAACACTTTGTATGTGTTCTTATAGAAACGAGAATCATTACAAAGTTACATTTTCAAAATAATTTCAAAAACACACACCACAAGCACATTCAAATAAAAGCAAGTGATCTAGCGAGCAACTAAGAGCCCATGGAAAACCATGGATGGAAAGGGTGCTAATACCTTCCCTTTTCATAATCTACCCCCCGAACTCAAAAACATCTCTAGAAGGTCTTTCCTGTGCTTTTTCATCTTTCCTTTTGGATAAAAGAAAATTCGGTGGCGACTCTTGCTAAACCGCAACATTTGCAAACACAAATGCAAAAAACCTCAAGTCAGTTCTCCCACCGTATCACATCTATGGTATGATGTAATGATGTTATGTACCAGTATGCAAAGTAAGCAAGTTGTTATGTACAAATAATCATATACACACAAAGCAGACAAGTCCTTAGGTTTAGGCTTGCATGGAGTTTGTAGGTAAGTATCCTCTTGATGTTTAGTTGGCTTAACCTATCCTAGTAATAGTAACTGGGTTCTAGGGGATCTCAATATCACTGATCTTTCTTCATCGGGCATTGTTTCAGCGCAAGCCTCTTTAACAGCGACTGAAATATACCGAAAGTCCAATCTCAATGAGCGTAGTATCGAGTATCAACCAACTTTGTATTGCACCAATGTCGGATACCTCACTACTTCCTAATGGCCAAGTTGGTCAAATAAAGGTTCTAAAGTCAGTTAGTGCTTCATGACACCACACAGCGGCCCGGTATTCTCCTTGACTACTCAAGGGCTACCGGTACCAACAAATGTGTCACACTAACATAGCTATTATTTAGACCATGTCGGTATACCCCGCACAGTTTCCATAACTTATTGCTACTTACCTATAAGGTGTCCCAAATCCGGGTAGAGGATCAAAACAAATTCAAACAAAAAAACCAAAAAAATGTAAAGCAAACAAGTCAAACAAAGAAAATCAAGTAAAGATGATCTAGCCCTAAGGTAACCCCACTTAAAGTTTTCTCCCCAACAGAGTCGCCTTTTCTGTAACACGGTGGAAGAACTGACTTGGGTGTTTTACGTTTGATCGCAATTGTTGTGGATAGCAAGAGTCGCCACCGACTTTTCTTTTATCCAATAAGGAAAGGCTGAAAAGAACAGGAAAGACCTTTCGAGATTATTTCTTGAGTTCGGGGGGTATATTATGAAAAGGGAAGGTGTAAGCACCCTTTTCATCCATAGTTATCTATGGGCTCTTAGTTTCTTTCTATATCACTTGCTTTTTTTCTAAAGTGTGCTTTGTGGTGTGGTTTTGAAAGTATTTTGAAAACGTGCCTTTGTAATGATTCTCGTCTCTATAAGAATGCATACAAAGTGTTGTTTGGAAAATAGTTCAAAGAAGTGTTTGTTTTTTAAAATGATTTTGAAAAGGTGTCTTTGTAATGGTTCTCGTCTCTATAAGAACGCATACAAAGCGTTGTCTTTTGAAAATGTTTTAAAATGAAAGTTTTTGGTGTATGGAATGTTTTTGTTATGAGCAAGCGAGCAACTAGGAGCAATCTACCTACTCAAAAGGTCTTAAACGTTATTTTCCTCCTCCTTTAGATGTTTCTATCTTACCATTGATTTGGTAAGAAGCTCCATCATTGGATGTGAAGGGATGGGCGTGGGTCATTTGTATAGTCATGATAGCAATGTTGTGATATATCTTAGCATTTCTTTTGAGGGACTAAGATCATTTGTAAGGCAACATTCGAAGCATCATCGAGGTACTATGATCTTGTATTTTGATTGTTTTTGCTAAGACATCTCGCATGCATAACATGGCCATTTTTCATAAGGCAATAAGTGAAATTATCCTAGGGGTGCATGTGTGAATAGTGTGTTTGATTTGCATGCATTTAGTCTTTGATTAGGGGTTGTCTACTTGTTGTTTTTATCTTGCCATACATTCCCTATTTTACTAGCAAGCATACAAAAGTAATAAAATGCAGAAAGATAAAATCCTACGCTATTACAACCATATTGAAGTGCATGAAAATATAAAGGCAAAAAATAAAATAAAAGCAAGAAAAATGAGGTTCTTTCGATTGAGGCAGAAAACCCTTCGATCCTGCCCTTTCTGGCTTCCTTCGATTGGGGGTTGGCACCAGTGTAGGCGTGTCTTTCGATTGGGGCATGGAGGCCAACATGTTGTGTCTTTCGATTGGGGCCTGGAAGTCAGCATGTTGTGACTTTCGACTGGGCCTCAAAAGAGGTAGATTCTGGGTTTTTGCTTTCACAAGTGTTTGAGTGTTTGAGAGCTTTGTTGTGTTTGAGAAAATTTTGGAGATTCGTTCCTCTGGCCAAAAAGTCCTTTTGTGAGCTTGCAAATGCTTCTCTATTTATAGAGAAAAGAAACAACATGTTTAAAGTAATCAGGTTTGTATGATGACAAACCATGGTTTGGTTAAAGGTGAAACAAGTCAGTCCCTTTTTGTTGTTCCCATGTTTCCAGTACAAGTGGGGGCCTGCTGGCAGAATATTGGACTCATGCTTTTGATATTGCTTGTGTTCAGACAAAAATCAGATTGGAAGCTTCTTTTGTGATAAAAGTACTCTATGAAAAAAAGTACGTAGCTTTTGCTATTTTAACCAAGAATAGTATTATCCAATAGACAAAGCTTCTATCCTTTGTACAAGCTTCTAATTATGTAAAGATTTGGAAGAAAAATAGTCTGGCAAGTAGGGTAAGGCTATGAGATTTGCTCAAACTTGCTTCGAAGGATCCAGAGTTGGGTTCGAAAGATGCTGATTCGAAGGAAATCAAAACTCCAATCGAAGCTTTGTGTGAAGGTGGCTCTTGTCCAATCAAAGGCTTGCCTGCCAGGGGTCACATGTGGCCAAAGAAAGAGTGTACATAGGGGGTCCCTGCCTTGTGACTTCATGCCAACATGCAAAAGATCTATGTTCAAACGAAGCTTGCATGAAGGGAACCAACATGCCCAAACGAAAGGTGTGACCAATAGCTTGTACTGAAAGATTCATATGCCCAAATGAAGGGTTCGACCAGTAGCTTGTACTAAAGGAACCACATGCCCAAACGAAAGGTGCATGTAGGAGGCCAAAATGTCCAAATTCGAAAGAGGCACAAAGGATGCTACTGTCTTATGAATCGAAGGAAGCATGAAAGAAGTCCTAATCCAATCGAAGCAGTCTTGAAAGAGACTAAAGTCCAAACGAAACAAGGGAAATTGAAGAAGGCGTGAAGGAGACCAAAGTCCAATCGAAGCCTTGTGAATTGAAGTAGATTTGAAAGGGACCAAAAATCCAATCGAAGCAATGGGAATCGAAGAAAACTTAATTTTCTCCAATTTTGTTGAAAAGATAATTTTTATCTGTTTTGTCCTTTTTAACAGTTTCCTCCAATTGTACTTTGTGCAAGCTTGAACTTTGAGAATCCTTGTGAGAAATGCCCTGAGAAATGAGAGGGAAATTTTGGGGTACAACACACAGTTAGTCTGAACAGTATGCTTGGGACGTATAATGATTGTTCAATTCCATGTTTGTTGAAGTCTGCTCCAGATACCTGTTAGAGGGAATCTCCTCTTTAGGTGCAGGAGAATGGCGTCTAACACCTAAAAGTTAGATAGGAGGTCTAGATATTATGCGTATAAGAAGAAGCTTTTTTAGGTGTGCATGCTTTGCATGTATTTTGATATGGTCTTGAAGTTTGATCAGCTACTGATGGTTGATCCTCTTATGTTCCCTTCAAGAATTGTATATGGATTTCCATGGGCATTGTCTCCAAAGCCATGGTAAATGGTTAAATCCATGTGTTTTAGGTTGATGCCTGAACTGATGTTGGAACATCATTTCAATTCCTTGTTTCTTTAGCCAAGGAAGTTTTTTTTGAGCCCATGGTGGAAGTGCAAAGTCAAGACAATGGCCTAATATGGCATGGTTTGTGGTGTGAATGGGTGTCATGACTATTTGTCATGAAGATGAATCAGCTGATGCCAGATATATGCAGAAGAAGAAGGTCAAATCAAATAGTCTACCATGTGAGGAAGTAGCCTTATCTTCTAACTATGTCTCCGATGAGGGTGTGCATGAGACTGATGGTAAATACTTTGATGGGAGCTAAGTATTTGTCTGAGATGTTATGAAAGTCTACAGTCTGAACAGTATGATTCATAAAGTTTGTTGAGAATTTTTTTTTTCAATTTAGTTGTGTTGAGTAGCTTGGGTTAGGAAGTCGCTAACTACTAAGAGTTTATTTCTCTCTGTAGTTCTCTGGTGTGTGACAATCTGAATTAGCCGCTGAAGGTATGTCCTTTGGAAATTCTTCAGTGTCAAGGACTTCTATGCAAACAATAAGTCTTATGAATGATGTTTTAAGAACCATAGTGATTGGGTTATGTAATGAGAAGTTGGTGTTCTAAATAATGTTGTAACATCATGCTTGCTTGTGGTTGTCATTCGAAAGAAGCTTGGGATTATGAATGTATAATTCTAACTATGATGAAGAAGAATGTGAAGCTTCTGACCCTGTCATCTAGGGTGTGTGGTGAGTGTGTGACTTCTATCATGATTGAAGATAGCAATTGGACCAGCAATTGCTAAGAGCAGAAGAAAAGTGTGAGATAGGGTGATCTGATCATAATATCTATTGAGGAGATGGGTTCTTCTACTACAAGTTAAAGATGGTGACAATCTGGAACTTGTATAATAAGCAAGCTAAGAGCATTTGTTCTTGAATATGTGAGAAATTCCAAATCAAGTGTGTCTTGTATGGATCTGTAAGGATAATTACCAGTTGTGTTCTTGTTGTGTGAATAGCTCAGGGTACCTGGTGGTATTCTTAGAGAGCTAGTGTTTCTGAATCTGTAAAAGTCAGAGTTGATTTTACAAGTTGAGAATGTGTTCAGCAAGCGTGTGAAGCTGAAGTTGTCTACCATGAGAAAATAAAGTCTCTCATGTGTGCTCTTCTGGTGGAATTCTTTTGATGTCTTGATTTTTTGTGCTTAGAGTCTAGTGGAAGGCATTGAGTTTGTGCTTTAGAATAAGGAGATAATTTTGTATCACATCTGTTTGTTGATCAAGCCTTTATGCATGCAAGAGAAAGAGGACAATGTTTGACAGGATGTCAGGACATTTTTTAGGACATGTTTCCTTGGAGACTGACAAAATAATGTTATGGACAGTTTGATCAAACACGTGTCAGAAGGAAGTGTAGAAGGTGTGTTTTACTATGCATGTGCATGTATTGGGACTTGTTATGTTCATAAGAAATAGTCCAAAGATAATAAAGGCATTCAAAGCAGTTTTGGATGGTGCACATTGACTTTGGTGGCAGTTTTCTCCTCAAATAATATTTTCTTTGACCAAGAACATTATCTCATTCAAATATCATTAATTCATAAGTAACTGCTCAATTATTTATAGAGTTCACGCCTTTCCTCTTTCACCTTGACATTATTTAGTGTTTCCATAATTCTTATGGCTTTTGTTTGGACCTGGGTGAGTTCAGTTTGGATCTGGTTTTGTGAAGGCTTTCTTTGCCAATTTTTAGCTAAAAAGGGGGAGAAAAGGTTTGCTCAAATGTTCCGTCTAGAGTTTGTATTTCTAGATGTTTCACAAACATATCGAATATGATGTTCTATCTATGTATGTATGGGTTTGTTTTATGACTTGTGATCTGAGTTATGAATACAATTGTGACTTGTGTTCTAAGTTATCCAGGGTGCTGGTTGGATACTTCTTAAGTTTCCTCTTATGCTACAGGTTGACTGGTGAGGGCTTCATGGTTCTCTTACGCCACCATTTGAAAGAAAGACTTATTCATCTGTGACAAGAATAGGTTCATGGGTTGAGGGAGAGTGTAGACTATCTTCTTCCTCGTGTGCATCATGTGCATCAAATGACTTTAGGATTTTCCTTCCTTTTATCCTGAGGTTGTTGTTCTTTGATGTTGGAGTTCTTACTGCAATGGAGCTTATTCAAAATGTTGGAAAGAAGATGTCGAACAAGATATACTGACATCTTGACTGAAGACTGATTTCATGTTGTTGTGCTTAGTAGCTTCTGAAGATTAAGTTGATTGTAATTTGTGGTTATTACTGTAATCTGGATTGTAATTCATGTTATTTGTTTTAGCCAAAATTTGTCAAAGAGGGAGATTGTTAGTTCTCTATTTTTAGAATTGGCATTAATTTTAGTAAAATAAATATATCAACAATATATTAAATAGGATATGTTAACTTGCTAAGAAGAACAGGTTTAGCAAGAAGTCCTATTTTATATTAAGACATGTTGATATGAGAAGTTATCATCATATGGAGCAACATGTCGGATAAGATGTCCTATGCAGGGTCATACGACATCGCACCTGAGCTGGGCTAGACAATTGGATTATGTTATGATTTAAAAAATGCCAAATATTTTGAGAATATTATGCTATCCTATGCGGCCCTATTTTATAGGTCTGGAATATTCAAGTAAGAATTAAGAAGAACATTGAATAATATTGACTTTCTAATTATGGAGAAAAATCAGGAAATATTTACTTGAAGACCTATTTTGCAGCAGAAGATTCTATTGATTTGTAGCAGCTGGTATGCTGTGATTTGAAGCCCAAATTCAGTTGGGAAAAAGGTTATAAATAGAAGCATTGTAACCTATAAGAATGTACCAGCCGTGAAATTAAAGATGTAGTCATTAGGGTTGAGTTTGTACCACTCTCTAGGAGAGTTGGTTGTGTGTTTCACTCGGTTGTGAGTTGGAATGATGTTATAGAGTTGTAGTCTCTATTATTGTTCTCCTCGAAGCTATAAAGCAAGAGTGTGTATTGTTCTTGGAGGAAGCTTTTAAGTAACTCCAAGTTGTGTTCTTAGTCAAGAGTCTTGGCTAGGTATTGTCATGGAAGTGTGTCTTCTAGTTTTGTGTCATGGAAGTGTGTCTTCCTGTTTGTTGATCCAATCGTTGTTTATGATTGATGAGGGAGTTGAGGAGGGCCTCATACCTAGGTGAGTCTTAGGTACGAATTTAGCACGGATAGTGATTAAGTGAGAAGTTGTAAACAATGGAGTTTAGCTTCAAATTAATACTATTATAGTGGACTTTATCCCTGACTTGGTATGCCCCTAGAGTAGGAGAGTTGCTCTGAAATGGGTTAACAATTACTGTGATACGGTGGGAGAACTGACTTGAGGGTTTGTGTTTTATCGCAAATGTCGCGGTTAGCAAGAGTCGCCACTGACTTTTCTTTTATCCAAAAGGAAAGGTGAAAAAGCACAGGAAAGACCTTTAGAGATGTTTTCTTGTGTTCGGGGGGTAGATTTATGAAAAGGGAAGGTATTAGCATTCTTTTCATCCATGGTTTTCCATGGGCTCTTAGTTACTTGCTAGATCACTTGCTTTTGTTTGAATGTGCTTGTGGTGTGTGTTTTGAAAGTATTTTGAAAATGGAACTTCGTGATGGTTCTCGTTTCTATGAGAACACCTACAAAGTGTTTATTTCAAAAATAGTTCAAAGGTGTGTTTGTGAGATGTGTTTTTGAAAGTATTTTGAAAATGGAACTTCGTAATGGTTCTCGTTTCTATGAGAACGCCTACAAAGTGTTTGTTTCGAAAATAGTTCAAAGGTGAGAGTGTGGGTGTATAAAATGTTTTTATCATGAGCAAACGAGTAATTGAGAGCGAACCTACCTACTCAAAAGGTCTTAAATGTGTTTTTCCTCCTCCTTTAGATGTTTCTATCTTACCCTTGATTTGGTAAGAAGCCCCATCGTTGGATGTAAAGGGACGGGCGTTGGTACGTTTGTATAGTCATAGAAGGTAACATATGGGATGTTTTAGCAATGTCATTTTAGGGACTAGATCGTTTACTAAAGGCAACATCGAGGGTCATCGAGGGACTACGATCTTTTATCGAGGGTCTTTGATAAAACGCCCATGCTCGAGGGACATGACTATTTTCCGATAGGCAACAAGTGAGATTACCCTAGAGGTGCATGTATGAATAATGTGTTTGATTTGCATGCATTTAGTCTTTGATTAGGGTGGCCTATTTTGTTGTTTTTATCTTGCCATACACACTTATTTACTAGCAATATATGAAAAGCAAGTAAAAGGCGGAAAGTAAAATCTAAGCTATTACATCACTTTAGGGGGATGGGGGTACAATTTAGCAATGGGGTGAAGTAGGAACTAAAATATTACAACCATATCGAATGATAATGAAAAGAATGTGAAAACAGTGTAAAATAAAGGGAAAATGCACTTTTGAACTGCTATGTGTGACCCATGCTGCTATGCATCGACACATAGCTTCTCCTGCTCCTGTAAAACAAAATAAGTTCAGTATGGGTCGACACATAATTGGATGTGTCGACTCATGCATCTTCTTGTATCGACGCGAAGCGCATATGTATCGACTCATAGGCTTTTCCAGCTTCTGTTTTGTGACCTGAACTCAGTATGGGTCGATGCATGAGGGTCATGTGTCGACTCATACCCTGTATTTTCACTAAGATGGGTCGACACATATGGATATGTGTCGATACATACTGCATTTTTATGCCTTAAACACCATTCTTTGCATACATCTGTTAGTTTTTAACATATGAATGAATAACAGGAACAACAAATAAATGATTAACTTCAAGAATAATGATTGCTACATCCTATAAACAGAAAAGTTAATGTATGGAAAAGGCAAGGTAAATATGACTTACCTTGAAACTGCACTTTAAGTTTTGAGTCCAAATGCCCTTCAAGATGTTGTATGAACCTTAAGGAAGCTCCAACAGGCTGCTAGACTTTCCTTTTTGTTGAAGGTTATTAAACAACCTCTGTGTGGTATGAAATGTTTGGATGGTTTTTAGATGAATATGCAAAGTGTGAGAGGTTTAAAGGTTTAGACTTCAAAACTCAAGGGTGGAAGTCTTAGGGTCTGTTATGGATTTTTTAAAGGTTTATCAATAAAACTACTGGTCGTTCACTCTATTTTTCTAACTCTTTTCCAACCTGTTTTTTCCAACCTCTTTCTCTTGCAACTGGCCTCTCTATTTATAGAGAAGGTTTGAGATTTGAAAACTCATATTTTTTAATCACATGTTATGGCTAGGTTAGATTGTACATGAAGCAAACTTGAAGATTGTAGTTCCAATGCTTTGTACTTTGTTGCATAGAGATGTTGGACACTTTAAGCATGCCCTTCTGATTTGTGTGTGATTAGAACAACAAGTTAGAGGCTCAAGAAATCGACTTTATGATTAAAGTGAACTTTGCAAGAATGGCAATGGTGCCTTTGTGCCAAAAATAGAAAGATCACTTGAATAATGCTTAAACCCAATGGACCATGGCTCAAAAGTTTGTGTAAGCATTAAATTATGGTAAGAGTTACAAGTCACGAGGCCTGCAAATTGGAGATTATGCAGCATGGGTTAAGATTCTTGTTCCTTGTACATCACAAATCTGCCTTGTAAATCAAGAATGAATGTCCAACTTCATATCCTTGTATCTCCTAACTCAAATAAGATAAATTCATGCTCTTGGATGTTTTGGAAAGCTTGAAACACCCTCTATAACTTTCATGTTGGCCACTTTTGTTGAATCAAACTGGAACTTGATGAAAAATGGGCAAGAAGTCGGGATAAAAACCTGACCAAAACTGCTGAAAATTTCTCTAAGTGTTTAAATGAAAATGTCATGACTTCATGAATTTATAACCTGAAATCCAAGCCTGTTTAGGAGAAGTTGTGTAAAGAAATGTTGTAGATATCATGGATATCTACAACTTTCATGTTGGAAGCTTCTCTTGAATCATCTTGCATCAAGGTGAAAAGTTGGCATGAAGAAATGAGATTATCACGTATAAAAAACACTTAGAAAAATTTCTAAGTCTTGAAGGGTTTGAACTTTCACATTGACTTTTGACTTTCTTGATTTCTTGATGATCAAGTTTCATATTTTTGAATGTCTTGATGAAATTTGATCCTTGGAATGTAATGTTGACCAAAAAGTCAAAGTTTGACTTTCTAGTATGCAATTGACCATTTTGCCCTTTTGCCAATTTCAAGCCTAAATTGATGTATCAGTGCTGTAAACTTGATGTCATAGAAGATCTTGTGAGAAAATCCTTGAGAAATGAGAGGGAAAATTTTGGGGTACAACAGCTGCCCCTGTTCAATCTTCTTAAACCCGAAGAGTTAGATTGGCGAGTTTTGCCATCCGTGACTCGAAGGTGAGAGAATGATTGGACACTAGAGTGCCCAGAAATTTGCACTCGAGGATTAATTGTGAATGGGCTTATAGACACCATTTGGAGGAATGGCGAAGATTTGCTGGAGATGGGCTTGTAGATGCCATCCAGAGGTGACTGTTGACAGGCAATGGACTATGTCTGGACTTGATTTTTTTAGCTGGAAAAGAATCAGAATAAATCTTGGAGTGATTTATCTGAACCAGGAGAAATGTCTACCAGAAAGAATCAGGATAAACCATTGAGAGATTTAACTGAATCGGTAGATGTCTTTGAATTTTCTTTAACTGGAAAGAAATCAGAAAAATCTTAGGATCAATTTAACTGAACCAGATAAGAGTCTTGGAATATCTTCAACTGGAATAAGAATCAGAAAGATCTTAGTGTCGATCTGACTGAACAAGAGAAGGTCTTGAATTAACTTTGACTAGATAAGAATCAGAAAAATCTTAGAATCGATTTAACTGAACCAGACAAAAGTCTTGGAATATCTTTAACTGGAATAAGAATCAGAGAGATCTTAGTGTCGATCTGACTGAACCAGAGAAGGTCTTGAATTAACTTTGACTGGATAAGAATCAGAAAAATCTTAGAATTGATTTAACTGAACCAGACAAAAGTCTTGGAATATCTTCAACTGGAATAAGAATCAGAGAGATCTTAGTGTCAATCTGACTGAACCAGAGAAGGTCTTGAATTAACTTTGACTGGATAAGAATCAGAAAAATCTTAGAATCAATTTAACTAAACCAGATAAAAGTCTTGGAATATCTTCAACCAGAATAAGAATCAGAGAGATCTTAGTGTCGATCTGACTGAACTAGAGAAGGTCTTGAATTAACTTTGATTGGATAAGAATCAGAAAAATCTTAGGATCGATTTAACTGAACCAGACAAAAGTCTTGGAATATCTTCAACTGGAATAAGAATCAGAGAGATCTTAGTGTCGATCTGACTGAACCAAAGAAGGTCTTGAATTAACTTTGACTGGATAAGAATCAGAAAAATCTTAGGATCAATTTAACTGAACCAGATAAAAGTCTTGGAATATCTTCAACTGGAATAAGAATCAGAGAGATCTTAGTGTCGATCTGACTGAACCAGAGAAGGTCTTGAATTAACTTTGACTGGATAAGAATCAGAAAAATCTTAGGATTAATTTAACTGAACCAGATAAAAGTCTTGGAATATCTTCAACTAGAATAAGAATCAGAGAGATCTTAGTGTCGATCTGACTGAACCAGAGAAGGTCTTGAATTAACTTTGACTGGATAAGAATCAGAAAAATCTTAGGATCGATTTAACTGAACTAGACAAAAGTCTTGGAATATCTTCAACTGGAATAAGAATCAGAGAGATCTTAGTGTCGATCTGACTGAACCAGAGAAGGTCTGCGGGGAAGAATCAACATAAACCATTGAGAGATTTAAATTGAACTAACAGATATTTTTTTGATAATGATGTGTGATGAAGGAAGCTGAGACGATTGCTACTCCAAATAGATGATGAAGGAATCTTGGACGATTACTACCTCAGCAGGATGAAGGAATCTTGGTCGACTAATACCTCAGCAGGATGACAAAGGAATCTTGGATGATTACTACCTCAGCAGGATGATGAAGGAATCTTGGACGATTACTACCTCAGCAGGATGATAAAGGAATCTTGGACGATTACTACCTCATCAGGATGATGAAGGAATCTTGGACGATTACTACCTCAGCAGGATGATGAAGGAATCTTGGATGATTACTACCTCAGTAGGATGATGAAGGAATCTTGGATGACTGCTACCTCAAACAGATGATGAAGGAATCTTGGATGAGTACTAACTCAAGGTAATGAAGGAATCTGGATGATTACTACTCCAAAAGGTAATGAAGGAATCTGGATGATTACTACTCCAAAAGGTAATGAAGGAATCTGGATGATTACTACTCCAAAAGGATGATAACCTTTATCTGTCAATCGATCTTTCCTGAAAAGGTAAAGAGTTAGTTGTACGCAATGTCATGATGCATGATGTCATGATGTTCTCAAAATAAATGAGATTTATGTCGTATGCACTTATCATGTATGAGAATAGGATGTATGAAATGTGAAATGTTTAATGAATGTATTTTTGTCTGGGAAAATAAATCCTCGACAAATGTCGGGGAACCGTTAAATCCTGGACTGCTGTTGAAGAGTTGGTGTGTCTTCAAACTTTGCTTAGAATGTTTCCAATGGGGATTCCTGTTTTTTTGTTTGAGGAGAAATCCGTTGGGGGATATTGAAAACTCTGGGGAGAATGTTTATTCCTGCTTGGGAAAAGAGTTTAGGAGTCTTAGTCGTTCGTTGCTCTACTGGGGAGTCGAAGTTGAACTGATATCTGGTCGGGTCCAGGTTTCACAGTAACTTGTTGGGGATTGTAGAGTAGTCTACTGGGGAAGAGGGGTTGTGGTCCTCTGATTTGTAGTAGTCAGAGAGGCAAACTCAAACTGGAGAATCCTGCCGTTTGTTGGGGAAATAAACCCTGTTATCGATCTACTAGAGGGGTGATGAACTCGTTGGGGAAGTCCTCGTGGATTCTTGAAGTCGTCTCAGCTGGGAAGAGGTTATCAAAGATTGAAACTCTGGCTGGGAGTCATCCTATGAGGGATTTTGGGGAGACTTGTCATTGCCCCTAGTAGCGAATGTTTGTGGCATTGCCAAAAAGTTTGATTGTACGCAACCCTTTGTAGGGATTGACGCTTGTTGTACCCTAAAAATTTCCCTCTCATTTTATCAATATTTCTCATCACAAGGCTCTTGGAACTTAAGATCAAGCTAGGGTTTGCACTGCTCAAGACATCCCCTTACACTGATGACCTAAACTAGGGTTTGAGTTTGCACAAGGATTTTTAGACCTTCAATGCTCAAATTTACTTTCATACTTCATATTGGACTCATAAGTTTTCCCATACCAAGTTTCAAGTCTTGAATCAAATTTTTGCCCAGTCAATTGGACAATTGACCTAGAAATCCGCTATATTGGGGAAAAAATCAATTGTGGCCAATTTACAGTCAAACCTCATGAATTTTGACCCACATCAACATTATAAACTCATATGAACCATTGGATCAAGTTTGGACCAAAATTCCACAAGAAATTTGATCAGATCATCAAAAGGGCAAAATGGTCATTTTTAGGGTTTTAACTGTACAAAGGCAGTTTCTGACTTTTTGACCTAGACAATGACAAATTAGGTTTAACCATGGACTCAAGGACTAAATGAAATCATCTTTACTTATTCAACAAGTTCAAAAGATCTCAATTGCATTGGATTGACGGATGAATGTTTCAGCCAACTGATCAAAATTTGACTGTACACTGAAAAGTCAAACTTTGACTTTTTGGTCAAGATCAAGTGTCAAGGGTCATTTTTCATCAAGATGTGTCAAATTATGAAACTTTTTCATCGAGAAACCCAAAATTTCAAATTAGGGTTTGAAATTGAAAAAATTCATAACTTAGAATTTTTCTAAGTTATGAAAATTTTTTAATTTTTCCTAACTTTGCCCCACATTTTCACCATGATGCAAATGGATTCAAACAAAACCTCCAACATGAAAGTTGTAGTCGTCCACAAAGGCTACAACGTTTATTCACAAAGTTTTCCCAAGAGAAGCTTGGATCTCAAGTTATGATTTTTGGAACAAGGGTCCCTAAAACTTTTATCTTAGTGAAATTTTGCCCTAGTTTAGGCAGGATTTTGACCTATCTTCTTGGCCATTTTTCACATAGTTCCACTTGGAGTCTCAAGTTTCATTTCAAATATGGATTATAGAGAATGTTGCAAGCTTTCCAAATTGACGAAGAACTCCTCAAACACATTTGTGGTTAGAGAGAATCGAAGGCTTGAAGTTGGCAAAAACTCATTTTTCATCCATGGCATATTCATGTTCATACAAGTTTCATTTTCAAATCAGCGTGCCTTACACTAGCTTGCAGGCCTCTAAACCACTTCACACTCCATAATTAAATACCAATCCATCAGTCTAAGCTTTTGTTTTGGCCATTTGGACATTGTACACAAGATTAAGCCCTAAGTAGAAAAAGGAAAATTTCCATTTTTACTTAAGTATGCTTTATGTCAAACCAACAATCCTTGAGCATTGGTTCAAGATCTCTTGCAGCAAAACAAATCCACAAATCAGAGGGGCCAAGAGCAATGTGTGCAAGCATATTTGATAGCATATACAGGCCTGTAACTTCACTTTCACTTTTCTAACTTCAAAAACAAGAAACTTGTCAAAAACTTGAGAACTTAAAAACCAGCCAAGGTTAACTTACGCAAACAGATTGAACACCTTTCTCACACCCCTTTGAGCTAGAAACACGATTGTTTGAGCCTCAAAACACCCCACAGCCAGAAATCACATTCCTTTGGCAAAACAGGGCAGGTTCTGCAACTTGAGTGCCATAGCTCATTTGGCTCATGCGTTTTGCCCCAAGTTGCTTCAAACACCTTCCATTCAACTCACTCAAGCTATCCCAAACCTCAAATACCAACTGTAACTCCATTTACACTGATCACCGTTTTCATTTTGAGCTTGTGCAGGTTGAGTTCTATAGGCTGATTCAAGGACATTCAAGGCAAGCTAGCTATTGGAGAAGGTCAAGTGAAGTTTAGGCAAGCTACCATACATCTCAAACCTTGCTGAAAGACACTACATTGCCCTACACGAATCCAACTGAAACAGGTTTTTCTTCACTTTCTATCTCTCTATTTAGGAACATTTAGCCATAGGTTTGTGAATAAAAAATGTAGTGTTCATTGCCATGAAGCTGTACATATGCTCAATTTTCATTTATATTAAGTGTGCTAGGAGAATTTCATCCATGAATATGCTGAAAAAACTAGGTCAGATTTTAGGGCCAGAGAAATTCTCTCTGGTCTTTGAGAGTTAGGATTAGTTGTTTATATGGTTGGAATCGTCTTGAAATTCTCTACAAGTTTGATGTTGTGTGTTTTTGCAATAGATCACGTATACAGGATGTCCCAAGTTTGTACAGGCGCGCGCGTTTTTCAAATCTGGAGGTTTAAGATGAAGCTGACTTGGGCTGGGCTTGGCCTGGTTTGCTTTTGACACCTCCCATTTTCATTTTTGTACCCCCTGGCCCAATTTTTTGTATTTTCATATTTTTTTCATTTTTGTTTTCATTTTTTATTTTGTTTATTTATTTCCAAACATAAAAAATGCTCAAAAATATTTTCATAATTTTTTCACATTTATTTGGCATTTTATTTTAATTTTTCTAATATAGAAAACATTTTAAATACTTTTATATTATTTATTTAAACTTGAAAATAATATATAATTTATACTTTTATTTTTGTTCTTTATTTTTATTCATACTAAAAATATTTTCCTAAATATATTTTATTTTTGTACATATCTTATTTTATATTGTACATATTTAATTTGATTAATATACATATGTATACATATATACTTTTATTTTAATAAATACTTTAGAATAAAAATATAAAATATTACATTTTTACTTTTATCATTATTTATACTAAAAAATTACTCTTTTCTAAATATATTTCATTTTATATATTAATATATATTATTATATAAATAATATAACATTTTATTTTCTTAAAGAAATTAGGGTTTACCCTTAAATAAATAAAATTAATCTTTTATTTATTTATTTATTTATTTATACTTTTTACATTAAAAATACTTTTACATACATAAACAAATAAAAACCTTTTTGCATAATACATATTATTTGATATTTATTTTAATATTGTCCATTTGAATATTCATGCAATTAAATTCAATTTGGATGTAATAGTAAACTAGGGTTTATATTTCTTGTCAAATACCCCTTATTCAAATATTGTACCCCCATCCCCATAATCATGTTGTAATAGTCTAGATTTTAATTCTCGCACTTTACGCTTTCAATTATGCCATGATTAGAGAATTAGGGTTTGTATGCAAAAATCCAAATCAACAAATAGTTTGACCTAATCAAAGACAAAAATGTATGAAAATCAAACACAATGCACACTTGCACCCCTAGGGTTACAATCCACTTGTTGCCTTCAAAAATGGGTCATGTTATGCATGTTGGGTACTTTGGCAAAACAAAAGCAAAGCAAAAGATCATAGTCCCTCGATGACGCTATCTTGGTTGCCTAAACAAAAATGATCAAGTCCCTCAAAAATTTGCCAAAAATACTTAACACAATTGCTATCATGGTCTATACGATGACCCGCGCTTGTCCCGTTTAACATCCTAACACAAGGTTGTTCACCAAATGCAATGGTGAAACAACACTGTCAAAAGGGTTAAAAACATTAGGAAAGATCTTTGAGTAAAATAGGGTAGATAGCTCTTAGTTACTTGATCAAAAAGTTTGCAAAAACATCCTTGCTATTTTCAAACACACTTCACAACACAATTTCAAAATATTTTCCCAAATCAAACTTTCAAACATTGAAATCTTTTCAAAAGACAAAAACACCTTTGTATACATTCAAACAAGAATCATTACAAAGGTTGCCACAATGATGGCCCCTTTTCAAAACATCTTTCAAAACCACACACAAAGCACCATTTCAAACAATTGGAAAAGCAAAATAAGTGATCTAAACAAGTAACTAAGAGCCCATGGATAACCATGGATGAAAGGGGTGCTTGCACCTTCCCTTTTCATTATCTACTCCCCGAACCTAAGAAAACATCTCAAAGGTTTTTCCTGTGCTTTTTGACCTTTCCTTAGGATAAAATAAAAAGTTGGTGGCGACTCTTGCTAAACCGAAACATTTGCGAACACAAACGCAAAATCCTAAGTCAGTTCTCCCACCGTATCACAGAACGGGCGACTCTGCTGAGGAATAACTTTAAAAGTGGAGTAACCTTATGGTTTAGATCACCTTTGCATGTTTATCTTGATTGCTTTGTTTGCTTTACATTTGGTTCTCTTGTTTGGATTTTGAATCCTCTACCCGGATTTTTGGGAAACATTCATAGGTAAATAGCAATATGTTGTGGAAACTGTACGGGGTATACCGACACGGTTGAAGCAATAGCTATATTAGTGCGACATATTTGTGAGTACCGGTAGCCTTTGAGTCAATCAAAGAGAATACGGGGCCGCTGAGTGATGTCATGAAGCACTAATGAACTCTTAGAACCTTACTTGACCATCTTGGCCTTTTTTAGGGGTAGTGAGATGACCGGCTTTGGTACAGTCCGAAGTTGGTAGATACTCGATACTACACTCATTGAGGGTTGTTTTCTTGGAATATTTAGGTCGCCAGTTAAGTGGCTAAACTGAAACAATGAACACGGAAAATAATCCAGTGATATTGAGCTCCTTAGAACCCGGTTACTATTTATAGGACAGGTTAAGCCAACTAACTTCAAGAGGTTACTTACCTATGAAACCTCATGCAAGCCTGAAACTAGGATCTTGTGTGACTTGTTTGTACATATGCTTGTGCATACATCATGAACATCATAAAGCATCATATGCATCCACTAACCATTTCAAGGGTTTGGATCTTCATCTTTGTTCTTATTTTGTAGGTCATGGAATCTCTTCACAGGAAAACAATTCAAGTCAACCTTTTGAGAATCCATCCTCAACTCAAGGAGCTTACTTCCAAAATTCTAGAGAATTCTCTCTTCAGTGAAAGACATGGTAGACTTCTCAACTTGGTCAACTTCAAAATTGAAGAAGACATGGTGAAAGTCCTCTTCCAGTTCTTTGACCCCCTACACCACTGTTTCACATTCCCTGATTACCAACTAGTACCTACTTTGGAGGAATTTTCTCAACTCCTGAGGATTCCTATTCTCCATCAACTACCCTACAACGGTACGGAAAGAGAACTAAAGCCTGAAGATGTTGCTCAAGCCTTACACTTGCAACCATCTGATGTCAAAGGTCATTGGGAAACCAGAAGTGGTGTCAAGGGTTTCTTGGCAAAGTTTCTATTTGAGAAGGCACAAGACTGCTGTAATTCTCTAGATCTGTAAGCTTTTAAAGAGATTGTAGCACTCCTCATCTATGGGTTGGTCTTGTTCTCAAACCCTGATCAGCTTATAGATGTGAATGTTGTCAAGATTTTCATATCTCGGAATCCTGTACCTATATTACTTGGGGACATCCTATACTCATTTCACACACGAACAATGAGGAAAAGAGGTGTTCTCATGTGCTGTACTCCTCTTCTAGCAAGGTGGTTTATTTCTCACCTTCCCCAATTAGTTTTGAAGAATGAGCAGGGTTTAAGGTGGTCACAATGGTTGATGACCTTCATACATTCTGATGTTCATTGGTGTTCTCGGTCCAGAGAAAATGTCATCATCATTGATCGTTGCGAGGAATTCCCTAATGTCCCACTACTTAGCATTAGGGGAGGCATCACCTACAACCCCTATTTAGCTCTAAGGCAGTTTGGATATGCCCGGAGAGATGGTCCTCATGATATGCTGATCCCTGACTTGGTTTTTGACTTCGACAACGACGCTCAAGGACTTCGACAAAGGTTTATCAGATCTTGGAGGATTCCCAACAAATTGGATAGTAAGACACTGGGGCACAAGAATTCCATCCCCCTTGAGCCCTACCTTAAGTGGGTACGAACCTGCGCCCAGAGTCTTATTATTCCTTATCCTCACATTCTCCCCGTGATCAAAGAGCCTGTTATGGAAGGAGAGGTTCCATACACCCTCCTACATCCTGACATGCCAACATCATTGGAAGAATTAGAAAAGAGTTGGATACAACTCAAAGAAGAACGGAATACTTTTGAAGCCAGCTTCTATGCCAGTGAGAAGAAGGTTTTGGAACTTACCCGCCGACTTCATGAAGAAGAGACTCTTAACACTTACATCGCACCAAAGAGGATGCACAATGTCTTTTTACATTAAGAAGCTTTGTAATATTTTTTGCCCATGGGGCATTTATGTACTAAAAAATTTCTTCTTATTAATATGACGTGTGTTCTTTTTGTCTACAATAAATTTGAATTTCTGAATCCTTGAATGCATTACATGAATAACATATCATTCATCATATGCATAAACACGTCTTCACACCAGGTTTCCTTATCTTTCTGCTGTTTATTTCAGCAAGATGGATTTGGAGCAGACGGTTAAAGATCTGCAAGCACAGAATTCGCAATTCCAACAACTCCTCATGACCTTAGCAAAGGGTCAAGAGGATCTTAAAGCACTATTAGAGAAAGAGAAGCAACCAGAAAGGAAGAAAAAGAAAAGAATTGGTGTGGCCACTATGGGAAGAAGGTTTGAGCATCAGGCTAGGAGAGTTCTGGAGTTCCCCTCGACGTCTGACGAAGGGGTTGGTAAAGGAAAAGGCGTTGCAATGCCTTCTAAATCTGAAGCTGAAGAAGAAGAAGAGGAAGAGGACAAAGATTACTCTGAACAGCAATATCCCCCGGCGAATGATAAGTATAAAAATCTTGAGGATCGGTTGGCAGCCATGGAGTTGCAAAAGGTACCTGGTTTAGATTTCGAAGAACTAGGGTTGGTTGCTGGGATCGCCATTCCTCCCAAGTTCAAAGTACCTACATTCTCTAAGTATGACGGTTTGTCCTGTCCAAAGATGCATCTGAGGTCCTACATCAGAAAGATCCAACCTCACTCCTCTGATAAAGATCTTTGGGTCCACTTTTTTCAAGATAGTTTGTCAGGCACGCAATTGGACTGGTTCTATCAACTTGAGAGATCTGATGTTCATAACTGGGAAGATTTGGCTGCTGCTTTCTTCCGACAATACCAATACAACGCGGATTTAGCGCCTACTCGTACTTAACTACAGAGTATGGGTATGGCTTCTAATGAAGGATTTAAGGAGTATGCCCAGAAGTGGCGGGATTTGGATGGAAGGGTGCAGCCACCATTGTCAGATAGAGAGCTGGTTGACATGTTTTTAGGGACTCTGTCAGCTCCATTCTTTAATCACTTGATCGGGAGCTCATCTGCAGGGTTCACCGAATTAATTCTGACCGGTGAAAGGGTCGAAGCTGGCATTAAAAGTGGTAAAATTCAGAAGGATGCCTCCGCTTCCACTGCTATTAAGAAGACCTTCCCAGCCAAGAAGGAAGTTTATGCTATTCATACCCAGAGAAACCAAGGGAGAACAGAGCGCCGACCAACGGTTGGGGCTGTTATGATCCAAAACTCCTCAGCTGACCAACGTCGCAGCAATCAACCAAGAGCTAATCAGCAAAGGGTAGAAAGGACACAACGGTAATTCACCTGAATCAATATGACACCGGCTCAGGTCCTCCCTCATCTGTTAAAGCTGAACCTTACCAACTTGAAAGAAGCGCCGAAAAACCCTAATACCTCTTCTCCTTATTATCATTCCAATGCAAAATGTGCATACCACTCTGACAGTGTAGGGCATGATACCAACAACTGTTGGGCTCTTAAAAATAAGATCCAAGACCTAATAGACGCCAAGGAGGTAGAGTTTGATGCTCCCGAAAAGCCCAACGTGATATCCGCTCCTATGCCAAAACACGGTCATAATGTCCATGCCATTGTGGAAGATCTTCATGTTACCACTGTTGATGACCTTTTGACTCTGTTACCGATGATTAAAGTGAATTTGATGAAAGCCGGGATATTCCCAGGCTGTGGAAAAGACGGTTACTTTTGTTCAACCTTGCAAACTGACTGCCCACTGTTGAAATCAGGCATCCAACTCCTGATGGATACCCAAGAGATCCTCTTTCAAAAGACTCCTGTTGATACAATCACTCATGTTATGCATGTTACCTTTAATACTCCAATCAATGAAATTGTTATAATAACCATCTCTGACGATCTTTCCAAGACCTGCAAAAGGCCTGTTAAGATTACGCCTGATCCTAAGTTTGTGCCGCTGAAAATCACCATGCCGGGGCCTATCCCGTATAAATCTAACAAGACGATACCATGGAACTACGGAGGAGAGATCTTCTACCATGGTATCAAGCAGATCGAATCAGTCCAAGAGAATTCCGATGATGAAACCTCTGATATAGGGAATATTGCAGGAACGAGCAAGATAACTCGCAGCGGAAGGATCTTCTCTCCGGAGATTGCTCCTCCACGGGCAGTTTTCGGACCCTCGAGAGTTTCTGTACCTGTCAAGCCATCTGTGCAAGGTCTGGTAATTGAAGAAATTGATGCTCTTGAAGTTAGACTGTGGTTATCCCCGAGACCACCCAAAAAGAGATAGAAGAAATCTTAAAGATAATCAAGAAGAGCGACTACGATATCATGGAGCAGCTATGGCAAACCCCTTCAAAAATCTCCATGTTGGCTCTGTTACTCTGCTCTGAGGCTCATGCCAAAGCCTTGATCAAATTTCTAAAGACGGCACACGTGCCTCAAGAAACTTTTGCGGACCAGTTTCAAGAGTGTGTGGCTAGCCTTACAACCGATAATGGTCTTGGTTTTTCTGATGCTGATTTGACCCCTAAGGGAAGAAAGCATAACGATGCACTGCATGTCTCGGTAGAGTGCAGGGGGACCACACTTGCTCATGTTCTGGTAGATACCGGTTCATCCTTAAATGTTCTACCAAAGAAGGCGTTGGACAGATTGGACTGTGAAGGTTTGACCCTAAAGCCCAGTAACATCGTTGTTAGAGCCTTCGACGGTTCTAAGAGGATGGTTCACGGAGAAGTGGACATTCCAATCAAAGTGGGTACAGAAATTTTCAACTCTACATTTTATGTGATGGACATCCGTCCTTCATATTCATGCTTGTTGGGAAGGCCATGGATCCACAACGTTGGGGCAGTCGCTTCTTCTCTACACCAAATGCTAAAGTATCTAGTTCATGGTAAGATCATAACGGTTCACGGTGAGGAGGAGTATATGATAAGTCACCTTAACTCTTTCCGCTATGTGGAGTTAGATGGTGAATTCATAGAAACGCCTTTCCTACACTTTGAAGAGGTTTCTCCTGAAGTCGTAGTAGCAAAGACAATGACTGATGTGCCTATCATTTCCAAGCTTGTGTCTAGGATGGCATCCCTTAAAGATGCGGAGGTTGTAATCAAAGAAGGAGGAAGTACAGTGTGGGGGCAACTGCCTGATTTTTCTCACAAGACAAACAAGTTCGGATTAGGTTTCACTACTGCTGGCCAGAAAGCTGTGCGTCGCTCCCGGGCTGGAGGACCACCCTTAAAAATCACTCACCATGGAATTAATGCCTTAGAAGATGATGAAGAATAAGACAACTTTGAAGATTGGATCTTTCCAACCATTGAAGGAGGATTAAGCAACTGGGAGGCGAAAGACTTCGTTCCTATCACTTTCATCAATCAGTAATTTATCTTTGAACAATTTCCTGTTTAGTCTGTAATAATTAAACAATCCGTACACTCTTTTCACCTTATGTCTTACCCGGGGCATATAGGTCCATTTGTAAGGGTTTTGATTCTTCATTTTCATATGCCATTTTTAATGAATCATTGGACGTTTTCATCTATAAATTGTTGTGTTCATTTTCTTTCCTTTTACATTTTGTCTTGTTTAAGGATGGCTATCCCTTACACACACACACACACTCACAAAATGCAGGTACCCATCCACTCCGGATTCCATGGGTGACTATTCTGCTTTGGCCTTCGGTAACTCTGAAGATTTGGTCAATCATGCCGAGTACGAAGGTGATGAAGACTGCGAAGTGCTTGGAGAGTTAGCTAGACTTTTGCTACAAGAGGAAAGGGCTATTCTAACCCATGAAGAGTTGTTAGACACTATCAATTTGGGAACAGAGGAAGACAAGAAAGAGGTTAAAGTGGGTGCCAACCTGGAGCCAAGTGTCAAAGAGCGCTTAATACAGTTGTTGAATGAATATGTTGAAATCTTCGCCTGGTCCTATGAAGATATGCCGGGACTAGATACAGATATTGTGGTTCACCGTATCCCTGCAAGAGAAGACTGTCCACCAATCAAACAGAAAGTCCACCGAATGAGGCCTGATATGTCTGAAAAGATCAAAGTTGAGGTGATGAAACAGTTCAATGCTGGCTTTCTGGTTGTTACTTCCTATCCACAATGGGTTGCTAACATTGTGTCCGTGCCTAAGAAGGACGGAAAAGTCAGAATGTGTGTGGACTACATAGATTTAAATAGGGCTAGCCCTAAAGATGACTTTCCACTACCACACATTGACATTTTGGTCAACAATACAGCTCAACATAAGGTGTTTTCCTTCATGGATGGATTCTCGGGATACAACCAGATCAAAATGGCCCCCGAAGACATGGAGAAGACTACTTTTGTTACGCAGTGGGATACCTTCTGCTATAAAGTGATGCCATTCAGACTGAAGAATGTCGGGGCAACCTATCAGCGAGCCATGGTAGCTTTGTTTCATGACATGATACATCATGAGATTGAAGTCTACGTAGACGACATGATAGCCTGTTCACAGACAAAAGAAGAGCACCTCGACCATCTGCAGAAGCTATTTGTCAGGTTAAAGGAATATAAGCTCAGACTGAACCCTAGCAAGTGCACTTTCGGAGTCAGGTCCGGTAAACTTTTGGGATTCATCGTCAGCAACAAAGGCATTGAGGTTGATCCTGCTAAAGTCAAAGCTATACAAGAAATGCTTGCCCGCACTGAAAAGGAGGTTAGAGGTTTCTTGGGACGCTTAAACTATATTGCAAGGTTCATCTCTCACCTAACATCTACTTGTGAGCCAATCTTCAAGTTGTTGAAGAAAGATCAGGTAGTTGAATGGAACAATGATTGTCAAGTTGCTTTCGATAAGATCAAGGAGTATTTAATGGAGCCTCCTATCTTGATGCCACCCGTTGAAGGAAGACCTTTAATCATGTATCAGACTGTTTTGGATAATTCAATGGGGTGTGTACTGGGCCAACATGACGAGTCTGGTCGAAAAGAGCATGTCATTTATTACCTTAGCAAAAATTTTACCGACTGTGAGACTCGTTACTCACTCCTCGAGAAAACTTGTTGCGCTTTGGTATGGGCTGCTCGTCGGCTAAGGCAGTATATGTTGACACATACCACTTTGCTGATTTCTAAAATGGATCTGATTAAGTACATCTTCAAGAAGCCTGCTTTTTCCGGAAGAATCGCTAGATGGCAGATGATCCTGACTGAATATGATATCCAATACACAACTCAAAAAGCTATAAAGGGGAGTGTACTAGCAGACCATATAGCTCATCAAGCCGTCGAAGATTACCAATCTATGAGGTTCGACTTCCCTGACGAGGACATTATGACATTGGACAACATTGAAGGTAACGGGCCGTATGACGGACCTGAATAAGGATCCCGATGGACCCTGTACTTTGATGGTGCTTCAAATGCGCTTGGCAACGGTACCGGCGCGGTACTTATTTCTCCATAAGGTTTCCATACACCTTTCACTGCTAGACTCTGTTTCAGCTGTACCAATAACATGGCCGAGTATGAAGCCTGTATCTTTGGTCTCAAGGCTGCTATTGACTTGGGAATCAAATATCTGATTGTATTTGGGGACTCAGCTTTAGTTATCAGTCAAATCAAAGGAGAGTGGGACACCAAACATCCTAATCTCATCCCATACAAAGAACATGTCTTGACATTGTTGCCTCATTTCGAGCAGATTACCTTCGAGCACTTCCCGCGAGAAGAAAATCAGCTAGCAGATGCTCTGGCTACAATGTCTTCCATGTTTAAACTCAACTGGGATAATGAGGCTCCCCAAATCACCATCGAGCGAATGGACGAACCTACACACTGTCACGAGATTAATATCGAAGAAGTAGTGGAACAACCCTGGTTTCATGTAATCAAAAGGTATCTCCAGACTCGAGAATACCCCGAAGGAGCTTCCGTCAATGACAAAAAGTTCTTAAGGAGATTTTCTACCAATTTCTTCCTGAGCAATGGTATCTTATATAAGCGCAGCCATGATTGTGTTCTACTTTGTTGTGTGGACAAGGTTGAAGCTGAGTTGATCATGACCGAAATACATAGTGGCATATTTGGCACCCACTTAAGCGGACATACGATGGCTAAGAAGATTCTAAGGGGAGGCTACTATTGGTCTACCATGGAAGCTGACTTTCATCAACATTCCCGTACTTGTCACAAATGCCAAGTCTATGCTGACAAGGTACATATTCCTCAAGTTCCTCTCAACGTTCTGACAGCTCCTTGGCCATTCGCGATGTGGGGAATCGACATGATTGGAGAGATCAAGCCCACGGCATCCAATGGACATCGCTTCATCTTGGTCGTTATTGATTATTTTACCAAGTGGGTCGAAGCAGCTTCCTTCGCCTCCGTTACAAAGTATGTGGTTGCCCGCTTCATTAAGCAGAACCTCATATGCCAGTATGGTATCCCTGACAGGATCATCACGGAAAATGGTACAAACCTGAACAACACTGTGATCACCGCTCTGTGTGAGCAGTTCAAGATTCAACATCATAATCTATCTCCCTATCGGCCAAAGATGAACAGTGCTGTTGAAGCCGTGAACAAAAATATCTAGAAGATCATTCAAAAGATGACAGTCACCTACAAGGACTGGCATGAGATGTTACCATTTGCGCTGCACAGATATCGTACCATGACGCGTACTTCAACTGGGGCAACCCCTTTTTCTTTGGTATATGGCATGGAGGTTGTTTTACCTATGGAGGTTCAGATTCCTTCCTTGAGGATTATGAAGGATGTTGGTTTGAGTGAAGACGATTAGATTCAGACCCGGCTTGATCAACTTAATTTGATCAACGAGAAGTGACTTATTGTTGTTTGTCATGGTTAGACGTATCAAAAACGGATGATCAAGGCTTTCAACAAGAAAGTCAGGCGTCGGGTATATCAAGTCGGAGATCTTGTAATCAAGCGGATCATCTTGTCGTAAAGTGATCCCAGGGGCAAGTGGAATCCTACTTACGAAGGACCATTTGTGATCAAGAACATTTTTTCTGGTGGGGCAATGATTCTGACCACCATGGACGGCGACGACTTGCCGCACCCTGCGAATGCAGACATAGTCAAAAGATACTATGCGTAAAACAACCCGACAAGTTGAAAACCCGAAAGGGAGACTTGGGCAAAAATAGGCATCCCGGTGAATCGAAAACCCGAAACGGCGGTTCAGGAAAAAATTAGGGATAAATAAAAAAAATCCGTACACCCGGCAAGTTGAAAACCACTTGGGCAAAAAAGGGTTTCCCGGTGGATCGAAAACCCGAAAGGGCGATTCAGGCAAAAGTTAGGGAATTAAAGCGTACGACTATGTCTCGTCGGATCACTTTAAGAACAATCTCTTCACGGACAAGCTCCAAGCTTCTGATCAATCCAATCATCCGCGGACGAAGCAACGAATGAACAAAGATACTCGGAGTTGTGAAGGCTATAGCAGAATGGGAACCCCATGGAATTGTTACACATAGCCATCTTTCTTTTTGGGTAAAAATTTTCTCAATTTTTCGACAACATTCTCTTACTAGGATGTATGTCTCCTTTGTACAAAGATACTTACGAAAGTTAATACAAAGATACTTCAAAGTGCAGAAATTTGCTTGCCTTTCCTTTCTTTTTTACACTTATGTTTTATTTGAAAACGTCCAATGGTTTGTTAAATGAGCATATGCATTTGAATATAATCACTGCTTACAAATAAAACAAAATAAGAAAGGATAATTACTGATAGGTCGAAAGTATAGGAAAACGTCTTTAGGCTATTCCAGAAGAAATCCCCTACAGTATGTCATTCAGATCCCCAGCAGAGTTTAAATTTCAAAATTCCCATCAGAGTTAAGTTTCTAAAAAACTCCTGATACCCAGCGAAGCCAGAATACTCTAAAACTTTCATCACCAGTGGAGTCCAAAACTTCAAATCTTAAACCCCGGTGGAATACTATCCAACTTCCTCCGATTCACCAGCAGAGTTCTCCACAAGGAATCCCCAGTAGATTGGCATACAACCCAAAGCTCCTGATTTCCCCGACAGAATAAACACTCTCCCCATAGAGTTATTTCCCTACAGAACGAAGATTCCAGTTCTGGTTTCTCCATTTGAAGCCTCCCAGGTTTTAATTCCCCAGTAGAGGTCGTCGGATTTTTTCTCATTTTCCCAGGAAAGTCATGAAGGATTCTCACATCCCCGCAGATTGCCAAGGATTTTCTATCCCAACAGTAATCAGCAATTTTTTCTCATCTTCAACAATCAAAGATTTTTGGAATCCCCAGCACCGGTCAAGGATTTTACTTTCCCCGGCAGCAGTCAAAGATTTCATTATCTCCAGCTATCAAGGATTTACTTTCCTCAGCAAGATAGCTAATCAGCTTACATGCATATAAATTACATTCATATATCATAAACATTGATGGAACACATTTTATTGCATCATACATATCATGCAACATAACTTTGTGTTTTAGCTAACATTCTACCCTTTTCAGGATAAGATTAAAAAGCTACCGTTAACAATTATTCAGAGATTTCAGATACAATATGGATACACCCCCAAACACGACGGTCATTCTATTACTCATTCAGAGTTTCAAGTCAAGATACAGTATGGATACACCCCAGACGCGGCGGTCATTCTATTACTCATTCAGACTTCAGTAATCAGATACAGACTAGATACGCTCCAGACATGGAAGTCGTTCTATTTCTCATTCAGATTCAGCCATCAACTTCAAGTTCAGATACACTCTAGACACGGAAGTCATTCTGTCACTTATTCAGATCCCAGTTACAGTACAAATACACTCCAGACACGGAAGTCATTCTTCTACTCATACATTTCTCAATTTCAAATACAGTCCATATACGCTCCAGACACAGTTGCCATTATGTCACTCATTCGAAATTTATCCCCAGCATATAGATGCTCCATACACAGATGTTTCTCTGCCACCCATTCAGAATACAGATACACTCCAGACACGGTAGTCATTCTGATATTCATTCAAGAATCAAATATAATTACAGCTCGGATACGCTCCAGACACGGATGCCATTCCTTTGCTCAGACGAATCAAATCTCCAGATACAACTCAGATACGTTCCAGACACGGGTACCATTATAATGTTCATTCTCCTGATTTTCAACAAACAATCCTGGATGGCATCTTTAAGCCCATCTCCAGCAAGATTCTACCATTTCCAAATGCCATCTTTAAGCCCATTCCCTCGGCTACATTTTGACGAGTGCAAATTTACGGGCACTCTAGTGTCCAATCCTCTTTTACCTTCGAGTCACGAAAGGCAAACTTGCTAATCTAACTCTTCAGGTTCAAGAAGATTGAACAGGGGAAACTGTTGTACCCCAAAATTTTCCCTCTCATTTTATCAATATTTCTCATCACAAGGCTCTTGGAACTTAAGATCAAGCTAGGGTTTGCACTACTCAAGACATCCCCTTGCACTGATGACCTAAACTAGGGTTTGAGTTTGCACAAGGATTTTTAGACCTTAAATGATAAAATTGACTTTCATACTTAATATTGGACTCATAAGTTTGCCCATACCAAGTTTCAAGTCTTGAATCAAATTTTTGCCCAGTCAATTGGACAGTTGACCTAGAAATCAGCTGTATTGGGGAAAAAATGAACTGTGGCCAATTTACAGTCAAACCTCATGAATTTTGACCCACATCAACATTATGAACTCATATGAACCATTGGATCAAGTTTGGACCATAATTCCACAAGAAATTTGATCAGATCATCAAAAGGGCAAAATAGTCATTTTTAGGGTTTTAACTGTACAAAGGCAGTTTTTGACTTTTTGACCTAGACAATGGCAAATTAGGTTTAACCATGGACTCAAGGAATAAATGAAATCATCTTGACTTATTCAACAAGTTCAAAAGATCTCAATTGCATTGGATTGACAGATGAATGTTTCAGCCAACTGATCAAAATTTGACTGTACACTGAAAAGTCAAACTTTGACTTTTTGGTCAAGATCAAGTGCCAAGGGTCATTTTTCATCAAGATGTGTCAAATTATGAAACTTTTTCATCAAGAAACCCAAAATTTCAAATTAGGGTTTGAAATTGAAAAAATTCATAACTTAGAATTTTTCTAAGTTATGAAAAAATTTTAATTTTTCCTAACTTTGCCCCACATTTTCACCATGATGCAAATGGATTCAAACAAAACCTCCAACATGAAAGTTGTAGTCGTCCACAAAGGCTACAACGTTTATTCACAAAGTTTTCCCAAGAGAAGCTTGGATCTCAAGTTATGATTTTTGGAACAAGGGTCCCTAAAACTTTTATCTTAGTGAAATTTTGCCCTAGTTTAGGCAGGATTTTGACCTATCTTCTTGGCCATTTTTCACATAGTTCCACTTGGAGTCTCAAGTTTCATTTCAAATATGGATTATAGAGAATGTTGAAAGCTTTCCAAATTGACGAAGAACTCCTCAAACACATTTGTGGTTAGAGAGAATCGAAGGCTTGAAGTTGGAAAAAACTCACTTTTCATCCATGGCATATTCATGTTCATACAAGTTTCATTTTCAAATCAGCGTGCCTTACACTAGCTTGCAGGCCTCTAAACCACTTAACACTCCATAATTAAATACCAATCCATCAGTCTAAGCTTTTGTTTTGGCCATTTGGACATTGTACACAAGATTAAGCCCTAAGTAGAAAAAGGCAAATTTCCATTTTTACTTAAGTATGCTTTATGTCAAACCAACAATCCTTGAGCATTGGTTCAAGATCTCTTGCAGCAAAACAAATCCACAAATCAGAGGGGCCAAGAGCAATGTGTGCAAGCATATTTGATAGCATATACAGGCCTGTAACTTCACTTTCACTTTTCTAACTTCAAAAACAAGAAACTTGTCAAAAACTTGAGAACTTGAAAACCAGCCAAGGTTAACTTACGCAAACAGTTTGAACACCTTTCTCACACCCCTTTGAGCTAGAAACACGATTGTTTGAGCCTCAAAACACCCCACAGCCAGAAATCACATTCCTTTGGCAAAACAGGGCAGGTTCTGCAACTTGAGTGCCATAGCTCATTTGGCTCGTGCGTTTTGCCCCAAGTTGCTTCAAACACCTTCCATTCAACTCACTCAAGTTATCCCAAACCTCAAATACCAACTGTAACTCCATTTACACTGATCACCGTTTTCATTTTGAGCTTGTGCAGGTTGAGTTCTATAGGCTGATTCAAGGACATTCAAGGCAAGCTAGCTATTGGAGAAGGTCAAGTGAAGTTCAGGCAAGCTACCAAATATCTCGAACCTTGCTGAAAGACACTATATTGCCCTACACGAATCCAACTGAAACAGGTTTTTCTTCACTTTCTATCTCTCTATTTAGGAACATTTAGCCTTAGGTTTGTGGATAAAAAATGTAGTGTTCATTGCCATGAAGCTGTACATAAGCTCAGTTTTCATTTATATTAAGTGTGCTAGGAGAATTTCATCCATGAATATGCTGAAAAAACTAGGTCAAATTTTAGGGCCAGAGAAATTCTCTTTGGTATTTGAGAGTTAGGATTAGTTGTTTATATGGTTGGAATCGTCTTAAAATTCTCTACAAGTTTGATGTTGTGTGTTTTTACAATAGATCATGTATACAGGATGTCCCAAGTTTGTAGAGGCGCACGCGTTTTTCAAATCTGGAGGTTGAAGATGAAGCTGGCTTGGGCTGGGCTTGGCCTGGCTTGCTTTTGACACCTCCCATTTTCATTTTTGCACCCCCTGGCCCAATTTCTTGTATTTTCATATTTTTGCATTTTTGTTTTCATTTTTGATTTTGTTTATTTATTTCCAAACATAAAAAATGCTCAAAAATATTTTCATAATTTTTTCACATTTATTTGGCATTTTATTTTAATTTTTCTAATATAGAAAACATTTTAAATACTTTTATATTATTTATTTAAACTTGAAAATAATATATAATTTATACTTTTATTTTTGTTCTTTATTTTTATTCATACTAAAAATATTTTCCTCAATATATTTTATTTTTGTACATATCTTATTTTATATTGTACATATTTAATTTGATTAATATACATATGTATACGTATATACTTTTATTTTAATAAATACTTTAGAATAAAAATATAAAATATTACATTTTTACTTTTATTATTATTTATACTAAAAAATTACTTTTTTTCTAAATATATTTCATTATATATATATATATATATATATATATATATATATATATATATATATATATATATATATATATATATATATATATATATATATATATATATATATATATATATATATATATATATATATATATATATATATATATATATATATATATATATATATATATATATATATATATATATATATATATATATATATATATATATATATATATATATATATATATATATATATATATATATATATATATATATATATATATATATATATATATATATATATATATATATATATATATATATATATATATATATATATATATATATATATATATATATATATATATATATATATATATATATATATATATATATATATATATATATATATATATATATATTAATATATATATATATATATATATATATATATATATATATATATATATATATATATATATATATATATATTAATATATATTATTATATAAATAATATAACATTTTATTTTCTTAAAGAAATTAGGGTTTACCCTTAAATAAATAAAATTAATCTTTTATTTATTTATTTATTTATTTATACTTTTCACATTAAAAATACTTTTACATACATAAACAAACAAAAACCTTTTTGCATAATACATATTATTTGATATTTATTTTAATATTGTCCGTTTGAATATTCATGCAATTAAATTCAATTTGGATGTAATAGTAAACTAGAGTTTATATTTCTTGTCAAATACCCCCTATTCAAAGATTGTACCCCCATCCCCATAATCATGTTGTAATAGTCTAGATTTTAATTCTCGCACTTTACGCTTTCAATTATGCCATGATTAGAGAATTAGGGTTTGTACGCAAAAATCCAAATCAACAAATAGTTTGACCTAATCAAAGACAAAAATGCATGAAAATCAAACACAATGCACACTTGCACCCCTAGGGTTACAATCCACTTGTTGCCTTCAAAAATGGGCCATGTTATGCATGTTGGGTACTTTGGCAAAACAAAAGCAAAGCAAAAGATCATAGTCCCTCGATGATGCTATCTTGGTTGCCTAAACAAAAATGATCAAGTCCCTCAAAAATTTGCCAAAAATACTTAACACAATTGCTATCATGGTCTATACGATGACCCGCGCCTGTCCCGTTTAACATCCTAACACAAGGTTGTTCACCAAATGCAATGGTGAAACAACACTGTCAAAAGGGTTTAAAACATTAGGAAAGATCTTTGAGTAAAATAGGGTAGATAGCTCTTAGTTACTTGATCAAAAAGCTTGCAAAAACATCCTTGCTATTTTCAAACACACTTCACAATACAATTTCAAAACATTTTCCCAAATCAAACTTTCAAACATTGAAATCTTTTCAAAAGACAAAAACACCTTTGTATACATTCAAACAAGAATCATTACAAAGGTTGCCACAATGATGGCCCCTTTTTAAAACATCTTTTAAAACCACACACAAAGCACCATTTCAAACAATTGGAAAAGCAAAGCAAGTGATCTAAACAAGTAACTAAGAGCCCATGGATAACCATGAATAAAAGGGGTGCTTGCACCTTCCCTTTTCATAATATACTCCCCGAACCCAAGAAAACATCTCAAAGGTCTTTCCTGTGCTTTTTGACCTTTCCTTAGGATAAAATAAAAAGTCGGTGGCGACTCTTGCTAAACCGAAACATTTGCAAACACAAACGGAAAATCCCAAGTCAGTTCTCCCACCGTATCACAACGCTCAATGCCCCAAGTAATGGAGATGGAGACTTGCCCCTGGTTACTTTGCAATTCTTGAGAGATTTCATGAAATCTTGACTGGACTTCCCCAGGTGTGCTGGATAGTGACACGTCATGCCCCCTTGTCGATAGGAGATTTGTCAATGGAAGTGTCATCCCACTCAAAGTGATTTTGTTCACTGAGAGAGCTTTCGTTCACTGGATATTCGTTGTGTGAATTTTGTCACTGTCAAACAAATAGCCAAATGCAAACAGTGATATTAAAGTAATGAAAAGTTTATGCTTGTCTTGAAGTTTTGAAAAATGCATTTTTGTAAGTAAAGGAATTTTGTAAGAAAAATCAATCTGAGGATTTAGAGCAAAGCCTTACAGGAGTCAGGATACCTTTTGTAACAGTATGCTTTCGAACTAACCCGTGCTTTAATTAGGACTTTTGAAGGGTTGTAACGTGGCTTGGTTCACGGTTTAGGAAACAAAGGATAAAGGCTCAAAGTGTATTTGTACCCACCCATTCTTCGTGATGTTCTTCAGTCCTAAACTCAGTTAATTGTGCGTTATGAACTCCAATTGAGTCTGGAATGACGTTTTGGTGATGGTCCAGACAGGTTAAGTTTGTCGGAAGGTCGTCATTTTCTGCAACATTTTTTCATTTTTTTGAGGATTTGTAGTAACCTCTTTTGATTGATTTGTTATCCCTAATTTTTGTCTGACTGTTCTTGTTTTGAGATTACCGTCAGCGGGATGCCCCAGTTCTCTTAAGTCTCCTTTGTAGGTTTTGACTTAGTGGGCCTTTTTTTGAGAGATAATGACTGCCTATGTGATAGGGAACCATCAATGTCTTTTGATTCCAAAGGAATGTTTTTGATGTCATTCGTTGTATTACGAAATGAGAGTTTGCGGCTAAACGCGCGTTTGAATTAACTGAGAGACTACCCTGCCCCAGGTTTTAATTAAAGGTTTCAATTTGTATACAGAAAACTTTTACTTCTTTGACTCGAAGGGGTTGACTAGAGATTATCTTCCTTATAACTCTAATGTTTAGGATTTGAAAGAATGCATGTACATCGTCAGCAAGGTCTGTCCAAAAGCATATTGTATGAGATTATGGCATTATTTTTGTCATCCTCCCTCTAAAGGCTTGTAACTTTTAGCAAGAGTTTAATGTCATAAAGAGAGTTAAAAGCATAGTTTAAATGTAATGAAAACGAATGGATTGATTCAAGACAAACATATGCAATGCATTAATGAAATAGAGTTTGACATTAACAGATAATTGTTTGAATAACAAAAGAGAAATTACAACTTGAAAATTCAAAATGAACAGAAGCCTCTTTGTTTGAACTTTCCATTGTAGGTGGTGAGCCTTTGGCAGAAGAATTCAGTCTGGCCATCTTGTGTGAACTCCAGCATTCTTTCGTCGATCAGGTTTTGAATCTTGTACTTCAACACCCAACAATCGTTTGTATCATGCCCAGGACTATCAGAGTGGTAGGCACATCTTTCATTGGGATGATAGGTAGGAGTGGAAGTATTTGGGTTCCGGAGAGGAGCCTTTAACGTAATCAGCTCTGCCTTCCACATGTGTTGTAACGCTTGAGCTAGTGACATGTTGATCTTAGTGAATTGTCTTTTAGTTGTGACCTCCTTGCACTGATTCCTTTGTTGTTGTTGGCGAGGTTGTTGTTAGGCTCGCGATGTGGCAACAAATTGGGAAGGTCTTCCGTCTTCTTGTTTCATGGGAGGCTGAGCAGTGACTTAATTTCCAATCCTGATTGTTTGCCCCATACGGTTGCAACCGTCTTGACGAAGTTGGTTGACAAGAACTTTCAGCTCTTCTTGTCCTTGAGCCATATTTTGGATAAGAGCCATCTGGCCCACCAGCTGTCCCATCATTTGGACCTTCATTATGGCTATCTCAGTTTATAGCCGCTCCAACTGGTCATCTCTGTCGTCCCCAGGATTTCCCATGATCATGCCCCTGGTGAGGAGCGCCTTGACCTCTTCTTGCCCCTTGGATAGGTTCAAGAACATCTCTTAAAATTGAGCGTTTTGAGCGTGGATGTCCTTGATAGTCTGCTCTAGAGTCATCTCTACTGAAATAAACAGTAGAAAGATAAGGAGACTTGTATGGGAGAAACCTGTCATGATATGATGCATGATATGTGGATGCATGTTTTCAAGGATCTCGCGGGGTAAACACAAGAAAAGTGTTAGAAGTTGAACTTTGATCAACAACTTTGTTTGGAGAACTTTGTATCGATGGATGTCCTTCCACGAGAATTAAGCTCACCATGTCAAGTGGGTCATAGCCCTTGACTCAAATTGTTGTACTTGATCTTTGACGGCGTTTGGTTAGAGGAAAATAAATCCTCTTGCCCCTTGCTATACGTCTGGTTCAACGTGACCCTGCATCATAGACCCTCGAGATCCTTGAAATGGTTATTGAAAATGCTATGGTATGATGTTATGATGTTATGCATAAGTATGCGAAGTAAACAAGCTTATACGAATAATCATGTACACACAAAGCAGACAAATCCTTAGGTTTAGGCTTGCATGGAGTTTGTAGGTAAGTACCCTCTTGAAGTTTAGTTGGCTCAACCTGTCCTAGCAATAGTAACCGGGTTCTAAGGAGCTCAATATCACTGGATTGTTTCCTTTGTCATTGTTTCATCTCAAGCCTCTTTAATGGCGACCTAAATATCCCAAGAAACCAACCCTCAATGAGTGTAGTATCGAGTATCTACCAACTTCGGACTGCACCAAAGCCGGTCATCTCACTACATCCTAAAAGGCCAAGTTGGTCAAGTAAAGGGTTCTAGAAGTTCATTAATGCTTCATGACATCACTCAGCGGCCCCGTATTCTCTTTGATTGACTCAAAGGCTACCGGTACCCACAAATATGTCACACTAACATAGCTATTGCTTAGACCATGTCGGTATACCCCACACAGTTTCCACAATGTATTGTTATTTACCTATAATGTTTCCCAAATCCGGGTGGAAGATTCAAACCCAAACAAAGAACCAAAATCTAAATCAAACAATTCAAACAAAGAAAGAAAATAAAGGTGATCTAAACCTTAAGGTAGCCCCACTTTTATATGTTCCCCAGCAGAGTCGCCAGTTCTGTGATACGGTGGGAGAACTGACTTGAGGGTTTGCGTTTTATCGCAAATGTCGCGGTTAGCAAGAGTCGCCATCGACTTTTCTTTTATCCAAAAGGAAAGGTGAAAAAGCACAGGAAAGACCTTTAGAGATGTTTTCTTGAGTTCGGGGGGTAGATTTATGAAAAGGGAAGGTATTAGCACCCTTTTCATCCATGGTTTTCCATGGGCTCTTAGTTACTTTCTAGATCACTTGCTTTTGTTTGAATGTGCTTGTGGTGTGTGTTTTGAAAGTATTTTGAAAATGGAACTTCGTAATGGTTCTCGTTTCTATGAGAACGCCTACAAAGTGTTTGTTTCGAAAATAGTTCAAAGGTGTGTTTGTGAGATGTGTTTTTGAAAGAATTTTGAAAATGGAACTTCGTAATGGTTCTCGTTTCTATGAGAACGCCTGCAAAGTGTTTGTTTCGAAAATAGTTCAAAGGTGAGAGTGTGGGTGTATAAAATGTTTTTGTCGTGAGAAAGTGAGTAACTGAGAGCAAACCTACCTACTCGAAAGGTCTTAAATGTGTTTTTCCTCCTCCTTTAGATGTTGCTATCTTACCATTGATTTGGTAAGAAGCCCCATCGTTGGATGTAAAGGGACGGGCGTTGGGACTTTTGTATAGTCATAAAAGGCAACATATGGGATGTTTTAGCAATGCCGTTTTAGGGACTAGATCGTTTACCGAAGGCAACATCGAGGGTCATCGAGGGACTACGATCTTTTATCAAGGGTCTTTGCTAAAACGTCCATGCTCGAGGGACATGACTATTTTCCGATAGGCAACAAGTGAGATTACCCTAGAGGTGCATGTATGAATAATGTGTTTGATTTGCATGCACTTAGTCTTTGATTAGGGTGGCCTATTTTGTTGTTTTTATCTTACCATACACACTTATTTACTAGCAATATATGAAAATAAAGTAAAAGGCGGAAAGTAAAATCTAAGCTATTACATCACTTTAGAGGGATGGGGGTACAATTTAGAAATGGGGTGAAGTAGGAACTAAAATATTACAACCATATCGAATGATAATGAAAAGAATGTGAAAACAGTGTAAAATAAAGGGAAAATGCACTTTTGAACTGCTATGTGTCGACCCATGCTGCTATGCATCGACACATAGCTTCTCCTGCTCCTTTAAAACAAAATTAGTTCAGTATGGGTCGACACATAATGGGATGTGCCGACTCATGCATCTTCTTGTATCGACGCGAAGTGCGTATGTATCGACTCATAGGCTTTTCCAGCTTCTGTTTTGTGACCTGAACTCAGTATGGGTCGATGCATGAGGGTCATGTGTCGACTCATACCCTGTATTTTCACTAAGATGGGTCGACACGTGTGGATATGTGTCGATACATACTGCATTTTTCTGCCTTAAACACCATTCTTTGCATACACCAGTTAGTTTTTAACATATGAATGAATAACAGGAACAACAAATAAATGATTAACTTCAAGAATAATGATTGCTACATCCTATAAACAGAAAAGTTGATGTATGGAAAAGGCAAGGTAAAGATGACTTACCTTGAAACTGCACTTTAAGTTTTGAGTCCAAATGCCCTTCAATATGTTGTATGAACCTTAAGAAAGATCCAACAGGCTGCTAGACTTTCCTTTTTGTTGAAGGTTATTAAACAACCTCTGTGTGGTATGAAATGTTTGGATGGTTTTTAGATGGAATATGCAAAGTGTGAGAGGTTTTAAGGTTTAGACTTCAAAACTCAAGAGTGGAAGTCTTAGGGTCTATTATGGCTTTTTGAAGGTTTATCAATAAAACTACTGGCCGTTCACTCTATTTTTCTAACTCTTTTCCAACCTGTTTTTTCCAACCTCTTTCTGTTGCAACTGGCCTCTCTATTTATAGAGAAGGTTTGAGATTTGAAAACTCATATTTTTTAATCACATGTTATGGCTAGGTTAGATTGTACATGAAGCAAGCTTGAAGATTGTAGTTCCAATGCTTTGTACTTTGTTGCATAGAGATGTTGGACACTTTAAGCATGCCCTTCTGATTTGTGTGTGATTAGAACAACAAGTTAGAGGCTCAAGAAATTGACTTTATGATTAAAGTGAACTTTGCAAGAATGGTAATGGTGCCTTTGTGCCAAAAATAGAAAGATCACTTGAATAATGCTTAAACCCAATGGACCATAGCTTAAAAGTTTGTGTAAGCATTAAATTATGGTAAGAGTTGCAAGTCACAAGGCCTGCAAATTGGAAATTATGCAGCATGGGTTAAGATTCTCGTTCCTTGTTCATCACAAATATGCCTTATAAATCAAGAATGAATGTCCAACTTCAAATCCTTGTATCTCCTAACTCAAATAAGATAAACTCATGCTCTTGGATGTTTTGTAAAGCTTGAAACACCCTCTATAACTTTCATGTTGGCCACTTTTGTTAAATCAAATTGAAACTTGATGAAGAATGGGCAAGAAGTTGGGATAAAAACCTGACCAAAACTGCTGAAAATTTCTCTAAGTGTTTAAATGAAAATGTCATGACTTCATGAATTTATAACCTGAAATCCAAGCCTGTTTAGGAGAAGTTGTATAAAGAAATGTTGTAGATATCATGGAGATCTACAACTTTCATGTTGTAAGCTTCTCTTGAGTCATCTTGCATCAAGGTGAAAAGTTGGCATAAAGAAATGAGATTATCACGTATAAAAAACACTTAGAAAAATTTCTAAGTCTTGAAGGGTTTGAACTTTCACATTGACTTTTGACTTTCTTGATTTCTTGATGATCAAGTTTCATATTTTTGAATGTCTTGATGAAATTTGATCCTTGGAATGTAATGTTGACTAAAAAGTCAAAGTTTGACTTTCTAGTATGCAATTGACCATTTTGCCCTTTTGCCAATTCCAAGCCTAAATTGATGTATCAGTGCTGCAAACTTGATGTCATAAAAGATCTTGTGAGAAAATCCTTGAGAAATGAGAGGGCAAATTTTGGGGTACAACACTTAACATGTTTTTTTAGATCATATTTAGATGTATAAACATGTCATAGGACATTTGAAGTCTTATATACCAGGATTTCAACCACCGACTGTCAGGCGCTTGTTCCAATAAACGAGGCAACTAGGAAGCTAATGTGGGTGACTTTTACGTAGAATTCCCCTTATTGAACCTTATATGTTACCCCTTATAGATCCTTTACAAATATATAAATACATATCCCCTTAAGTACGAGGGCTTGTTAGGGGCAAAGTAATTTAGTTTATTTTCCTTTTGATTACTTCGACGAGTCCCACAGGAACGGGTTGAGACCCCCAGACATGGGACGAGTCCCTCAAGCATGGGACAAGTCCTTCAAGAATGGGATATACCTCCAGGTGTCAATGTGGTGCATCCTAAAATGTTACTTGAGGAAATCCCCATATGTCAACTGAGGTGAAAAGCATGCATGCCATTAAATGTGATTAATAATGATTTAGTATTGGGAGGCAAATTTGGCCTTAATTCCTCACTCATGTCACTTACACGGAGAATAATTTTTAACTGTTGGGGTGCCTAGTAGGATCTTGTTGATTACCCTTACTATTAAACTTCTCATTCATATAAAAAGATTCCTACACTTCCCCATTAACATTTTTTCACATTTTCAACTCTCAAATTTTCGTCCATTCTCTTAGGAACTCTATAAGCGCAAAGTGAACTCATTCTTAGTTCTTCCAGATACAAGTTCTTAGATATATTTACATGTACAATCATGTGATTCTTTTGTTCCTTTTTCTCTTAATGGTGATCATTAAGGTTAAGTCATACCTTCAAAGTTTAGACCTTTGGGAGTCATGGCAGTTCTGATGGTGATTCTCTTGATCCTCATATTTTATTAGGGACCAATTTAAGGGATAAATTCTAAATGTTTCAATGTCAAAAAATTTGTGTCTCCCTACTCTAGTGAGGAGATGATTATTGTTTTTTGGCGACAAATTAAGCTTTCCAATACACGACACGAAAATTATGTGATCTTGAAGTCGTATTTTAAGGAGGAAATGGCCAATATGACCGCCCAGGATGACTCACCCTTCCATTACTTATATCTTTACATCCTCATCATTCAAAATTTTAGGGGTTTTAATACCCTTCACATTGTTTAAAGTTGAGTTTTTAGCGACTACAAAGATGAATTTAGAACAAAAATGGCAAGAAAATAAATAGTACAAATGTAAATGACGCAAGAGATTTATCCTAGTTTATCTTTCCTAAATTAATGGTACATCTTGTCCTTTCACGCCTTGAAGGATTTTCTACTATGTTTAATGTTTGTACAAACCTCACACAAAGACCTCTCTTACAATCTTCTAACATAAACCCCAAACTTATGGTGGACTTTGAATCAACCCAATACAAATGACCTTTTTAAAAACACTAACACTATGGTTGAATTTAAATCTCCCTGAATAAAATAATCTTTTATAATACAGATAGAAAGTATACCACTTTCTATTTGCAAATACTTTTAGAAAGTACACATGCTTTCTTTAGAAATTAAGTCACCACACACTTGGTGATCAATTACAATACTTGAACAAATTTAAATATATGATGTTGTTCTCAAATCAATTTTAGTAGACAATTGATCTTATATTTTAATGTACAACTCAATAATATATGAACCTTAAGTGCTCATAAATTTGAATTAAACTTTTTCAATGATATGAAAGTTTAGGCACAAAGTTTCATTGTTTTATGATGTAGGAACACTTTGAAAATAGTTTTAATTATATGTGAATTTTGTATGAAATATGTTAATTGATTTTATGATGTATCATGCCTTAAATACATCCTAAGAAACCTCTTTGATCAGACGCGAAAGCTTGTAGAAGTTTCATGATGGTTTGCAACGGTTTGGAATGGCAATGGTTCATGAAAAATGCAATTGAGTACCTTAGCATCAATATCAATTTCCTTTACTTCTAAATTATCCAAATCTTATACATTCTTGATTTTTGATGCCTCACTTTTTCTTCTTTGATATTTCTTCTTTGATAAACTTTTGTCTTCATTAAAACTAAACTAAGATAGATGATGAATATATTCTTCACGATCTCTCAATTTTTTATGATGACAAAATATATTCATGGGAAGTTTTTATTTAACACTTAATTATTCCCCTATATTCTATATCTCCCCTTTACTTTTAAATTTATGTGTTGTCTTTGCTATCCTGAAAATTAACAAAAGCAATCATCTCTTCTACCCCTTTTGACATTATCAAAAAGAAAAAGAGTAAAATTCAAAATAGACAAAATATAAAGGAAATGACACATCGTATAAAAATTATTTTCTTCTTCACAATGATTTGATAGCATTTTTTATATCAATGTTGATGCTCTGTAAAGATGTCAATTGTAGTACCTGGGTTAGTTTTTAATATTCTTAACATTTAATCCTAATGGATTTAAATCTATTTTTGTGAGATTAGAAATGTAATTAGAATTAAGGATATCTTTGAGAACTAGAATTAAGATCATGGACCAAGTGAGAATAATAAGTTTGAGGTGGAGGCATTTTGGTAAGATGTTATGGGAGCCATATAAGCTCGAGGGACTAATTTCTAATACAATTTCACCTCTTCTCCCATTCTACAAATAAGACTTTAAAAATCTCTTGGAGAAAAGAATGAAAAAAGGAGCCAGAGGAAGGAAGGAAGAGATAAAAAGCTTGCATGTAACCTTGGGAACAACTTGATCATCATCTCCCCATCAACATTTTCATTTTCTAGGTTCTTTAGCAAGGTGGGATTCATAGTTAAATGGGTAGTATAATGTAGGAAGGGTTTTGCATGAGGGGAAATTGGGAAATTTGGGATTTCTTGAATTTCATGATATATGAATGTGTTTATACTTGAGTCTATTTTATATATACATGTTATACTCGATCACCATGCATTCTATGTGAACATTAGTAGGTTAGAAAGTGTGTGAATATGAGAAGTTCTGGAATTTTTGTTTTGGGCGAGTTATGTTCTGTTATTCTCACTTAGTGAGATAAAGGCTAGCTTGTAAGAACAAGATTGGTTTTACATCTGGCCTTATGTTTTGATGATAACTTTACATGGTATCTTAGAGAAAAATTATGTACTCTAATGGTTTATGTCTAGTGTGTAGCTTTTGCTAAACAGGTTATGACTCTGGTAAGAAGGCGTGTGATGTGATCGGGTTATGAACTCAACACTCTGGAAGAATACCTTTGGTGTGTTATGAAGTTAAGTCAAGATTCTGGAATTCTTATTATGCAACGATTCTAAGGAATGTTAGTACAAGAGATTATGATTGTGACTTTGCAAGGAAGCTTTGAAGGCCTTCTAATGTTTTGCTTCTGTTGTCCTAAGTTCTGAAGATGCTGAAGCCAAGGTTCTATTGAACAAGTTCTGAAGATCTGAAGACATTACTTCTGAAGACCAAGTGCTGAAGACTCTAAAGACAAGGTTCTGCTGAACAAGTTCTGAAGACTCCAAAGACTTAGGCAAAGAAGATTCAAGTTATGATCCTTCTATAAAATGCTTCATCAACATACATCAAAAGCCTCTAAAGAAATAGAAGATAAAGATCAAGACTGGCTTGCGTGAGATGGTGTGTATAAAAGTACAAAGTACATTGTAACCTCTACTCTTCTTGGGTGGCGTAAGGACAATCGTTTTGTACTTTTCGTCTACCATTCCCACCACGATCGTTGGGAAAAAATGGTTTTATGTTTCCTATGTTACACTTAAACAGATCTCTTTTTCAGCTATAATAGGAGGACTTGGGAGAATTGGAACTTAACACTTACTATTCTACAGAACTACGCTAAAGTGTTGCACAAACTCTTTTGAGATATTCTTTGTATAGTTTTGTATTTTTAGCAAGGAGCTTTTGTTTATATCTTGTTATTAACACTTTTGTGTTGTTGTACTTAATCATTGTGTAATTTTCTTGTAAGAAGAATATATGTATACACGTATTTATAAATTAATGATTGTTGATAGGTTCCTTGAGAGACTCGGTGAGTTAGGATTCTCAAGAAGACTCTGGTTGCGGTCATTGTGGAATTGGCAATAAGGATTTATGGTGGGGTGGACTAGAGTAACTTAGTTAATAGTGAACCAGGATAAAAATAATTTTGTTCATCTATTTATATTCACTTGTTAGCTTTGTGTTTGAGTTGCGAAAATGTTATGTTTGGTGCAACCCAATTTAAACCCATATTTATTGAGTTTCTCGCACCTTCAGTTGGCATCAGAGCTCCGGTTCCGGTATCGATTATTATCAAAAAATTAACCAATTCAGGTAAATATCCAAACCAGTTTTTAGAAACATTATGGTTGATCCTACTCCACCACATCCTTCTCTAGTTTCAAATGATAAAGATAACTACAATGCTTAATCCCCCATTTTTTATGGTGAAAAGTTTAATATTGGAAAGACAGACTAGAAAGTTTCTTTCTAGATCATGATGTTGATCTTTGGGATTTGGTAGTTGATGGATATGATCCTCCCACAGATGCTACTGGGAAGAAGCTTGAAAGGAGAGTTATGATTGATCAACATAAAAAGGATTATAAGAATCATCATAAATCAAGAACTGTATTACTAAATGCTATTTCTTATATGGGTGTGAAAAGATCACAAGTATAGACTCAGCTAAGTCTATATTTGATTCTCTCATAATGACTCGTGAAGGAAATGATCAAGTCAAGGAGACCAAGGCTCTGGCCTTGATTCAGAAGTATGAAGCCTTCAAGATGGAGGATGATGAAATGGTTGAGACTATGTTCTCAAGGTTTCAAACCTTAGTTGCAGGGCTGAGAGTTCTGAACAAAGGTTATTCTACGTCAAATCACATGAAGAAGATTATCAGAAGCTCGCCATCCAAATGGAGGCCTATGGTAACTACACTCAAGCTTGCAAAGGATCTCAACAACATTTCTCTAGAAGAACTGGTGAGTTCTTTAAGAAGTTATGAGATTGAGATAGAATAGGATGAACCTCAAAAAAGAGGGAAACTTGTTGTGCTCAAATCTGTTGGAAGATCTGAGAAGTCCAAAGCTCTTCAAGTTGAAGAGGTTGAGGATTCAGAAGAAGATTATGATGAAGTTGAATATGTGTTGTCTCTACTATCTAGAAGGGTTAATCATATCTGAAATAGAAATCAAGGCAACAGATTCAGAAGTACTCGAAGGATTGGTGGTTACTTAGAGTATACTTCTGATAAAAGAAAGTATAATAGCAAAGAAGTCACTTGTTATGAGTTTAACAAGCCAAGACACTACAAGTACGATTGTCCTAAACTTCAGAAGGACAAGCCCAAGAAGAAAGATCTTAAGAGCAAGAATAAAGGGTTGATAGCAACCTGGGATGATTATGATTCTTAAGAAGACGACTTAGAGCAAGAACGTGCTAACATGGAACTAATGGCTCATGTTAGATCTACAGATGCAAAGATCGCCATAGAAGATGAAGCATAATCTGATTCAGACACGAAAGAGGTATTCTCTAAAGATATATTTTCTGACCAAGCTCATTCTAAATTAACTTCTTCTTTACTTGAAATTCTGGAAAAACATGAGTTACTCAATATCGAATTCAAGGAACTTAAAAAGTACCTTGAATCCACATCTTCTGAAAACATAAAGCTTAAGGAAGATATCTTCATTATCAATGAAGAAAACATTTTTCTTAAAAATGAGAACTCTGCCCTTAAAGGCACAAGAACTCTTCTAGAAGCTTCTGAGAGTACTAATGACTTCATTAAAAAATATGCCAAAACTTTTCAGAAGTTCCTAGCCAGAAGCATAGGGAGAAGCATGATGGCTACTATGATCTATGGCATAAGCATAAATTGGAACAATGGTGTTGGTTATAATTACTATGACAAATCTAATTTTGATAAGGAAGGCAAACTTAATACTCTTCATTCCCATTTTGTCTCTATTAGGTTTTTGCCTAAAGATAAAGGAAAAGAAAAAGAGAAATATGCTTCTAAACCTAAGGCAAAACCTTTGGCTAAACCTTCTCGTTTTAATTCTTGTAAATATGATTATTCTACTGCTAAACCCAGAGTTGTTAAGAAATTAGGGAGACCTAACAAGAGAGGACCAAAGAAGTTATGGGTACCCAATAACTGCTAATTTGTATTTCAATTGTTCAGAGGTAATCATAAGGGAACGATCATAGGCTCTGGAATAGTTGATAATGGACATGGAAATTACCTATTCAGGCGCTGAAGGTAATAAAGCTACTACAAAAGAATAAGAGGTAAAAGATTCAAAATATGCTTAACCAGAAGCTATTGAAGCACATACAAAGATCGTCATATTCTGAGGAATTGTTTCTGGCTTTCTGAATAAAGATTGGAATCTGGCTATATAAGATGAACTATATCGCCTCTCAGAAACTGATGATGTGTATGGAATAAATTTTCTCTCAGCGTGTAGTCTTCCAGAATGATGTATGGTCTTCTAAAATACGTATTATTCTTTTCGTTGGCTTCTGGGATGTGATGCTTCAAAATAGTAAAGTTCTCATATATCAAAAGTATCCATGGTCAGAATATTCCCTTAAAAATACCTTTGTCTGTTGGAAACTGAAGAGTTTACTTTATTAAATGAGTTATTAGTATAGTGAAAGGTTAGTGATTCAATATAAGACAACTATCTTTTAAGAACCACGCTTAGAATTTAACATGATGCATTAGGAAATGAGATAATCTTGGGATTAAGTAATAAATCTCATCGCTTTGCCTTTGTCAGATTTCTTTATTTTTCAAAAAATTTATAACCATTGAAAAAACTATTAATAAACTCACCCACTCCACTTCACACACTTTTACTACATCTCTCCCACACCTTTGATATTTCAAACCCTAAAAATTTCAAAACCCTAAATCCCTTTGTTCGGTTTGTGTTCGTTGTTGTTCATCTTCAACTGTGGCTGCTCAACAACAATAAACTACCACTCAACTTGAGTCCTCTTATTCTCTTCAAGGACAAGTAAATGATAATTCTCCTGAACTATAATGCTTCATCCCTGTGTCTCACTTGGTGGTTCTTTATGAGTCAGTTGTGAACTTTGAAAATCTCAAGGAAAATAGTTTTGACCTTTCTAGAGATGTGCAAACTCAAGGTTGGGAAACCTTCTTTAAAATCCTCAAAGGTCCCACTCTCCTAGATTTAGTGAAGCAATTTTGGGTAATGGAGAAGTAATAAAGACAAGGTATTTCAACAAATGTGGTTGGAATAGAAGTAAGTATTACTGAGTCCGTTGCCTAGTTACTTAATCATGATGGAATTGGTTTAAAATGTTACAGCTTGAATGACAAGAACACCAGTTTGAGGATACGAAAAATCTGTTGATTCAAAGATCTTTAGGAACGGCAAAAGTTCTACAATGGTCAAAGGTCTTATACATTCTCTCACCATCAGGGCCAAAATCATCATACAATGCATTTGCATGAAGCCTTCTAAAAATGCATTACCCAAAATCAACGGTGATCTGAAAGAGATATTATTCAATCTAGCTTGTGATAAAAAGGTTAATCTCTCTTTTATACTTTTTAAGTATTTAAGGAACTCACTCAAATGCTCTAGACTTGATGTAAAAGAACCTACCAGGTGGATTACTCTGGGAAGACTTATTATAGTTTTTCTTATCACTCATGGTTTGGTGGACTCTCTCTAGAGTAAAAATATGATGGAATATCCGACTCCTCAATCTGGAAGATTGTTTGATGGAAGAAATCTGAAGTTTATGCTCTCTTCAGTTATTCTACCTCAAGAAGATTTTATGGCAGGATCTATACCTTATTACACACCCAATGTAGAAGATAGATACATGTTCACAACTGCAGATGGTCCAATAACTCTTCTCATCCACTTGGAATAATGTCTTTTAAAGAAAGAAACACCCAATATGTCTCCAGAAGTTGTGATATTAATTGTTCTTGATCCTCTTGAAATTATTTCTCATGAAGTTCTCAGAAGTATTTATGGTATTGCTGAATTCTATGGGTATGTTGATAGACTTCCAAATATCTATAAAGTTTATGCTTTAATTCGAAGAAAACAAGATGATTTTCATCAGAAGTTTGATAGTAAACACTCTTCAAGCATGGAGTATGACAGTTATTCCAGTAAAGACTATTTGAACTCATCTTATACACCACATTTTATACCATCTCCATTCTCCTATGAACCTCTTACTCTTCAAACAATCATTCCGTCCTCTTCTAAACCCACTCATTTAAACATTCATCAAGTTACATAATTTCTAAATTCTCTTGTTGATGAAACCTCTTCTAGTTCTGGTCAAATGGTTGAGATCTCATCTGATTCAGAAGAAGAACACATTTCAACCCATCACACAGAATTGTATGACTCAGATATCCCCATGCATGAATCTAATGCCCCTGATTATGACACCTTTGTTCATACACCTAAACCTAAGCATTCAACTCTCTCATTTGATTCCACGCTTGGAAAAAATTCTCCTACACCTTCTATAACATCCCAAACACTTCCTTCTATCTTGTTTTTCATCGAACTTATGTTTGTCAACCAACCTTATTTGAGCTTATGGAACAGTTTAAGCAAAATGCTTTTCTCACTCTCTAGTGTACTTTGGAAAGTTCTTCATTGTGCATGGATCCTGAGAAGACTGGTGCTATTTTGATTAGCTTTAGAAGATAGATGGATATTAACTATGATATCATGAAATCATTTTATCATAAAGAGACTGAGAGGAAGTATGAGGTATGGTTCAAAAACTTTTCAAACATTCCTTTAAGTTTGCCTACTTCAGAGGTTCTGGTTTCTGAACCTAAGCAACAAGGTGCTATTATTGATGGTTCTTCATAAGTTGTTGTTTCTAAAACTTCTAGGTCTATTTTGGTTGATGGTCAACCATCTGGTTCTAAGGGAAAGCAATATATGGAAGCTTACCTCCACACTATTCAAAAGTTATGAACTGTCTGAAAGTAAGGTAATCGCGTTTTGATAACGCCTATTATTCAGAAGTTGTGAACTTTCTGAAGGTATGGTGATCAAACTCTGATGCTTCAGAAGTTGTGAACTTTCTGGAAGCTTGACAAAGTTTATCTGATACTAAGCATTTTTTAGAAGTTGTGAACTATCTGAAAAAATGTTAATGTGTGCTCTGGAAACGTTTGTTCAGATACCAAAGAGTTGTTCAGAAGTTATAAATTGTATAAAAGGTTTATAACTAGGTTATGATAAATCAGACTCTCATACTTCAGAAATTGTGAAATTTCTGGAAGTATAGTAAGTCTTCTTTTAATCAAGCATCATTCAGAGGTTGTGGACCTTCTATATATATGGTCAGAAGACATGATCTAAGACATGGTCAGAAGACATGATCTAAGACATGGTTAAAAGACATGATCTAAGACCGGGTCAGAAGACATGGTCATTCAGGAAATGGTTTAGGTGTTTAACCTTATGATGAAATGATGCTTTGCACCTTATGGTGGCATGATTCAAGTTTCTAGGAAAACCAGTGATTTAGTTCTGATGTTTAATGTGAGTCATCAAGACAATTGCTAAACAGATTTTCAAACCTCATAGTGTTCTGATAGTAAGCTAGATTCTAAGATGAAGACCAGGCATTTCTAGTCAGAGTTTGATAAGACGTCTATGTGGAAGTATACCTTGTCTATGTTATATTTTGTACTACAAAATTTATTTTATGAGTCTTGAGCTCGAGGGGAGACTCTGAACAAGCATAAATGAATTTTTGGTATTAACAAATTCAGGGGGAGCTGGTTAGCTTTTCTGAATTTGCATTCTATGGTGATTACCCTGTATGAATTATTCTATCACAATACATGTTTTTGTCATCATCAAAAAGGGGGAGATTGCAAGAACAAGATTGGTTATGCATCTGACCTTAAGTTTTGATGATAACTTTACATGGTATCTTAAAGAATAAGTGTGTACTCTAATGGTTTATGTCTAGTGTGTAGCTTTTTCTAAACATGTTCTGACTCTGGTAAGAAGGCGTGCGACGTCACCAAGTTCTAAACTCAACACTATGGAAGAATACTTTTGGTGTGTTACGAAGTTAAGTTAAGATTCTGGAATGATTCTTATGCAACATTTCTAAGGAACGTTAGTACAAGTGCTTATGATCGTGACTTTGCAAGGAAGCTTTTAAGGCCTTCTAAAGCTTTGCTTTTGTTGTCCCAAGTTTTAAAGATGCTGAAGACAAGGTTCTATTGAACAAGTTCTGAAGATATAAAGACATTACTTCTGAAGACCATGTGCTGAAGACTCTGAAGACAAGGTTCTACTGAACAAGTTATGAAGACTCCAAAGACTTGGGCAAAGAAGATTCAAGTTATAATCCTTCTACGACATGTTTCATCAACATACATTAGAAGCCTCTGAAGAAATAGAAAATAAAGATCAAGACTAGATTGTGTGTGATGGTGAGTATAAAAGTACAAATTACATTGTGACCTCTACTCTTCTATGGTGGCATAAGGACAATCCTTTTATACTTGTTGTCTACCATTGCCACCATGATCGTTGGGACATAACATCTGGTTTTATGTTTCCTATTATACCCTTCAATGGATCTCTTTTTCAGCAATAAAAGGAGGACTTGGAAGAATTGGAACTTAACACTTCTTATTCTACAAAACTACGCTAAAGCGCTACATAAAATCTTTTGGGATATTCTTTGTATAGTTTTGTATTTTTTGCAAGGAGTTTTTGTTCATATCTTGCTATAAACACTTTTGTGTTGCTGTACTTAAACATTGTGTAATCTACCTGTAAGAAGCATATATGTATACACATCTTTGTAAATAATGGTTGTTAATAGGTTCCTTGAGAGACTCAGTAAGTCAGGATTCTCAAGAAGACTTTGGTCGCGGTCATCATGGAATTGACAATAAGGATCGACGAACTTGTTATGGTTGTCAAAAAGGTTTATCTAACTTATTGTGTTTGTCTATAATCGGTTGATTAAAGTGGATTAAGTCCTTGTGGATAAGGCAAATCACCTTGCGGGGTGGACTGGAGTAACTTAGTTTACAGTAAACCAGGATAAAAACAATTGTGTTCATCTATTTTTATTCACTTGTTAGCTTTATGTTTGAGTTACGAAAATATTATATTTAGTGCAACTCAATTCAAACCCCCTTTCTTTGTTTCTCGCACCTTTAAAACTAAGCGAGCCGTCATGAAGGACAAAATTAAGTTTATGGGTTTTCTCACTAAGCGACCAAAGGAAGCCGAAGAAATTATGGAAGATATGCACGAGGGTATCTTCGGTACTCACTCCAGTGGGAATACTATAGCTAAGAAGATTTTGAGAGCAGGTTACTATTGGTCGACTATGGAAACTGACTGTCACCACCACTCAAGAACTTGTCATAAGTGCCAGATCTATGTTGATATAGTTAATGTGCCTCTGGTTCCTCTGAATGTTTTGACTTCTCCTTGGCCACTCGCAATGTGGGACATTGATATGATTGGAGAGATTAAGCCTACTTCCTTTAACGGACATCGCTTCATCCTCGTCGCCATTGATTACTTCACAAAATGGGTTGAAGCAGCCTCGTTTGCCTCGGTTACTAAGAATGTGATCGCCTGATTCATAAAACATAACCTTATCAGTCGGTATGGCATCCCCGAGAGAATCATCACAAACAATGGTACTAATATCAACAACACTATAATCACTGAACTCTGCATGCAGTTCAAGATCAAGCACCACAACTCTTCTTCGTATCGACCGAAGATGAACGACACAATGGAAGCCTCCAATAAGAAAATAAAGAAGATTATACAGAAGATGGTTGTGACATACAAAGACTAGCACGAGATGTTATTGTTTTCTCTCCACGGCTATCACACTTCGGATCGAACATCAACTGGGGCAACCCCATTCTCTCTGATTTACAGTATGGAAGCCATCCTACCTGTAGAAGTTCAGATTCCTTCTCTGAGAATTATGAAAGATGCAGACTTAAACGAAAATGAGTGGGTTCAAACTAGGCTAGACCAGTTGAACCTGAATGATGAGAAGAGGCTTGCGGCTGTCTGTCATGGTCAGATGTACCAGAAGCGTATGATCAAGGCATGCAACAAGAAAATCAAGCATCAGGTATATCAGGCTGGTGACTTGGTAATAAAGCGCATCATTCTACCGCAAGGTGATCCCAGGGGCAAATGGACTCCCACCTACAAAGGGCCATTTATAGTCAAGAAGATATTTTCTGGTAGTGTTATGATACTGACCACCATGGACGGTGAAGATTTCCGGCACCCTGTGAATGCAGACATAGTCAAAAGATACTACGTATAAAATGACCCACTAGGTTGACTGGCCTAGGCAAAAATAAGGGCATCCCAGCGGATCAAAAGTGTTCGGGAAAAATTAGGGATATATATAAAAGATTATACACCTGGCAAATCAAAAACCTGAAAAGGCGACTTGGGAAAAAAGGGTATCCCAGTGGACCAAAAACTCAAAAGGGCGGTCCATGCAAAAGTTAGGGATTAAAGCGTACGACTATGTCCTGTTGGATCACTTACATCAAGCTTTATTACCAATGTCAAGTTCAAATGGTACAGATCAATTCAATCACTTTCTTTCGACAGCAAGGGATAAGATGCTTGAAGAAATAAGGGCAATAGCATAGTTGGAACCCGGCGAGATTATTCCCACATAGCTATTATCTTGTTTTCACTTTGTACTCTTTTCATTTCACGACGACTTCCTCTTACTAGGATTTATGTCCCTCTGTATAAAACCGTCTGTTTATGGGCAAATTATCAATACAAATCCATCTAAAAATTAAAATCCTGTTTTACTTTTTCTGTTTTGTTTGTAAAAACGTCCAATGACTAAAATTGAATGAACATATGCATATGAATATGATTAACTGTTGACAAATACATGCATAAAAACAGGAATAAACATTTACCCAAGACTCTAGGAGTTAAGATAACATTCACATTGTCCATAAATCCCCACAGAGCCACTTTCATGGGATTATCCCCACAGAGTAGTCTTAACAAGGTTGTATTTAACAAAGGTATATCCCCAGCAAAATGGGATGTACTAATCATACTCACCAGCAAATCACCCTAGCGGATAAAGAAATATGATCTTTTTCCCAGCAATATCGCCCACCTACGGAGTCCCAATCGGTACAGTTTATGGAAATTCTCTTCCCTAGTTGAGTTTATTCCTCAAAAACTGTAAAACCCCCTAAGATTTCTTCTCTCCAGCAGAGCTCATTTCCTCAGCAATGGTGTTTCCTTTGCAAAGTATTTCTCCGTCAAACGGGGTTTATTTCCCCAACCGGGTTTATTTCCCCAACATGGTTTATTTTCCCAACAGATTATAGTCTCCCCAGCTTGAGTCTGTTTCTACCATAAATTACCAGGCGAGATTCCCACCTCCAACAAAGAACAGTACGAGTTGCCATCCCTAAAAAGTTGCAACTGAATCTGAAACTGTATCTGATATCATTTCAATCTTATTCTCTCAGATGAGTCGGCATCCAGCCCATCCTTTTGATCCCCAGTCAGGGTATCTAAGGACTAAAATTCCCCAATAGAGTAATAAACAACAAATGTTCTTGGACTCTTCTCCCCAAACAGGAACCAACATTCCCCAACGGATTTTCTTCAAGCCAAAAGCAGAAATCCCCATCAAGATCAAAGATACATATACTCTTCATCCTCAACAACAGTCATGGATTTATTTTCCCAGACAAAGATGTTGCACAAGTTTACAAATACACTTCAACAACATTTCATATCCATATGTCATTTACAAACGTCATAGCATGTGCATACGAAACGCATATAGCACAATCTCATTTATTTTGAGAACATCATTATGCAATGCATTTCATACATCATGACATTACATACAACTAACTCTTTACCTTTTCAGGAAAGATCAATCAACAGACAAACATCATCAACTACCTACATGACCAGACAATCTTCTCAAAGGCTACATCTGACAAATGGCTACTTAAGCAATTTCCTCAGAGGGTCATTCTCAAAGAAACATATTTTCTAGTTGAAGTCAGGCGTAGACATTTTCTGGCTCAGATTAAATCAAGCATAGATTTTTTCTGAACCTTCTTCTAGTTGAAGTTGAGCGTAGACATCTTCTGGCTCAGGTTAAATCGAGCGTAGGTTTATTCTGATACTCCTTCAAAAAAGTCGTGCGTAGACTCTTTCCAACATATTTTCTAGTTGAAGTCGGGCGTACACATCTTATGGCTTAGATTAAATCGAGCATAGATTTATTCTGATACTTCTTCCAACTGAAGACGGTCGTAGACATTTTCTGGATCAGATTAAATCGAGCGTAGATTTATTCTGATACTTCTTCCAGTTGAAGATGGGCGTAACCATCTTCTGTCTCAGATTAAATCGGGTGGAGATTTATTCTGATACTTCTTCCAGTTGAAGTCGGGTGTAGATATCTTCTGGCTCATATTAAATTGAGCGTAGATTTATTCTAATACTTCTTCCAGTTGAAGACGGGCATAGACATCTTCTGGATCAGATTAAATCGAGCATAGATTTATTCTGATACTTCTTCCAGTTGAAGACGGGCGTAGAGATCTTCTAGCTCAGATTAAATCGAGCATAGATTTATTCTGATACTTCTTCCAGTTGAAGATGGGCGTAGACATCTTCTAGCATAGATTAAATCGAGTCTAGATTTATTTTGATACTTCTTCTAGTTGAAGACGGATGTAGACATCTTCTGGCTCAGATTAAATTGAGCATAGATTTATTCTAATACTTCTTCCAGTTGAAGACGGACGTAGAGATCTTTTGGCTCAGATTAAATCGAGCATAGATTTATTCTAATAATTCTTCCAGTTGAAGATAGGCGTAGACATCTTCTGGCTCAGATTAAATCGAGCATAGATTTATTTTGATACTTCTTCCAGTTGAAGTCGGGCGTAGACATCTTCTGGCTCAGGTTAAATCGAGCGTAGATTTATTTGGATACTTCTTCCAGTTGAAGACGGGCGTAGACATCTTCGGGCTCAGATTAAATCGAGTGTAGATTTATTTTGATACTTCTTCCAATTGAAGGCAGACATAGGCACCTTCTGGCTCAGATTAAATCGAGCATAGATTTATTCTAATACTTCTTCCAGTTGAATTCGAGCGTAGATATCTTTTGGCTCAGATTAAATCGAGCGTAGATTTTTCCCATGTTTCTCTTGCAGATCCAACATGAATCCATTCTGACGCACGCATCGTAAGTCCTCGTGCCATGACCTTCATATCTCATAATTACAGATCCAACGCGTCAGATGGCCATGACCATGATGCACCTCTTGAAATCAATCACATGGGATCACGCAGGTAGTTGGGCCAACACATTTGGGCCTAGCAAATTTACTTTTCTAACACCCCCCAGTTTACTTGTTTCAGGCCCATTTCTTTTTAAAATTTATTTTTTGTTTGTTGAATAATTAACTTTTTTGAAGTAATTAATTAAATAATTTTTAATCATAAAAAATCACAAAAAAAAAATCATTAAAAATTAGATTTAGGTTTTGATTAATTAATTAAACTATTTTTAATCACATTTTGATTTTATTTTATTAATTAATTTGTAAGATAATTAGAATTATGGTTAATTATTATTTCACACTATAAATATATTTTTCTAAATAAAACACCAAAATATTTTCCTAACGCTTAGAATTTTTTAGGTTTTAACATCTTTCCCTTTTTCACAATCTCCACGCGCTTATTTATTTTCGCATTATTATTTTCATAATTATGTAACTGTTAAGGGATGTAATAGATAAATTAGGGTTTACATTACTGTTTCCCCTATTTTGTGGTTTGTAACCCCCATCCCCGAAGCACTGTAATAGCGTAGGATATTTATTTTCTGCCTTTTGTTTTCCTTATTACTGCTAGTTTAATAGGATTGAATGACAAGACATAAAATCAAACGATAGCTAACCCTAATCTCAAAAATTAAAATAATTGAATCTCAACACACTTTGCACACTTGCACCTCTAGAGTAACCCCACCTGTTGCCTCGAATAAAAATAGTCATGTCCCTCGAACATGGGACGCTTTAGCAAAGACCCCCGATTAAAAGGTCGTAGTCCCTCGATGACCCTTCGATGCTGCCTTTGGTAAACGGTCTTAGTCCCTTACGACAATGGATAAACCGTCCTACGAGTTGCCTTCTATGATTGTATGATGACCTTGGCATGTCCCTCACACATTCAACGATAGGGCTACCTACTAACTAATGGTAGGATAACAATATCTAAAGGAGGAGGAAAAGGACAAAAGACTTTTGAGTAGGTAGATAGCTTTTAATTACTTGCTCACAAAAACATATTTTTTCACACAAACACTTTTTTGAAATATTTTCAAAACAAACACTTTGTATGCATTCTCAACTGATACAAGAATCATTACAAAGTTACCGAACTTAGGAATTTTCAAAATATTTTCAAACTTACACATTCACCAAGAATTTTCAAAAGTGAGCTAGCGATTAAGAGCCCATAGCTAAACTACAGATGAAAAGGGTGCTAACACCTTCCCTTTTCATAACCTACCCCCTTACTCAGAAAAATTCTCAAAGGTTTTTCCTGTTCTTTTCACCCTTTCCTTTATTGGATAAAAGAAAAGTCAGTGGAGAATCTTGCTATCCGTAATATTTGCGATAAAATGCAAAACCAAAAGTCAGTTCTCCAACCTATTATATTATGCTTTATACTTAAGTCTTTTCCCGATTTTCCTCCTTTTTCATTCGGACAATCATATTAAGTCAATAAGAATTATGATGATTATCACATGCACAAGACTAATCAACAAATTTATTTTGTTTAGGCATCAAATAAGCGGCTATTGCTACTTTTAATTACCGATGAAATTTTCAAATCTTTTCAGTTTATATATTATCCTTATTTGGCCGACGTTTGGGCATCAACCTCCTTTGGGCTGAATAACCGGGTGAGAGCTACCCAATTTAGTGGTTTGGCTGCCTTTTACCACCTTTTCATCATTCAGTTCCAAAAGTATTTGTTTCTCAACCAATCATACATGCATGCGAATCTATATTATGCCAGACTGTTAAGATAAACTACTCAAGGAGTACTTCTCAGGATACAAGCACTATGGTACAAATCTACACGTTAGACTCGTACCACTTTCCAGGAAACCTATGGTGTTCAAATAACCCCTTTTGTTTCACATTATTCCAAACTTCCTACCCTCAATAAATCATCCTTTTATCTCTATATACTATTCCTGGTCTCTTTAAAATGTAAGCTTTTCCCAAAACAAAAATTTTTGGTCAATATTCGGGAAGACTTCAAAATGCGGTTTTTACAACCAACAAACACCAAAAAACAAAGAAAATAACATAAAACAAATAAATAAAATCACAGAAAATAACCCCCTCCCCAAACTTGAACTAAACATTAGCCTCAATGTTGTTATAACAAGAGTGAAAGGGTGGACTCGCAGTAGGGCTAAGGGCACTGTAACATCACTGTTGCCCCATAGCTATTACTTGTAAGGCCCTGCTTATTACCTAAGAACAAAATAAAAACAAACTACAAAAGGAAACTGCTTAGTCATTAAAAGTGTGGGTTATCTCCCACAGAGTGCTTCGTTTAACATCACATGGCTCGACGGTTCATTCCCCTTTATTATAGGGGTACTTCCTCTTCCACACCTTGTTGCATGTCCTTTTCACAACCAAGAACTCATCTAGTTCAAAAGTATATACTACTTTGTGCTTCAAGTCACTTCGAACTTCCATCTCCTCACCTTGGTGTTTCTTTTTCTTTCTCTTCTTGACTTATTGAATGAACTTAAGAATTTTTATAGACGCATGAGATGATGCCACTTGAGAGATTATGACTGGGCCTTTTTCTGGAAGTGGTTTTGAAATTTTTCTTTCTCCTTCTAGTTTGATCATGCAACTGAAGATTGATTATTTCTATATGTACCTTTCTTCTTGATCTCCAACACTTTCAAAGTTATCTCCTCATCAAATGATTTTAACGTCAGAGTACCTTTCTCAATATCAAAATTGCATCGACTAGTAAGCGAAAATGGCCGACCAAGAATGATAGGAGTCTCTTCATCTTCAGGAATGTCCATGATCTGAAAATCATCTGGAAAGACAAACCGTCAATTTCCACCAGTACATCTTCAGCTACCCCATATGCTTCCTTGATGGTATGATTAGAAAATTTGACCTTTATCCTTATCTCTTGCACCTTTCCAATACCAAGCTTTTTGAAGATAGATAATGGCATCAAACTCACACTAGCACCCGAATCAATCAGAACCTTCTTGAAAGTTCTGTCTTTTATAGTGCAAGGTATTGCAACTGATCCAAGACCCTTCTTCTTGGGTGATATTCTCCTCTCTAGAAAGATTACACACAATTTCTTATCACCAAGTATCAGTCCATCCTATATTGGTCTCTTTTTAGACAGTACCTCCTTCATGAATTTTTGGTATATGGGCATTTTCTCGAGATCTTCAAAGAAAGGCATGTTGATCTCTAACTTTTTGAACATTGTGACAAATTTCTCAAAATATTTCTCTTTTGGGTCATTCTTTGCTACTCGAGACGGGTATGACACCCTAATCATTGATTTAGCCTCCTTTTTATTTTTCTCTTCAGTTGACTTTACGGGTGGTGTAACTTTTTCTTATTCTTTCTTATCTTCCCTTACTTCTAGCTCTATCTTTATGATATGGTCATCATATTTTTCCTCCTCTTCTTTATCTTTATCATCTTTCTGACTTCTTATTGTGACAACATTAACATTCTCATGAGTTTTTGGATTGCCTTGTACTTGTAGAGATAATTGTTGTGCTATATGTCCCACTTGAACTTCCAATTTCTTTATTGAAGTTTTGGTGTTCCTTTGGTTGCTCCTTTTCTCTTTTTGGAATTTAGAATTATGGGCAACCATCTTTTTAATAACTACCTCCCACTATGCCTTCTATAGAGCTTGTTGATGATTTTGGACATTTCCTTGCTCATCTTTCCAGGAGAAACTATGATGATTCTTCCACTTTGGATAGTAAGTATTTGAGTAGGGATTATCATGCCTCAATAATTTTATCTCTTTAACTTATTATGGAGTTGTAAGACAATGTACAGTCATGTATGGTCCACTGTAAATTTCATAAACTGCCTTTTGTGCCTGTTGAACCTGAGCTACATGTTAGGTACCTATTTTCATTGCCTTAAGCTTTTTCTCCACTTATGAAGCAACTGTTTCTTCAATTTTGAGTTGTTTGTTGGCTTCCAACTTCAAATCAATCACTCCATCTGGTTTGCTTACAACCCTGTCATACAACACCAAATGCTCATTTGCAGAAATTACTTCAGTTATCTTCTTAATACCAGTGGCTGTTGAAAAATTAGATGAGACACCGACTGCTATGTCAATTAGTTTCTTTGTCTTGATTCTAAAACCATTAACATACATGTGCATCTGCTCAGTCTAGTCCAAATTGTGAGTAGGACAGGCCACTAGGAGTCTTTTGAATATTTTATAAGCATCTCATAATGAATCACCCTCTTTCTGTTTGAAGTTGAGGATTTCATATCTTGTTATCATGAACACAAATGTTGGGAAGTACCCACTCGATAAATTTGTTTCTATCTCTTCCCAAGAAGTAATACTACCACCCAGAATGGAATAAAACCACTCTTTAGCCTCACTCTTTAAAGTGAACAGAAACATTCTACACTTCTTCGCTTCGCCAGTGTGACCATAAATATTCAAAGTTGTGCTCATAGTCATAAACCTTTGTAAGTGCTTATTAGCGTCTTCATTGACCCTTTGAGAGAAGACCTCCTCTCGAGTTGAGTGATTATGCTCAAATGCAGTTGAAAATTTGGTACATTCATCGGTTGGTTCACAATTGTCAATCTACCAGTCGGCGCATTTGTCCCATCATAGTCACAAAGGAGTCTCTCAGGTGCTGGTGGATTTTCACCCATTGGGATTTCTTCTTCTGACTCTGACTTTGTAAGAACTGAAAGATATTCTTCTGACTCCGACTCTGAATGAACTGAAAGATGCTCTTCGTCGGAGGCCAGTCTGACTAGTCGAGCTTGCCTATGCCTTGCATGGAAAGTTCTTTCGATTTCTATGTCAAGAGGAAATTCAACTGAGGGATCCCCTTGCATAAAAAGGTTATATACAGATCAGTTATTATAATAATAACAAAATAAATAAATAAAAAATAACAGAAATTAAATTTTATTTGTAGAGCAACAAAATTTTAATATAAATAAACTTAGAACTCTATATTTTGGTAGTCCCCGGCAATAGCGCCAAAACCTTGATCAAAAAAATAGCAAGTGTACTATTTTTCCTCTTGTAGAAATAACATGAAAATTCCCAGAATATCGATCTCAAGGATTGCGTATAAGTATCGAGTTCAATTAAACAAAAACTTAAACTGAGGTTTTGTTTGGAAATTATCACTTAACGATAAGTAAAAATAAGCAGAATAATAAATTGGCTTTTTGACAGATATGAGGAGCATGCTAAGGTAAAGTGTATGATTTTCCCTGTAACAACCTTGAATCCTGATTTCTTCAACAAGTTCAAAATAATCAATTATCGGGTCTTTAGTTTGTTTTCCCCTAAGTCCTTAGTGGGAAAACCTTTGAGCATTCATCCTAAATCCTAAGTCCTTAGAGAATTATGATGAAATCAAGTCTTTGTTTTATCAAGATTTAACCGGTGACTATGGGGTATCCCCAGTCCTAGGTGATATCTACTATAGTTTAATCATACAAAAACCTTAACAATGGCGGTCCAGCCTAATTGTAACCGTAATTTGATCCTTGTTGGCCCGACAAAGAAAGCATTAAAAACCTTGTACAGTTAAATTGAATATGAAAAATAAATAAATTACTGAAATTTGAAATCAAAGTCATTTACAGAATCAAATCAAGGACACCCCTAGAATGGGGGATTTAGCTACTCATATTGTTCAAAGTAATTTCAAGAAAAAAATTAGACATTACAAATTACTGATGAACATTGATCTTCAATCGCGTCCGCTCATTAAAAGTCTTCGTTCTCCAATAATCACATAAGCTCCAATCTTTAATCGTCAAATTCTTCACCAGCCAAAAAGTCCCCTTTTCTTTCGTAAAAACTCTTATATATAGTGGAAATCCATTGGTCTCGGTCGGAAATGCCCAAAACGCCCCTACGAGTCAACACTTAATGAAAAATCAGCAAAACAAGCAAAATCAACATCTGAGCCAACACGACCCATTTCAGCTGACACGGGAGGCCGTGTTGGCCCTCTGCTTCTTCCCCATTTATTTTCAACTCCCAGACTTGTTGACATGGCCCGTGTAAGTCCTCATGTAACATGATTTTTCACTTCCTCCAAAACTTCAAATTTTGCATTTTTTCGCACTGATTTGTCCCAATTTACTCCTCTGAGTCTACAAACAGTAAAACACATAACCAATGCATAAAATGTAGAAAAATGAAGTAAAATGCTCGAAAGTCAAAATAAAAGATAACTCAAATCTGTAGCGGTAAAATCAATGAAGTCGCCACCGAGTATTTATTTATCCCATAAAAGGGAAAGGAAAATCACTGAAGAAAAACCTAAAGGGGAAATTAAGGTCTTGCGACCGAGATATTGGGTAAGAGAGTCGATTACGCATGGGGAAGGTATTAGCACCCCACACGTCCATAGTATTCTACGAGATCCACTGTCATTATTCTAATCAAAGAGTGTGTTCAATCTAATGCTTAAGAGTTATAAACTAAGAGGGAATGCATGCAAAAAAAACACAGGGAAAAGAAGGAAACATTTGCAAATTTTCGCTCGGCTGAGCCCTGTGACCAGATGCCTACGTATCCCTTTTAAGGAGTCAGATTGCCGTAGCTCAGCTCACATATTTTTGTTTGTTTGTATTTTTTAATGAATAATATTAACCTCGCCTTCTGTTGCAACTCGACCTTTGGAGACTTACGCGTCAACACAGAAGTGACTTAACATGTCCTTTTGGAAAGAATTTTGAAAGAAAAGCCCAAGGACAAGAGAGTTTGTGTTGATTAGTGTTTTTGCTCCAGATAACTGCTAGTTAATCTCAAGAGAGAGATATTAGCCATTTCTCTACTTATTCATGAAGTAAGTATTTGAGACTTTAACCACACCAAGGCTTAGAATGGAGGAATAATAAGATCGAGAAGAAACTCGCTTATCATTTCCCATACTCAACAAAGGTATGACTCTCATCAGTTATCTTTAAGTGTCTTGAAGTTTGCAAGGAAAATACGTTTTTGTTTTAATGCAAATGCAAAAGGGGAAAGAAAAATTCTAAAGGGAGACTAACCTAAATCTAACTTAATGTTATCATACAATGACGGATCCTATCTAAGTTAGCATGCCAAAGAAAGTCTAACAAACTATCCTATAGGGAACATACAATGAGAGCGAATTTGTGATCTCAATTTCTAAATTGAGTGACTCATAGATCAACAAGAAATAAAGGAAAGCGATAAAATCCTATAGGGAGCATGCACTGATAGCAAAGTCGTGATCTCAATTTCTAAATTGAGTGACTCGTGGATCAACAAGAAAAGAAACAAACACAAGCATAACACATATAATAAATGAAATGCAGAATGCCTGCTACAGGTCTTTAAACAGCGACTTCGAGCGCACGCTCTTTATTTCCTACTTTTCATGATATCTAGAAAAGTGATAAATGTGAAAATATAACTTGGAAGCAGTATAATACCAAACGAACAATGATGTCCGCAAAAAGCGCAACCAAAGAAAAGAAACCCGGAATACTTCACGCGAGCTGGCATCAACAAACAAACATTCAGAGATTGAATATGCGGAATAGGTGTCGAAGCTTCATTGATGTGAAAATAAATCACAATCAAAATCCAAACACATCCGCATATCAAATAATGAACCTGCATAAGACTCAACTCAGCAAGCAAAGGTGATTCGCAAGTTTCAAGTAATCAACAATTAGGAATTAATTTCCTAAAAAATTAAATGAAAAGCCTAAAAAAACTTTATTAATTTTTGTAGTTCATTATCTGAATTTTTTTAAAAAGGAATTCCTAAATTCTATATTTTTTATTGTTTTATTACATGTATTTTATTTATTATTTTTTGTTATACATAAAAAAAGAAATTTAAACTAAATTGAAAAACAAAATTTAAAAGAACAATGAATTAGAAGGAGCCAGGGGGTGTGAAATTTGCTTCCAACAGTGCAGTAAGGAGATCCGGCGCTAGGCCCAGCTTATAAGTCCAACATGCCATTTTTGCAATCCTCTTAGGCTAAAAAAAGGAGGCGGGCTCGGGGATATAAGGGGGACCGATTCAAACAAACAATAACAGCCCACCTTTGTTTCTTTTGTAAACATGATATTTAGCCTAAAAAAATGTATGGGCCCCTTTGCCTTATAGCTTGGCCCTATCTACAAACAGCAAACTGGACTTTCATCGTTCCCATATCATTTACCATTGTAAAAAAAATCATGAAATAATATAAGAAAACAAATTGAGAAGAAGATTAGGGTTAAAAGGGGGTGCCGCTTCGAATTCTTCATTCTCGCCCTCTCAACGGCGGCGTATATCTCCTTCTCTGATTCTGTCTCAGATTCTCCGACGAGTCTTCTTCAAATCCCCTAACTCAACCTTCTTTCTCTCTCAGCTCGCCAGCGGCGCGACTTGATGCCTTTCGCTGTCGTCATCGTGGCCAAACGTGACATCTCCATCATCTTCCACCTTTGTATCACACATAAGTCTCAAACTCTTCATCTCTCTCCCTTCATCACCGATTCAAGAAAGGAGTAACAACATACAAAAACGGAAACATTGCAAATTTGAAGGCTTAGTGACGATATGGACAAGCTTAATCGTGAAAGCACAAGAGAAAACCAGAGAGAAGTCTGAATCAGGTACGCAATCTTTTTCTACTTCTTCGGATTTCTGCTTTGTGCCTTATACGAATATTGACGTTGATGCTTACAGTTTCTTTGCGTTGATGATGCAAAACCTGATGCGTGAAGTTTGGTTTAGAGGTCAATGATGATTGAGGGAATCGTGAAGAATGAAGTAGAAGGTTGAAGGTGTATGAAGATGAAGTCGTGTGATGAAGATGATTGAAGCGGTGATACGGTTTCAGAGTTGCAGAGAAGAAGAGATTCTCGTTGAATGATAGTTGAAGGAGATCAAGATGAATTTAGAAGAGTTCTTAAGAGATGAAGGTTTGTTGAAGAGGAAAGGGTGAAGATTCAAGAGCAGTGAGATCCTCTCAAGGTGAATCCCTTCTCCTCCTCTTTATTTTCTGTTATGACCCTCCCCTCTAGGAATATGTTATCTGTTATATATCCATGGAGATTCTATTACATATTCTATTCTCCATTTTTTTAGTTAGCTGGAAATTATGTTATTACGGTTAGGGATCTGTTAGGAGTTTGTACTAGGTTGTTAGGCAAAATGCAGTTAGAATTTATTTTCTGTTTTGGTTGTTGTAAAAGTTAGTTATCAAGTTGTTTTCTATTGGTGAAGCCTTAACTGTTGGTTGTTAGGATTGGCTTTATGAGTTAGTTACTAGATAAAAAAACTGCTTTGGTTATAATTATGTTAGATGATGCTTGGTATCAAAAGTTTAATGCTAAAACAAAATTGTTAGTCTAGTTATAAAAATTTAGCTTGAAAAGAAAAGTTAGTATAGTTTGATATAATATTTCTGTTATTATTGTTAGGAGACGGTTAGAGGTTAGTTATGAATGCAGTTGAGTTGCTGATTTCAAAGTTTGTTATAAGACTAGATGACTAGGATCGATTCCTGAGAAAGCTGGAATTTCTCACGGTTTTACAATTTAATGTCTTCTCTGCTTTTTCATTTTGGTCATGTGAGGCTGATATGGTTTATTGGAACTAAGCTGTTTTTGGATTTATTGAACCGTATACCGCTCCTTGCATTCTTCCTTCATTTTTATATACTGATGAGTTGAATATGTCTGAACTAGTTTTTTTTGGTTATATGCAGATTTTATGGTGAACTGAACTAGTTTAGCGGATGTTTGACCTGATTTGCCTGATTTTTACTATAAACTATGCAGGGCTGCCATGGTAAATTTGTTGAAGGAAGCGTGAAGAAGCTTAGGCATAATGCAAGCAAGGTTGAAGTGAGAAGAAATAAAAGTAGGATGGAAGATTAGAACTAAGTCTTAGGAGAAGTTTTGATGAAATTTCCTTTGTAATTTTGAAATGGCATATGATGTATGGTTTTGGAATGGTATTGTACATCTTCTTGAATATAAAGTCTTGGGTTGGTAATGAACTTAAAATGCCTTCTAATCATGTACTTATGTAAAAATTCATGTTGTAAATGGCCCTTCCTTTTGGAAACCTTGTGATATTTTGAAGTTTCAATGATGATAATCAAAATATTCTTCACTATTAGAAACTCGAAGGGATCATGTGAATCCGAATTGAATCATCCTATTCTTCAAAGTGTCTTCAGGCTGCATAGGCTTGATTATCTCAAATATCCATTCACACATAACTTGTGAGGTATATCCACATGACTTGACATTCCACCAATATAAGCCATTTTGAATGGAGAAATATCCATGAGCCTTGCTTTGAAATGAACGGACAATGATGGACTGGTACAAAATAGACTTTGAATCCATTTAAACTTGATGACATTTCTTGAATAAATCTCTAAATCATCTCCAATGGGACCTTAATTCTGATCTACAACCCATGGTAACTTGTAATACCAACACTAGGTATTTTAAGATAATCATAATGCTTTGAATGATCCTTAGATAAGAGTTGAGGTGCAGGGAGAAACACGACCAAGATAATTTCAATATGAACATTTTATTTCAATGAACCTCAATCTTTAATTGAACCACCGATTTTGAGAAGCACTTGAACCACGTCAAAAAGTTCGATGAAATTCAAATCCATAGTTTCACAACAAAGTAAATCTTGATTTGGTGAAACCCTCAACTAATCCTCAACCATTTGAGAAATAACGCCACAAGAAAGGAGTCCTTGATGAAATTTTCTAAACTTCTTAAAAGTAACGTCTTATGGAGAAATCCATTAGGAGAAACCCTAAATCATGATGATGAACTTCCAATGGAGAGAATGATGATCCTTGTAGACTTGAAGAGAAAAACTAACACAATGAACCATTCTTTGAATACTCAAATATCAATATTCAAGCATAGCGTATGGGACACCCTGATTCTTTGGACATTGATAAATCTTGATAAAATGATATTGTAGCTTAAGGAACCTTGCCAAGGACGATATGTATGGTACTTGTGATTCCAAGACCCTAGCTTTGTACCAAGAATGATGAGAGCACCACTTGAATTAACTCTGAGTAAGATAGTAACCTTAATTCATAGAGAGAAACCCTAATGCCAAACTCTTTGATCCTGTAACCATGTGACCAGTGCTATATGTGAGATGTACAGAGTATGATGAGGGATCTTAGAGGAAAAAATTGGGGTATAACAGAATCGACGGTAAATAATGGTGTAACACCACTGGTTAACATGTTCTAGAAAATGTCAAATATTCTGCATACAATTGAATTAAAGAATGATGTAATTCATCATAAGATGGTTCAAGGTCACTAACCTTATTTTCTTCATCATCGAAATGGTGTGAAGATATTAATGCCATGTTTGTTTGTTTTAAATCTGAAGATGCACTAACTTCATTGTCTTGCCATGGCATATTTATTCTTTTTTTATTTCCTACCCTTTTTGTTGTTGACTTTGGTATTGTTTTGAAGAGTAGGGCACTCACTTTTGACATTATCTTTTCTTTCACATTAAAAAAACAACTTTCTTACTTGAAGTTGATTCTTATCTTTTAATAATTTCCTTTGTCTTTTCCTTTCTTAATAATTTTAATTTTTTTTTATTAGAGCGTCATCTTCATTATATTCAGATTAAGGTTTTTCTTCTTGATCATTGTCTTGTTTAGACATAAAAGCAAGGGATTTTACTTTATCTTCACATCCTTCACGCTTCTCCAATTTGTCATGATCTAATCAATATCTTTCTAATCAAATCAGGTTCCATTTCATGTTCTTAATTTTTTTTTTAAATAGAGCAGCCAATGGAATTTTAGAAAGACTCTTCTTTTCGGATATTGTTGTCATTTTTTGTTTCCATGTTATAGACAATGATCTAAGGACTTTTAAGTTTAGTTCATCATTGCTTAGAACTTTTCCAAGAGCGGCCAAGTAATTAGTTAGAATTGTGAACCTTTTTTGCATCTCAAGAATATTTTTATAGGGTGACATTCTGAACAATTCATATTTTTGAAATAAAGTATTTAATTTTTATATTTTAACTTCTTCGATTCCTTTGTGTGATACTTCCAATGTATCCAAATTTACTTTAATTTGATACTTGGAAGAATTTGTCTATTCTTAATGTCGATGCAAGTATGTTATTTTCCTTCTTGTCATATATCACTTTCTTCTTGTCGTCATCATTCCAAGAGCCTTTCACCTTTATTTGTTCTATACTGTTTATGATCAATGTAGGAATAAATGTTCAATTTTCAACGGTATCCCATATTTATTCTCCTTGTGTTTCTAAGTACATTCATGTGAAAATCATTCAAAAGGCATAATATTCATCAACAAAACATGGAGATTCATATCTATTTCCACCATCTGCCAAAAATGATTTTGCGGAAGCCATATCTACCCGAATAGAGGAACAGGTTACCTTAACCCACTTTGTTGCCAACTATAACTATAGAGTGCAACTTAAGAGGGGGATAATTAGGTTTTATGAATTTTCCCATTATTCTGTAGATGTTCTTTTCTTTTTATTTTTCCGGAATTATGAAGATGAACTTAAAACAAAAAGTGCAGAAAAATAAATAGCATAAATGTAAATGACACAAGTGATTTATCCTAGTTCCCCTTTCCGACTTAAGGGTATATCTAGTTCATTCACACCTAGAATAATTTTCCACTATGTTAGATCTTTTTGCAACTCACACCAATACCTCTCTTACAATCTTCTAACATAAACACCAAACCTATGACGGACTTTGAATCAACCAAATTCAAAGGACCTTTTCACAAACACCAACACTATGGTGGACTTTGAATCTCTCAGAATCAAAGAACCTTTTACAACACAAACAAAAAAATACCACTTTCTATTTGCAAATACTTTTAGAAAGTACACACATTTTCTTTACAAATTAAGTCACCATATACTTGGTGATCAATTACAATACTTGAACGAATTTGAATATACGAAGTTTTTCTTGAATCAATTTCAATGTACAATTTAATAATATATGAAACTTAAATTCTAAAAATTTGAATGAAACTTTTTCAATGATATAAAAGTTTGTGCATAAAGTTTCAATATTTTGTGATGTATGAACACTTTGAAAATTGTTAAAATTGTATGTAAGAGGTTAATTGACTTTATGATGTATTATGAATGAAAAACATCCTAAGAAATATCTTTGAATAAATGAAAAAGTTCGTAGAAGTTTCATGATGGTTTGGAATGACAATGGTTCATGAAAAGTGTTGCTTTTGATAATTACAGTGATTCTGAAAGGTAATTAATGTTGGACAATTGAATTCAAACACGGGGTGGGGTGGGGTGGGGGGTGAATTGTTATATCCAACATTCATGATTATTTTTTACATTTTATCGATTAAGATCATATTAATAGTTTTTAGGTGAGTAATCTCAGCGAAAATAAAACATTAAAAGTAAATTTCAAAAAATAAGAGGATACAGTTAGAAAGATTGCACCAGAGATTTATACAGCTTTGGCTGAATGTTGGTCTAGTCCTGTCCCCAAGAGGTCTTCTTGAGAGTTTCACTATAAACTTTAAGCTTTTAAGGTTATGCACACAAACCTTTAATACAATATGATCTTGAGATTTTAATAGGCTTATCCCAAACCAAATGACAACTTTTAGCCTAAACTTAACTATCAAATCATTTAGAGATTTATGGTTGATCTCAATAACCATAACAAAGCTTTTTCCTAAAAATCTTAATAAACCAAGAAAAGGATTTTATAAAGGTTTATATGAAGAAACAAACTCAATCTCTTAAAGGTATCACACCCTTAAGAATGTAAACGACCAACACTACCACTTACAAAAAATATCTTCCTCGCAAGTAAAGCTTCACTTAGTAGCATTAAGTCAATCATAAGTAAATAAGAATATTTTCTAAAGAGAGGGAGAGAGATAAATTCCAAAGAAATATGAAAACATTAGAAAGTGGCGTGATTTGAAATGATGGCGAGCCTCTCTTATATAGTAGATGGAAAACCTAAGAAAGGAAACAATCCATGAGGTGAATTGATTATCTAATAGGTTGGAAAAATGTTCCAACCAATAGGATAACTAAAATATAATCAATTGTAAGACCCAAATAGGAAATTTTGGATATAGATTCATTGCAAGACTTTATTGTGTTGTCCATATTAATTTTATAATCGATTAACATTATTCTAATAGATTAGAATAAGGCCTAAATCAATTGTCTGGTTATAAAAGTGTTGCCAATCGATTTGGAAAATATTTCCAATCGATTAAAAGGTTAAAAAAGGTTTGAAAAAGGTATTGAAAAACTTTTTTAATCATTTGGTTTCTTACAAAATCATTTTAAATGTATGTACGAGATGTCTTAGTACTCTTAAGCTACTACCTTACTTTTACAATACTTGGTTCACTTAGACTAACTTACAGACATGACTTAGCAAGCTTTCACACTATTATTTAAGGAGCTTCAATACTTTTGCTAGATTGTTTATGATTGTACATGCACTTGGTCTTGAGTCCTCTTGTTGATGATTCATAAGGTGCTTTGGTTATCATTAAGATTGAAAATATTTCCAATGCATTATCATCATCAGAACTTCATATGTTGATCCTCATTACTTGCAAGAACATATATACACAGTTAATACAATTTAAACTGCCACAATTTACCATCGTTCATATTTTTCAAATAGAACCATGATGTAATCGATTACACATATGAAGTAAATGACTGGCCGCTTAAAAAAACAAAATTTCAAGGCAGAGAGTTCCATATAACCGATCCTTTTAAATGATCAATTGATTGCACTAACTTAAGAAAATTATGGAGATTCTAAAAGTGTGATTATGGTAGTTTCATATGCCATAATTAAAAAATATGTTTTTTTGCTTTTTAAAAAGTTTGGCATGAAGCGTCTTGATGCATGAATGTTTATGAAACCTTAGAGATGAGTGTATGAGATTTTTCTTTAACATTGAAAGTTTATAAATAATGACTTGCAATTGAGTACCTTAGCATCATGATAATTTTCCTTTACTTCCAAAATATCCAAAGATTGTGAATTCTTGATTTTTGATGCCTCACTTTTTCTTCTTTGACATTTCTTCTTTTGATAAGTTTTTGTCTTCATTAAAACTAAACTAAAATAGATGATGAATATCTTATTCACACCTCACTTCCAACTATTATGGATAAGAGACCCAAAAATCATCATGGGTTTCAACTTTGACTACTTCACCTCAATTGAGAGGTAGGCGATTCAAGTGTTGAATGACTATGAAGTCATGAGTTCTTGTGCCATGATCACTCTAGATCAGGGAGAAGATATCGGGATAGACGAGTACTTAGATAAGTTAATGATCAAGGGGACCCATATTATGATATTGTTTATTTGTTACAACACCTTTGTTTTTTTGTGCCTTTTATGCAGGGAGAATGTCTAAAATTCCTCTAGTTGAAAGGAATTAGCGTCTGGCTAGGAAGAAGGTTGAACGCCATTTGACAAAGATCATAAAGAGCCTCCCGGACAACCTAATAACAGGAAAGGGAAAAGGCATGTCGAGGACCAGGCTCCTAACGCTGCCTTCACACCTAAGATCCAAAAAATGTTGAACAAATGACTCCAAGCACAAGAGGAGGGGTGAGCTATGGTATTTAAAATCTATGATTAATTTAAAAAAAAAATTAACTTAAAATAGCAGTTTTTGTTAGTATTGAAAAAGTAGAGAAAAAGTAGTGGAAAGAAATAAAACAATAAAGTAAATGACAGAAATTGAAACGATACAGTTAGAGAGATGGAACAAAGATTTATACATGTTCAATTGAATGTTTGCCTACTCATGTCCTCCAATAGATATTCTTGAAAGTTTGACTAATAAATTGAGTTTTTTAGGCTATGCACACAAACCTTTGTTACAAGAGAATAGAGAGATTTTACACTAGGTTATCCCTCAACCAAATAAGAGCTTTTATAAGAGATGGGCTCACAAATTGAGTTGAGAGTTTATAGGATAATCTCAACAGCGAATCATAACTTTCATCTCAAGAACCAAATATATATTTCCATTGGTTTATCTTAAGAATCAAACATGAACCTTCAAGAGAATCACACTCTTGAAATAAGCAATAAAATGAAATTCGTACAACACTTTCCTTATGATAGACCACAAATATACGACTATATTGGAGTAATAAAAGAGTTATGATCCTCAAATACCAATGATAAAGTTCTATTTTCTATTGTTTATATGTGTATCTAAGGCTTTGTATAAAACTAGTTCATTAGAGCGATAACACAAAATATTTGAATTTTTAATATTAAAACAATAGTCCAAGACTATAAATCTTGTCTCTACTCATACAAATCATCATATTAATCATAACAATAATTCTGATTTATTTAGTAAATACCAAAATAAATGGTAACATCCACTTTCATTGACGCGTCACCGGACCTTAAAACTCCTAAATATATCTACTTTCGCAGCATAAATTTTAATTTCAAAAATATTTTATAAAGTAAAAGTAGTTTCTTGATCAATTCTGATTTGCTTTCACAAATCTCCAAATCGATTGTTCCAATTTCTAAGTAAGATATAGTTTTCTCCCTTTTAGCGTGTAAATGGAGTCTCGGTGCTCCTACTTTCGTAGCAAACATATTTTTTAGGTTTTGGATTATTGGCTAATTTTTGGTAAAAGAGTTAGTTCAGATGATGTTGACAAGATGTTGTGACATGTTGCTATGACATTGCAGCCTGTGTTGTTTCTATTTTTGGAAGATATGTTTGTGTTGTTTCCAAAAGATTTATTTTGTTATTTGTGGATCAAGTAGCACATTGAAGATTGGATTCTTAGTTGTTTTAAAGCTGAAGACACAACATAAGATTTGGTTTGCTTGATCGGATGTCAAAACCTTTTGCCTTGCATTTGAAGATTTGATTAGATATCATTAGATCTAATTTTATTTACATATGGTTATAACCAGATTGAATATCCAAGCCCAAAGGTTGCACTTGCTTATAAAAGGAGGAGTCTAAACCTAAGAAGATTACGAACCTGGGAATATCCAAGCCCAAAGGTTGCACTGGATTATAAAAGGAGGACTCTAAACCTTTTAGGGTTTTATCTGTTCTTTGTATTTATGATCCTCTCATGTATCACTTTGACATAGAGTTGGACTTATTGTTATTTGTTCATTGTGTTTCACTCACGAGCTTTTAAGCAAGAGTGTAATTTGTTTAATTAGGAAGTATTTCTTCTGTCAATTGTTATTATTGGTGACAATCACATGTGTCTGATTGAGGGAAGTGGGAACGGTCTCATATCTAGGATAAGCATAGTAGAAATTACATGGGTAGTGATTAGGTGAGAAGTTTGTAAAACATGGGTTATTCAGAACTTCAAACTAATATTGTTATAGTGCATTTCCTTCCTTGCTTGGATGCCCCCAGAGTAGGTGAAGTTGCACGGAACTAGGTTGACAATTGATATGTGTTTTTACTTCCTGCGTGTGTTTTAAATTGTTAATTGTTATTTGTTCTGTCAATAATATGATGTATTAACATTGCTTTTAACATTGTGTTAAGTTATCCTGGTGTTGGGACATCACATTCAACATCTGTCTTATTGTGACAGAATTTCAACATTTCCTTTTCAAGATAGAAATTACAAAATAGTTACATCATTCTTGTTATGTACTAGTGAAAAGTACAAGTGTGCATGGCATCCCTACAAGGGTAAGGGATACTTAAAGGTCTCAGTAGGTTTATAATAGTTTAAGGTGATTAGGAGCCTAAATTATTTAAGTACTAACTCTTATTTAAGGACTAATCATCTAACGGGAAAGATGACTTCCAACAAGAGATCTTTTCTAAACACACCTCAACCTTTTAATAATATTAAGTTTGAACTATGGAAAACTAGGTTTACAATTTTTCTTCAAAGTATTATTTTTGAATTGTGGTAAACATTAATTAATCTTTTTCTTATCCCTACTCATCATGTAAATGGTGAAGTGGTAGATAAACACGATTTCTTTTGGACCAAAGAGGAAAAGAGAAAATTTGAAATAGATTTCAAAACAAAGAGTTTTATAGTAATGTCACTAGATGATAGTAAATTATTTTATGTTCATAATTGTAAAACCATCAAGGAAATTTGAGATACTCTTGAAATGATATATGGAGTTTCTCTAAGCATCAATCAAGAGGAGATAAACACATGAGGAGAAAAAGATAAAGATATCACTTTTAAATGCTTTTTAAAATTTAGAAATGTTGGAATTATATGAAACAATTATCTCTAACCGATATCTAAGAATTAAGAATTTGAAGTTTAATCCAATTCTTAAATCAAAAGATAGGAGCCTTCATGAATTTCTGGAAAAATCAAGGAATAAGGAAATCATATAGAAATTGAACAAAATAGTTCAATTACTTAAAGATGAAGATACAAGCTTAGAAATTGAAGAATCACCAACTTCATAAAACTCCTATCATACAACTCCAATAGTGTCCTTCGAAAGACATACTAAGTAGTTGAACGATCTTTGAAAGATTCAACATCAAATGAAGGAACCTCACGTGTAAGAAACTATAAAGAGGAAGTATCTTCAAGTGTAATCTTGAAAATAAGAAAATAAGGAGAGACATCAACCTCTAGAAGAGACATAGAAAAATCTTCTTCCATTGAAGAAGTTGAATTATGCTTAAAGGCATCCAACAAGGAAGATGATGTTGAGGTAACTAAACCATCTCATAAACAATTTTTTAGAATGAGTACTAAGTTGTTTGAAGAAATGATAAACTTAGAAAACACAACTTAGACCTTAAGTAATATTTAGGGTTTCTTGAAGAAATCAATAAATTGTTTAAGCTATAAATAACTAAAATTAAAAACTCAAATTAATCACGTGAGACTCGTGTCTCTCTGAAAATGGAAGTAATTGAATTGCATGAAACCCTAGGTAAGTTTACCCAATGGAAATAAAAGTTTGACTTGATCCTATCAAGTTAAAGACCTTCCTTAAATAATAATGGACTAGAATTTAAAAAAGATAGAAAACCTAATAAAGGTATAAATAATAAGAAGAAGAATCACCTAGTTTATAAATACACACGCTGCAAAAGAATTGGCCATTTAGAGCCCTTCTGTTTTGAAAAATTAAAAAGTTCTAAAGGTAATAACCCTATACCTTATGGAAAAATTAATCCACCTGGACCCAAGAAAATTTGGGAACCAAAGGTAAAACCTTAGTGTGTTTTGTAAGTATGCTTTGTATCTCAATATCTTAGCTAATATTAAATAAAGATGTGTAAAGCAAAGAGGTATACTCTTAAGCATATAATGATTTAAATACTTTGATCTAAGAATGTATAATAATGGTGAATATCAATGAAGATGGTCAAAGCAAATGTTTTGTAGGGTGTCTCAATATTTATGATCCTTAATGATCATTTGACATCATAGTAGATTGAGTGGATATGTATGTAATGGACTTATCCATCTTGTTGTTTAAACTAACTCTCGCATCCAACTATACATAGAGGGGACACACCATAATATGATTGGTGTTTCGTTTAAGGTTTTTTTATTTATCAAGGCCTCTTGATATTTTAGGTAGTACACTATTTTAAGGATAAAATAATCTGAAAACTTTGATTAATTATTAACAATAGTGGTTTTAATTTTGCTTATCGCAATAAATTATGTTTACTAACCAAAAAGATAAGTTTCTAAGTGTTTTATAAAAAAGAGGTACGGATAAGGCTGAACAGGGTGCAAAAAAGCAATAAAATACAACACAAAACCCAAAATTCACCAAGGAGGCTAACTGACGTAAGCCCAATCAATTGATACCTTATGGAAATCGATTGGAAGAGCTTGGTGTGCATATTTCCATATGAAATCCATGAAAAATGTAGTCTTCAAGGCAATCAAATCTTAGTATTGATGATAGACGCTCAAAATCCTAAAACATTTGATAAACCAATCAATTTGAGCCTTTAGCCAATTGATTGGCACACCTAATTTGAAATGATTTCGATTTGATTTTCAATCAGCAAAATCTCCATTGGTTGTTTACTAGAAGTACATGATCAAATCATCAGGAAGCATGCTATAAATAGGTATTCATCCTTCATTCTTTAGGATTGCATGTTTTCTTTCAAATCTTGAGAGTGTGAGATTTATTCTTTCAAAATCATCACGAATCTTAGAAGGTTAAGCTTTTCCATCAGTCCCTTATTTGGTTTCTTCACCACCAAACAATAAGAAATGATATTTTTCCAAATTTGTTGATCAAACCCTTATAAGAATCCATAAATTTGATCCATAAGCTTTTAACAATATGAATTCTTTATAACTTTTGAAGAACTTAACATGTCCACCTTCATCTGTAACCCCTCAAGAAAAGCTTGTCCATCATTAGTTAAGACGTTCTTCTCAAAAATATAAGTCACTGATGGAATAGTTCAATATGAATTAAAAAGACATAATATATCTCAGTCACTAGAAGAGTTTTGGGAGATTCTGAATCTTCCTCATGAAGATATCATCCTCGAGTCTGGAGACAAAGGATACAAGTTCAATCTCAAGATCGTTGCATCCTATCTTATGAAGAACCCATAAACCTCCATACCACAACCATTCACTTTTTGATATATATATGCCCTAATAGTCATAAGATTCATTATGTGATCAGTCATATACTTTTCCCAAGAAAAAGCAATTTTAGTCTCATAACCTAATTTGATGTTGAAGCAGTATGGTCAATAGAAAACAAAATCAAGGTGAACTAGGAGAAATATATAATTTAATGCGTGATGGCAAGAAATGAAAAATAAATATATTTTCCATATGGTAATTTGACCACAAAAATTATGGAACACACCGAATTCAACTTCAGAGATGAATAGTACAAAGAAGATGTGACTAAAATAGGAAAATCAGTTCTACCAACAATGAGATTTGAGATCATCAATGGAAAAGTGACTGAAAACCCCTCTTTAAATGAGAAGAAAATAAAAACAAATGATCAAGAACCACCCATTGAGATAGAAAATTTCGACTACTCTATTTCTAAACTTCCTTAACTACCCTCAACTGAAAACCTACTCAAAGTTTTAATTGGGAAGATAGACGTAATTACTGGCAAGTTCGACTTCATAACTTGCCACTTCATTCCAAACTAAACACAACTACCACGAGAGTTGTTCTTAGATGATGATTTTGATATAGAATACTTTCACCTAGGTGTCTAAGTGTGTTTAACCTCATATTATTTCCAGTTTTTCTATACTTTTCTTTCAATTCCGTAATTTCCTTTATGTACTTTTAATTCCTAGAAAATTTAAATTAATAAAAGAGTGATATTTTCCCTTCCCTAAATGCTTACTAACAAATATGTTTGCATATTTAAACTTATTGAAATGCATCTTTACGTGCCTTTTTTTCGATAAAAGGGGGAGAAGTATACTCTCACGGGGGAGTAAAATATAGTCTCTACCTAATTGAGAGGGAGTTTAGTCACTCCAAAAATGTATTTGTTATTTCTTTTACTACATTTACGAGAGATGGATTGTCATCGTAAAAAAGGGGGAGAATGTGAAACCATGTTTTGCAAATCATTAATCAAGAAAGCCTTATTAAAGATGAGCATGCTTTTGATGATGACAACTAGTCCTTGATGATACCGACTAAAGTTAAGCATAAAGTGATTAAAGATGTAAGCAAATCAATAGAGTTTGATAAATTTGGATTCTCTAATGATGGCATCTAAATGGAATATAACTCAAGCGTTATATCAAAGTAAAGCTCAAGTAAGTGTCTAAAATATTGAAGCATTTGATAATACTTAAAGTGTGTGAAAGCTCGCCGAAATGTGTTTGATTGAATAAACAATGTAAAAGCATAATAGCTTTCTCACAAAGTATACGACTAATCACACATACATAAAAAAGTTTTCATTATTATTTATCACAAGAAAATACTTTTACAAATGCCCTGAAGTCGTGCCAAATGAGTTAGGAAATGTCAGAAAAGGTCTGGGCAAAATTTTGTTATTGCCAATCGATTAACACTTCACCCAACCGATTGGGTTAGTGTGAAAATATGCTCTAAGCGATTAGGACAACATCTTAATGATAGTAAACGACTATATATCTTTTTTTGCCTTTTAAAATATAGGCTTAATTACAACTTTGATCCTCCTGTTTAGCTTTTTTCTTGATTTTGATCCCCCCCATTTTAGTCCCTTTTTAAAGTTTTCTTTTGAATTTTCATCCCGTCATTTTAAAAATTATGATTTTGGTCTCTTTTTTACGTTTTAAGTTGCAATTTTAGTCCCCTTTTTAAGTTTCATTTTAAATTTTAGTTCCTTTTTCATCATCACTAAAACTATAAAGGGGGGCTAATATTGCAATTTAAAACTTAAAAAAGAGACTAAAATCACGACTTTTAAAATGAGGGGACGAAAATTCAAAATAAAATTTTAAAAAAGGATTAAAATAGTGGTTTTTAAAATAGGGGGATCAAAATCAAGAAAAAAGCTAAATAGGGAAACCAAAGTTGCAATTAAGCCTACAATATATTAATTAGTTATTTTTAGGCCATTTAGTCAATTGGTATATGTACCAATTAATTGGCTCATCAAGTCTAGCCTGAAATTTCTGTGTGTCAACATGTAGCGCTTACTAGAAAGTCGTTTTGTAAGTGAGACACTTGTAATTCTAGAAAGATAGATTTGTAAATTCATTAAGGGAGTTTATTTTCACCTTAGTTGAATAATTCGTCTATTTAGGGATCGTTTATTTGGGTTCAAAGATAAACCCGTTAAAAAATTGATTTTAGGGATTTAGTTACTAAGTCACCGATTCGATTCGAAGACTCAACCCATTCAAGAGTCTTCATTTGGTTCAAGCTATGTATGATGTTAAATGCAACACCCTAAAAATTTAAGTAAAGTTTTATTAGAATTTTTAGTGTGCTTTGTGATTTATTGTGTTATTAGTGAGAGTTTAATAAAATAAAAATAAGAGTTTATTAATATAAAATAACAATACAATAATAGTAATAATAGAGAATATGAAGGGTGACAGTTATCTAGAAATTATGGACTAAATAATAAAAATTAATAAAATAAAAGGAATTAGTAAGAATAAATAAATAAAATAAAATAAAACTTATTAATATTGTTATGGGCTAACGGAATTTAAGAAGTTTAGATGATTATTTTATAAAAAAAAGGATAAAAGTTAAGTCAACCATATAAGAGATATTTTTAAGAATAGGAGTTTTCATCACCAAAAACTCAAGAGCTTCGGCATAATCGAGGTAAGGGGGATTATTTTATAATGGGTGTTTAAGCTTAGGGATAATGGGTATTCATTTAGTCTCTTCCTCTTTTATGATGTTATTGTTGAATTATATTTGAGATTTGTGCAAAATCTCCATGATTATGTTAATTTTGAATTATGATTTTGTATTGTTGATGTTGATACCATTATTGTAAATGTGAAAATCGTGTAAATCTTTACTTAAAATTGAATTGTTGATATTCATATGTTATGTGATGATTTGATGAATAAAACATGAATAATTGGTGTTATGTGTTAAAAATGAATTCTTTGATGTGAAAATTGTTATTTACTCATATGTATCTAATTACGAGTTTTTGATTGTCATGAAATAAAAAAAATTGAGATTTGGAACTCTTACAGTGAGAGAAAAATGTAGAAAATCGCATATAGACATAATATAGAAAAGTGAATAATTTCATTAGTTTACAGTAGTGTATATATACAGGTTTGATAAACCTAATTTGGAACAAATCAAGGTAACAAATCTCCTATTGATTTTCCACTAATGTAGCTATTAACTTTTGACTACAAACTAGGTAAATAACAGATTTGTAAATCGGCATAATTAAAGGAATTTTAAATATAATTATTATTATTGATATCCTCCCGCAAGTTGGATAATTTGTAAGAGAGATGCAACTTGGACAGTAAAAACTCGAACCGTGGGCGAAGCAGAGGCTTTGTTAGAATATCAATAAGTTGATCATCAGTAGAGACAAAAGATACACGAAACTTGCCATGTTGAACGTTTTCACGGACAAAGTGATAGGCTAAGGCTATATGTTTCATTCGAGAGTGGAATACAGGATTAGCACTTAGATGTGTGGCACCGAGATTGTCACAATATATTACCGGATTAGCGGTTGGAGTGTGACCAAGTTCCGTAAATAAGGAAAGGACCCATAGTAGTTCACTGGCTGTGTCAGCCAAGGATTTATACTCTGCTTCTGTGGATGATCGAGCAACCGAATGTTGTTTGCGGGAGCTCCAAGAGATGGGAGTGCTGCCAAGATATAACAAGTAGCCAGTGGTTGAAACATAATCATCTTTGTCACCAGCCCAGTCTGCGTCCGAATATGCATGAAAGTTCAGCGGAGCTGTTACCGAGATGAAGATTCCTTTGTCACACGAGCCTGCCAGATAGCGGAGCACTCTTTTGAGTGCAGACCAATCCACCGTTCTTGGGTTCTGCATGAACTGTGCAAGTTTGTTGGTGCTGAAGGCGATGTCTGGGCGTGTAAGACTCAAGTATTGAAGACTTCCAACTAGCGTTCGGTACTCAGTTGGGGAAGGCAGAAGATCACCAGAATCCTTGAGTAATGGAATAGTTGCAGACAACGGAGTGGATGTTGGTTTCGCATCTGCCATACCTGATTGATGTAGTAGATCGGTGATATATTTTCTTTGTGAAAGAAACATACCCACAGCGGAAGGAATTACTTCGACACCCAATAAGTAGTTGAGGCATCCAAGATCTTTCAACGAGAAGCGAGCAACAAGTGTGGCAATGAGGCTGGATAATTCTACAGAAGAACTCCCAGTGACAATTATATCATCAACATATACTAATAAGTACAAAGTAACACCTAGTTTTTGGTGGCTGAATAAAGATGCATCTGCAGTTGAATTAACGAAACCAATGGAGAGCAGAAATACTCGAAGTTCTGTATACCAAGCGCGAGGTGCCTGCTTCAGCCCATAAAGTGCCTTTTTGAGGCGACAAACATGATTAGGGAAGGTTTTGTTGACAAAGCCAGGCGGCTGCACCATAAAGACTTCCTCTTTGAGTGTCCCTTGAAGAAATGCATTATTGACATCAAGCTGACGGATGGACCACCCTTGACGATCTGCAAGTGTTAGAACGATTCGAATAGTCACTGGTTTAACAACGAGGCTGAATGTTTCCGTATAGTCACAACCGGGGCGTTGGTGAAACCCTTTGGAAACTAACCGAGCCTTGTAACGATCAATTGATCCATCTGGATTCCGTTTGATTCGAAAGACCCATTTACAACCAACCAAATTTTGAGCAGAGGACCTACTTACAAGATCCCAAGTGTGGCTGTGGTGTAAAGCATCAAATTCGGCTTGCATGGTTGAGCGCCAATCAGGATCATGAAGAGCCTGAGTGATGGTGTTGGATTCAATGGGAGAGGAGGATCGAATGTGTAGGTTGAGCTTTGTAAGAGGTTTGATGATGTTGTTTTTAGACCGGGTGATGATCCCACCAGCATTGGTTTGTTGTCTTGGGTTTGGGTTGATGGGTGGTGGAGAAGGTTGGGGGGAGGGTTGGGAGTTTGAAGGGGAAGTTTGAGTAGTATTGGTGGGTTCATTTGAGGTTGATGTTTGAGCCAAATCTGGTAAGTGGGTGACAGATGGAGTGGTATGGGCAGCGGATAAGTTTTCCGGTGGGTTTAGAGTGGTATTGTCAATAGGTTTAGCTAGGGGCGGTAAAATAGAGAGTTGAAGTGGGCTTGTTTGTGGTTCTGTATGTGAAATAGATTGAGCTACCAGAGAGCTGTATGGGAATTTGGATTCCACTAATTTCACATGGCGAGAGGTATAAATCCTTCCAGTTGTGGGATCGAGACACAAATACGCATGTTGATCCGCCGAATAACCTACAAAAACACACATAGCAGAATTTGGTGCAAGTTTATGGTTAGCATATGGTTTAATCCATGGAAAACACAAACATCCAAAACATTTTAATTTATGATAATCCGGGCTAATGTGGAGTAATTTGGAATAAGGTGACTTGTACCCAAGAATTGGAGTTGGGAGACGATTTATGAGGTAGGCTGCAGTAGTCATGGCGTGAGGCCAATAGGTGAGGGGCAAGCCCGAATGGTGAAGAAGAGAGAGGCCGGTTTCGGCAATGTGACGATTCCGGCGTTCAGAGATTCCATTGTGTTCAGGTGTATGAGGTGGGGTGGTGTGGTGACTTATACCATGAGTGCTTAAAAATGGACGAAGTCCAATGTATTCACCACCATTATCTGTGTATAAGATTTTGATTTTGTGCTGATAAAAATTTTCAACTAGTGATTTAAATTTGGGAAATATATTTTAGACATCAGATTTGTGTTTTATTGGATATAGCCAGATATAACGAGTAAAATGATCCACAAACATGCAATAGTAACGAAGACCATCAATAGATAAAACAGGAGAAGTCCATACATCTGAAAAAATTATTTCTAATGGATAAGAAGATTTAAGAGTGGATTCATGAAAAGGAAGTTTGTGACTCTTACTAATTTGACATGAATTACAATCGGATTATGGGAATTTATTTGAGCCCAAAGAAAAATGCTGTTGAATAAATTTAAAGATAGAGGATGAAGGGTGCCCAAGCCTATGGTGCCATGATGCAGAGGATTCCGCACGGACGGTATGGACAAATGGTGGGGAGGTGGGCCAGAGATAAAGTCCATCCACACATGAGCCCTTATGGGTTATTTGGCCTGTCTGCAAGTTCTTTACATGAAAAGAGTTTGGCAGGAAAACAACAGCAGAGTCAGTCTGTTTGGTAAGTTTAGAGACAGAAATAATTTGTTGTTTCATGGAAAGAACACACAGAGCATTAGACAAGGATAAATCATGAATTAAAAGTGTTCCAGAATGAGAGATGTTTAAACCTGAACCATTGCCCATGAACAGCGAGTCAGGACCAGTGTACGGATGATGAAGTGCCATATTTGCAAGATCGTTGGTTACATGATGTGTTGCTCCACTATCAACCAAGAAATCAGTATGAGATGGACCAGCAGCTGCAATGTTGGCCTGATCCGATCCAGTGTGAGCAATAAAGTTTCGAGACGGTGGCGGGATACCAGGATGTTGCTGCTTGAAGAGTTGGCACTGAGATAGAACATGTCCTTTGACATTGCACCACTGACAGTGTCCAAGAAACGGTTTGCGATTGCTGGTGTGTTGATTAGACGGTGCAGGGAATTGACCAGACCGAGGCTTGTTGTTATAGTTGGGTCGAGCCTGAGCATTCAAAGTTGTAACCGGGGCAGGAGTTTGTCTCTGAGCAGCAACAATAGAGAGTTCTTAGATGAGAAGTTTCTCAAGGAGATCATCAAAGTTAATTGGGATATCCCTTGCGTTTATTCCATCAATGACTGCTCAGTAGCCGTCGTCGAGACCATGCAAAACATGGTCAGTCATGTCTTCAACCGAAACAGGAGATCCGAGTGAAGCAAGAAGGTCTGCTGTTTGCTTCAGAGAGTGCATATAGGTTGTGATGGATTGGGTACCTTTGGAAGCCATTCGAAGACGCTCTTTGAGTTGCTTGAGATGGCTGCGATAGGCCTTGGCATATGTGTTTTTGAGAAGAGTCCAAAGACTATGCGAAGTCTTTGTCTGAGACACTAGAGAGGCCACTTCATTGGAGAGAGTGGTGAGGATAGCGCCATAGATGAGGCGATCTTGTCGACGCCATGTTTGATAAGCAGGATTTGTTGTCGTCACTGAGGGTGTTGCAGTGGTAGAGATCGTTGCCGGCGGCGCGGGGAAAGATCCATCTGGATATTTTAGGAGATCAAAGCCATCAAGGAAAGCTTCAACTTGGAGTTTCCAATTAAGATAATTGGTGGGAAGCAGCTTGGTGACACTGCTAAGAGTGATGCACATAAAGGGTTTGGATGGCTCATAGGGGTTGGTGATGTAGTGGGAACTGTCGGAGGCCATGGGAGACGAGGTTGACAGCAGGAATGAGAAACGACGTTCTGAATTAGAAGGATAGGGCTGAATCGTTTCCAACTGATACCATATAGAAAAGTGAATAATTTCATTAGTTTACAGTAGTGTATATATACAGGTTTGATAAACCTAATTTGGAACAAATCAAGGTAACAAATATCCTATTGATTTTCCACTAATGTAGCTATTAACTTTTGACTACAAACTAGGTAAATAACAGATTTGTAAATCGGCATAATTAAAGGAATTTTAAATCTAATTATTATTATTGATACATAAGAGGATATTGATAGTCTTATTTCATGCGTAACTTGAGCTTCGTAAGCCTGTTTGAGGTGCGGTCAGTTGCGTTAAAAACTAACGCGATAATCTTTATGTTAAAGTGGGGAAATTGGGTCTGGGAGCGCTACAATAGAAGCAGTTATCCGTCTTTATACTAGAAGTGTAGTCAAATTTTAATCATGCATGAGCCATCTTATTTCAAGCATAACTAGAATTTTATAACTCCGATCAAGATGCAATCAATTGAATTTAAAAGAGGATTCAAAGAACCTTTAAACTGTAGAGTTTCACAATTTTTTTATAAGTCTATAATATTTTGTGCTACTTTGAAGTTAGACATTCCATTTTAGAGTTTATGCATAAAATATTGTGATGTGGCTGGAATGAAATGAATAGAACTAGAGTTAGAATACTCTCATAGAGATGCAATCAATTGAGTTTAAAATAAGGTTTAAATAACCTTTAAAGAGTTTCATAATTTTATTAAAAGTCTACAATATTTTTTACTATTGTAAAGTTAGACATTCTGTTTTAAAGTTTATGTAGGAAATGTTATGATATGGCTGAACTAAAACGAATAGAACTAGAGTTAGAATAGTCCAATAGAGATGGAATCAATTGAGTTTGAACGAGGGTTCAAATAAACTTTAAATTGGAGAGTTTCACAATTTTATCATAAGTATATAATATTTTATGCTATTATGAAGTTAGCCATTATGTTTTAAAGTTTATGGAGGAAATATTGTGATATGGCTAAACTGAAACAAATAGAACTAGATTTAGAATATGTCGATCGAGATGTAATCAATTGCGTTTAAAATAGGGTTCAAATAAGCTTTAAAATGGAGAGTTTAAATTTTTTATCATAAGTATGTAATATTTGATGTTATTGTGAAGTTAGACATTCTATTTTAGAGTATATGCAGGAAATTGTGATATGGCTGAGCTGAAACGAATAGAAATAAAGTTATAATACTCCAATCGAGATGCAATCAATTGTGTTTGAAATAGAGTTTTAATAACCCTTTAACTGGAGAGTTTCATAATTTTATTATAAGTCTATAATATTTAGTGCTATTGTCATGTTAGACATCATGTTTTAGAGTTAAGTCAAGGCTTTAGGGAAATCCTGCTAATTACAGTGAGATAATTTAAGAGTTAAATCAAGGGTTTAGAGACCCTAAGGGTAAAATTAGAGGGGAAAAGTTTTTAGGAAACCCTTGGAGTGGTTTAAGGAATTTAGATACATTTTAAAATACATTGGGTTTTATTTATCCATATATTATTGTTGTAATTAAGATCCACCCCATGAATAAATATTGTTGAATGTGTGCAGGTTTGAAAGAATCAGTGTTAGCCTTGACCTAAAGTGTTAATATGTTTAGGTTCACAAGAGCCAATGTTAGCCTTAACTGATAGAGTTAATATGTTTAGGTTCACAAGAATCAGTGTTAGCCTTAATCGATAGTGTCTATATGTTTATGTTCATAAGAACCATCATTAGCCTTAATGGACAATGTTGATATGTTTAGTAAGAACCAGTGTTAGCCTTAACTGACAGTATTGATAACTAGTGTAGGAGGTTCGAATGGAGAATTATATTTGTTTGTAGCATCATGCATCATATAAACTTTAAATTCACTCCAGTGTTGGGATCACTCAGTACCATACCTCTGATTTCTAATGATTGGTACCACATGCATGGGAGTAGAGGAAATAAGCATTGCATGAGTAATTTTATCTATATTATGAATTGTATATATGTGTTGATTGTAAAGGGTGTTTGGTACTATCCTCAATGTTCTTACACCACTTGATTTATGGAATATATTCTCACTCCTTTTTGTTTCCATGTTTCTATCCATTTACGTTTATGTAGATAATTTTCAGGGTGAGACTGAGGAACGATAGTTGTTGTTTTATGGAGTATGATGTAGTTGGCCTTTTTAGTTTTATTTATTTTTGTTTTATATTTCCAATGTATCTTTGTCGACTATTAGTACTATTGCAGATTTTGATATAATATTGTAACATCGGATTGAGAATACTTTATTACATGTTATGATTTGTTTTAAAAGTGGATTACTATGTTATGTTTTGAATTTTAAAACTCCCCCTTGGAATAAAAATTGAATGTTTGTCAATATGACACACTTATTTAATCTTAATATATTCCAAAATGTTTTATAAATTATTATTGGTGTTTAGGGTGTTACGTTAAAAGATTATTAAGGTTGGAGATAAGCACAATATAAAATATCCTAGCTTCTTAATTAGCTCAGTATAAAACTACAGTTTTGTTCATGAGCTCAACCCGATGTTAAATGCTCTTTTAGATCCAAGATAATCTCGTGTAAAATTTTGGTTTGAAACTTGAAGATTAACCGCTTCAAGTTTCTTATGGAAATAAGACTAACCACATCGATCCATCATTTGAAAGGAAGATTCACTAATTCTCTTCTTGTTCGCTATTTGATTAAAAATCAGCCACAAACTTCATTTTTCTTGTATAAGGGGGTTTGAGAGTTCAACATACTAAAAACTCTTAAAGTTTGTTGGACACTCTCAAGAACAAATCTTGTGGAGAATATTATATCTTTTTTTTTACCGAACCTCTATAACTTCTGGTATTATCTCTCTAACCCTTAAATTTCTAATTTCTTAAATTTATTTTCTGTTACTTATTTCCTAAAATTTTCTAAAATATTTTCAAACTATCAAATTAATCGAAAAAGTTTTTCAAACTTAATTTTTTTCTTAAACACACAACTTATCTATCTTGTGTGTGAAGTCACATGTCCAACACTCCTATGAAGGAATGATCCAAAAGTCTCTATAGAAACTTAAACTTGACCCCATCAACAACGGACGAGTAGAAAAGATTGACATACTCGGTGGTGGCAGAAGCATATTCAAAGCAACTTCACTCCATGCCGACCATATTCTCTATTTTATAGGATGGAGCCACACTTCTTCATTCATCCAATCTTCCCATAATCAGTGTGAAAATAAATACATAATGAACAAGCATGTTAAAATCCGAGAATCTAAGAGATTTTGGAGCTTACCAAATATAACTTTTCTTTCTTCACGGTAACATGCTTCCATCAACAATTGAATGTTAATGAGGTTCTATAAGCATTTTTGGTCGACCTCATCCGCTGGGGTGCCCACCCTTGAAGTAACCCATGTTGCTGATAAAGCTCATCAATAATTTCTTTGATACAAGGCTTCATCAGAAAAGTCCTCCTCTTTATATACGCACACACTGTTAGTGACTCTCAGTAAAATACTTAGGAAACAGCTTGACACATCGTCCCTCCACTTCGTCCGCGATGATATGGACCGATACATGAGCTTCAAGAATGATGGGGACAACTTAAAAGAATCAATTTTCAAAAGGTTGTAACTCAGGAAGAGGCCTAAAGCCATGCATGATTGGCTCCTAAGAAATTAATCATTTACTATGCTCCCATGCCGCAGGACTACACTGTCACTTAAAGAGATGAAAGAAAAGGTTACATAATGCTTTCCTGCTAGGTTCTAACGCCAATATTGGTTAACCTTCACATATGCCCAACTTACATGATGAAAATATGAAGGTTCCATCGCCAAATACTTCTGAACTTCTACCTCAAAGGCATTAAAAGGTAAACGAAGATCTAGAGATAAGAAAGTGCACTTATAAAAAGGAATGGCACAATCACAATACTTCTTGCATATCATTTCATCATTGGTGAGAGTTAAGACTCCCCACTAGGAAGATGGATCTATTTTTGTAAAAGCGCCACCAAGATTCCCACTTTAGCAAAAATAGAAACAATAGAAGAATAAACAAAGTCCACCCAAGAAGATGGAACATTATTCCAGGATTTGTGAGCACTCTTCTGTGATTTTTTCCTCATAATGCACTAATTTTTCAGATACAGGAAAATGAAACGCCAAAAAAGAAAATATCTTTTGAATTGAGGAAACGACTCAAAGAAAGCAACAATGACTCTTCAAGAACTCTATTCTAGCATGCAAAAGCAAAATGACCATATCAAACACGTCAAATTTCTCATACGCAACACTCAAGTTTTTTGATTCCCAAGAGTCATAATGATGACGCGAAAAGACATCTGAACTATATAGCATTAAATGAACAAATTCCCAAAGGACTAAAACTTTTTCTTTTCCTCTTCCAAACATAAAGGCGAAGAGTGGTCGACAACCGACGCTGAAGTAACAAACCCATGCCTTACTGAGCATAAATACCAGCTTGGGGCCAATTGTATTGGGCCTGTCAATCATATTGACCATGGCCGACCACTTGAATGAAATAATACTCCTTCCAAAATCTTCATAGCACACAAAAATTCTCCTTGTGAGGATAGCAAAGATCTCAAATGCAAGTGTATTCAACGGCTTCCCGCAATTCACTCTTAATTAATAGTGAATTTTTTATTCTCTCTTTAGTTATACAGAGAAGACACCAAATTTAAGTAATGAATTTCAAACACAATTTAAATTCACTCTTCTTTCTCACATACTGACTTGAGTGTCAAAGTGCTAATCTTTATGGTCAACACAATGTTTTAAAAACCAAACCAAAGACCAAATCAGTAAGACTTTCGATTTAAAGTTCAATTGATTCATCCGGTTAAACTTACGATCAAACAGTTTATTAAATAAAAATAATATGAAATTAATTTTCATAGATATGTCACAAATAATAACAATATGTTCATAATTTAATAAAATAAATATTTCAAAATTCCAAAATTCCATTAGAAACTTAATATAACAATATCGATAGTATATATAATAACACAACATAGTTGTATACTTCATTTTAACCTTCATTTAAGAATAATTTGAACAAATTAAACTACTTCAAACCAAAATTAAAATAATAAAATATAATAACTGAAATAAAATTCAAACAATTAAAAATATCTAAATTAAATAAGATAGAATACCAAAATAAACAATATAATATATTAAGTTTTGATATTGATATATTAAACTTCCCAAGAAAAAAAAAAAAGGTCGATTTAATATGTTTTTTAAACTGTTCGATTTTATAAAACCGACTCTAATTTTTAATTTGAATTATTTTGAAAGTTTAATTTAATTTTTTTGATTTTACTTCAATTTTGACCCAAAAACTATTTAACACAATCAAATTCATTTCTAATTTCCAATCCAACCAATTAAACCATTCAATTCATTCTAAGTTTTAAAACATTAGGCACATCCATTATCTTTTCCAATCCTTACTCAATTTTTGATTCTTGAACAAAACTATTTTATTACTAACTTCTATATACAATAAATCAATAATAAAAATATATAAGTTAAATAAAGCTTTCACAAAGTTATTATATTCCTCTTATTGATTAATTAAAGATTCAAAAATATCATTTTCATTATTATTACATTCCTTGTCGTGCTTAAATAATTAAAAACATCAATTTCATAAAAGTCTAAAATTAACTCAAATTTATCAAAATAATAATTAATAAAAAGAATTTAATTATATTTTTTTTATCATTTAGTTCATCTTATTACAAAATTAATTTTATATTTTAAATTTAAATAGTTTTTATTTTTATACTTTAAGTTAAAATAATTTTGATCTTTCTCATATTTTTACATTTAAAATTGTGACTTAGTTTTTTAATGTAAAAAATGAAATGAAACCAAAACAATTTAAATTTAAAGTATGAAAATTAATTTCTTGAAAAAAAAAAAGAGAATAAAACCTCTAATTAAGACTAATAAAAAATTGAAAAAACTTTAAATGAATTTAAATGTGTTTATATAGCATATAAATATAATAATGTCATATTTTGTAATTAATTTTTTATTAATTTATTGTATGTTTAAATGTTTTGCTTAATTTTTTCTCGGATACAAGTCTTTAGAAAGATATTTAGCAGTCTATATAATCCTAAGCGGTTCGAAGATCTATAAAAAAAACATCAATCTTATAAAAAAAACTTCTCAAAAAACAATACATCAACTTTGTAATATATAAATTAATTAAGTATCTTATAATATTTTTTTTCCATAATCAAAATTTCTAAATTCATCTCAACGAATTCACCTTTTTCGATAGTTTATTTTTCTTCTTAATTCTTATAACTTGAAAAGTTTATTTATTACTATTAACAACCATTACTACTTTTAATGAAGGCATTTATATCTAATATTTCAAATCCCTACTTTTTTTGCGCCAACAAAATTCTCAACTTTTCTGTTCTAATCCAAGGATATGTGACTCATTTCCATCTAACACTTGACTTATCCACTCAATTTACACGCATCAACTTTATCACATACTATAAATTAATGTATTCTTTATACCCATATTTATAATGTAGTCTATTAATACAAATTTTCCTTATAAAAAAATTGGATTTATTTCAAGAAGTTCAACTTTTAGCTGGTTTATTAGTAACTTTTAAAGAAGGCATAATTAATTTAAATAAAAAAAAATCTTATCTATCTATTTATAGTTAAAAAAAAAAATCCAAATCCTACGAAAATTATGGTTTCAAATCGAATTAGTTTCTTTGCGCCAAACCAAAATTCCCTATTTTTCCGTTTTACGCAAAGGGTATATTAGTCATTTCGTTTGTACACTTGACTTATCCACTTAAATACGGCGCCGTATCATTCGGAAATATGACAGCTGGCCAAAGAAGCGAAAAACAACTTCTATTGTAGTTTCTTCTTCTATGCCGCAATTCACAATTTCACTTTCATCATCATTTCTTTCTCTCTGAAAATCGATTATTAAAAAATCGCTTCTGAGTAATTTACAAATCAGCTTCAACAATGGTTCAGCTTATGAGATCTGATTCTGATAATCACTTCATCAAAAAGGTTAAACTGGAGTCTCAACAACAAGAGGACGATGATGTTCGTTCTCTACCACATAAACGACCTAGATTTGATTTCAATTTAGATTCTTCTCCCAAGGTTTGGTTTGGTTTTGTTTTTCCTTTTTGTATGTGTTGTTTTTGTTTGTTATGTTTATTACTACTTTCGATTCTGACTCTAAATTTGTGTTTTTTGTTTTTGGTTTTTTTGGAACAGTGTGATTTAAGCGACGATTCGGCTCCGATTTCACCGGGTTTGTACAATCCTTTGAATGAACCTAGCCCTCTTGGTTTGCGTTTGAAGAAAAGTCCTTCACTTTTGGATTTGATTCAGATGAGGCTTTCTGAACAACATGATTCTAAGAAGAAAGATCAGAAGGCTTCTGCTGCAGCAGCTGCTGCTGATTCTAAGCTCAAGGCTTCTAATTTTCCCGCTACTGTTTTAAAAATTGGAACTTGGGAGGTATGATACTAAAAATCATAGCTTTTTGTTTTGTTGGTAGAAATAAATAAGAATAAAAAAATGATGGTGATGATGATGCTGTGATTGTTGTTATGTATGGTGATGTTGCAGTATAAATCTAGATATGAAGGAGATTTGGTGGCAAAGTGTTACTTTGCAAAGCATAAGCTTGTTTGGGAAGTTCTTGATGGTTGTCTTAAGAATAAGATTGAGATTCCTTGGTCTGATATCATGGCTCTTAAGGCTAACTACCCTGAGGATGCACCAGGGACACTGGAAGTTGTTGTAAGTATTTTTTTTTTTTTTTAGTTTTAGAAAACAAGTTTCTGGTGTTACTGTTTAGTAGATTTTGGATCACAATTATGTGTCATGCTAAGTTGTTGATTTTGTATGTTGTAGCTTTTAAGGAGGCCTTTGTTTTTTAGGGAGATCAATCCACAGCCAAGGAAGCATACTTTGTGGCAAGCAACATCAGACTTCACAGGTGGACAAGCCAGCATCCATAGGTATAAAAATTGAGTCTAATAGCATATAATATAAGTGCAAATCAGTGTTGTGTTATTGATGCCGGATAGTGAAAAGCCGAAAAACGTGCCATATAAAGTTGCCATATCCGTGGTAAAATTACACTATTTGCCACATCGCCACCTTCCTTCGCAAATCGGCTATGCACAGTGATATAGTTCTGTTGTAAAATGGTGCTATCTGCCACAGCTGCGTTTTCCTTCACAACTCGGCCATGATACCCCAATTCATTGGGTCGTTGCTATGGCTAATATTTGACAACATTGGTGTAAATTAGTTCTACTTGCATCCAACATCCAGCCCTATATCTTTCCATGTCATAACACTAATTAATTTTAGAAGGCATTTACGGAAAGTGAGTTATGTAGCAAAATAGTAGATTTGTATCGAATGTCGTTGTAAAACTAGTTTTTTACACACCCACAATGTAAATTAGGTATCCCCGTGCCTTTTCTTGTTGGTGAAGGCTTGAGACCTCTGCGTGTGCTCTTCTCGAGGTGTCGGGTTGGTATCTCATTGGTGCTAACAACATTTGTGTTGGGCCAATCCAACTAGAGCTTTGCTTGGCTTCAATTGCCCCCCTCGCAAGTGGACGGTGGTGAGATTGGTCCTCCGGAGTAGTGAGCAGATACTCAGTTTCCAATTAAAAAAATGTAAATTAGGATTATACTACATGCATATCCTTTAATCCTTAAATATTTGTGACAATTATCTTTCATCTTAAGTTCTTATATTTTTGAGTTTTCTTATGGTACTAAGGTGGTTTTGTTCTGATTTTTTAATGATGTTATTCTCTATGTTGTTGTTATAGGCGACACTTTATGCAATGCCCCCAAGGTTTGTTAGGGAGGCATTTTGAGAAGCTCATACAGTGTGATCCCCGTCTCAATATTCTCAGCCAACAGCAGGATTTTGTGTTGGAGTCTCCTTATTTTGAGCCTGGAACTGCAATTCACGACCACATTGAATCCAGTGACGGTTTTGATAGAAAAAGTGAAGGGCAAGCTGGGATTTTTGGATTGCAGCAGGATGTGGAATCGGGATCTGCAGGTCAATCATCTTCCTCCAGAAGTGAACATAATCTTATGGGCAAAGCTGTTGAAAACAATTTCCAAGAAATTACCTCACCTAGCTCAGGTAATTGCTTCAGATTTGTTTTGTATCATCATTTGAATTCAGTTTGATGGTCATTGCACTTGTTTGTAGCATAACTTTTCACAACTTCTATAATTAGAATCATTATACCCGCCTCATGCTTCCACCACCATCATTAATATCATCATCATCTGATATTTTATTATCATGTGCAGTGATGAACCCCCATGCAATCAGAGGTTTCAAGAGCAGAGGAGCTGAATCATCGAAGTTTCTCAGCAATTTGGATCAGATCAAATTGCCCGGTCTTCACCCTTCTATGTCGATTGAAGATTTGGTCGACCACATCGGACACTGCATTACAGAACAGATGGGATCTGAAAACTCCAGCTTCGCAAGTGATAGGGCAAAGTTGGTGGAATTCACAAAATATTTATTCACCGACTCTCAAATCCAACCTGCCTCTGATGAACAGAATGTCATGTCAAAGGTGAACTCCTTCTACAACCTTCTTCAGAAAGACCCTTCTACAGCGGAAAACAAAACCGTTAGAAACAGTAACATTTTCTATCTTGCTGAAGATAGACAAGTTAATCCTGCTGAATCCAAAAGTAAAATAGTTGAATTTGAAATTCAGCAAGATGAGGATGATGCTGATGATTCTGGTAGTCAGCAAGAAAATGGTTTATCCAGGAAGGAATCAGCTGGAGAGTTACTTCTTAATCTTCCAAGGATTAATTCAATGCCACATTTTCTATTTCCTATGCCTGAGGAATCTGGTAGTCATGTTAGATAGTGATTTTCTGATTCAAGCTTGGAACTTGGAAGTATCACAAAACAGACCTCTTTGTGTAGTTTTCTACAGTGTGAATATTTTATTTTATGTGCATTATGGTTTTACTTGAACTCAATGGGATTCAGAGATTTTCATTGATGAAGAATCCCAACAGAGATCTTTATAGTTATCAATCAAAAATAAGACAAAAACAAATGTTGATCGCGTGTTTGAGAGTGACAACACCTTGTTGGCATCTCTAAGGACCCGTTGAGTTCTATTGGTTATTGGTTACTGATTTTATTTTCATTGCAAATCATGAAAACATTAAAGAATGCATTATACAATTTTTTTAGAATACATTTTGGAAGATGGATGTAGTAATTTTATAAATTTATAAATGTCAAATTAATTTGTAGTATTTCAACTAAAAGCATTTATCTATTTAGTCGACTATTATCACTTATTTAAACACACCACCTCTCTAATCACCATCTCCATATCACTTGACCTATGAAGGATCACTAGTATTCAAAGTATACTACACTGATCACCTGTCCACCATACTCTAACCATTGTCGATTATCATTTCATCCATTTTTCGACTATTAATTTGACCACTAATTCACAATTGACTGCTGCTGAGATCTCTGAAAATAAATTGACTACTAAATTGTGATGAAAGATCCCTACTGCCCGAACTATAGCTAAGAGCTTGAATCAAGATCGATCACTATTTCAACTAGCAGCAATTGACAACCACTATTTTAAACCAAAATTACTACTATATAAATATTTTATGTATTTATAATATATAACTCAACTATCACTCATGAATTTTTAAACCAAAAGCTTCAAATGTAATCCGCAAATTTATCCATTATCAACTATGTATCAGCTACCTCCTATAAATTCACCTTCTATCAAATACCTTAACAATTATCTGTTTATTTATCATCTAGAGCCATTCAACCTACTACAAAAAAACAAAATTTTCCTACTGTATACCAAAATACCAAAATGTGTTCAGCATTTCATTTTTACTATAAGGTGTAATCTGGTTTCTGATAAAAAATAAATAAATAACACTTTGCTTCTGTGTTTGAGATAAACAATTATGTTCAGTACTGTTTGATTATCCCCATATTAATATTACTACACTATATGCATTCTAATAACATAAGTTGGAGAAAATCTACATATGAATATAACAATCACGAGCATGCACATATTGATCGTATAAAACAATGCATCTTCAAGGTTCATCTTGGCCTTCACCTCCCATTTCTTGCCCTTCATCTGCCATTTGCTCAGTTTCTTGTATCATGTTCATAAGCATGTTCACTTGTTCTTGAAGCATATTGTTTTCTCTTTCGAGGCGAGAGCGTTTGCTTCGTTCATCCACGAGTTGCACTTGCAAATGTTCAAGACATCGCGAATCCTCCTCTAGTTGTTCGTTTAGTCCATCTATTTCTCTGTCCTGTAACAAAAATCATCAAATGCATTAGCATTGTTTGAAATTCATGCGAGTCTCAACAAATTCAACTAACATAGCAATATGTCGAAATTCATGCGAGTCTCAACAAATTCAACTAACATAGCAATATGTTGAAAAGAGACGGTTATATTGTGTTATTAGTACTCTTGGAGGAGGAGGAAACTTGGAATATAACCTTTCTGTTCATTTCTTGGACGGCGATTCTGCGCATCTTTTCAACAACATCAACATTGACAAGCTTTCGTTTCTTTCCGATCAGCCACCCCTTTGGATAGTTTGCGGACTCAAAGTCAGGGGGAGGAAGCAAAGACTCAGCAGAGGGTCGTCGGCCATTGATGTTCTTTATAGGTTCTAATGGTTCAAACAAGGCCTTTCGACGTTCGGAAAGCTCAGAAACATCAGTTGTGTCAAGCATCTCCACATTAGGAGATGGATCTTCTGGCTTTCCGGGTGGCGTTGTAGCATTATCTTCAGATGATACCTCTAAATCCCTCCTGCTAGCTGCGGTGAACAAGTTACCATTCTTTTTGATACTCATTTAGAGATAGTAAAACTTTGTAATGCAAATGCAAGATAATATAGTATAGTACATACATACAAGGAAAACAACATTTTCAACAAATATTTGCATCCATAATCAAATGGTTGAGTCCATCTAGTAAATAAACTTTAGAATGGAAAGAAAATATCCAAGATCGACCTCTCAACCTCTCAATGAAACAATCTTTGACTCGACTTTACTCGAGAGGGTAATGTAAATGTTCACATGGTTAGATGAATAATAAAGAAAAGTGATATCAAAATTGAAAAGAGACATATGCAAGAAACCAAAAATAGAGGCTACAATAAAAAGGGTTAGTTGGAGGTGTAGGTCAGGGTTAGTTGTCCAATAACTCAACACAGGATAAGATAATGTCTAAACTATCACAACAGCCACATGCTTTAATACATAATCAATATTCATGATCACAACAGCCACATGCTTTAATACATAATCAATATTCATGATCACAAAACTAACAATCTTGTTAAGACTATCAATTTTTATTTATAGAAGAATGGTCTGGTGGTTGAGGTGAGAGACTTAAGAAGCTGAGTGATAAGAAAACTGGCAGCTCATTGTGAGTTACTAAGTAATTTGGAGTATATTGTTTGATAAGCCAATCATAACAAATAAAGCAGCGTAACGTACAAGTCACACCAACTGTTAACTACTGTTTTACGCTTCTCTCTCTAGCATAACAATTTTGCAGAAATTACACAAATCAATCCCAGCAAACAAAACAAGTTTTCAAAATTGTACAAGTTCACAAACACAAAATTTGCAAGAAGAATTTCCAGTTAGCCTGTAAAATTTTACAAAAAAAGCACCAATAAAAACTTCAATAACACCCCCAAATACTGTTTTTTTTCTTCCAATTATATGGTAGGGTTAGTGAGAGGAAATATTGAAAAAAACCATAAAAGACAAAATAAAAAAGTGATTCACAAATTGTTATTTATTATTAAGTATTTGCACTATTAGTTAACATTATATAGAAATAGCAAAATATGAAACACAAATTGAACTATTTCTCACAATTTAAGCTAATGAATTTGAAGTTGAAGAAGAAACATATAAGGTACCTGATCTTCTTCTAGATTTCCAAGAAATCTTAGGAGTTGAAACAGGAGAGAATCCATGCAAAACATCATCCATGACCATAGTTGCTTCAAAATTCAGCTCCAAAATGAAGACATCAAGAATAAAGAAGTGTTGTTTGGTTTTATTTTTTCTTGTTGTTTACAACAACCTTACAAAGAAGATGCTGAAAATTGTAATGGTCGATGTCATTGGACCGTGATTTTCAGATTTAAGGATTTTCAACGGTCCAGAATTTTTTACTTGGGTGGAAATTTTTATGTCAGACACTGGTTTTTGTCTTTATTTTATGTTCTAATCTTCGCGTGGACCCCGTCTCTAACTCCTTCCTTCCTTGTCTATTTTATTTTTGATAAAAAAATTAATTTCTATGCTTAGAAATAATCTTTGAGAAATTATACAGAGAAGAGGAAATATTTAATGAGCACGTGTTAGGTAGCATATGCTTTGGGGAGATTCCATCTCCAGTAAAGAGACATTAACATACCAACTCCTATTTTATACATGTTAACCTCTCAAGTTTTAATATTATCAGAATATTTCTTTCACTATTTATTTTAAATTTTTTATTTTTGTCAAAAAAATTTATTATTGGTCATAATTTTGGAAATTTCCGGTATTTTTAATAAATTTTCGATATCAATTTTTGTCGTATACTCGAAATTCTTTACATTCTATACATTTTTGATAGTGATATACCGGAAACTTTGAAGTTTCCGGTTGCGATTTACCGTAAATTTTATAATTTCCGGTAAATTTTACACAAGTTCTACAAGTATCGGAAATTTAGTAAATTTCTGATAGAAAACCTTTATCGAAAATTTCAAATTTTCGGTGTATCAGAAATTTCAGTTAAATTTGAAATTTCTGATATGTCTGCAGATGAAGTTTTATATCTTTGCGATTCTAAATCGGCAGTTTCAACTTCTTCTACGAATTCATGTATTGATCTTACGCAGTTCTTCATTACAGATACCATATGTTTTCTATACCATTTACACAATTACGATTTTTTTATTTATGAATTGATGAAAGGAGTGTAGGGTAGGGATAAATGGATGTTGATTTCTGATATGTGTTATCCTATTGTTTCTAAATATAGTGTTGTATTTGTTTTCCATTCCATGAGACTTAACATAATATTTTCCCCACTTCTCATAGTTTCACCTCCGCACACGAGTCGGCATACTATCATTGCTGTCGATTTTGTCGATGAATATCATTGAGTTCAGGTAAAGTTGAAATCCGATTGTCCACTGCCTCCCGTCACTAAGAAATGGAGGGAGAATTGTTCTAATGATGCAAAAGCATGAGAATCAGCATATGCAGATCACTTCAGGCATTGAGAAGAATTGTCTAGGCTGTGATTATAGTTTTTTTAATGCAACTATGTATGACAATTATTCTATTTATATATTTAGTCGATTCACTATTTTACAATATATTTTATACAAGTAATAGTTTAAAAAAAAACAAAACAAAAATTTTAAGTCCCAGTATTACCCAAAATTTGGAATTTCCAGTATTTTTTACCCACAGGAAATTTCAAATTACCAGTTTGTATTTAGAATAAAAAAAATACCGAAAAATTTAAAATTTCCGGTATTTTTCATACATCGGAAATTTCAAAATTTTGGTTTATTATTTTAATGATGGAAAATACCGGAAATTTAGAATATCCGGTACTGAAAATTTCAAATTTCTAATAACAACTAAATCACACGGTAAAAATTTAGAAATTTAATAAATTTTTCGGTATTTACGGGGTGACATGTTAATTTCTCCCAAAACATATGAATTTTTATGACTTATGATCTAAAAGAGAGATATCTTCTATTATCTACACCTCATCAATGTTAGAAATCACATGTTTTGTTAGAAAATGGACAAACACAAACATAATCTCATTTCTTTTGGTGCGACTCAAATAAGGTCTATAATGGATGGTGTTAGCCCCTTTTATAAATTGAGAATTTCTTTGTACACTTCTACGGGATAGGAAAAAATCTCTGAAAACTCAAAAATATAATTCGGAAGTTTATTTTCAAATGCACCATAAGTCAAGTTGTTTCAGAGATACATATCCGAAAGCACTCAATATCAAATTTTGGGGTCAATTCGAAAATGCACTTTCGAAAATACCCTGTTTCTAGTTAAACGTTATTTTTAAACATTCAGGTATATTTTCGGAGATGTATTTTCGAAAGTTGTGGCATGAACTATTTCATTGTGTTCATTAGCTTCTCACTAGCAAAACCCTCACCAAAAACTCAATCCATTTTCGGCCTCTAAAATAAGTTGATGCAATTTAAGGTAAACATTCCTCATTTCATATCTCAATTTCTTGCATTGTTGCTGATTTTTGAGATCAAAACTGCATCACTTCAGAAATATATTTCCGATACCCACCTAACATATTTCGGAAATGTAGTTCCGAAACTACCCCTGTTACAGAAACAAAATTATTAACAATTTATATATTTTTGTCCGTGTTAGATATGGTGCACCCCGACATGTTTCTCAAGGATGTTTCAGACAACGTGAATAATGATGCTAATCCGAATGAGGTGAAAAAGGACGTTAAATCAATTGTTGTCGACATATACATTGGACACCAATTTGCAAATGATCAAGTTTTCAATAATCAACAACATTTGCTTGACTGTGTTCGAATGAAAGCTAGCAAAATCGACTTTGGTGTTGTGATTGGAAGGTCCAACAATGATACTAGTAGAAGGAAAGCATTTGTAACCATGAGATGTGAGAGAAGTGGAAAATATGTTCCAAACATTCGGAATTTAAAACATGATGACACTGGATTGAGAAAATGTGAGTGTCTGTTCAAATTGCGAGAATCATGTAGGGTAAATGATACATGACAATTTTCTGTCATTTTTGGTAAACATAATCATGCGTTGGACACCAAGCTATAAGGCCATCGAATTGTAGGTCGACTTAAGTCAGAGGAGAAGGAAATTATTTCAGAAATATCGATAATCAAAGTTACACCGAGAAACATACTTGTAGATTTGAAACGGAAACGACCACAAAATATTTCAAATATCAAGCAGGTATACAATGAACGTTATAAACAACTTATTGCAAGTAGAGGTTCGAGGTTCGACATGCAACAATTGTTGAAAATCTTGGACGATAACCACTATATTTCAAGGTATAAATTGTGTGAAGATAAAGTTAGTGTCTGTAACATTTTTTGGACTCATTCGGAAAGTATCAAGTTGTTCAACACATTTCCGACCGTCCTTATAATTGATTCAATGTACAAGACCAACAAGTATATGCTTCTGCTTCTAGAAATTATTGGTGTCACTTCTATGGATAAGACTTTTTGGTTGGATTTGCATTCCTCGAACGTGAGAAATAAGACAACACGCGGAAAATCGCCTAAAGAAGATGACACTATGAGATTGCACATTAAAGAACAACTGAGGGAAATCGGCTATCCTGAAACCACCGATATGAAACCTTATTAACAACTGATAAAAACAACAGGTGCACCGAAAAAGTGTAAAAGTACACAATAATGTTATTAAACCTTTTTTTGTATGTATTGTCGTGCATAATGTAATCGAGTCATTTTGGAATGTATCTACACGATTCAATACATATATAAAATATCTATTCAATATTTTACCTATTTATACATTTTACCGATTTATACATTTTACCAATTAAATTATGAATATATCTTTGAGTGGTATTGATTCTACCAACTTATAATCCCATCTCTGCATAATTCAGAAATGCGTTTTCGAATTATTTAAAAAAAACAATCAGGGAGTGATTCAGAGTTGTAGTTCTGAAAACATCTTATTTTTGATAAAATATAAGGGGTTATTTTAGAAGTGTATTTCTGAAACATGTCCTGACACAAGATAAGAATTCTTAGGACTAAATCGCACCAAAAATTATATAAATAGGGTCTCTAAACCTATTATTCAACATCATACACCATAAAACAAATATCACACACCACAAATCAGATATGACACAAACATATCCCCACCTTTCTTTTGTCTACTTCAACAGTGCGATGCCGCCACTTTAATTTAGGTTCTGCGAGGATACGCCTCTTGCCGATCTTATTACCATACTCAACTCTCTCTTGCAATATCCAGAAAATCGGAGGATAGTCAAGATCGAATATCGTTCACCATCACTTGTCACTGATAGAAATTTCAAGTTCACCAAGTTTAAGCTGAAGACGGATGGCGATTTACAGGTTATGGGGAGTACTTTTCGCTAATACTCTACTAAAGGTCTGATTGAATTGGATGCAAAAATTCAGAGATCCACTAAAGATGTTATCAAAATGTTGCGATGTTCTCAATTACCCGTTTATAACAATATGTAATATTAAATTTATGCTTCAATATCTATGTAATTTCGAATTTCAATGTTTAATTTATGTTATTGTTTAATCTATGTAATATCAATGTTTCAGCATTTATGTTATATCTATGTTTTAAGGTTTCTGTTTTGTTTTCTCTTTGTTTCAATGTTTCAATGTTTCTGTTTTTCATATTAGTCAGTATTTATTTCAGAAAAGTACTTCCGAAATTGTTGATTAGGTATCTTCGAAAATACATCTTCTCTGAATTTACCCAATAAAAGGATATTACATAACTTCAAAAATACATCTTCGAAATTATCCCATAAAAATGAAATATGATGCGTTTGAAGATACATCTTCGAATTCTGAAAGTACAAAAGAAATTTTGACAGAGGTGACTAAGAAGGTGTAACGATGTACACAAATTTCCTTTATAAATAATGTTTATAAGCCCCAAATTTCATGAAAGAAAATATGTATCTTTGAGCATTCATCAACTTTTACTCTAGAATGAAGTACTACTATATATATATATATATATATATATATATATATATATATATATATATATATATATATATATATATATATATATATATATATATATATATATATATATATATATATATATATATATATATATATATATATATATATATATATATATATATATATATATATATATATATATATATATATATATATATATATATATATATATATATATATATATATATATATATATATATATATATATATATATATATATATATATATATATATATATATATATTCATCAAATTTCATGAAAGTTTAATTAAATTAAGCAGCTAATAAATTAATAACTCAGTGTGCTATTATTTTGTTTTGATATTTGATATGATATTTTATAAAAGATGATTTTATATGATGTTATTTGAATTTTAATTTATAATATTATATTTAAATTGTCAAAAATTAATGCATGTTAATTAATATGTTTAATTGACTTAAATTTATGTAATTCAATGGATAAATAGATAAAGTATAATATGAGTAAGTTAACCATGTCTAACAAAATTGTAACAAAAGAATAATAGAATAATAGTAATTTAAAATTTTTCCGAGGTGGAATAAGGAACATGTGATGATGATATAATAAGTTCTTCTCGTGTGGTGGTAAAAACTCTCAGTATAACAAAGTAGAAATGACTTATAAAATTAACACTTCAACTCTTAAATTAGTGAAGTTAAAGGGTCTAGTTTGAGAGTGAGAATGAGATAATATCTGAAAAATAACGCGTCATTGGATTTATATATGGCAGATAGTTAAAACTACTTCCGTCTAGCCTGACGTAGGTTACAGAGAGTCTTCCAATCAAATTTGACGACAAGCGATTCACTACTAGCTAAGATTAAGTGCTCGATCAATGACTAGGTCTCACATATTCTTTTTTCTATTGAATGGATACTTCAACTGATTTCCGCTGTTCGAACCTACAAATGATGTTTATCCAATAAAAACAATGTGCCCTATCCGTAGTTATCTTGACCATCCCTTCATCTTCAACCCATTTAATGAAATAGTCGACCCGACCAATAGAAACTTAAACTGTCTCGGAGCCAGTGATGTCCACCCCCACAGGTAGAAAGGCCAAGTTGAAGTTACTAAGTGCAATACCTCGACTAGGGCGTGAATGAAGTTTGAAAATCTCTGGATTTTTTCACATTTGCTGACAAATTGAGTACTGACTCTTAAAATCTTGTTGGCCAATACTCTTCCACCAATGCGACTTTCATATACACATTTGTGCACCTGTTCTAATACTAGGTCCACCTCCTCCTATCCTAAGCACCTCAACATAGTCATGAATTTCCCCATCTTATAGAGCTTTTCTGCCACCATGATGTATCTAGACAAAAGTCTTCTTATCTTTCTCGATTCTACCTCACCTTCTGGTAATTCTTTACTTGTAAAATACTTAATGGTGGGTGATATTCACCTTTTTATTATATCGAGAACATCACATTGGATGTTTTGACCTCTGTGCTAGGGATTTCCAGAGTTTCTTGAATTATCATTTTATTAAGACCTAGCTTCTTCATACTAGAGAGCTTCAACAATAGGCCGACTTTAGTATTTTCTTATTAGGGGAAATGAATTATCTAAAAATATTGGAAACCCATGGCCATCTCTAAAACCTTATGTATTTATTTTGATAATTGAGGCTTAATCAATTATATTATTAAAAGGTCCATGATGTTTTTTCCTCCTTTTTGAGCCAAATTTTTATCCTTTAAATATAATACATTGTCATTTCCTAGAAAACACACTTCTATAATACTTTGTCATTTCCTACTCTCTCCATTTCATTTTTTTCTTTTTTACGAAATTGCCTTAGTGCTTTGAGAGTGAAAAATATCAGTGAGACTTTTGTTGTTCTGGTGCTATGAGAATTTCGTAAGTTACCTAAGATGGTTGCTCTCTTGTGTAATATCTTAAAAACAAATAGATGTTTGATTCTTGATCTAAACTAATGAAAATCTTAGTTTGGTTCTTGAGATTAGCCCGATAAAATCTTTGTTTGGTTCATAAGCTCAGTCCGTTAAAAACACTCATTTGGTTATTGACTTTACCAGTAAAATCTTTGTTTGGTTCCTAAGCTCAGCCTTGTGTAAAATCTCTGTTTAGTTATGATATTAAACCAATTAAAATATCTCTCATTTGGTGTAGAGATTAGTCAGTTTGAAATCTCTTGTTTGATTGTTAGAAGGCTTATGGGCATAACCAGTGAAAAGCTCAAATTTGATATAGTGGAAACTCTCAAGAATTTGTTTTGGGAACATGAGTAAGCCAAATGCTTAGCCTAAACTTGTATAAATTTCTTGTGCATTCCTCTCATCCATATCTCTTTACATTTGTGTTCTTTATTTTTTTCCGTTGATTTTCCATCTCTTGATCTATTTGATTTTCATTATTTTAAATAATCCACTACCTATTCTCTGTTTAGTTAATAAATTTGATTTAAACATTTTAACATATCAATACTTTATAATTGAACATCATTTTTCAACCTACACAATTCACCTCCCTCTCATTTTTGGAGTCACTTATCCAACAAGTGACGCTAAAGCCTAATTCTTGTGATAAGGCTAATCGTCTTAGGAGGAAGAATGATAAGTGCAAACACTTCTTCTGTTTTTAAGAAATTTCGTTCCATGAACACGCCTCCATTATTTGATGGTGAAATGTTTGACTTATGGAAAGCTAAAATGAAATTTTTATTGAAGCTAATAATTTTGAAATGTAGAATTTTATTATTAATGGTCAGTTTATTCCTACTTATTGCATTAATCATAAAGTAGTAAATAAATCAGATAATCTTTGGACTGAAGATGATAAGAGACAAGTAAAATTTGATTTTAAATCTAAGTGCTTGATGGCGAGTGCTCTAAGCACCAGAGGGTGACTTTTTAAATTGTAATTTGTCCAATTAAGTATGAAATACTCTTGAAATGATCCATGGAGATTTTTTAAGATTGATGAAGAGACAGTGAATATACATATTCAAGAAGATAAGTTACCAAGTGAAAGTGAACATTAACTTCACAAATGGTTCTTAAACATTGGAATCCTTGGAGGTTCTTTTAGAAAAAAAATGTTTCTAAAAAATATCTCATACTCAATAATTGGTATAAAATATGATCCAATACTCGATTTGAAGGATAAATAAGCTTGTGTTAAATTAAAAGAAAAATCAAGAAAGGAAGAAATGATCCTGAAACTCAAAGAGGTAATTCAGCTCCTAAAAGACAAAGAAAAGTCAAGTAGCTTTGTAGAATCTTCATCATCTTCAAAAAGAATACTTGAAGAAGTGATTGAAGAATCAACATCCAGAGGAAGTTTTGAAGAATCAACATCCGAGAAATGTTTTGGAGATTCATCATATCAAGCTTCTCCTGGAAAAGAGGAATCAATTCGAGAAATCACAAGAGACTCATGTAGATATTCATGCAAAAAATGCATATAAAGATATACATTATAGCACGTCTGAATATTCTCATGAACTATCCTCTAAAAATAAGATGGAATCAGACAAAGATGAACTCATTTGCTTCAAAACTACAACAAAAGACGACGACACTTAGTTAACAACTCTAAATTATAATAAAATGTTTAAGTTAAGTATAAATCTTAGTAAAGAAAATAAAAAATTAGAAAAAAAACATCGTAGATTTTAAAGGGTGTATTTATTGTTTAGAAAATAGTAATAAAATTTTTGGGGAATAAATGATTGATATCAGAAATCAATCTTTAGAATCAATTAAATATGAAACCCGTGTTTCATTCAAAAATGAAGTACATAAATTGCATGAGACCCTAGAAAAATTCAATAAGGGTAAATAAAACCTATAATTAATTATTTCAAATCAAAGGGCTTCCTATAATAAGAATGGTTTAGGGCATCAATCTACTAAATCTTTCATTAGAATTTTCCGTGATAGGAAGAAATATAATCACAATGTGTTTAAATGCAAGTATTTTATAAGCTTGTCCATTTATAAGCTTTCTATTATTCTACATGCATGATTTAAGATGGTCAAAGGGAAATTCCTCAAGGCCTCTTAAAAAAACTAACAAATATGGACCCAAAATATTTAAGTACCAAAGATGAAAATCTAATATATTTTGGAGGTACACTTTGCACCTTCAAGGGATTAATTGTATATTATCAAAATCTATGCAAACCACGATTTTTAGAGCTCCACTAGAATATAGTTTTGATGATCTTTATGGTTATAGAACTCATTGAAAATTTTAGGGTGAAAGGTACATAATAAAGTTATCACTCTTGAAGATCTGTGAACCAACTCTTGTGTCAAGCAATTCAGAGAGATGTAAAATCTATGGTATGATGTCATTCTCTTCAATAAGGGAAATATTGGATTTGTTTGAGAATTTGAGATAACACACTTGATAATAAATAAAAAATATAGAACTCTGATTAATTCTTTAGAAAGTGGTTTTTATGTGCTTAGTAAATATGTTTTGTTATTACTGACATTTTGGTTTAAGATAAATATGAGTTTAAGTAAAGGAAGCTAAGCCAAAATAAGAAATTAAGCAAGAAGTGCAAAACTAGTAAGAAAGAGGGTGTATAAAAAAGAAGGAGACAAGCACAGAGTCATCAAAGTCACAAACATACCACAAAAGTCTGAAGATCATCATTTAATCGATTAACCCTAAAGAGCTAATCGATTAGGCGTGACTGAAATTCAAAATTTATGTTACCTAATTGATTAACATTAAGGTCATAACTAATTAAATATATTTTTTTCTCAAATCTTTAGAAAATAAAGAAGAGATCGATCAAGCCAAGGACCATATCTTCTCCAAATCTCAATCAGATCACCTCATTAATCATACACGTTAAATATCTAAATCTTCAAAAGGATCTATTTGATTAACTAAGGTCTTAATCAATTAGACAACTTATTTTGGAAATTTTTTCAATCAAATTTGTTCTGGACTAAATCACTTTGATTTTCAAAGATTTTTCACCCAAAAAATAACTCAAACTCATTATATAAAGGTACACACTAATTTCCTTTTATTTATCACAAATTCTTTTCTCTTATGTTGTTTGTACAAATATGTACCCTTGTTACTATTATCATCATTACTATGACTCCATTAAAGAGTCTTTTTATTGGAAATCCTTCACCAAAAGGATATCCATAAAAGGATTCTTCATCCAAATTTCAAGAAGCAAAGGATTTCCCCAACCACCATGCGCTCAAGTCCTTCTACATGGACAAGAAGTTTCTCAAATATTTCACTCCCTTTGAGAATGTGTGTCAAGGATAGCTTAAATAATTCTTCGTTGCAAAAAAAAAAAATCATTGTATCGAAGGCTTGTCCAAATATTTTATGAAAACCTCACATTTGAAGACATGTCTATTGTATAAAAAATTGGTGAAACTAAAATTAGTTTCACCATGGAAGAATTTAGGGTTATGTGTAAGATAAAATTTATAAAAAAATCTACAATATTAATTCTCATGAATATTTTATAAATTTCAATAACATTATTTTATAATTGGAAATTCCCTTATCAATCCAATGAGAGTTAAGAAACTTCCTCTCAAGACGAAATTCATGAAAGCAAGTTATCATGTCATGCACCACCTTGTAACTTGCGTGCTACTTCCAAGAAGGTAAAATCGTAATGAGCTTCTAAAATAATATGTATTAGTTATGTGTCTACTAATGCAAAACTTTAAATTTTAGTGGATTTATGACATGATTTGCTAAATGTTCAAGTTCCAAAAAGTAACTCAGCAGGGTTAGCTTATGGAAATTTGATCACCAAGTTCCTGGTTAAAGCTGGGAGTTGGATAATGAAACCTCAAGTTTATCTTTGGGAAAGGTTAATTTAAAATCTGTAAGTCTGATCAAGGCCTGAGTTGGTGATGGGGGATTAAAAGATATTCTGATAGAAGCAGGTGATACCAAGTGTAGTACGGTGTGAGAATTGACTTGGTTTTGTCTTTTATCGCAAATGTTGCGGATAACAAGATTCACCATCGAATTTTCTTTTATCCAATAAGGAAAGGTGAAAAGAACAGGAAAAACCTTTTAAGATTTTGAGTTTGGGGTAAGTTATGAAAAGGGAAGGTGTTATCACCCTTTTCATCCGTAGTTATCTACAGACTCTTAATTGCTTAGCTCACTTTAATTTGCTTTGTGTGTGCTTTGAAAAGATTTTGAAAATGCCAATGTAAGGCAATCTGCTTTATAATAACCCTTGTATCAGTCCTCAAGAATGTTTATAAAGTGTTTGAAAGTATTTGTTTTGAAAGGGTGAGGTGTGAAAATTATTTTAGTTTGTGAGTAAGCAATTAAGGGTATCTTACCCACTGAAAGGTCTTTTGTTATCCTTTTCCTTCTCTGTTAGGGATGGTGCTATCCATACCATTAGTTGGTAGGTATCCCCATCCATTGGATGTGAAGGGACAAGCGTATGGTTGTTATTATGGTCATTGAAGACAACATATAGGGATACCTTAGAAATTCGAAGGGACTGTCATCATATATTCGTAGGCAACATCGAGGGATAAGATCATTTCTCGTAGGCAACTTCGAGGGACATCGCGGGACTATGATCTTTATGATGAATTTAACCAAGGGTCTTTGCTAATGGTATCCCTACGTTCAAGGGACATGGCCATTGTTATTCTGAAGGAAATAGAGAGAGGCTACCCTAGAGGTGCGTGTGTGCAAGAGTGATTTAGTTCAGTTATGTTTGTCTTGAGAGTTAGGGTTATCTAGCATTTTGTTTTATATCTTGCCATAAATTCCTAGTTACTATACAGTTACATATATACATACATACATAGGTGCGAAAAGTAAAAGTGCAGAAAATAAATCCTAAGCTATTACATCCCATGAGCAGTTACAAAAATAGAAAAAATGCGAGAAAGTAGACTACGACTATTGCAAAGTTGTACACTCTTCTACATTAGGTCTAAGAAATTAAATAACAAAGAAAATAAGAAGACTATTAGGAAAAATATTTTTAAAGATCTAAAAAAAACACAATTTGATATTTTTGATATTTTTTATGTTAAATGATTTTTTGTGTTTGAAAGAAATAAGTTAACCTAATTCTACATTAATTTACCATTTATTTAATAAAATAAAACCTAAGTATAAATTAATTAATTAATAATAAAAAAAGTTAAAAAAACCTCATTAGTTAAGAAAAAATCTAATCCCAATTTTATGGTTTAAAAAGAAATTAAAGTTTGTTAGAATTTAATCAGAAAATAATTAAGGAAATAAGAAAAAATTAGGCTTAGCAAATAAAGCAGAAAAAAAGAATGCATGGGGGTGGGTGTTGAACCCACGCCCCCTGGATGATAGGCCTGCCTCCTATCCACTGCGCCATCACTGCTTTGGTGCTTGAGAATAGGAGTGAATCAAGTCATGTTGTAAGCTTGTGTTAATCTGGAAAATAAGAAAATAGTATCAAAACATAGGGATCGAATCCACGCTCATGGTCATACCAGATAGCGCCTCTACCAATTGTGCCATTTTTGCTACGCGTTAGTATCACCATCGTAAATAAATAAATAATAAAATTGGATCAGAAATCAAATAAAATAAAAGTGTGCGTGTTAGTGGGCCATGGTTAATTGAATGGACGAATCAGATGCATGGATTTTGACATGTTAGCCCAGGAAGGGTCAAACCACCACACACGGTGGTTGACCTCCTTCTTCTCCGATCATCTCAAAATGTTATCCTGCGAAATAACATGATTCAAGACCAAAAATTAAGCCTACCCCCCTAAATCATGGTTTGCCAACTCAGTGGTGCCCTCTATTTGTCCTGAAAGCGCATGCAACAAGAAATACGATGAAGTTGGAGCTTCGCGCCCTAACAATGTCGTTCTCTTATCCATGCGCCACAAATTTCAAATAATGGTTCAAAATTGTTCTACTGATCATTATAAATATTTATGAATGTATCACGTTGATTGATATTACATGAATCAAGAGTTTAAGATCAAGAAAGTTTACCAAACCGGAGCTACCTGACTGGCACATTCTGGGATTGCTTGAGCTTGAATAATGATTGGGAACGACTTTTGGAGTCCTCAGGAGTATGAATGAATGCTTGGAATCGATTAAAAACTTCTAGAGACCAGGGTTTGGTTTTGCCCTAAGTCTTGAATTTTGAGAGATTTTTGAAGTGGTTCTTGAGGCAGCAACTGCATGTTTTTTTCATCTGATATTGTTAGGTATATATAGAGATGAGTTTAGGTTAACAAATAAGGAAGGGATATATGTGAGTTAATGTGTGAATCAAACATGATAAAACATGTTTTCAAAGTTTACATATTAAGAAGATTGTATCCAAATCTGTCTTCCCACGATTTTCTAGCTGGCTATGAATTTTTGAGCTCCAAATCCAGTCCAAGACAAAACTTGCACGCCTAATCCATAGTCTTCACCATTCACTTGATTTATTTTTGAATTTATTTGAATAAAAATCAAAATAAATAAAATAAAAGATCAAATTTATGCATGGATGAAACTAGAGGTCCTCTAACATGTTTATAAACATGTTTGAACCTAAAAAGTTAGGTTCATTAACCCAAAAGTTCAAGATTTCTCAATAAAGATTTCATGCCATTTCTCAAAAATGGCTCAACTTGCACCAATCACATCTTACTCAATTTTCATCATATGAAGGTGATCTTTGACTTTTTGGAAAGCTCAAGATGTCCTCTACAATATCTATGTTGATCATTTTTGCATTTGAATACTTTATCTTGATATAAGCTGCCTTGACCAATAGTGTCTTTTTGTTGACTTTTGAAATGACCTATAATGTATTGGCTTATATCTCTCAAATAATGCATTTTTTGGACTTGAGCTTAGAGAGATAGAGTTGTAGAGAATTGAATTACCTTCAAAATGAGCTTTGGTTAGGGAAAAGTTGATGAAGCATGTGAAATTTATGCTTGGTCAAAGTTCAATTGACTTCTCCTAAAGAAACCCTAATTTGGCAACTTTTGACTTTTTATGATTTGAGGGGTTTTCTTGCGAAATCATGATTAAACCTTGATCAAATGATGGATATCGCTTAAAAATGTTGATGTTGACCAAAAATCTTAAAGTTTGACTATATGTTGACCATGGTTGACTTTTTACCCAATACAATTGATTTTCCATCATCTGAGTAATTGACTGAGAAAACTTGTGATGCAAGGCTTGAAATATGACATGAGGATTCTTTAAAGCATACGAGGAGTCATGAAAACCATTTGAGGCATTAGAAGTCCAATTTCCTTTGAGAAAAGAAAAACCCTAGTTGTAGGCTAATTTCTTAGGAGAAGACTTGTCTGATCAATTCCTTGAGTAATCTTGAGAAATTGAGAACCCTAGGAAGATGAGGAGACCTCTTGAAAAAATTTGATTTGAAAATGAGAGGGCAAATTTTGGGGTACAACAACTGCCCCTGTTCAATCTTCTTAAACTTGAAGGATTAGATTGGCATGCTCGCCATTCGTGGTCTGAAGGTGGAAGAGGATTGAACACTTAAGTGCCCAAAAATTTGCACGCACATGTGCATGCATTAACATTATTGGTTGATTGTACCGGGAATAGGCTTAAAGATGACATTTGGAGAGTGATGGGATGTCGTTGGTGATGGGCTTATAGATGCCATCTGGAGTAACTATTGATAGGAATATCAGAATGAGTCTACGTCTGAATGATGTACCAGAATGAGTCTATGTATGTCTTTGTCTAGAAGATGTATTTGGAATGAGTCTATGCCCGACTTTGTCCAAAAGAATTCCAGAAGGAATCTACACTTGATTTCATCTGAATGAGTCTACGCACGAATTTGTCTAGTAGAGATATTGGAAAGAGTCTACGCCTGGCTTTTTTTACCAAAAGAGTATCAGAATGAACTCTACGCTTGATTTCATTTGAATGATGTACTAGAAGATATCTACACTCGAATTCATCTAGAAGAGATATTGGAACAAGTCTACGCCCGACCTTGTCTAAAAGAAGAAGGAAATCTACACCTGACTTCATCTGAATGATGTACCAGAAGATGTCTATGGCTGACTTCATCTAGAAGAGCTATTGGAAGGAGTATACGCTTGACTTTTTCCAAAAGAGTATCAGAATGAATCTACACTTGACTTCATCTGAATGATGTACCAGAACGAGTCTACGTCCGACTTTGTCTAGAATATGTATTTGGAATGAGTCTACGCCCGACTTTATCCAAAAGAATTTCAGAAGGAATCTACGCTTGATTTCATCTGAATGATGTACTAGAAGATGTCTACGCTCGACTTCATCTAGAAGAGCTACTGGTAGGAGACTACGCCTGAATTTTTCCAAAAGAGTATCAGAAGGAAATCTACACCTGACTTCACCTGAATGATATACTAGGATGAGTTTACACCCGACTTTGTCTAGAAGATACGTTTGAAATGAGTATACGCCCAACTTTGTCCAAAAGAATATTAGAAGGAATCTACGCCTGATTCTATGAAAATGTTGGTTATGTAGATAGTTGCCCCTTCCAGTTTCTAGAATTGATCTATATCTTGTCTGTAAATTGTTGATAATATTAGTCTGTCTGTGAATTTAACCTAAAAAGACAAAGTTAGCTTTATGCAATGTCATGATGTATGCATTGCATAATGATGATATCAAAATGAATGAGAATGTTACATGCATTTGGTATGCATATGTTATGATATTGAAAATGATGTATGGATGTGACATGTCATTGGAGAATGTTGGTAGCTTCTTATAACAAAGTCTTGCTAGGGACAATAAATCCTTGAGTGTCACTGAAGATGAAGAAAGTGATTCTTCAATTTCTTATGGGAATAATTTTACTGGAGATTTCTGTCTTCTGTTTAAGGATACTCTCCTGGGGATCTTCGACTTCTGCTTGAGGATAATCAAAGAGAGTCGGTTGCTCGTTGTTTGTTGAAGGAATTGATTTTTTGCATATCCTGGCTAGGGAAAAGAGAGATGGATGCTATCAGACCAAGTTTTAGGCATTGTAGCAATTTCTCTGGGGATAACAACTTTTGTTAGACCCTGCTTGAGGGAAGGAGAGGATCTCATGGTGTTGGAGAAATAAAACCCGCTGGGAAATGAAATTCTTATGAACCGTGTTAAGGAAATAATTTCTGTCGGGGATTAGTATTTCATAGGCTGTTGTGATCGGTGGATCTGGAACTGACTGTTTAACGCTGGTTCGCGAAATGTCGCGGAAGCAAGAGTCGCCACCGTCTTTTATTTTCTCCAAATGGAAAGGACAAAAGCACAGCAAAATTCCTTAAAGAGACTGCTCTCGGTTCGGTAGGTAGATTATAGAAAGGGAAGGTGTTAGCACCCTTTCTATCCATGGTTATCCATGGGCTCTTAGATACTTGCTCATTTGTGTTTTCAAAAATGGTTTGTTTGCTTTTCAACTGTGGGTTTAAAAAACGTTTCTTTGAAAATTTCAGTTCGACTCTTGTATCAGTCCTCAAGAGTGTTTGAAAAATTTGCTTTCGAAAGCTTTTTGAAAAGGTGTCGGTGTGAAAAGTATTTTTGAATTTGTTTTGAAATTTAGAGCAAGTATCTAGAGTCGTCTACCTACCCTAAGGAATTCGTCTGTGTAAATGTCCTTTAAAGTAGTGCCATCCCACCATTGAGAGGTAGGTAGCACCACCGTTTGAGGTGTTCGGGTCAATTCGAGGTTCGGGACATGGTGATCACCAGAGCAATGGGAAGACACCTTAGAAGCTACCCTCATGCCAGGTTCCCGGATCATGAGGACTTACTAAGACATCCTCTACTCGACGATCACCTTTCGAGGCAAGGCAACAGTGAGGCGTACCCTAGGGGTGGTGTGTGATTTGTATGTCGTTTTCAGATATTTTTGTCTTTTGTCATGTTATTGGTGATCTAGCGTTTGTTTTTATTTTTGTCCATACATTCTTTCATGCCTTGATTAACAGTTAAAATATTGCGAGAAAGTAAAAGATTCTAAGCTATTACAAAAGGCGCGGGTCCACATCGCCAAAATTTCTTGAACCCGATTTGACAGAAAATAAAGAAAGTAAAGGAAAAGTAAAGAATTAATTTACAAGGCCTTGGGAGAGATACATAAATATTATACGAAAAAGAAATAAATATGCGAATTGAAATTTAAATCGAAACGAGGGCGTTGGACCCTTTTAACTAAATTAAATTAAATGATGAAATTAATTGATAAAAAAGAAAAGAAATTGTTTTTGGTATTTTTTTGGTATTTTATGATTTTAATGGGAAAAAGAATTAATTAAAATAAATGCTAACCCTAATTCTAGTTGTTTTTAATTTATTAAAAAAAAGAAGATTAAATTTTAACCTAAAATTAACCCTAATTAATTTATATGCATTTTAATTACAAAAATAAATATTTAATATTTTAATTATTATGAAAGAAAAATAAAAAAGGATAAAAATTAATTAAACCCTAATTCTACATTTTTTAGATTTTTATTATGAAAATATTAAATTAAACCTATAACTAAAATTAATTAATGCAATTTATTTAAAAAATATTAAAATAAAATATTCATTATATTTTTTCTCTTTTTCTGATTTTTTATGGTGTTTTTTATATTTATGAAAATAATAAATTAATTAAGAAAACAATAATTTAAAAGAAAATAGAAATAATAAAAAAACAAAGAAAGTAAAAAAGTTTAGCAAACCTAGGGGGGTTGCAGTCCCCAAGGTGGAGGTATAGCCCGGCAATTTGAGGCCCATTTATTCATGGCCTGATTGACTTTTGCGCTGGCATGGATCTTTGTTGACTGAGTGCATCATGTTCTTCAGATTATGGCCATTGATCATCTCCATTGGGACGCGTGGACGTCTGATTTTGAAGGCGTATGATGCATCTTCAGCATTGACACTGCAGGTAATTATTAAAGAAAAAATAATATGAAAGTGGGGTGAGGACCTGGGATCGAACCCAGGTCCTAGGGGTTACCAGTGCCACGCTTCACCACTGAGCCATCAAACGCGCTTTGTATATTAAATAACGCACAAATAACATAAGCAATAATATGGATTAATGGAATTCTGGCGCGAATTTTTGAACAAACCAATCAGCGCTTGCCACCACATCGTCTTCTTCATTGATTTGTTTTCCTGAAAAAATAACAAACATTTAACGGGGGTTTTGAACCCCCTCAAAACATGCCTATTCTGATAATAGCGATTAGGCCATGTGGCCTCAGAAATTTGGCGCGATGGTCTCTTCCAATTCGTCCCAACCTGCTGATTTCGTTTATGGCATTAACATGTCTCAATTTTACAGGAATGGAAAACGCCTAAATTAAAAACCTGGAAACCCTAGATATCTCTAATGGTGGATCTTCATATGGGGCACGAAAACAAAATCAAACCACACGGTTAGCATCAGAATTGCATAAGGAATATAAATCACATGTTAAAAATTGCAAAAAGCGCATGAATTGAGATGCACGAGTATGAAAATTTTTCGGTACAGATGAGATTGTCCTCACGTTTCTGGGCACGAAAGCTTGTGGTTTTTGATGCAAAATCCTTCTATGAAGCCTCAGCAAGCTAATGAGATAGAAATCTCGCCTTGAATCGTCCTAGAACTAGGTTTTCAGTTTTGAGTTTTTGGCAAAAATTTTCAAGTTCAATGCTTGGTCTGTAGCGCAGATTCTTGGTCAATGGCATTAGGGTTGTGTTCTATACTTATGTATGAGTGAATTAGGTCAAATAAAATTGGTCCACAATCCATGAATTGATGAATGCAATATTTGATTTTTTAACCATGATTTTCAAATCTTTTTCACATGCTTTTTGATACAAATCACATCCAATTGCATTGGTTCTTTCCATATTTAGCTAGGCACGAAATCTTGAGGATATAATATGCACAAAAAGATTGAAAAACTAGGTTTAGCATTTTTCATGTATTTATTTTAATTTAAATGAATTATTATTAATAAAAATCCAAATAAATAAATAAAAAATGAATAAAAACTTCCCTTTGGGCCAAGTGGTCGTGCACATGCCTTGGATAATGAATTGTGGAAGAAAAATAGGCCCATTAGCAATTTTAGGTCATTTGAATCAATGTTGACTTTTCAAAATATCCAAAAATTTCCCAACTTCCACAAGGCATAACTTGCTCAATTTTTAAGCTTTGCTCATGTTCTTGGACATTATGGAAAGGTCTTTGAGTCCTCTGACCAATGTCCTTGGTCCCATGTCATTTTGATTTACCAACCTCAAGTTATGGCCTTTGACTTAAAGTCCCTTTTTGTTGACTTTTGAAAATGACCTATAATGTTGAAATTGATAACTTTTTGTGAGAGCATTTCTTGGACTTGAAGTATGAAGATGAGTTGTAGGAAATGTCTTTCTCTTCAAAATGAGCTTTGGATGGAATTTTTCTGATAATCCATGTGAAAGTTATGCCCTGGTCAATTTACAGTTGACTTTTTCAGCTGTCCAAATAAGGAAACTTTTGCATCTTGATGATTTTTGAGCCAAGCTTTGAGAATCATGATCAAGCATTGATCAAATGATGTTTGTGGCTTCAAAATGAGATGTTGACCAAAAATTTGAACTTTTGACTGCCAAATGACCATTTTGCCCCTACAGTTGATTGTAGTGCAATTAGGGTTTTGACTGTGCAATTTTGTGCTGAAAGTCTTGAAACTTTGTATGAGGATGCTTGACCATATTTTTAGGCATGTGGGACTTGATTGGACCCTTGGAAACTTCATTTTCTTGATCAGAACCAAAACCCTAATTTTGACTGCTTAGGAGACTCTTGAACTGTGCAACCCTTAGGGGATTTTGAAGCCTTGACTTTTGCAATTCTTGAAGAATATGGGAGGGCAAATTTTGGGGTACAACAGTTGCCCCTGTTCAATCTTCTTAGACCTGAGGATGCAGATTGGCTGACGTGCCTTTCGTAATCCGAGGGTGGAAGATGATTGAACACTAGAGTGCCCAGAAATTTGTGCTCACATAGTAGCAGTGTGATGTGGGGAATGGGCTTATAGATGCCATTTGGAGATGATGGATAGGATGATGGGCTTATAGATGCCATCTGGATGTTGATCGCATAAGAGATTCCTTAGCGAGAACCTGTGTACCTGCAAAAGAAAAATGATTACCTGACATGTTGCAGGAGCTGGTCTTCAGATGCTTGGTATAGATGTGTCCTGACTGGTTACAGGAGCTGGATCTGGAGCTTCAAACGGTGATGAATGAACCAGGGGTGGTTACTACCTCAGCAGGAACTGTGAGAGAACCTTGGATGATTTTAACTTCAACAACAATTGTTGAGAGAATCTTGGGATTACCACCTCCGCAGGATCGGGAAGAGAACCATAGGCAATTATAATCTCAATAACATTCATTGAGAAAAACCTGGAATGGAATTATCATCTCCGCAACATTGGGGAGAGAACCATAGGAAATTATAATCTCAAAAGCGGACGTTTGAGAAAAACCTGGGATGGAATTATCGTCTCCGCAACATTGGGGAGAGAACCATAGGAAATTATAATCTCAAAAGCGGACGTTTGAGAAAAACCTGGGATGGAATTATCGTCTCCGCAACATTGGGGAGAGAACCATAGGAAATTATAATCTCAAAAGCGGGCGTTTGAGAAAAACCTGGGATGGAATTATCATCTCCGCAACATTGGGGAGAGAACCATAGGAAATTATAATCTCAAAAGCGGACGTTTGAGAAAAACCTGGGATGGAATTATCGTCTCCGCAACATTGGGGAGAGAACCATAGGAAATTATAATCTCAAAAGCGGACGTTTGAGAAAAACCTGGAATGGAATTATCGTCTCCGCAACATTGGGGAGAGAACCATAGGAAATTATAATCTCAAAAGCGGACGTTTGAGAAAAACCTGGAATGGAATTATCGTCTCCGCAACATTGGGGAGAGAACCATAGGAAATTATAATCTCAAAAGCGGACGTTTGAGAAAAACCTGGAATGGAATTATCGTCTCCGCAGCATCGGGGAGAGAACCATAGGAAATTATAATCTCAAAAGCGGACGTTTGAGAAAAACCTGGAATGGAATTATCGTCTCCGCAACATTGGGGAGAGAACCATAGGAAATTATAATCTCAAAAGCAGACGTTTGAGAAAAACCTGGAATGGAATTATCGTCTCCGCAACATCGGGGAGAGAACCATAGGAAATTATAATCTCAAAAGCGGACGTTTGAGAAAAACCTTTGATAACTTCTACTGAGTCTTTATCAGAAAAATCTGTTTGGGGTCGATTTAGCTGGACTAGAGAAGGCCTTGGACTGGATAAGAAATCTTTGGAGTCGATTAACTGAACCGGTCTAGGTCTTGGAATCTTGAAATATGATTGAGAATTTAACTGAATCTTTCCTGAAAGGTAAAGGTCAGTCATATGCAATGCATGTTATGGATCAAGCAATGATGTTCTCAACATAAATGAGATTTGTAAGATATGGTGCGTACATGCATGCTATAATGATGTATGTGATGTTTAGGAATGTATGTTTTCGTCTAGGAAAATAAATCCTTGACGGGTGCCGGGAAGTCACTCCTGGGCTAATGTTGAAGAATAAGCTTTGCTTCCGCTGGAGATGTTGGTTGCAAGAATACCGGTAGGAGAAGATAACTCCGTTGGGGAACAAACTTGGCGAAAAGATTACTCTGCAGGGAGAAAAGTACTCTAACGATCTTGCTGGGAAGCAATACTCTGGGAGAGAGATACTTTGCTGAGTTGATAATAGCTTGCTGGGGATATCTTTGCTGTATTGGAAGTGTGAATAGACTTCGCTGGGGATAAGAAGACTGCGTTGACGGCGATCTTTCCGTGGCTTTTGGCTGAGGATAACCCAGTTATATCCTGTTAAGGAAATAACTCTTTAAATAAAGCCGGGAGACGCGTTCGTGCTCTGTGAGGATAAGCTTCCAGAATCTGCTGGGGATAAGCTTACTGCTTGGGGAGATGGGTTCCAATTTTCCTGGGGAACTAGATTAGACTCTCCTGGGGAAGTTTTGCTATGCTGGGGAAGTGACTTCATTGAATGTCTGGTATACCGCCGGGGAACAATCTTTAGACCAAGACTGCCGGGGATGCTTGTTAAGAATATGTATATTGCTGCTGGGGGATTGTTGAGATCTGCTGGAGGATACTCAACTTCCTTAAGGTTTGATTGTATAGCTTTACTTGAGGAGAGTGTACTGACTTGCTGGCTCACTCTCTGGGGAATTGGGATATCTGGTTATGTTCTCCAGCTGAACCTACCTTGGTACCTTGGAGGATAGAACAATTAGATTGCTTGGGCAACTCATTATTGCCCCTGTTTCTGAGGTGGGAGAGGAAGACCTGTGAGGTGCTGATAGTTGTTGATGGACAAACCTTCTTCTGGTAGGCAGGTGACAAGATGACAGGACATAGTCGTACGCTTTAATCCTTAACTTTTGCCTGGACTGCCCTTTCGGGTTTTTAGTCCACCAGGATACCCATTTTTGCCCAAGCCGCCTTTTTAGGTTTTCGACTTGCCGGGTGTACAAATTTTTTCCATTTCATCCCTTCATTTTGCCCGAACCCTTTTGGTTCGCCGGGAAGCCCTTATTTTTGCCTAGGTGTGTCAACCTAGCGGGTCTTTGATTTTGCGTAGTATCTTTTTCGACTATGTTCAAGCTCTCAGAATGTAGGGAGTTGCCCCTGTTAGAAGTATTTAGTCATGCCACCAGAAGGTGTTTAATCCGGCAAGATTCGTTGTTGGAATGCCCCAGGCGACTCAGGCGGAGATTTGCCCCAGGCTATTTTGTCCTTTGAGAGATTCTCCGAATCCTGATTGGATTGCCCCAGATGATGGACCATGATCATGTCATGCCCCTTGATTGGAGGTACTTCTGTTCATTAGGCATTCGTCGTGTGAACTTCTATGCTGTTCAAACAAAAAGTCATATGCAAACAAAGTTATGTTAAAAATGCAAAGCCTATGTCTGTCTTGAAGATTTTGAAAATGTATTCTTTTTTCATAAAACAAATGAATGTTTGTAAAACGTGATGTCAACTCCTTCTTTATAGTAAGCCTTAAGGAGTCAGGATACCTTTCGTCACAGTATGCTTTCGAACTAACCCATGCTTCAGCTAGGACTTTTAAGGGTTATAACGTGGCCTGGTTCACGGTTTAAGAAACAAAGGATAAAGGCTCAAATTATTTGTACCCACCCGCTCTTCGTGATGTTCTCCAAACCTAAACTCAGTTGATCATACGTTAGACCTTGTTTGAGTCTTTGCTCTGATTTTCCGGTGATGGTTCAGATATTGATGATTTATTTTGAATGGGCAGTCATTTCCTTTTTGTTGAGGGTTTGTATGACCTCTTTCTTTTTGATTTTTGTTATCCCTTTCTTTTTTTTTTGCCTGAACTGTTCCCTTTTTTGGAATCACAGTCAGCGGGGTGCCCCAGTTTTGTAAGTCTCCTTCATGGGTTTTGACTTAATGGGCTTTTTTTATTTTGAGATATAATGACTGCCTATCCTTATGATTATTCGGAATCATCATTGTCTTCTCTTTTTTTCGTAAGGACCTCTTTAGTGTCATTTGTTGTGCACTTGGATCAACTGAGAGAACTACCCTGCCCCAGGTTATGATTAAGGGTTTTAAATTTCGAAAAGAAAAACTCCTACTTCTTTGGCTCAGAGGGGTTAACGAGGGATTATCTTCCTTATAACTCCAGTGTTTAGGGATTGAAACAATGCCTGTACCTCATCAGCGGGGTTTGTTCAAAAGCATACTGTAGATTATGGTATCGTTTTCGTCATCCTCCCTCAAGAGGCTTAGAATTTTAGATCAAGAGTTGACATCAGAAAAAATATGAAAATAATTTGCATTTAGTGAATACGAATATATTGTTTCAGAACAGACATATGCGATGCATTAATGAAATAACAATGTTTAACATGAGTAAATGTTTGAACAAAAGAAAATTGTAACTTGAACATTCGAATGAACAAAAATTTCTCAATCCTAGCCATGTTTTGGCGAGGGAGCAGTGATCACGTGGGGAGTCTTGGGTACTTTAAACTGAATCTCTCCAGCGTCGATCATGTCTTGGATCTTATTTTTCAAGCTCCAACAATCATCTGTAGTATGCCCCGGGCTGTCAGAGTGATAAGCGCAGCGGGCGTTGGGGTTATACTTCGGTGACGTTGTATTTTGGTTCTTCGGAGCTTCTTTTAGAGTTACCAGCTTGGTCTCCAGCAACTTTGGCAATATCTGGGATAAGGTCATGCTGAGCCGAGTGAACTGCCTTCTCTCGCTCTTTTGTTGGTTGTGATGTTGAATTTGTGACATTGGGGCCATTTGAGGAGCTCTCCCCTTACCTCCTTGTCTCAAAGGTGGTTGAACGATGACTGGCTTTTTACCCTTAGAATTTTGCCCCAGTTGGTTACCCTGAAGCAGTTGGTTGACGAGAAACCATAGCTCATCTTGTCTTTGAGCTAACCCTTGAATAGCAGTCACCTGCCCCAGCATCTGGACCTTCAATGCATCCACCTCAGCTTGTAGGTGTTTCAGCCTTTCATCCTCAGCACTGTTCCTGACAAAGGTCTCCATGAGAAGTGTCCTTAGCTCTTCCTGCCCCTTGGATAGATTCAGGAGGATTTTCCCGAACGGGTCTCTTGAGCAAGAAAGTCCTGGCTGTCTTGTTGGGAAGCCATTGCTGAAATAAACAGCGGAGATGGTAAGTGACCTGTCCAAAAGGTACCTGTCATGCAATGATATGTATGATATGCATGCAATGTTTTCAAGGACCTCGCGGGGTAAACAAGAAAATTTGTTAGAACTTGGGTCCGGTAGCTTAATTGAAGGAACTGCATATTGTTGAGAGTCCTTCTTCAAGAGTCAAGGCTCACCATATCGAGTGGGTCATAGCCCCTGACTTTAGTTATCATGTCTAGTTCTAGTTTCCAAATAACCTTGGTTAGGGGAACCTTCTCCAGGAGTCAAGGCTCACCATATCAAGTGGGTCATAGCCCCTGACAACCTTGGCTAGAGGAAAATAAATCCTCTTTGCCCCTTGCTAGATGTTTGATTTATCATGACCTGCATCACAAGCCCTTGAGATCCTTGAAATGGGTTAGGATGTATGCAATGGTATGATGGCATGCTATGCATGGGGTGATGTAGGTAAACCCTGTTATGAGACCAATTAAGGACTATAGACAAACCCTGCAAGAAATTCAGTATACTTTGTTATGAGTCCCAGTTAAGGACTAAAAACAAAACCTGCAAGAAACTCGATAAACCCTGTTAGGAGTCCTAATTAAGGACCGCAAACCAAAACCTGTAAGAAACTTAGGTACCCTGTTATGAGTCCCTATTAAGGACTATAAACAAAACCTGCAAGTAGTTCAAGTGTCAGATAACAAACATGCAAGTAGTCAAGTACGAAGGCACACAAGTCACACAAGAGAAACCCTTAGAGTTTAGGCCAGCATGAGGTCTGGGTATTACCCTCTTGAAGTTGGTGGGCTCAACCTGTCCTATTAGAATTAACCGGGTTCTAAGGGTCCCAATATCACTGAATTGCTTTCATTGTTCATCGTTTCGGTTTAGCCACTGAACTGGCGACTGAAATATTCCAGGAAAGCAACCCTCAATTGAGTGTAGTATCGAGTATCAACCAACCTCGGACTGCACCAAAGTCAGTTATCTCACTACCCTAAAGAGGCCAAGATAGTTCAATTAAGGTTCCTAAGGTTTGTTGATGCTTCACGACACCACGCGGAGGCCCCGTACTCTCCTTGACTGAACTCAAGGGTTACCGGTACACACCAAAGTACCACATCAACGTAGCAGACTGTTTCAACCATGTCGGTATACCCCGCACAGTTCCCTCACAGCCTTGTTGCTACTTTCTAAGAAGGTATCCCCAGATCCGGGTTAGGATCTATAGAACTCCCGAGACAGTCCCACAATTTAAAGCACACAAGGAAAGCAATTGAAAACACAGTTATGAACTAACCCTAAGGTACACCTCACTTTATAAAGGTTCCCCAGCAGAGTCGCCAGTTCTGTGATCGGTGGATCTGGAACTGACTGTTTAACGCTGGTTCGCGAAATGTCGCGGAAGCAAGAGTCGCCACCGTCTTTTATTTTCTCCAAATGGAAAGGACAAAAGCACAGAAAAATTCCTTAAAGAGATTGCTCTCAGTTCGGGAGGTAGATTATAGAAAGGGAAGGTGTTAGCACCCTTTCTATCCATGGTTATCCATGGGCTCTTAGATACTTGCTCATTTGTGTTTTCAAAAATGGTTTGTTTGCTTTTCAACTGTGGGTTTAAAAAATGTTTCTTTGAAAATTTCAGTTCGACTCTTGTATCAGTCCTCAAGAGTGTTTGAAAAATTTGCTTTCAAAAGCTTTTTGAAAAGGTGTCGGCGTGAAAAGTATTTTTGAATTTGTTTTGAAATTTAGAGCAAGTATCTAGAGTCGTCTACCTACCCTAAGGAATTCGTCTGTGTAAATGTCCTTTAAAGTAGTGCCATCCCACCATTGAGAGGTAGGTAGCACCACCGTTGGAGGTGTTCGGGTCAATTCGAGGTTCGGGACATGGTGATCACCAGAGCAATGGGAAGACACCTTAGAAGCTACCCTCATGCCAGGTTCCCGGATCATGAGGACTTACTAAGACATCCTCTACTCGACGATCACCTTTCGAGGCAAGGCAACAGTGAGGCGTACCCTAGGGGTGGTGTGTGATTTGTGTGTCGTTTTCAGATATTTTTGTCTTTTGTCATGTTATTGGTGATCTAGCGTTTGTTTTTATTTTTGTCCATACATTCTTTCATGCCTTGATTAACAGTTAAAATATTGCGAGAAAGTAAAAGATTCTAAGCTATTACAAAAGGCGCGGGTCCACATCGCCAAAATTTCTTGAACCCGATTTGACAGAAAATAAAGAAAGTAAAGGAAAAGTAAAGAATTAATTTACAAGGCCTTGGGAGAGATACATAAATATTATACGAAAAAGAAATAAATATGCGAATTGAAATTTAAATCGAAACGAGGGCGTTGGACCCTTTTAACTAAATTAAATTAAATGATGAAATTAATTGATAAAAAAGAAAAGAAATTGTTTTTGGTATTTTTTTGGTATTTTATGATTTTAATGGGAAAAAGAATTAATTAAAATAAATGCTAACCCTAATTCTAGTTGTTTTTAATTTATTAAAAAAAAGAAGATTAAATTTTAACCTAAAATTAACCCTAATTAATTTATATGCATTTTAATTACAAAAATAAATATTTAATATTTAATTATTATGAAAGAAAAATAAAAAAGGATAAAAATTAATTAAACCCTAATTCTACATTTTTTAGATTTTTATTATGAAAATATTAAATTAAACCTAATAACTAAAATTAATTAATGCAATTTATTTAAAAAATATTAAAATAAAATATTCATTATATTTTTTCTCTTTTTCTGATTTTTTATGGTGTTTTTTATATTTATGAAAATAATAAATTAATTAAGAAAACAATAATTTAAAAGAAAATAGAAATAATAAAAAAACAAAGAAAGTAAAAAAGTTTAGCAAACCTAGGGGGGTTGCAGTCCCCAAGGTGGAGGTATAGCCCGGCAATTTGAGGCCCATTTATTCATGGCCTGATTGACTTTTGCGCTGGCATGGATCTTTGTTGACTGAGTGCATCATGTTCTTCAGATTATGGCCATTGATCATCTCCATTGGGACGCGTGGACGTCTGATTTTGAAGGCGTATGATGCATCTTCAGCATTGACACTGCAGGTAATTATTAAAGAAAAAATAATATGAAAGTGGGGTGAGGACCTGGGATCGAACCCAGGTCCTAGGGGTTACCAGTGCCACGCTTCACCACTGAGCCATCAAACGCGCTTTGTATATTAAATAACGCACAAATAACATAAGCAATAATATGGATTAATGGAATTCTGGCGCGAATTTTTGAACAAACCAATCAGCGCTTGCCACCACATCGTCTTCTTCAGTGATTTGTTTTCCTGAAAAAATAACAAACATTTAACGGGGGTTTTGAACCCCCTCAAAACATGCCTATTCTGATAATAGCGATTAGGCCATGTGGCCTCAGAAATTTGGCGCGATGGTCTCTTCCAATTCGTCCCAACCTGCTGATTTCGTTTATGGCATTGACATGTCTCAATTTTACAGGAATGGAAAACGCCTAAATTAAAAACCTGGAAACCCTAGATATCTCTAATGGTGGATCTTCATATGGGGCACGAAAACAAAATCAAACCACACGGTTAGCATCAGAATTGCATAAGGAATATAAATCACATGTTAAAAATTGCAAAAAGCGCATGAATTGAGATGCACGAGTATGAAAATTTTTCGGTACAGATGAGATTGTCCTCACGTTTCTGGGCACGAAAGCTTGTGGTTTTTGATGCAAAATCCTTCTATGAAGCCTCAGCAAGCTAATGAGATAGAAATCTCGCCTTGAATCGTCCTAGAACTAGGTTTTCAGTTTTGAGTTTTTGGCAAAAAATTTCAAGTTCAATGCTTGGTCTGTAGCGCAGCTTCTTGGTCAATGGCATTAGGGTTGTGTTCTATACTTATGTATGAGTGAATTAGGTCAAATAAAATTGGTCCACAATCCATGAATTGATGAATGCAATATTTGATTTTTTAACCATGATTTTCAAATCTTTTTCACATGCTTTTTGATACAAATCACATCCAATTGCATTGGTTCTTTCCATATTTAGCTAGGCACGAAATCTTGAGGATATAATATGCACAAAAAGATTGAAAAACTAGGTTTAGCATTTTTCATGTATTTATTTTAATTTAAATGAATTATTATTAATAAAAATCCAAATAAATAAATAAAAAATGAATAAAAACTTCCCTTTGGGCCAAGTGGTCGTGCACATGCCTTGGATAATGAATTGTGGAAGAAAAATAGGCCCATTAGCAATTTTAGGTCATTTGAATCAATGTTGACTTTTCAAAATATCCAAAAATTTCCCAACTTCCACAAGGCATAACTTGCTCAATTTTTAAGCTTTGCTCATGTTCTTGGACATTATGGAAAGGTCTTTGAGTCCTCTGACCAATGTCCTTGGTCCCATGTCATTTTGATTTACCAACCTCAAGTTATGGCCTTTGACTTAAAGTCCCTTTTTGTTGACTTTTGAAAATGACCTATAATGTTGAAATTGATAACTTTTTGTGAGAGCATTTCTTGGACTTGAAGTATGAAGATGAGTTGTAGGAAATGTCTTTCTCTTCAAAATGAGCTTTGGATGGAATTTTTCTGATAATCCATGTGAAAGTTATGCCCTGGTCAATTTACAATTGACTTTTTCAACTGTCCAAATAAGGAAACTTTTGCATCTTGATGATTTTTGAGCCAAGCTTTGAGAATCATGATCAAGCATTGATCAAATGATGTTTGTGGCTTCAAAATGAGATGTTGACCAAAAATTTGAACTTTTGACTGCCAAATGACCATTTTGCCCCTACAGTTGATTGTAGTGCAATTAGGGTTTTGACTGTGCAATTTTGTGCTGAAAGTCTTGAAACTTTGTATGAGGATGCTTGACCATATTTTTAGGCATGTGGGACTTGATTGGACCCTTGGAAACTTCATTTTCTTGATCAGAACCAAAACCCTAATTTTGACTGCTTAGGAGACTCTTGAACTGTGCAACCCTTAGGGGATTTTGAAGCCTTGACTTTTGCAATTCTTGAAGAATATGGGAGGGCAAATTTTGGGGTACAACAGTTGCCCCTGTTCAATCTTCTTAGACCTGAGGATGCAGATTGGCTGACGTGCCTTTCGTAATCCGAGGGTGGAAGATGATTGAACACTAGAGTGCCCAGAAATTTGTGCTCACATAGTAGCAGTGTGATGTGGGGAATGGGCTTATAGATGCCATTTGGAGATGATGGATAGGATGATGGGCTTATAGATGCCATCTGGATGTTGATCGCATAAGAGATTCCTTAGCGAGAACCTGTGTACCTGCAAAAGAAAAATGATTACCTGACATGTTGCAGGAGCTGGTCTTCAGATGCTTGGTATAGATGTGTCTTGACTGGTTACAGGAGCTGGATCTGGAGCTTCAAACGGTGATGAATGAACCAGGGGTGGTTACTACCTCAGCAGGAACTGTGAGAGAACCTTGGATGATTTTAACTTCAACAACAATTGTTGAGAGAATCTTGGGATTACCACCTCCGCAGGATCGGGAAGAGAACCATAGGCAATTATAATCTCAATAACATTCATTGAGAAAAACCTGGAATGGAATTATCATCTCCGCAACAATGGGGAGAGAACCATAGGAAATTATAATCTCAAAAGCGGACGTTTGAGAAAAACCTGGGATGGAATTATCGTCTCCGCAACATTGGGGAGAGAACCATAGGAAATTATAATCTCAAAAGCGGACGTTTGAGAAAAACCTGGGATGGAATTATCGTCTCCGCAACATTGGGGAGAGAACCATAGGAAATTATAATCTCAAAAGCGGGCGTTTGAGAAAAACCTGGGATGGAATTATCATCTCCGCAACATTGGGGAGAGAACCATAGGAAATTATAATCTCAAAAGCGGACGTTTGAGAAAAACCTGGGATGGAATTATCGTCTCCGCAACATTGGGGAGAGAACCATAGGAAATTATAATCTCAAAAGCGGACGTTTGAGAAAAACCTGGAATGGAATTATCGTCTCCGCAACATTGGGGAGAGAACCATAGGAAATTATAATCTCAAAAGCGGACGTTTGAGAAAAACCTGGAATGGAATTATCGTCTCCGTAACATTGGGGAGAGAACCATAGGAAATTATAATCTCAAAAGCGGACGTTTGAGAAAAACCTGGAATGGAATTATCGTCTCCGCAGCATCGGGGAGAGAACCATAGGAAATTATAATCTCAAAAGCGGACGTTTGAGAAAAACCTGGAATGGAATTATCGTCTCCGCAACATTGGGGAGAGAACCATAGGAAATTATAATCTCAAAAGCGGACGTTTGAGAAAAACCTGGAATGGAATTATCGTCTCCGCAACATCGGGGAGAGAACCATAGGAAATTATAATCTCAAAAGCGGACGTTTGAGAAAAACCTTTGATAACTTCTACTGAGTCTTTATCAGAAAAATCTGTTTGGGGTCGATTTAGCTGGACTAGAGAAGGCCTTGGACTGGATAAGAAATCTTTGGAGTCGATTAACTGAACCGGTCTAGGTCTTGGAATCTTGAAATATGATTGAGAATTTAACTGAATCTTTCCTGAAAGGTAAAGGTCAGTCATATGCAATGCATGTTATGGATCAAGCAATGATGTTCTCAACATAAATGAGATTTGTAAGATATGGTGCGTACATGCATGCTATAATGATGTATGTGATGTTTAGGAATGTATGTTTTCGTCTAGGAAAATAAATCCTTGACGGGTGCTGGGAAGTCACTCCTGGGCTAATGTTGAAGAATAAGCTTTGCTTCCGCTGGAGATGTTGGTTGCAAGAATACCGGTAGGAGAAGATAACTCCGTTGGGGAACAAACTTTGCGAAAAGATTACTCTGCAGGGAGAAAAGTACTCTAACGATCTTGCTGGGAAGCAATACTCTGGGAGAGAGATACTTTGCTGAGTTGATAATAGCTTGCTGGGGATATCTTTGCTGTATTGGAAGTGTGAATAGACTTCGCTGGGGATAAGAAGACTGCGTTGACGGCGATCTTTCCGTGGCTTTTGGCTGAGGATAACCCAGTTATATCCTGTTAAGGAAATAACTCTTTAAATAAAGCCGGGAGACGCGTTCGTGCTCTGTGAGGATAAGCTTCCAGAATCTGCTGGGGATAAGCTTACTGCTTGGGGAGATGGGTTCCAATTTTCCTGGGGAACTAGATTAGACTCTCCTGGGGAAGTTTTGCTATGCTGGGGAAGTGACTTCATTGAATGTCTGGTATACCGCCGGGGAACAATCTTTAGACCAAGACTGCCGGGGATGCTTGTTAAGAATATGTATATTGCTGATGGGGGATTGTTGAGATCTGCTGGAGGATACTCAACTTCCTTAAGGTTTGATTGTATAGCTTTACTTGAGGAGAGTGTACTGACTTGCTGGCTCACTCTCTGGGGAATTGGGATATCTGGTTACGTTCTCCAGCTGAACCTACCTTGGTACCTTGGAGGATAGAACAATTAGATTGCTTGGGCAACTCATTATTGCCCCTGTTTCTGAGGTGGGAGAGGAAGACCTGTGAGGTGCTGATAGTTGTTGATGGACAAACCTTCTTCTGGTAGGCAGGTGACAAGATGACAGGACATAGTCGTACGCTTTAATCCTTAACTTTTGCCTGGACTGCCCTTTCGGGTTTTTAGTCCACCGGGATACCCATTTTTGCCCAAGCCGCCTTTTTAGGTTTTCGACTTGCCGGGTGTACAGATTTTTTCCATTTCATCCCTTCATTTTGCCCGAACCCTTTTTGTTCGCCGGGAAGCCCTTATTTTTGCCTAGGTGTGTCAACCTAGCGGGTCTTTGATTTTGCGTAGTATCTTTTTCGACTATGTTCAAGCTCTCAGAATGTAGGGAGTTGCCCCTGTTAGAAGTATTTAGTCATGCCACCAGAAGGTGTTTGATCCGGCAAGATTCGTTGTTGGAATGCCCCAGGCGACTCAGGCGGAGATTTGCCCCAGGCTATTTTGTCCTTTGAGAGATTCTCCGAATCCTGATTGGATTGCCCCAGATGATGGACCATGATCATGTCATGCCCCTTGATTGGAGGTACTTCTGTTCATTAGGCATTCGTCGTGTGAACTTCTATGCTGTTCAAACAAAAAGTCATATGCAAACAAAGTTATGTTAAAAATGCAAAGCCTATGTCTGTCTTGAAGATTTTGAAAATGTATTCTTTTTTCATAAAACAAATGAATGTTTGTAAAACGTGATGTCAACTCCTTCTTTATAGTAAGCCTTAAGGAGTCAGGATACCTTTCGTCACAGTATGCTTTCGAACTAACCCATGCTTCAGCTAGGACTTTTAAGGGTTATAACGTGGCCTGGTTCACGGTTTAAGAAACAAAGGATAAAGGCTCAAATTATTTGTACCCACCCGCTCTTCGTGATGTTCTCCAAACCTAAACTCAGTTGATCATACGTTAGACCTTGTTTGAGTCTTTGCTCTGATTTTCCGGTGATGGTTCGGATATTGATGATTTATTTTGAATGGGCAGTCATTTCCTTTTTGTTGAGGGTTTGTATGACCTCTTTCTTTTTGATTTTTGTTATCCCTTTCTTTTTTTTTTTGCCTGAACTGTTCCCTTTTTTGGAATCACAGTCAGCGGGGTGCCCCAGTTTTGTAAGTCTCCTTCATGGGTTTTGACTTAATGGGCTTTTTTTATTTTGAGATATAATGACTGCCTATCCTTATGATTATTCGGAATCATCATTGTCTTCTCTTTTTTTCGTAAGGACCTCTTTAGTGTCATTTGTTGTGCACTTGGATCAACTGAGAGAACTACCCTGCCCCAGGTTATGATTAAGGGTTTTAAATTTCGAAAAGAAAAACTCCTACTTCTTTGGCTCAGAGGGGTTAACGAGGGATTATCTTCCTTATAACTCCAGTGTTTAGGGATTGAAACAATGCCTGTACCTCATCAGCGGGGTTTGTTCAAAAGCATACTGTAGATTATGGTATCGTTTTCGTCATCCTCCCTCAAGAGGCTTAGAATTTTAGATCAAGAGTTGACATCAGAAAAAATATGAAAATAATTTGCATTTAGTGAATACGAATATATTGTTTCAGAACAGACATATGCGATGCATTAATGAAATAACAATGTTTAACATGAGTAAATGTTTGAACAAAAGAAAATTGTAACTTGAACATTCGAATGAACAAAAATTTCTCAATCCTAGCCATGTTTTGGCGAGGGAGCAGTGATCACGTGGGGAGTCTTGGGTACTTTAAACTGAATCTCTCCAGCGTCGATCATGTCTTGGATCTTATTTTTCAAGCTCCAACAATCATCTGTAGTATGCCCCGGGCTGTCAGAGTGATAAGCGCAGCGGGCGTTGGGGTTATACTTCGGTGACGTTGTATTTTGGTTCTTCGGAGCTTCTTTTAGAGTTACCAGCTTGGTCTCCAGCAACTTTGGCAATATCTGGGATAAGGTCATGCTGAGCCGAGTGAACTGCCTTCTCTCGCTCTTTTGTTGGTTGTGATGTTGAATTTGTGACATTGGGGCCATTTGAGGAGCTCTCCCCTTACCTCCTTGTCTCAAAGGTGGTTGAACGATGACTGGCTTTTTACCCTTAGAATTTTGCCCCAGTTGGTTACCCTGAAGCAGTTGGTTGACGAGAAACCATAGCTCATCTTGTCTTTGAGCTAACCCTTGAATAGCAGTCACCTGCCCCAGCATCTGGACCTTCAATGCATCCACCTCAGCTTGTAGGTGTTTCAGCCTTTCATCCTCAGCACTGTTCCTGACAAAGGTCTCCATGAGAAGTGTCCTTAGCTCTTCCTGCCCCTTGGATAGATTCAGGAGGATTTTCCCGAACCGGGTCTCTTGAGCAAGAAAGTCCTGGCTGTCTTGTTGGGAAGCCATTGTTGAAATAAACAGCGGAGATGGTAAGTGACCTGTCCAAAAGGTACCTGTCATGCAATGATATGTATGATATGCATGCAATGTTTTCAAGGACCTCGCGGGGTAAACAAGAAAATTTGTTAGAACTTGGGTCCGGTAGCTTAATTGAAGGAACTGCATATTGTTGAGAGTCCTTCTTCAAGAGTCAAGGCTCACCATATCGAGTGGGTCATAGCCCCTGACTTTAGTTATCATGTCTAGTTCTAGTTTCCAAATAACCTTGGTTAGGGGAACCTTTTCCAGGAGTCAAGGCTCACCATATCAAGTGGGTCATAGCCCCTGACAACCTTGGCTAGAGGAAAATAAATCCTCTTTGCCCCTTGCTAGATGTTTGATTTATCATGACCTGCATCACAAGCCCTTGAGATCCTTGAAATGGGTTAGGATGTATGCAATGGTATGATGGCATGCTATGCATGGGGTGATGTAGGTAAACCCTGTTATGAGACCAATTAAGGACTATAGACAAACCCTGCAAGAAATTCAGTATACTTTGTTATGAGTCCCAGTTAAGGACTAAAAACAAAACCTGCAAGAAACTCGATAAACCCTGTTAGGAGTCCTAATTAAGGACCGCAAACCAAAACCTGTAAGAAACTTAGGTACCCTGTTATGAGTCCCTATTAAGGACTATAAACAAAACCTGCAAGTAGTTCAAGTGTCAGATAACAAACATGCAAGTAGTCAAGTACGAAGGCACACAAGTCACACAAGAGAAACCCTTAGAGTTTAGGCCAGCATGAGGTCTGGGTATTACCCTCTTGAAGTTGGTGGGCTCAACCTGTCCTATTAGAAGTAACCGGGTTCTAAGGGTCCCAATATCACTGAATTGCTTTCATTGTTCATCGTTTCGGTTTAGCCACTGAACTGGCGACTGAAATATTCCAGGAAAGCAACCCTTAATTGAGTGTAGTATCGAGTATCAACCAACCTCGGACTGCACCAAAGTCAGTTATCTCACTACCCTAAAGAGGCCAAGATAGTTCAATTAAGGTTCCTAAGGTTTGTTGATGCTTCACGACACCACGCGGAGGCCCCGTACTCTCCTTGACTGAACTCAAGGGTTACCGGTACACACCAAAGTGCCACATCAATGTAGCAGACTGTTTCAACCATGTCGGTATACCCCGCACAGTTCCCTCACAGCCTTGTTGCTACTTTCTAAGAAGGTATCCCCAGATCCGGGTTAGGATCTATAGAACTCCCGAGACAGTCCCACAATTTAAAGCACACAAGGAAAGCAATTGAAAACACAGTTATGAACTAACCCTAAGGTACACCTCACTTTATAAAGGTTCCCCAGCAGAGTCGCCAGTTCTGTGATCGGTGGATCTGGAACTGACTGTTTAACGCTGGTTCGCGAAATGTCGCGGAAGCAAGAGTCGCCACCGTCTTTTATTTTCTCCAAATGGAAAGGACAAAAGCACAGAAAAATTCCTTAAAGAGATTGCTCTCAGTTCGGGAGGTAGATTATAGAAAGGGAAGGTGTTAGCACCCTTTCTATCCATGGTTATCCATGGGCTCTTAGATACTTGCTCATTTGTGTTTTCAAAAATGGTTTGTTTGCTTTTCAACTGTGGGTTTAAAAAATGTTTCTTTGAAAATTTCAGTTCGACTCTTGTATCAGTCCTCAAGAGTGTTTGAAAAATTTGCTTTCGAAAGCTTTTTGAAAAGGTGTCGGCGTGAAAAGTATTTTTGAATTTGTTTTGAAATTTAGAGCAAGTATCTAGAGTCGTCTACCTACCCTAAGGAATTCGTCTGTGTAAATGTCCTTTAAAGTAGTGCCATCCCACCATTGAGAGGTAGGTAGCACCACCGTTGGAGGTGTTCGGGTCAATTCGAGGTTCGGGACATGGTGATCACCAGAGCAATGGGAAGACACCTTAGAAGCTACCCTCATGCCAGGTTCCCGGATCATGAGGACTTACTAAGACATCCTCTACTCGACGATCACCTTTCGAGGCAAGGCAACAGTGAGGCGTACCCTAGGGGTGGTGTGTGATTTGTGTGTCGTTTTCAGATATTTTTGTCTTTTGTCATGTTATTGGTGATCTAGCGTTTGTTTTTATTTTTGTCCATACATTCTTTCATGCCTTGATTAACAGTTAAAATATTGCGAGAAAGTAAAAGATTCTAAGCTATTACAAAAGGCGCGGGTCCACATCGCCAAAATTTCTTGAACCCGATTTGACAGAAAATAAAGAAAGTAAAGGAAAAGTAAAGAATTAATTTACAAGGCCTTGGGAGAGATACATAAATATTATACGAAAAAGAAATAAATATGCGAATTGAAATTTAAATCGAAACGAGGGCGTTGGACCCTTTTAACTAAATTAAATTAAATGATGAAATTAATTGATAAAAAAGAAAAGAAATTGTTTTTGGTATTTTATGATTTTAATGGGAAAAAGAATTAATTAAAATAAATGCTAACCCTAATTCTAGTTGTTTTTAATTTATTAAAAAAAAGAAGATTAAATTTTAACCTAAAATTAACCCTAATTAATTTATATGCATTTTAATTACAAAAATAAATATTTAATATTTTAATTATTATGAAAGAAAAATAAAAAAGGATAAAAATTAATTAAACCCTAATTCTACATTTTTTAGATTTTTATTATGAAAATATTAAATTAAACCTAATAACTAAAATTAATTAATGCAATTTATTTAAAAAATATTAAAATAAAATATTCATTATATTTTTTCTCTTTTTCTGATTTTTTATGGTGTTTTTTATATTTATGAAAATAATAAATTAATTAAGAAAACAATAATTTAAAAGAAAATAGAAATAATAAAAAAACAAAGAAAGTAAAAAAGTTTAGCAAACCTAGGGGGGTTGCAGTCCCCAAGGTGGAGGTATAGCCCGGCAATTTGAGGCCCATTTATTCATGGCCTGATTGACTTTTGCGCTGGCATGGATCTTTGTTGACTGAGTGCATCATGTTCTTCAGATTATGGCCATTGATCATCTCCATTGGGACGCGTGGACGTCTGATTTTGAAGGCGTATGATGCATCTTCAGCATTGACACTGCAGGTAATTATTAAAGAAAAAATAATATGAAAGTGGGGTGAGGACCTGGGATCGAACCCAGGTCCTAGGGGTTACCAGTGCCACGCTTCACCACTGAGCCATCAAACGCGCTTTGTATATTAAATAACGCACAAATAACATAAGCAATAATATGGATTAATGGAATTCTGGCGCGAATTTTTGAACAAACCAATCAGCGCTTGCCACCACATCGTCTTCTTCAGTGATTTGTTTTCCTGAAAAAATAACAAACATTTAACGGGGGTTTTGAACCCCCTCAAAACATGCCTATTCTGATAATAGCGATTAGGCCATGTGGCCTCAGAAATTTGGCGCGATGGTCTCTTCCAATTCGTCCCAACCTGCTGATTTCGTTTATGGCATTGACATGTCTCAATTTTACAGGAATGGAAAACGCCTAAATTAAAAACCTGGAAACCCTAGATATCTCTAATGGTGGATCTTCATATGGGGCACGAAAACAAAATCAAACCACACGGTTAGCATCAGAATTGCATAAGGAATATAAATCACATGTTAAAAATTGCAAAAAGCGCATGAATTGAGATGCACGAGTATGAAAATTTTTCGGTACAGATGAGATTGTCCTCACGTTTCTGGGCACGAAAGCTTGTGGTTTTTGATGCAAAATCCTTCTATGAAGCCTCAGCAAGCTAATGAGATAGAAATCTCGCCTTGAATCGTCCTAGAACTAGGTTTTCAGTTTTGAGTTTTTGGCAAAAAATTTCAAGTTCAATGCTTGGTCTGTAGCGCAGCTTCTTGGTCAATGGCATTAGGGTTGTGTTCTATACTTATGTATGAGTGAATTAGGTCAAATAAAATTGGTCCACAATCCATGAATTGATGAATGCAATATTTGATTTTTTAACCATGATTTTCAAATCTTTTTCACATGCTTTTTGATACAAATCACATCCAATTGCATTGGTTCTTTCCATATTTAGCTAGGCACGAAATCTTGAGGATATAATATGCACAAAAAGATTGAAAAACTAGGTTTAGCATTTTTCATGTATTTATTTTAATTTAAATGAATTATTATTAATAAAAATCCAAATAAATAAATAAAAAATGAATAAAAACTTCCCTTTGGGCCAAGTGGTCGTGCACATGCCTTGGATAATGAATTGTGGAAGAAAAATAGGCCCATTAGCAATTTTAGGTCATTTGAATCAATGTTGACTTTTCAAAATATCCAAAAATTTCCCAACTTCCACAAGGCATAACTTGCTCAATTTTTAAGCTTTGCTCATGTTCTTGGACATTATGGAAAGGTCTTTGAGTCCTCTAACCAATGTCTTTGGTCCCATGTCATTTTGATTTACCAACCTCAAGTTATGGCCTTTGACTTAAAGTCCCTTTTTGTTGACTTTTGAAAATGACCTATAATGTTGAAATTGATAACTTTTTGTGAGAGAATTTCTTGGACTTGAAGTATGAAGATGAGTTGTATGAAATGTCTTTCTCTTCAAAATGAGCTTTGGATGGAATTTTTCTGATAATCCATGTGAAAGTTATGCCCTGGTCAATTTACAGTTGACTTTTTCAACTGTCCAAATAAGGAAACTTTTGCATCTTGATGATTTTTGAGCCAAGCTTTGAGAATCATGATCAAGCATTGATCAAATGATGTTTGTGGCTTCAAAATGAGATGTTGACCAAAAATTTGAACTTTTGACTGCCAAATGACCATTTTGCCCCTACAGTTGACTGTAGTGCAATTAGGGTTTTGACTGTGCAATTTTGTGCTGAAAGTCTTGAAACTTTGTATGAGGATGCTTGACCATATTTGTAGGCATGTGGGACTTGATTGGACCCTTGGAAACTTCATTTTCTTGATCAGAACCAAAACCCTAATTTTGACTGCTTAGGAGACTCTTGAACTGTGCAACCCTTAGGGGATTTTGAAGCCTTGACTTTTGCAATTCTTGAAGAATATGGGAGGGCAAATTTTGGGGTACAACAGCTGTTTTAAGGAAGTTTTCACCGCATACTGGGGGAAATGATCAGATCTTTCTATCTGTTGGGGAACCTCTTGGGGAGGATGGTCATGTTAAGCTGTCCATCGGGGATATAGAAGTGAACTGTTGGAAGATGTCCCAGTTTCGGTCTGACCTACATATTTAGGCTTGCTGGGAGTATATCTCTGTTGAAGATGAGCTCATGAAGGTAGCTCTATAGGGATTTGTGGATGACTTGAACCTTGCCCCAACTCCTAGAGTGTTTAGTAAATGCTTATTCTTGTTTTTATGCATATATTTTTTAATGGTAATCATATTCATATGCATATGCTCATTTAGTTTAGTCTTTGGACGTTTTTGCAAACAAAACATAGAAAGTAAAAGTGAAATTCAAATTTTGAAATTGTGTTTATATTGATAATTTGCCTATGAACAGGCGATCATTGTACAAAGAGACATAAATCCTAGTAAGAGGAAATTATCTTAAAATGAAAGGACTACAAAGTAAAAAAAACAGCTATGTGGAAATAGTCCCATCAAGTTTCAACTTTGCTATTGCCCCTATGTCTTCGAGCATCTCATCCCTCGCTCTCGGAAGAAGTTGACTGAATTGATTTGTACCATTTGAACTTTGAAGTTTGGTAACAAATCTTGCTGTAGGTAGATGATCCAATGGGACATAGTCATACGCCTTAATCCCTAACTTTTGCCTGGACCGCCTTTTCGGGTTTTCAGTCCACCGGGATACCTTTTTTTGCCCAAGCCGCCTTTTCAGGTTTTTGACTTGCCGGGTGTTTAATCTTTACATATATATATATATATATATATATATATATATATATATATATATATATATATATATATATATATATATCCCTAATTTCTTCCCAAACCCTTTTGGTTCGTCGGGACACCCTTATTTTTGCCTAGGCCAGTCAACCTAGCGGATCGCTTTCATGCGTAGTATTTTTTGACTATGTTTGCGTTCACAGGGTGCGGAAAATCTTCACCGTCCATGGTGGTAAGTATGATTGCACTGCCAGAAAATATCCTCTTAATTACGAATGGATCTTCATATGTGGGAGTCCATTTTCCCATGGGATCACCTTATGGAAGAATGATACGCTTTATTACCAAGTCACCAACCTGATAAACCCGATGTTTGACTTTCTTGTTGAAGGCTTTGATCATACGCTTCTGATACATCTGCCCATGACAAACAGCCATAAGTCTTTTCTTATCAATTAGATTTTATCTGGTCCATCCTAGTCTGAATTCACTCGTCTTCGTCCAAATCTGCATCTTTCATAATCCTTAGAGAAGGGATCTGGACTTCAACAGATAAGACGACTTCCATACTGTAGACTAGAGAGAATGGGGTTTCCCCAATTGACGTGCATACTGAAGTGCGATAGCCATGAAGAGCAAATGGTAACATCTCATGCCAGTCTTTGTAGGTCACAACCATTTTCTTCACAATCTTCTTAATATTCTTATTGGCATCTTCCACTGTGCCATTCATCTTCGGTTCATACAGAGAAGAATTGTGGTGCTTGATCTTGAACTACGTGCAGAGTTCCATGATCATAGTATTGTTGAGATTAGTACCATTGTCTGTGATGATTCTCTCGGGGATGCCATACCTACAGATAAGGTTATGCTTAATGAACCGGGCAACCACATTCTTAGTAACAGAGGCAAACGAGGCTGCTTCAACCCACTTCGTGAAATAATCAATAGCAACTAGAATGAAATGATGCCCATTAGAAGCCGTAGGCTTGATTTCTCCAATCATGTCAATGCCCCACATTGCAAACGGCCAAGGAGCAGTCAAGACATTTAATGTAACCGGAGGTACATGCACCTTATCAGTATAGATCTGGCATTTGTGACAAGTTCTTAAGTGATGGTGGCAGTCAGTTTCCATGGTGGACTAATAGTAATCCGTTCTCAGAATATTTTTGTCCATTGTATGTCTACTAGAGTGAGTACCAAAAATACCTTTGTGGATACCTTACATGATTTCCCTAACTTCCTTCTTGTCCATACAATGAAGCAAAGTTGAATCATGATTGCGCTTGTACAAGATTCCATTACTTAGGAATAACTTGGCAGAGAATCTCCTTAGAAACTTCTTGTCATTGATTGATGCCCCCCTCCCATGATACTCTTGAGCCTCGAGGTACCTTTTTACTTCATGAAACCAAGGCTTTTCTTCTACTTCGTTAGTATTAACCTCGTAGTAGTGTGCCAGTTCGTCTAGTCTTTCAATAGTAATCTGAGGAGCCTCGTCGTCCCATCTGACTTTGAACATAGATGACATGGTAGCTAACACATCCGCCAACTGATTCTCTTCTCGTGGAATATGTTCAAAGGTAATTTCTTAGAAATATGGGATCAATGCCAATACATGCTCTTTATAAGGAATAAGGTTTGGGTGCTTAGTGTTCCAATCTTCTTTGATTTGACTCATCACTAGGGATGAGTCCCCGTTGTAATATAGTGGGAAAACTGGCTTGGGTGTTTGCGTTTTATCGCAATTGTTGCGGATAGCAAGAGTTGCCACCAACTTTTCTTTTATCCAATAAGGAAAGGGTGAAAAGAACGGGAAAGACCTTTGAGATATTTTTCTTGAGTTCGGGGGGTAGGTTATGAAAAGGGAAGATGTTAGCACCCTTTTCATCCATAGTTATCTATGGGCTCTTAGTTGCTTGTTAGATCACTTTTGAAATTGCTTTGTTTGAAATGTGTTTGTGGTGGGTTTTGAAAGTATTTTTGAAAAGCGCCTTCGTTTAGGCAAACTTTGTAATGATTCTCGTCTCTATAAGAACGCATACAAAGTATGGACTTTTTGAAAATATTTCATGTTTTGAAAGTGTTTGGTGTGTTTGAAAAGATGTTTGTTTTTTTGAAGATGGATTGTGAGAAAGCAACTAAGAACGTTCTACCTACTCAAAAGTCTTTTGTTCATTTCTTCCTTCCTTTGATATTGCTATCTTACCATTGATTGGTAAGAAGCCTTATCTTTGGATGTAAAGGGACGGGTGTGGGTCATCGTATATTCATGAATAGCAATGTTGTGATATATCTTAGCACTTCTCTTAAAGGACTAAGATCATTTGTAAGGAAATATTCGAAGCATCATCGATGGACTATGATCTTGTATTTTTTATTGTTTTTGCTAAGACGTCTCACATGCGTATCATGACCATTTTTCATAAGGCAATAAGTGGAGTTAACCCTAGAGGTGCAAGTGTGCAAGTGTTTGTTTTTCATGCTTGATTTATCTTAGATTAGTGTTTTCTAATCATTGATTTTATCTTTCCATACAAACCCTAAGTTACTAGCATTTATATGAAAGCGATAAATTGCGGTAAATAAATATCCTACACTATTACATCATTTGGGGAGGGGGATACAAATTTACAAATGGGTATTGCAAGAAATTAAATCCTAATTATCTATTACAACTATATTGAATTTGTACAAGAAATGACACGAATATAATGTACAAGGAATATAAAAAGAAATGGATTATGCTTTGGATTTTTGTTAGGAAAACCGTTTTGACCTAATTAACCTAAAGGGATATGATTAATAAAAAAAATAGGAAAATTAATCCTAAGTTAAAAGGAAATCAAATTAATCAAGAAATCATTTTTTAGGTTTTTTTAAGGAAGGCTTTTGGTTAATTAAAATAAATATGAAAATAAAATATTTTTTGTGATATTTTTTATATTCATAAAATAGACATTATAAATAAATAGTGTGCAAAAAATCAAATCAAAAGGAGTTGTTTTGATTGGTTGTAAAAAATGTTGAAGTTTGTTAAAAAAATGAAAACAAACAAGTGATACAAATTTGTTTTGATCCTGCCAAGGTTTGAACCCAGGTTCTCCACACCTTCCATTCAAAACAGCCAACACTCAATATGTTATAAACCTGCATGTTAGTTTAGAAAAAATGACAAAATAAATACAAAAGGTCTCGCTGGGGCTCGAACCCAGGACCTTATACATAAATGCCTTACGGGCGTGTTGTTTGTACCACTGGGGTGGTCTTTTTCATCCGTTAGTTATCCAACTTGCACTAAATATAAAATGAACTCATTTCTGAAAATTTGAACATGGATTTATCTTCTTCCTTCGTGCGCACAAGGATGTATATCACCATTGTTAAGCTTCTAAAAGCTTCATTTCTCAGCCAAATCAAAAAAATGTAAACATCAAACCTGCCTAAAATTTGAATACGAATCCAACCACATAATTTTCAATAGTTATGGATCAAAGGTTAGCATGCATTTTGTTCAGTACCAAAACTAAAACCTAACTGATCAGATATGAAATTCTCAATGTATAAGCAATGATAATCAAAACTATGGACATGGTCAGCTTCCTAGACATGATATCTACATCTTTTCTTCATAATGTATATACAAATGATGCTTGAACGGAGAGTTCTAAGTTTGAAAAACTTACCTCTTAGAGTGAAACTCGAATGACTTCTACAGGACTTCCAGAAATGGTTTGATGATGGATTATGCTTGCCTGGACCTCCCCGAAGCTATTCCAATTGTTAGAATGTCTTGTAGCTTGCCCAACTGTTATGGACAAGTCAAGTTGCAAAGGTGGATTTTTTTGAAAATGGTGGATGAGGAAGAAGGAATTACAGAGGTGGTTTAAGGGCTGGGATAGTGTCTATGTGGTGTATATATGATGTTCTAATGGAAAAAATGGAAAATGCATGAAGGATTTTGGAGTTGGCTCATCAAAGTCAGAAATGGCAAGCAATGTGGTTTTGGATGCAGATTCTGATTTTTTTTGAAAGTTTTGGGAGTGTTCTAAGGCCGGTCTTCGTGTTCTTTCCTCTTTTTTTCCTCTTTCTTTTCTGCTTGTCGAAGAATTATATATATATATATATATATATATATATATATATATATATATATATATATATATATATATATATATATATATATATATATATATATATATATATATATATATATATATATATATATATATATATATATATATATATATATATATATATATATATATATATATATATATATATATATATATATATATATATATATATATATATATATATATATATATATATATATATATATATATATATATATATATATATATATATATATATATATATATATATATATATATATATATATATATATATATATATATATATATATATATATATATATATATATATATATATATATATATATATATATATATGGAAAAAGGTTAGAGATTGCTTGCATACCAAATTTGAGTTCTAGCCTTTTGGCTCTATAACTTGCTTTTTTCAAGGAAAGTGAGAAGACAGGTTCCAAAGTATTGTACAAGCATGATCTGAGTTGGTAGCAACCTTAAACATGTTGCTTTTAGTTTGTAGGTGTTGTGTGTGCGGAAAGAACAAGTGCAAGGCTCAATATAAATTGACTTTGTATAAAGCTTACTTTTCTAAAATGGCAATGGTAACTTTGTGCCATTAAGGGAAAATTGGCTTGGACAATACTTTAAACACTTGGGTAAGAGCTTAACTAATTGTGTAAACAATTAATTATGGAGTGAAACACAAGCTTGAGGCCTGCAAAGCAAGATCATGTAGCATGGCCTATGAATTTGATTATGTCTTCAACTTGATTCCTTCTACAAAGATCTTGAATCTCTGTAGAACTTTGATCTTTTTCTTACTCTGGTTTTCGACAAGCATCTTGAATGTCGAATACTCCGTTCTTTCATTTTGATCACATAGATCCACAACTTTCGACCAAACTCATCAACAGACAAAACCATATTTGTTTCCACCAATTCTATATTCTTCGAATGGACCACATTCCTCTGAACGTACCACTTTGGGTATGCAAGATGATCTCATTAGCATAGTCGAAACGAAAGAATTTCTGGATTACTTTCCTACTAAACAAAATTCACAAAGTTTTTTCAGGCATACCAGTAACCATATCTTGAGTAATCAGTTGATTAAGTGGTCGAAAGTTCAAATATACAAACTTAAAATGCCACAACCAACTATCCTTGTGGTCAAACAGTTTTCAAACATTGAACTTTTGTCGAATTGATCATTGTCTTAAATGTCCTATTTTTCGACAACAGAGATTTTAAGACCAAATTGTTCTTGGTGTCAAACAATTTAAAAACTCCATCTTTCATGACAACTGAGAAACTTCTTTCGACTAGTTGTCCAACACTTAGCAAGTTTCACTTTACTCCAGGTGCATAGAGCACATCTTTAATCATAACTTTTCCTCCATTACTCATTTGAAAGACTATGTCGGCAGTACCTTCTTCTTGCAATGAACTATTATCAACAAGTTTTTTTTGTTAAATTGTAATTCATAGTGTCGAAACTATGTGTGTCAAAGGGTTTAGAGGTGGATCGAACCAGGTTGCTCGAAGGAAGCCATTGCCCAGTCGAAGCTTATGGATCGAAGCAAGCATGAAGATAGATTTGTAATTCATAGTGTCGAAACTATGTGTTTCGAAGGGTTTAGAGGTGGATCGAAGTAGGTTGCTCGAAGGAATCCATTGCCCAGTCAAAGCTTGGGGATCAAAGCAAGCTTTCTATTCTTCGACTTGTCAAAATATGCCAACCACTCTTTTCAATCAGTCATATGGTTCGAACATCCTGAACCAGATTTTGAATTCAACATGATTAACTACAACTACACACCTTTTTTTATCTACTTTGCCCTTTCGACAATTTCCTCTTCCTCCTTTCGAGGATTCAGAAGTTCCATCTTTTACCTGATGCTTGAGAGCTCAATATGATCCATGGAAACTATATGGGGCGTTAAAAGTCCAATTGTACTTGTGCAAACTCAAACCCTAGTTTTGAGTCATCAGTGTTTGAGGAGGTATCTTGAGTTGATCAAACCTTGTGCAGTCTTGAATCAATAGAGATCTTGTGAGAAAATTCTTGAGAAATGAGAGGGAAAATTTTGGGGTACAACATCTATCCATGTTCAATCTTCTTAAACCTGAAGAGTTAGATTGGCGGATTAGCCATTCGTGACTTGAAGGTGAAAGATGATTGAACACTAGAGTGCCCAGAAATTTGCACTCGCTGATGTGTTAGCTGATTGTGTTGGGAATGGGCTTAAAGATGCCATTTGGAGAGATGATGGAGAGTTGTCAGATATGGGATTATAGATGCTATCCAAAGTGATTGTTGATAGAAATTAGACTAAGTCTAAGCTTGACTGTAACTGGGAGAAGTATCAGAATAAATATTTGAATGATTTGATCTGATTCGGAAGATGTAGTGGGATGAGTATCAGAATAATATCCATAATTGGATCGTATCTGACTCGTATCTGAAAGATGTACTGAATGAGTGTCAGAATGGCATCCATATTTGGATCGTATCTGAACTTGTATTTGAAAAATGTATTGAATGAGTGTCAGAATGACATCCGCATCTGGATCGTATCTAAACTGTATTTGAAAAATGTATTGAATGAGTGTCAGAATGACATCCGTCTCTGGATCGTATCTGAACTATATTTGAAAGATATATTGAATGAGTGTTAGAATGACATCCGTCTCTGGATCGTATTTGAACTGTATTTGAAAGATGTATTGAATGAGTGTCAGAATGACATCCGTATCTGGATCGTATCTGGACTATATTTGAAAAATGTATTAAATGAGTGTTAGAATGACATCCGCATCTGGATCGTATCTGGACTATATTTGAAAAATGTATTGAATGAGTGTTAGAATGACATTCGCATTTGGATCGTATCTGAACTGTATTTGAAAGATGTATTGAATGAGTGTCAGAATAACATTTGCATTTAGATCATATCTGAACTGTATTTGAAAAATGTATTGAATGAGTGTCAGAATGACATCCGCATCTGGATCGTATCTGGACTGTATTTGAAAAATGTATTGAATGAGTGTCAGAATGACATCCGCATCTGGATCATATCTGAACTGTATTTGAAAGATGTACTTGAAAGATGTATTAAATGAGTGTCAGAATGACATCCGCATCTAGATCGTATCTGAACTGTATTTGAAAGATGTATTGAATGAGTGTCAGAATGACATCCGCATCTGGATCATATCTGAACTATATCTAGGAGAAAATAAGTGTCAGAATGACATCCATCTCTGGGTCATATATGAACTGTATTTGAATGAATCTGGAATAAGTTATCAGAATGTCATCCATATCTGGATCGTATATGAACTGTTTCTAGAAGAGAATCTGGAATAAGTGTCAGAATGTCATTCGCCTCTGGATCGTCTCTGCACTGTATCTAGAAGAGAATCTAGAATAAGTGTCAGAATGCCATCCGTCTCTGGATCGTATCTGGACTATATCTAGAAGAGAATCTGGAATAAGTGTCAGAATGTCATCCGTTTTTGGATCGTATCTGGACTATATCTAGAAGAGAATTTGGAATAAGTGTCAGAATGTCATCCGTCTCTGGATCGTATCTGGACTGTATCTAGAAGAGAATCTTTGGCGGATCATTTTTGACAGATGATAGGTTGTTTGACGAGATTTACCTGTTCGAGAACTGGCCTGAAAAGATAAAGTTAGTTTCATGCAAGGGCATGATGTATGAATATGAAATGTTATTGAAGTGCATTTTTGCCTTAGAAAATAAACCCTTGACAAGTGTTGGGGAGTTTTGGGAAGTTAAATCCCGGATCGCTGTTGAGGATGAAGAGTATGTGCATCTTCAAACCTTGTTTAGAGTGTTTCTGCTGGGGATTCCTGCTTTGTTATTTTTGAGGAAAATTTCGATGGGGAGCATTGACTTTTCTTGAGAAGGTTCTATGGAGAGTGTTAGTTTCTGCTTGGGGAAGAGAACTCAGGATTTCTAGTCGCCCGTTGCTCTAGTGGGGAATTATCTCTTGAAGGTTAGCTATTATCTGGTCGGATTCCAGGTTTCACACCAACCTACTGGGGATAATGAAGTTAACTGTTATCTGGTCGGGTTCCAGGCTTTACAATAACTTACTGGGGATTGTAGAAAATTCTACTGGGGAAGAGGAGTTTTACTAGTGATTTTGTAGGAATTAACTGCTATCTGGTCGAGTCCAGGCTTCAGCAATTTTGAACTTGAGGTTAACTGGTATCTGGTCGGGTCCAGGTTTCAGTAACTTGAGCTATTTACTGGTCGGGCCTAGGTTTAAGCAATTCGAGGGTAGGATGGAGTTGAACTGGTATCTGGTCGGGTCCAGGCTTTATAGTAACTTCAGGGATAGTAGCGACTCCGTTGGTGACTTTACTTGGGATTAGGGGTTGTGGTCCCTTGATTTATAATAGTCAGAGAGGAAAAATCAAGCTGGGGAGTTTTTCCGTTTGTTGGGAAAATAAACCGTATTAAAGAGAATATTTGATGAACTGCTGGGGAGGTGTTTCCTCTTGGAAAAACTCCTCGAAGATTCTTCTTAAGACCAACTCAGTTGGGGAATTTTGTTGTTTGTTGGGGAAATAAACCCTGTTGAAAAGGATATTGGATGAACTATTGGGGAGGTGTTTCCTCTTGGAAAAGGTTCTCGAAGATTCTTCTTAAGACCAACTCAGCTGGGGAATTTTGCTTTTTGTTGGGGAAATAAACCCTATTGAAAAGGATATTGGATGAATTGCTGGGGAGGATATTCTTTAGGAAGAATTCCACAAGGCTTCCTTTTAAGACCAACTCAACTGGGGAGAGGACCTTCCGGAGATTGAAACTATGGCTGGGGATTACAGGAATCCAACTTTGTAGGGATAATTATGTGGGGATATCCATGAATTTTGGCTTTGTGGGGTTTGTACCCTTATCCATGAAGATTACTCTGTAGGGATAACCTTATAGCGATTGCTATGGCGACTTCACTGGGGATCTCCTTATTAAAGGGACTTTGTGAGGAATTGTCACCGTTCCTAATAATAAGTGTTGTAGCACTACCAGAAATTTTGCTTGATTGTACGTGCTCCTTTGAAGGAAATCACGCTCGATGCCCCAAGTGATGGAGACTTGCCCCTGGCTATTCAAGACTTTATGAGAGATTTCTTGGAATTTTGACTTGACTTCCACTGATGAGTTGGACAATGATCATGCAGTGCCCCTTTGGTTATAGAGAGTTTGTCATTTGGAAGTGTTTTTTCCATTTGAAGTGAATCTGTTTATTGAGAGAGTTTTTGTTCACTGGATATTCGTCGTGTGAATTTCTCTATTGTCAAACAATTATCTATATGCAAACAACGATATTCAAATAATGCAAAGTTTATGTTTGTCTTGAAGTTTTGAAAATGCATTTTTAGCAGATAAAAGAATTTTGTAAGAATGTGAATTCAACTCGGGATTTACAGTAAGCCTTAGAGGAGTCATGATACCTTTTGTAACAGCATGCTTTCGAACTAACCCATGCTTCAATTAGGACTTTTAAAGGGTTGTAGCATGGCCTGGTTCACGGTTTAAGAAACAAAAGATAAGTCTCAAAGTGTATTTATATCCAACCCGTTCTCCATGATGTTCTCCAGTCCTATACTCAGTTAATTGTGCGTTTTGAATCCCAATTGAGTATGGAATGACATTTTGGTGATGGTTCGGCCAAGTTAAGTTTATTGGAGAAGGCAATCATTTTTTGCAACATTTCTCTGTTGTTGAGGATTTGTAACGACCACTTTTTTTGATTTATTGTCCCTATTTTTTGCCTGACTGTTCTTGTTTTGAGATTACAGCCAGCGGGATGCCTCAGTTTTTTCTTAAGTCTCCTTTGTAGGTTTTGACTCAGTGGGCTTTTCTTTTGGGAGATAATGACTACCTATTTTACAGGGAACCATCACCGTCTTTTGATTCATAATGATGTTTTTGATGTCACTTGTTGTGTACGAAATGAAAGCTTGCGACTGAACGCACATTTGAATTAAATGAGAAACTACCCTGCCCCGGGTTATGATTAAAGGTTTCAATTTGTGCTAAAAAAAACTCCTACTTCTTTGGATCAAAGGGGTTGACTAGGGATTATCTTCCTTATAACTCCCATGTTTAGGAATTGGAAGAACACCTGTACATCGTCAGCAAGGTCTGTCCAAAAGCATACTGTATGAGATTATGGTATTGTTTTCGTCATCCTCCCTCTAAAGGCTTACAACTTTTAACGAGAGTTGAATAAAAAGCAACATTTTAAATATAGTGAAAACGAGTGGATTAATTCAAGAGAAACATATGCAATTCATTAATGTAACAAAGTTTGACATAATAGATAAGTGTTCGAACAAACAAAATAAATTACAATTGAAAATTCACAAATGAACTGGATGCTCTCAATGATTTGGCATGGGAGCAGTGATCACGTTGGGAGTCTCGGGAGTACCTAACTCAATCTCCTTGGCGTCAATCATATCTTGAATTTTGTTCTTCAGAGCCCATCAGCCATTCGTATCATGTCCAGGACTATCGGAATGGTATGCACACCTTTCATTGGGATGGTAACTAGGAGCAAAAGTATTAGGATTCCGCAGAGGAGCCTTTAACGTAATCAACTCTGCCTTTAACATGTGTTGTAACGCTTTAGCTAGTGACATGTTGATTTTGATGAATTGTCTCTTAGGTGTGACCTCCTTATGCTGATTCCCATGTTGATGTCTGTGATACGGTGGCAGAACCGGAACTATTTTAGAAAATGCTGGTTTGCGTTTTGCGTTTGTGTTTGCAAAATGTCACGGTAAGCAATAGTCGCCACCGACTTTTATTTTATCTATCTGGAAAGGAAAAAAGCACAGAAAAATTCCTTTTTCAATATTTTGAGTACGGGGGGGTAGATTATAGAAAGGGAAGGTATTAGCACCCTTTCTATCCGAAGTTTTCTACGGGCTCTTAGGTACTTGCTCATCATTTTCAAAATTTCGTGTGTGTGTTTGATTTGAAAAAAAAGTTTTTGTTTGACTTCGATTTAACCCTTGCTTCTGTCTTCAAGAGTGTTACGAAGTGTTTTTGAAAAATTTGTTTAAAAAGAGTGTGTAAGTGTGGAAAAAGTTTGTTTTGAGCAAGTACCTACTAGCATCTACCTACTCGAAAAAAAAGAATGTTTCTGTTCTTGTTTCCTTTAGACAATGTTATCCTACTATTAGTGAGTAGGTAGCACCGTCGTTGGATTTTGTAAGGGTCAATTTGAAAGGGATGTACGATCACTAAAGTAATGTTAGGACGTCTTAGTAATAACCCTAATGTTTTAAGATCAATATTCGAGGCAACAATTTCGAGGCAACCTTTCCGAGGCAACTTTGATCTTTGAGACAAAAGAGCGACCACTAAAATACCCTATACTTAATGATCGTTTACCGAAGGCAACCGAAGTGGGAGTATACCCTAGGAGTGCACATGTGCGAGTGATTCAATTTCAAGTTATTATCTTTGCACATTTAGGGTTTGCTAACCGTTTTAAATTTAACATACATTCTTGTCATGCAACCCTAATACCATACATCTAACAGTTTAATATTTACAAGAATTTAAAGTGCGGAAAGTAAAGCTACGCTATTACAAGGCTGCAGGTATTAATTACATAGCCAAAAACAACCCGTAAAAAAATGATAAATGAACGAAAAAGTCCTAATTAATCTATTACATCTTGTGAGCAATTACATCAATATGGTAAAAATAAATAAGCGCGATGAATCGAGAACGAGAGAGAAATAGGGTTTTGACCCCGTCTAACCTAATTGAAAGAAAAATTATTTTTGTTGTTTTTAATATTTTATTTTTTAAGAAAAATAAGGTTTGAATTAAATATGCAAAAACCTAATTACTAATGAAATTAAATTGAATAAAATTAAATTACATGACCTATTTTTGTATTTTGTTATTTACAAGAAAAAGAAAAATAGAATTTAAATTAAACAAAACCCTAATTTCTAACTTGTTTTAATTATTTACAAAAGAATTAAAGTTACCCTAAAATTACATAAACTAATTAAATTAATTTTTTTGCTAAAAAATAACCTAAATCTAATTGGATGAAAAATTATTTTTATGATTTTTTAACAAAAAAGGGATTAATTTTTATGTTAATAAAACAATTAAATAAATCAAATAAATGAAAATATAAATGAAAAGGACAAGAATATGGGCCTGTTTGTAAGTAATTTTGGGGGTGTGGATAGTAGCTTCTGGGCCCAAAACAATTGACCCACGTTGACCTTTTTGTTCCCATGCTGTGCGTTGACTGAGCTCTTGGTGGATCATCACATGGTAGCCTTCAGATCTGGCCTCCTGAAGATCCAAGGATGGATCTTTGAGGTCACATGGTGGTCTTCATGATGCGTACATACCTGATTATTCAAATAAAAAGAACATGAAATATATGGGGGGACCTGGGATTCGAACCCAGGTCCCAAGGCCTTTTCCCACTACTTCGCTACCAACTAAGCCACATGCTTTCTTTGTATATGGAATAATAATAAACAATAACATGGGAAACAAACAGAATGTGAATTATCCACGCGAAAATTTGAATGGGCTAATCACAGCTTGCCACGCCATCGTCCCTGTCCTCTCTTCGTTGCTAAAAGATTCAGTGACTTTTACCTACGGACAAATGTCCGTAGCTATAACCCCTGCATATCTCACAATCAAACACAAGCATGATAAACAAAGTCTAATGCCATGAATCGAATCGCCTTGGCCTACTGAGCATTATGGTGCCCTTCTTGTGGACCAATTTCACCTGTATAAAAAGATCCTAAATCGAGACCAAGAACCCTAGCAATGGTGGATTCTGATATAGCTTCCAAAAATGCAATTAAATGGTGCTGTTAGCTTGCAAACATGCCAGGGATTACAAATATGCTCTTAAAACATGATGAAGATGCCAAAATAACAAGATTCGATTTTGGAAATAAGAGGAAACCGTGGACCACTTACAGTGAGTTCTAGCGCGCGAGGATCCTTGTTTCTGATTGCTACGACTTCCTTGCACTCCTAGGAAGTGAATGAGATGGCTTATGAGTCTTGAAAACGTCTGGAAGTGTGAAATCAAGTCAACACTTTTTGGTGAATTTTTCAAGTTTTGTTCTTCCTTTGTGCGCCTCTAAACCTTGTTGTTTCTGGCTGCAATTGTTTACTATATACCAAGGGATGAATTAGGTTTACAAATATGATCTCAATCTTTGCCAATTATGATTTGTGATCTTGATTTGATTCACTTGAAAATTGTGATCGGTGGAAATAAAACTGACTGTTTTTTAAGCTGGTTTCGCGAAATGTCGCGGTAAGCAAGAGTCGCCACCGTCTTTTATGTTCTCCAACATGGAAAGGACAAAAGCACAACAAAATTCCTTATTCGAGAATGTTTCTCGGTTCGGGAGGTAGATTTATAGAAAGGGAAGGTGTTAGCACCCTTTCTATCCATGGTTATCCATGGGCTCTTAGGTACTTGCTCTTATGTTTTCAAAATGATTTGTTTGCTTTTCAAATGTGAGTGGGTTTGAAAAAGTTTCTTTGAAAGATTTCTAAATAACTCTTGTATCTGTCTTCAAGAGTGTTTGAAAAATTTGTTTTGAAAGCTTTTGAAAGTGTAAGGTGTGAAAAGTATTTTGTTTGTTTTTGAAAAGAGCAAGTATCTATGAGTCATCTACCTACCCTAAGGAATTAAGTTGTGTAAGTGTCCTTTAGGTAGTGCCATCCCACCATTGAGAGGTAGGTAGCACCACCGTTGGAGGTGTTCGGGTCAATTCGATTTTAGGGACAGTGTGGTCACCGAAGCAACAGTTAGGACACCTTAGAAGCTACCCTTATGTCCTTGATCCTTTTTTAATCTGAGGCAACCGTTTCGAGGCAACTGTTTCGAGGCAACTGTTTCGAGGCAACTGTTTCGAGGCAACTGGATCATGGACATAAGGACCGCTAAGACGTCCTATACTTGACGACCACGTTTCGAAGGCAACAAGTGAGGCGTACCCTAGAAGTGGTGTGTGTATTTGTGTGTTGTATTCAGTTAATGTTTGTCTTGTTAATTAGTGAGCTACGAGTTGTTTTTATTTACATACATTCTTTCATGCAAGTTTAGCAGCTAAGGGGTGCGGAATGTAAATTGCGGCAACATAAATCCTACGCTAATACAAGGCGCGGGTCTATACATCGCCAAAAATTACAAAGACCCATTTTTTAGTAAATAAGTACGGAAATTAAATAAAGCGATAAACCTATTTAACTATTACATTCTTGAAGGCAATTACATAATAATCAAATAAAGTAAATGTGCGCGAATAAAATAATCGGGAACGTCTTAAGGGTGTTGACCCTTTTTAGAAAAGAAATTGATTTTTTGTCCTTTTTTGTCAATTAAATGCAATTAATTAAATAATTAAACTAATTAATTAAAAGAAAATATATTTTTGTGTTTTTTATGTTTTTTATGAAATAAAATAAAGAGAAACAAAATTAAGTCAACCTAATTCTAAATTATTTTAATTATTAAAAGAAAAGTCAAAATTGCCTAATTAAACTATTTCAATTAATGTTTATTTACAAAATAATATAATAATAATAATAATAATAATGATGTTAGTTCTATTTTTTTGATTTTTTATGAAAATATGTCAATTATGCTAATTATTAAAAATAAATAAAATAAGGCAAATAAATAAAAGAAAAGAAAATGACAAAACAAAATAAAATAAGAAAAAAGTAAATAAACCCAAGGGGGGTGAGATGGCCTTCATAGAGGTTTTCTGAAGTAATTCTGGCCCAACAACAAGAAGCCTTATTTGACTTTTTGCGCTGACTCCAGAGCATAGTACTCTTGCGTTCTGGGCCTTTAGATCTGCCTCCAATGACACTTGGCTTGTTGGATGGGTGAGGCTTATGGTGGAAACTACTTGAGAAACTGCACAAGAACGCGTTAACAAAAATGATATGAGAATTATGGGGGACCTGGGAAGAACTTACAGCGCGGTATGAGCCTCAGGACTTGGCAAAGGTTGCTTTAGCTTCAGGGTGTGGCAAGGAATAGAACCACGTGCTTGTTTTGATCTGAAGATGCTCGCAACTATGTTTTAGAACTCTCACTTTTTGAATAATTTTTGGTTTTGCTCTTGGCCGTTTCTGCACACACTCTCCCCTTGAATGAGGTTGGGAAGGCTTGTATATATAGTAATGAAATGTGTATCAATCCAAATAATGGTCATTAAGCTTATGCAATTATGTTCTTGATTTCCTCCATAACCAACATTGAACCATTTGCCATATTTGTGAAAATTTGAATTTTTATGCCCATAATAGGCCATGCACAAATTTGGAAGGTGTTTCAAGGTGATTCAAAGCTATTCAACACAAAATATATCCCTTTATTAATTTTCTTGATTTTTATTTGAATTTTAAAGATTTAAAATGATTTAAATCAAATAAAATCAAATAAAAATGGAAAAATTAATTTTTAATCTTGAAATAAATTGTGGGACACGTGGGAGGCATGGCCAAGCTGAATCAAGTGGAAAAAGTGGGCCCCTTTTGTCAAAAATTAAATTTCAAGGATAATTGACTTTGGCCATTTCACAAAAATTTCCCAACTTCTCCAATGCATATCTTGCTCAATTTTGAAGCTATGAACATGTTCTTTGACATTTTGGAAAGGTATTGAAGTCCTCTAACCAATGTCTTTGGTCCCATGTCATTTTGATTTACCAATCTCAAGTTATGGTCTTTGAATTAAAGTGCCTTTTTGTTGACTTTTGAAAATGACCTATAATGTTGAAATTGATAACTTTTTGTGAGAGCATTTCTTGGACTTGGAGTGTGAAGATGAGTTGTAGGAAATGTCCTCCCCTTCAAGATGAGCATTGGATGGGATTTTTCTGATGAACCATGAAAAAGTTATGCCTTGGTCAAGTTACAGTTGACTTTTCAGCTGTCCAAAAGTAGAAACTTTTGCATCTTGATGCTTTTTGAGCCATTCTTGTGAAATCATGGTCAAGACTTGACCAAATGATGATTGTGGCTTCAAAATAAGATGTTGACCAAAAATTTTGACTTTTGACTGCCAAATGACCATTTTGCCCCTACAGTTGACTGTGAAGCAATTAGGGTTCTTGACTGTGCAACTTGACCTTTGTGAGCCTTGAAACTTGACATGTAGGTGCTTGACAATGTATATGAGCATATGTGATTTGATTTACCCCTTGAAAACTTCAATTTCTTTGCAAGAACCAAAACCCTAATTTTGACTGTGTTAGGAGGCAATTGGGCTGTGCAACCCTTGAGAGATTTTGAAGCATGATCTTGCCAAATCTTGAAGAATATGGGAGGGAAAATTTTGGGGTACAACAGTTGCCCCTGTTCAATCTTCTTAGACCTGAGGATGTAGATTGGCGTGTGTGCCTTTCGTGATCCGAAGGTGGAAGATGATTGAACACTAGAGTGCCCAGAAATTTGCACTCACATAGCAGAGTATCAGCAGTGTGATAGCGGGAATGGGCTTATAGATGCCATTTGGAAGTGTGATAGAACCTTGTTGGGAATGGGATTATAGATTCCATTTGGAAAGACGGTGGATAGGTGAATCTGAATAAGAAATAGAATAGCTTCCGTGTCTGGAGCATATCTAGTCTGTGCCTGATTGCTGACGTCTGAATAAATGGTAGAATGACCGCCATGTCTGGGGTATATCCATACTGCATGAGTAACAGAATGTCATCCGAATCTGGATCGTATCTGGACTGAACAATAGAATAGCATTCGGGATGGAGCATCTCTAAGTTGTCTTTAGAAGTTTGAATCTGAATAAGCAATAGAATAGCGTCCGGATCTGGAGCATCTCTAGGCTATATCTGAAAGGAAATCTGAATAAGTATCAGAACATCGCCATGCCTGGGTCACATCTGAACTATCTCTAGAAGGAGTCTTGAATAAGAAAAAGAACAGCATCCATATCTGGAGCATTTCCAAGCTATCTCTGAAAGGAAATCTGGAATAAGTATCAAAACGTCGCCATGCCTGGGTCACATCTGAACTATATCTAGAAGGAGTTTTGAATAACCAAAAGAACAGCATCCATATCTGGAGCATTTCAAAGCTATCTCTGAAGGAAATCTGGAATGAGCATCAGAACGTCGCCATGCATGGGTCACATCTGAACTATCTCTAGAAGGAGTCTTGAATAAGCAAAAGAACAACATCCATATCTGGAGCATTTCCAAGCTATCTCTGAAAGGAAATCTGGAATGAGTAGCAGAACATCGCCATGCCTGGGTCACATCTGAACTATATCTAGAAGGAGTTTTGAATAACCAAAAGAACAACATCCATATCTGGAGCATTTCAAAGCTATCTCTGAAGGAAATCTGGAATGAGCATCAGAACGTCGCCATGCATGGGTCACATCTGAACTATCTCTAGAAGGAGTCTTGAATAAGCAAAAGAACAACATCCATATCTGGAGCATTTCCAAGCTATCTCTGAAAGGAAATCTGGAATGAGTATCAGAACGTCGCCATGCCTGGGTCACATCTGAACTATATCTAGAAGGAGTCTTGAATAAGCAAAAGAACAGCATCCATATCTGGAGCATTTCCAAGCTATCTCTGAAAGGAAATCTGGAATAAGTATCAGAACGTCGCCATGCCTGGGTCACATCTGAACTATATCTAGAAGGAGTTTTGAATAAGCAAAAGAACAGCATCCATATCTGGAGCATTTCCAAGCTATCTCTGAAAGGAAATCTGGAATAAGTATCAGAACGTCGCCATGCCTGGGTCACATCTGAACTATATCTAGAAGGAGTTTTGAATAAGCAAAAGAACAGCATCCATATCTGGAGCATTTCCAAGCTATCTCTGAAAGGAAATCTGGAATAAGTATCAGAACGTCGCCATGCCTGGGTCACATCTGAACTATATCTAGAAGGAGTTTTGAATAAGCAAAAGAACAACATCCATATCTGGAGCATTTCCAAGCTATCTCTGAAAGGAAATCTGGAATAAGTATCAGAACGTCGCCATGCCTGGGTCACATCTGAACTATATCTAGAAGGAGTTTTGAATAAGCAAAAGAACAGCATCCATATCTGGAGCATTTCCAAGCTATCTCTGAAAGGAAATCTGGAATAAGTATCAGAACGTCGCCATGCCTGGGTCACATCTGAACTATATCTAGAAGGAGTTTTGAATAAGCAAAAGAACAGCATCCATATCTGGAGCATTTCCAAGCTATCTCTGAAAGGAAATCTGGAATAAGTATCAGAACGTCGCCATGCCTGGGTCACATCTGAACTATATCTGGAAGGAGTTTTGAATAAGCAAAAGAACAACATCCATATTTGGAGCATTTCCAAGCTATCTCTGAAAGGAAATCTGGAATAAGTATCAGAACGTCGCCATGCCTGGGTCACATCTGAACTATATCTAGAAGGAGTTTTGAATAAGAAAAAGAACATCATCCATATCTGGAGCATTTCTAAGCTATCTCTTTAATGTAGATATGCCCTGGCTAGATACAGGTATCGAATCTGGAATTGCGACAGTTAATAGTAATCGTCTTTGGATTGACCTTTTTCCTGAAAAGGCAAAACATCAGTTGTATGCAATGTCATGATGCATGAACTGCATGATTTTAAGATGTTCTCAAAAATAACTGAGATTTGTGTGATATGACGCGTATGTGCATGCATTGTGTATGTAAGCAAGATGTATGAAAGGTGATATGTTTATGAATGTATTTTCGTCTAGGAAAATAAATCCTTGACGAATGCCAGGAAGTTGAATCCTGGGCTGATGTTGAAGAACAGAGTTCTTCGTTTCAGCTGGGGATGATGGTTGCAAGAACAAACCAGTAGGAGAAGATGACTCTGTTGGGGAAAAAACTTGCTGGAGAGATACTCTGCGGGGAATACTCTGTGGGGAAGGGATACTTCGCTGAGAATTTGATGATAACTCCGCTGAGGGATACTGTTGATAAGCTTTGTTGAGGGAATTGATGAACTCCGCTGGGGGTAGGAAGAACTTCGCCGAGGACGATCTTTCCGTGGTTATTAGCTGAGGATAACCCAGTTATAAGCCCTGGTGGGGAATAACCTTTGGATAAAGCCGGGGAGACGCGTTCGTACTCTGCAGGGGATAAGCTTCCAGAATCTACTGAGGATAAGCTTCCTACTGGGGGGATTGATTCAACTCTCCTGGGGAAACTTTTGAACTGTACTGGGGAAGTGGCTCCACTGGTGTGTCTGTATTCCGCCGGGGAACAATCTTATATTAAGACTGCCGGGGATGCTTGCTTAGGAAGATCTGTATACTCCGCTGGGGAATATTGAGATCTTCTGGGGGATAAACCAACTTCCTTGAGGCTGACAGTAGACTAACTCTGCTTGGGGAGAGTATCACTGACTTGCTGGAGGATACTGTGCCTTTTCAGGGTGATTGGGAGACCAAACTCTGCTCGGGGGAGTATTGCTGAAATCTGGTCTTACTCTGTGGGGAGTTGAGGTAACTTGGTTACATTCTTCAGCCGAACCTACCTTGGTACCTTGGTTGACAGAGCAACTAGATCGTTTGGACAACTCATTATTGCCCCTGTTTCTGCAGGAGAAGGTACCTGTAGAGGTGCTTGAGGACTGCCGATTTGACAAATCTTCTTCTGGTAGGCAAGTGACAAGATGACGGGACATAGTTGTACGCTTTGATCCTTAACTTTTGCCTGGATCGCCCTTTCGGGTCTTCAATCCAACGGGATACCCATTTTTGCCCAAGCCGCCTTTTCAGGTTTTCGACTTGTCGGGTGTACAGATTTTTCATTTCATCCCTTATTTTTGCCCGAACCCTTTTGGATTCGCCGGGAAGCCCTTATTTTTGCCTAGGTGTGTCAACCTAGCGGGTCTTTGATTGTGCATAGTATTTTTGACTATGTCCATGCTCTCAGAATGTAGGGAGTTGCCCCTGTCAGAAGTGTTTTGCCATGCCACCAGAAGATGTTTGATCAGGCAAGATTTGTTGCTCGACTTCCTGCCCAATGCCCCAAGTGACTCAGGCGGAGATTTGCCCCAAGCTGGTTGGCCTTTTGAGAGATTCTCCGAATCTTGACCTAACTGCCCCAGATGTTGGACAATGATCATGCCGTGCCCCTTGATTGGGGGTGCTTTTGTTCATTTAGACATTCGTCGTGCGAACTTCTATGTTGTTCAAACAAAATAGTCATATGCAAACAATGTTATTTTAAGAATGCAAATCTTATGTCTGTCTTGAAGTTCTTTGAGAAATGCATTTTTTCATAAAAACAAGTGAATTTTTTGTAAATTGTGATGTCAACTCGTTATTTTACCGCAAGCCTTAAGGAGTCAGGATTCCTTTCGTAATAGTATGCTTTCGAACTAACCCATGCTTCAGCTAGGACTTTTGAGGGTTGTAGCGTGGCCTGGTTCACGATTTAAGAAACAAAGGATAAAGGCTCAAATTATATTTGTACCCACCCGCTCTTCGTGATGTTCTTCAAACCTAAACTCAGTTGATCGTGCGTTAGACCTTGTTAGCGTCTTTGCTTTGATATATCAGTGATGGTTCGGATATTGACGATTTATTTTGAATAGGCAGTCATTTCCTTGTTGAGGGTTTGCAGGTCCTCTTTTCTTTTTGATTTCGTTATCCCTGTTTTTTGCTTGAACTGTTTCTTTTGTGATTACAGTCAGCGGGATGCCCCAGTTTTGTAAGTCTCTTTCATAGGTTTTGACTTAATGGGCGTTTATTTTGAGGGATAATGACTGCCTGTCTTTATGATTATTCGGAACCATCACTGTCTTTTTGTCTCGGAAGGACTTCTTTGATGCTATTCGCTGTGCACCTGGATCAGCTGAGAGAACTACCCTGCCCCAGGTTATGATTAAGGGTTTTAATTTTCGAAAAGAAAACTCCTACTTCTTTGGCTCAAAGGGGTTGACGAGGGATTATCTTCCTTATAACTCCAGTGTTTAGGAATTGAAACAATGCCTGTACCTCATCAGCGGGGTCTGTTCAAAAGCATACTGTAGATTATGGTATCATTTTCGTCATCCTCCCTCCAGAGGCTTAGAATTATTAGTTGAGAGTTGATCATCACAAAAATATGAAAAACAGTTTGAATATAGCGAATGCGAATATATTGATTCAAAACAGACATATGCGATGCATTGATAAAGTAATAAAGTTTGCTATGACAATAATTGTTCGAACAATCAAAAGAAAATTACAACTTGAAAAATATAATGAACAAAAGTCTTCTAATTTGAACTAGTCACTTCAAGTGATGAATCTTGCAGGGATAGTAGAAGAACTCAGCCTGGCCATCTTGGGTGAATTCCACTGCTCCTTCATCAATCAGATCCTGGATCTTGTTCTTCAGAGACCAGCCGTCGTTTGTGGCATGCCCCGGGCTGTCCGAATGATAAGCGTAGTGGGCGTTGGGGTTATACCTTGAAGGTGTCTTGTTGGGGTTCTTAGGAGGGTCCCTTAGAGTTACCAAATTCAACCTCAACAGATGTTGTAAAGCTTGAGACAACGATGTGTTGAGCTTGGTAAATTGCCTCATAGGCTTGTCTGGCTTGCTCTGATCAACCCGTTGTTCTGGGCGAGGCTGTGGTTGGACCTGTGAGGTGGTAGCAATTTGGAGAGGTCTATTCTTCACCATACCAGACCCTTGCCCTCTCGGAAGCTGATCAGTGACCTGGTTCCTGACTTGGACTGGTTGCTTCATGTTGTATCTGTCTTGATGAAGCTGACTGATCATGGTCCTCAACTCTTCTTGCTCCCGCGCTAAGCCTTTGATGAGAGCCATTTGCCCCAGCATATGGGTTCTCATTGTATATACCTCAGCTTGCAGACGTTTCAGCCATTCGTCCTTATCATCTTCAGGACTTTTCTTGGCCAAGTTCCCCATGAGGAGTGTCCTCAACTCTTCCTGCCCCTTGGAGAGGCTTAAAAAGATCTCCCTGAACTGAGTCTCTTGAGCATGAAGACCCTGGTTATCTTGTTGGGAAGCCATTGCTGAAATAAACAGCGGAGAAGGTAAGTGACCTGCAATAAAGGTACCCGTAATGCGATGATATGTATGATATGCATGCAATGTTTTCAAGGACCTTGCGGGGTAAACAAGAAAATTGTTAGAATCTGGTAGCTTGATGAGGGAACTTCATGTTGTTGAGAGTCCTTCTTCAAGAGTCAAGGCTCACCATATCGAGTGGGTCATAGCCCCTGACTCAAGTTATCAACCTTGGCTAGAGGAAAATAAATCCCCCTTTGCCCCTTGCTGGACATTTGATTCATCATGACCTGCATCGCAAAACCCTTGAGGTCCTTGAAATGGATTAGTCCTTATGTAGGATGCATGCAATGGTATGATGGCATGATGTTATGCTATGCGTGGAGTGATATAAGTAAACCCTGTTATGAGTCCGGGTTAAGGACTGTAAACAAAACCTGCAAGGAACTCATGTGTCAGATAACAAGCATGCAAGTAGTCAAGTTTGAAGGCACGCAAGTCACACAAGACAACCCTTAGAGTTTAGGCCAGCATGGAGTTCAGGTACTACCCTCTTTCAGTTTCGTTGGTTAAGACCTGTCCTATTAAAAGTAACCGGGTTCTAGAGGATCCCAATATCACTGACTACCCTCAATCGGTCATAACTCCAGCGTCGCAATCTTTTCTTGCAGCCAGAACCATCGCGAGAGTTTAGCCTCAATGGGTGTAGCATACTGCTACTGTTCTATGGCCAAGTTGGGTCACATTAGGGTTCTAAGGTCGGTTGGTGCTTAATGACTCCTCAAAAGACCCATATTCTCCTCGTTGCAACACAAGGGATATCGGTACAGACCAAGGTGCCACACCAATGTAGCCACTGCTTCACCCGTGTCGGTCTACGCCGGACAGGTCCCTCACAGCTTATGCTACCTAAAAGGGTATTCCCAGATCCGGGTTAGGATCTATGAAACTCCGATGCAAAGCCCACAAATATAAAGCAATCAAAGCGAAGCAATTGAAAACATAAGTATGATCTAATCCTAAGGTACACCTCACTTTTATTTTCCCCAGTAGAGTCGCCAGTTCTGTGATCGGTGGAAATAGAACTGACCGTTTTTTAAGCTGGTTTCGTGAAATGTCGCGGTAAGCAAGAGTCGCCACCGTCTTTTATGTTCTCCAACATGGAAAGGACAAAAGCACAGCAAAATTCCTTATTCGAGAATGTTTCTCGGTTCGGGAGGTAGATTTATAGAAAGGGAAGGTGTTAGCACCCTTTCTATCCATGGTTATCCATGGGCTCTTAGGTACTTGCTCTTATGTTTTCAAAATGATTTGTTTTCTTTTCAAATGTGAGTGGGTTTGAAAAAGTTTCTTTGAAAGATTTCTGAATAACTCTTGTATCTGTCTTCAAGAGTGTTTGAAAAATTTGTTTTGAAAGCTTTTGAAAGTGTAAGGTGTGAAAAGTATTTTGTTTGTTTTTGAAAAGAGCAAGTATCTATGAGTCATCTACCTACCCTAAGGAATTAAGTTGTGTAAGTGTCCTTTAGGTAGTGCCATCCCACCATTGAGAGATAGGTAGCACCACCCTTGGAGGTGTTCGGGTCAATTCGATTTTAGGGACAGTGTGGTCACCGAAGCAACAGTTAGGACACCTTAGAAGCTACCCTTATGTCCTTGATCCTTTTTTAATCTGAGGCAACCGTTTCGAGGCAACTGTTTCGAGGCAACTGTTTTGAGGCAACTGGATCATGGACATAAGGACCGCTAAGACGTCCTATACTTGACGACCACGTTTCGAAGACAACAAGTGAGGCGTACCCTAGAAGTGGTGTGTGTATTTGTGTGTTGTATTCAGTTAATGTTTGTCTTGTTAATTAGTGAGCTACGAGTTGTTTTTATTTACATACATTCTTTCATGCAAGTTTAGCAGTTAAGGGGTGCAGAAAGTAAATTGCGGCAACATAAATCCTACGCTATTACAAGGCGCGGGTCTATACATCGCCAAAAATTACAAAGACCCATTTTTTAGTAAATAAGTACGAAAATTAAATAAAGCGATAAACCTATTTAACTATTACATTCTTGAAGGCAATTACATAATAATCAAATAAAGTAAATGCGCGCGAATAAAATAATCGGGAACGTCTTAATGGTGTTGACCCTTTTTAGAAAAGAAATTGATTTTTTGTCCTTTTTTGTCAATTAAATGCAATTAATTAAATAATTAAACTAATTAATTAAAAGAAAATATATTTTTGTGTTTTTTATGTTTTTTATGAAATAAAATAAAGAGAAACAAAATTAAGTCAACCTAATTCTAAATTATTTTAATTATTAAAAGAAAAGTCAAAATTGCCTAATTAAACTATTTCAATTAATGTTTATTTACAAAATAATATAATAATAATAATAATGATGTTAATTCTATTTTTTTGATTTTTTATGAAAATATGTCAATTATGCTAATTATTAAAAAAAAAAGGCAAATAAATAAAAGAAAAGAAAATGACAAAACAAAATAAAATAAGAAAAAAGTAAATAAACCCAAGGGGGGTGAGATGGCCTTCATGGAGGTTTTCTGAAGTAATTCTGGCCCAACAACAAGAAGCCTTATTTGACTTTTTTCGGTTGCCTACGCATGCGCTGACTCCAGAGCATAGTACTCTTGCGTTCTGGGCCTTTAGATCTGCCTCCAATGACACTTGGCTTGTTGGATGGGTGAGGCTTATGGTGGAAACTACTTGAGAAACTGCACAAGAACGCGTTAACAAAAATGATATAAGAATTATGGGGGACCTGGGAAGAACTTACAGCGCGGTATGAGCCTCAGGACTTGGCAAAGGTTGCTTTAGCTTCAGGGTGTGGCAAGGAATAGAACCACGTGCTTGTTTTGATCTGAAGATGCTCGCAACTATGTTTTAGAACTCTCACTTTTTGAATAATTTTTGGTTTTGCTCTTGGCCGTTTCTGCACACACTCTCCCCTTGAATGAGGTTGGGAAGGCTTGTATATATAGTAATGAAATGTGTATCAATCCAAATAATGGTCATTAAGCTTATGCAATTATGTTCTTGATTTCCTCCATAACCAACATTGAACCATTTGCCATATTTGTGAAAATTTGAATTTTTATGCCCATAGTAGGCCATGCACGAATTTGGAAGGTGTTTCAAGGTGATTCAAAGCTATTCAACACAAAATATATCCCTTTATTAATTTTCTTGATTTTTATTTGAATTTTAAAGATTTAAAATGATTTAAATCAAATAAAATCAAATAAAAATGGAAAAATTAATTTTTAATCTTGAAATAAATTGTGGGACACGTGGGAGGCATGACCAAGCTGAATCAAGTGGAAAAAGTGGGCCCCTTTTGTCAAAAATGAAATTTCAAGGATAATTGACTTTGGCCATTTCACAAAAATTTCCCAACTTCTCCAATGCATATCTTGCTCAATTTTGAAGCTATGAACATGTTCTTGGACATTTTGGAAAGGTCTTGAAGTCCTATAACCAATGTCTTTGGTCCCATGTCATTTTGATTTACCAATCTCAAGTTATGGTCTTTGACTTAAAGTGCCTTTTTGTTGACTTTTGAAAATGACCTATAATGTTGAAATTGATAACTTTTTGTGAGAGCATTTCTTGGACTTGGAGTGTGAAGATGAGTTGTAGGAAATGTCCTCCCCTTCAATATGAGCATTGGATGGTATTTTTCTGATGAACCATGAAAAAGTTATGCCTTGGTCAAGTTATAGTTGACTTTTCAGCTGTCCAAAAGTAGAAACTTTTGCATCTTGATGCTTTTTGAGCCATTTTTGTGAAATCATGGTCAAGACTTGACCAAATGATGATTGTGGCTTCAAAATAAGATGTTGACAAATTTTTTTGACTTTTGATTGCCAAATGACCATTTTGCCCCTATAGTTGACTGTGAAGCAATTAGGGTTCTTGACTGTGCAACTTGACCTTTGTGAGTCTTGAAACTTGACATGTAGGTGCTTGACAATGTATATGAGCATATGTGATTTGATTGACCCCTTGAAAACTTCAATTTCTTTGCAAGAACCAAAACCCTAATTTTGACTGTGTTAGGAGGCAATTGGGTTGTGCAACCCTTGAGAGATTTTGAAGCATGATCTTGCCAAATCTTGAAGAATATGGGAGGGCAAATTTTGGGGTACAACAAAAATATTTCCAAAATAGGCCAAAATCAATCTTTTTGTGACCACCTATGCCTTGCACAAATTGATTCACTTGCTAGCTGTATATGGGACCTGAAATGTGCACAAGATCTTGAAGTTTGAATGATTTGGATTTTTTCATGATTTATTTTGATTTAAATTGATTTAATTGCAATAAAAATCAAAATAAATAGCAAAAATAAGATAAAGACAAATGGGAAGAGCTAGGGGTCTTGGACCATGCTACCAACTCAAAACAAGTGCACAAATTTAGGCCCATTTAGCAAAAATTGCAATTTGAGGCACTTTTGACTTTTGGCAATTTTACAAAAAAGGTCAACTTCACCAATGCATAACTTCCTCAATTTTGACTCTTTGAAGGTGTTCTTGGACTTCTTAGAAATCTCAAGATGTCCTCTAAGCAAAAATTTTGGTCTCATCTTAATTGAGGATTCCATGTTCATGTATGAAGCTTTGACAAAAAAGGTGTCTTTGTTGACTTTTCAAAATGACCTATAATGTACAAATTCATAACTTCTTGTGAGTGCATATTTTGAACTTGGGAGATGAAGATGGATTGTAGAGCATTGCATCCTCTTCAAAATGAGATTTGGATGAGTCATTTCTCATAAATTATGAGAAAGTTATGCTTGGTTAAAGTTGAGTTGACTTTTCCTGCAAAAACCTAATTTAGCAACTTTTGGGTTTTGATGAATTGTGAGAAATCCTTGATGAATCATGATCAAACCTTGATAAAATGATGAATAATACTTCAAAATGAGAAGGTTGACCAAAAATATTGAAGTTTGACTGTATGTGGGCCATAATTGACTTTTGCCCTAGCACAGTCGATTTTCAGGCCTTTGAGCAATTGACTGAGCAAACTTCCTCTGCAAGGATTAAAACTTGAAATGGATGATCTTGATAAAATATTAGGACAATAATGAGAATTTGGGATCCCTTGGACTCAAGTAGCTTGATGCAACATGAAACCCTAATTTGAGGTAGACTGCCTTAGGAGAGAGCTTGTCTGGACAACCCTTGAACTTCTTTAAGCAATTTGAAGACCTCACTTGAAATGTATTGAGAAATATGGGAGGGCAAATTTTTGGGTACAACAGTCGCCCTTGTTCAATCTTCTTAGACCTGAGGATGTAGATTGGCTTGTCTGCCTTTCGTTATTCGAAGGTGGAAGATGATTGAACACTAGAGTGCCCAGAAATTTGCACTCGCATGAAGTGGTACTTGTCTTATGATGTCGGGAATGGGCTTAGAGATGCCATTTAGAGATTGATGATGGAAGATGGGCTTAAAGATGCCATCCGAAGGAGTGTCGATCGCCTAAGAGATTCCTTAGCGAGAGCTTGTATACCTGTTGTTGAGGAAGATTCCGCTGGGGAATGCTGTTCTCTGTCTTGAGAGAAAAGTTGAATTTTAGGAGCTTTGGTCGTCCGTTATTCTATTGGGGAATCATCTCTTGGTCGAAGAGGAGAAAATGAACTACTATCTGGTCGTGATCCAGGCTTCATAGTGATAAGATCGGCTGTTATCTGGTCGTAATCTAGGCTTCACAATGACTTACTGGGGAGATGAGATTAACCTTGCTATCTGGTCGTAATCCAGGCTTCGCAATTTCTCAATTCTTATCTAGTCGTAATCCAGGCTTCAGAATGAATTCAGTTGTTATTCGGTCGCATCCGGACTTTAACCTGAATTTAGGGCACACTAATATCCGGTCGACTCCGGGCTTCTTAGTAATTGTCCGGGTAAACTACTATTTGGTAGAAATCTAAGCTTCACAATGTCTTATACCGCTATCTGGTCGTAATCCAGGCTTCAAGATGCATCATACCATTATCTGGTCGAATCCAGTCTTCATGGTGTCTTGTACTGCTATCTGGTCGAATCTAGGCTTCACAATACCTCACTTCATATCTGGTCGAAATCCAGGCTTCAGAAGAAATCAAGTGGTTATCTAGTCGCATTCGGGCTTCCATTTGATTTTAGGGCCTACTAATATTCGATCGACTCTGGGCTTCATAGTAATTGGCCAAGTGAACTGCTATTTGGTCGAAATCCAAGCTTCGCAGTGTCCCTTACTGTTATCTGGTCGTAATCCAGGCTTCAGTGTCTTTTACCACTATCTGGTCGTAATCCAGGCTTCACGATGTATTATACCATTATCCGGTCGAATCCAGGCTTCATGGTGTTCGGGGAAATCAAGATATTATCCGGTTGAATCCGGGCTTCATAACTTGTATTAAGGATATACCACTATCTGGTCGTAATACAGGCTTCGTAGTATTCTTGGCTGCTATCTGGTCGTAATCCAGGCTTCACAACGTCTTCTACCATTATCTGGTCGAGTCCAGGCTTCATGGCGTCTTGTATTGATATCTGGTCGTAATCCAGGCTTCACAATAACTTGTTAAGCTGTTATCCGGTCGAATTCGGGCTTCACGGCTTGTGTTTATGATATACCACTATCTGGTTGTAATCTAGGCTTCATGGTGTCTTTGTATTTCTATCTGATCGTAATCCAGGCTTCACAATACTTGCTGGGGATTAAACTACTATCTGGTCGAATCCGGGCTTCATAGCTTGTCTTCAAGGGATACCACTATCTGGTTGTAATCCAGGCTTCGCGGCATTCTGATACTGTTATCCGGTCGTTCTCCGATCTTCACAATATGAGGAATCAAGATATTATCCGGTCGTACCCGGGCTTCATCGCTTGAATTTTGTGAGAATTTTGATTGTATCTTTTCCTAAAAGGTAAAGGGTTAGTCATATGTAATGTCATGATGTATGAAATGTATTGAGCAATGATGTTCTCAAAATAAATGAGATTGTGTTGTATGATGCGTACGCACATGCCATGATGTATGGAAATGCAATGTTTTTATGATGTTTTCTAGCTGGGGAAAATAAATCTCGGGCTGCTGCTGGAGAATATAACGAGTTTCGCCCGCTGGGGATAACGACCGAAGATGATTTGAGAATAACTTGGCAGGAGAATAACTCTGTTGGAGAATAAACTGGCGAGAGAATGACTCTGTAGGGAAGAGATACTCTGTCAGAGAATCCGCTGATTTGGAGAAATAACCTCGATTGTGGATGAATTACCGTTGCTGGCGATGATAAACTCTATCGGGGATAAAGTTTTTGTTTATGGAAGAAATAAACTCTATGGGGATGGTCTTCCATCGTTGGTGATATATGAAATCTACTTGGGGAGAATCTTACCGACTCATTCGCGATTGCGAACCTCAACCGGGGAGAGTTGTGTCCTGTTCGAGAAAGCTAACATCATTGTCTTTTCTTACTCTGCAGGGAGTGTATATACTTTTAGTCATTTTCTCCAGCTGGGTCTATCCCTGTACCTGGTGAATAGAGTAACTGTAAGGTCTGGACATTTCTTGTTTGCCCCTGTTTCTGAAATTACGAGTAATCGTCTTTTGTTTCGTATGTAAATATTTATGAGCAACAATTATTGTCAAATGCATATACCAAAAATGAACCATTGGACGTTCTTGCAAAACAAAACAGAAAAAGAAAAACAATTTGAAATTTCTTTGTGAAAATGAACTGTATTGATTTTAAAGTTGGCCTGTAAATAGGCGTTTTTGTACAAGAGACTGACGTCCTAGTAAGAGAACGCCTCCGAAAGATAGAATTTATACAATTTGTGAAAAACAAAGAAAAACAGCTTATGTGAACAATTCCACTGGGTTCCAACTCTGCTATTGCCTTTATGTCCTTGAGCGTCTCATCACTTTGCTACTTGGTTGAAGGTAGATCAGATTGATTAGCACCGTCCGAACTTGATAGTCGATACCGAAGTCTGGTTGCAAGATGATCAAATGGGACATAGTGTTACGCTTTGATCCCTAATTTTTGCCTGGACCGCCCTTTCGGGTTTTCAATCCACCGAGATACCCTTTTTTCCTAAGACGCCTTTTCAGGTTTTTGACTTGCCGGGTGTATAGTTTTTTCATTTTCATCCCTTATTTTTGCCCGAACCCTTTTGGTCCTCCGGGAAGCCCTTATTTTTTCCTAGGCCAGTCAACCTAGCGGGTCTTTGATTATGCGTAGTATTTTTTCACTATGTCTGCATTGACGGGGTGAGGAAGGTCGTCACCGTCCTAAAGATGTGAAAAACACAAGAAGGGGGGGTTGAATTGAAAAACTTAAATCAAAAGGCTTATCAACACAGTATTTTTATTCTAGTTCGTTTGATCTCAAACTACTCCAGTCCACCCATCAAGGTGATTTCGCCTCTCTCCAACGAGGTCTTAATCCAATATTCTCAAAGGATTACAACAGCTACTTTAACAACTGTTAAAGTCTTCTTGAGTACAACCACAATCCGGTTAATCTCAAGGAATTTCTTTTACAAATGATTGAACAAGTGTGTGTTATTGTTTTCTTACAAAACTGTATATCACAACTGTTATAATTACACAAAATAAGCTTAGAATAAAATGAATTTGCTAAAGCTTTGAATATGCGTTGTTTGGATAGCTTGGCAAATTTTGAGTGCGTACATACGTGCTTCTTTTTCACAAGCAGACTTGTTTATATAGGCAAGCAAGAGACGTTGTCCATAAATCAAGTTTAATGATAATAATGCACTTTCCTTTTAAAGAAGATCTTGTCTGAAGAAAGCCGTTTAGCATTTAATTCTGTCTTGAATAACCAGTAACGCTTCAGAGTCTTCTTTGCTGTACCTGCTGATAACACTTCCGAGTGTTGACTTGGCAGCAATGACAGTTTTGGCGTTTTCATTTGGATTGTTCTTTGGTGAGGGAGTGGGAGAGTCTGGAATGATTATTGGACTAGTTTGGGAGTTTGGTGGAGTTGATTCTAATGAAGGGGGAATTTGGGGAATATCCAGAATGGTGAGGGGTATACGGATGGCCAGAGGTTCAGTGATACCTGGAATGGGAATGGTATCAGAATCTGAAGTAGGTTCTTCAGTTTGGTTGGATTGAGTGTTATGAGGTTCTGGTTCACAGGTCTCAGAAGATTGGATCACAGAAGTTTGAACTTCTGGTTGGATTAGTTCAGGTTGTGGAGATGGTGGATGAATTTCTGGTTGAGGAGATGGAGGTAGTGGTATTTCTGGTTGTGGAGAGAGGAGAATTTTTGGTTGAGGTGCTTCTGAAATGGTTTCAGAGTTTGGATTTTTTGGTATGGGAGCAGAAATATTTTGGTCAAAAGTTTCAATATCTGACAGAACTTTTGCAAGTTCTGGTTGAGTTGTTTCAATAATTGGATTGATAGGTAGTGAGTGAGATCCTCTAAGAGTTAAAGTTTCTGAGGGGTCAAACTCAATGTCAAAATCATCAAAGGTTTGAGGGGTAGGAATTTCTGAATGGGTAGGTAAGGGGCCAGATGTTGATAAAGATACTGAATCTAAAACAGTTACAGAAGAAGGATTACCTCTCTTTTTAGCAGCTTTGGGAGTCCGCTAGGATGATCCTTCTGCTGCTGCCTTCCTTTTCTTGTTCTTCTTCAGCACAACTTCTGGGGCCGCCTGTTGCAAGTTCTGGATGTTTAACCATGGTGTAGTGCCAAATGCCTTGCATGCATCCAAGTATCTGACGATAATCTCAGGCTTGGAATCAATTTCTGAGAACATGGGAAAGTCATCCAGAGGGATTCTTCTGCTGGTGATTGTTGCAAAAGAAGTAACACTGGGTTTCTTCTTGATGTTCTCAATAATCTTCATCTTCTTCAGATTCTTCGCATTCAAAGGCTTTCCAACAGTTGCCTCTAAAGTGCTGATTTCCCGTGCTTCTCTTTGATGATCTATCAGCCTATTCTCTGTTAGAATATCTGATATGAGCCTTCCAAGGGGTATCTAGTCCCTTTTAGTGCGCTCATCTTCTCTAGTCTCCTTAACATTAGTCCTCAGATGATTGAACAGCAAATGAGCCACATTCACTTTAGTCTTCTGGGAGATGAAGTAGATCAGAAACTGCTGATCAATGTTGATGTAGTCAGGAGAGCTGGTTGGCTTTCTGTGGTTTATGCATCCCAGAATAATCTTAGCCCATATTTTGTGATGGTCCTTCAGATCCCTTATCTTGCTGGAGGGAAGACCCAAAGTGAAAATTTCTCTAGCAATTGAAGCGACATCAACACATCTTTCAGCCATGTCTATACATCTTACGCCACCACCACTGTAGCCTATCAATCTTGCAATAAGGTCTTCGATTATGACTATCTTCTTCCCCATTACATATGAAGTAACTTGATGGTTGGAGGATGAAGCATGAATCCAAAATTCCTTCACAAGGATTGGGAACGTTGGACCTACCAGACGGTCAAAATACCTGTTCCATCCTTGAGCCTTTACTTCTTCAAAAAGATTGAACCCATTTTCTTGAAGGCTGCCAAAGTCCACAATCAATTCTGAGAGTACTTCTAGGTTGTTAATAGGCGTGAAGAGAGTTCTGAATGGTTCTTCATATTGTTCTGAGGATTCTATTCTCTGAGTACTGGTATCAGGAATGCTTGAGGAAGCCATGTTCACACAGAAAAATTTGAGACTAAAAAGGAGGGGTTTTGAAATATGCAAACTGAAAACAATTAGATTATAGAGAAAGTGAAAGTGAAAGAGTGTAAAGAGTAAAAAAGACGTTTAAATAGATTTTGAAATCATAAACTGCAAGAGAGAGAATTAAATTGTAATGATTATAAGAATTAATGACAGCTGATTTTGGGGGATTTAGAAAGATATTGGAACGATTACCCATGACATGTGTCTCAATGCATCCAATCAGCGCTTTTGACCTTTCAGAAAAATGAATGCGTGTTCAGTCTCAGAAGGTAGCTGATGAATGGATGACAACTATTTGCTTTCGTGAACATCACACTTCTATCCTTGAAATGAAACGCTCTGATCTTCATGGATAGATTCTGATACAATCTGGACTTCTAAAATTATGAAGGCAGGTTGATCAGCAGTTCACAGAAAATAACAAAAATTCTGAGGATTAAGATATGTAAATAAAACTGTTTATTCTGGGCAAAACTTCATGCTGAGATGTTTCAGAATGAAGTTAAACCTATCTTCAAAAAGAGGTTTTCTAAAGACATCATCCCATTGATGGTCTGTGTCAATGAATTTTAAATTGAGAATCGCTTTCTCAATATAAAATGATGTTTTATTTCTATATGCTTAGCCCTAGAATGCAAAATAGTATTTTTACTGAGACAAATAGCAGAAGTATTGTCACAGAGGATAGGGATGTTACTCTCAAATATATTGAAGTCCTCAAGTTGACTTTTCATCAAGAGCATTTGCGTGCTACATCCAGCTGCTGATATGTATTCAGCTTCTGTTGTTGATAGAGCTATAGTGGATTGTCTTTTGCTGGACCATGAGATCAGATTTTCTCCCAGAAACTGGCAGCTTCCAGAAGTGCTTTTACGTTCTACTCTGTCTCCAGCAAAATCAGCATCACAGTATCCTACTAAGCTGTAATCACTTGATTTTCTATAAAACAAACCCAGATTAACAGTACCTTTCAGATACTTGAAAATTCGCTTAACTGCTGTTAAGTGAGATTCTCTAGGATTTGATTGGAATCTAGCACAAATGCAAACACTGAATAGAATGTCAGGCCTTGAAGCCGTCAGATAGAGAAGAGAACCAATCATACCTCTGTAGACCTTCTGTTCTACCTTTTTACTTACCTCTTCTTTTTCCAGAATGCACGTGGGATGCATTGGAATCCTTGAGGGCTTACATTCTGAGAGATCAAATTTCTTCAGAAGTTCTCTGACATATTTTCTCTGATGAATGTAAGTTCCTTCTGGAGTTTGATTAATCTGAATGCCCAGAAAGAATTTTAGTTCCCCCATTAGGCTCATCTCAAATTATGCCTGCATACATTTAGCAAACTCTCTTCCCAGAGAGGGTTTAGTGGATCCAAATATAATGTCATCAACATAGATCTGACATACTAAGATGTCATTCTTAACTGTCTTATAGAACAAGGTTGTGTCCACTTTCCCTTTGGTGAATTCCTTTTCTAACAGGATGTTACTTAGTCTTTCGTACCAAGCTCTGGGAGCTTGTTTCAGACCATAGAGTGACTTCTTTAGTTTAAAAACATATTCTGGATTTTTGGAACTTTCAAAACCAGGGGGTTGGTGCACATAAACCTCTTCTTCTATATAGTCATTTAAGAATGCACTCTTGACATCCATCTGATACAGAGTGATGCCTTTATTAACAGCAAATGAAATTAAAATTCTAATAGATTCTAACCTGGCGACTGGAGCAAAGGTTTCTGTATAGTCTATCCCCTCTTGCTGACTATAACCTTGTGCTACCAGTCGTGCTTTGTTTCTAATGACTTCACCTTGTTTGTTCAGTTTGTTTCTGAACACCCATTTTGTACCAATAACGTTGAATCCTTTTGGTTTGGGAACCAGATCCCATACGTCATTTCTTGTGAATTGATTTAGCTCCTCTTGCATTGCCAGAATCCAGTCATTGTCCAGAAGTGCTTCATCAATTTTTGTTGGTTCAATCAGAGAAACTAGTCCCATGAGGGATTCTTCAGAGTTTCTGAAGTTTGATCTTGTTCTGATTGGATCTTCCTTCCTTCCTAAGATTGTTTCTACTGGGTGATCAATGCTGCTTCTGGATGGTCTTTTCTGGAGTTGATCAACAGAAGGTGTTGGGTTGCTTGCAGTGACTCTTTCTGATGTTGAGGGAATATCTCTGTTGAGAGCCTCTGATGAGTTGTCTTCAGTACCTGTGAGTTCAACTTCCATACCTGCAAGGAATTCATTCTGCTTTGACTTTTGAGAGTCAAGCTTATCATCAAACCGAACACTGATTGACTCTTCAACAATCTGTGTTTCTGTATTGTATACTATGTACCCTCTTGAGCGTTCAGAGTATCCTAACATAATACACTTTTGTGCTTTAGAGTCAAACTTGTTCAAATAATTTTTTGTATTCAAAATAAAACATGTACATCCAAATGGGTGAAAATAAGAAATGTTGGGCTTTCTGTTCTTCCATAATTCATATGGAGTCTTTTCCAGAATAGGTCTTATGGAGATTCTATTCTGAATGTAACAAGCTGTGTTTATTGCTTCTGCCCAGAAGATCTTAGCAATGTTAGTCTCGTTGATCATGGTTCTGGCCATTTCTTGCAATGTTCTGTTCTTTCGTTCTACAACTCCATTTTGCTGGGGAGTTCTAGGACAAGAGAAATCATGCAAAATGCCTTTTTCATTAAAGAATAATTCAAAATCTTTATTTTCAAATTCTCCACCATGATCACTTATGACTTTGACGATTCTAAGATCTTTTTCATTCTGAACTTGATTGCAGAAGGTAACAAACACAGAGTGTGACTCGTCCTTGTGCCTTAAGAACTTTACCCATGTCCATCTGCTATAGTCATCTACGATTATTAACCCATACTTCTTGCCACTGACTGAAGCAGTTTTTACTGGTCCAAATAAGTCAATGTGCAGAAGTTCTAATGGCTTAGAGGTGGAAAAAACGTTTTTGGATTTGAAAGCAGGTTTTGCAAACTTGCCTTTCTGATATGCTTCAAACAGAGCATATGAATTGAACTTCAAGTTAGGAAGTCCTATGACCAGATTGAGTTTGTTAATCTGAGATATTCTTCTCATACTAACATGTCCCAATCTTCTGTGCCAGATCCATTGCTCGTTGTTAACAGACAGAAGACATTTTACATTCTAACTTTTCAGTTCAGAAAGTTTGATTTTATAAATGTTGTTTTTCCTCTTTCCATTAAATAGGATAGTCCCATCTTTCTGACTAACAGCTTTGCATGAATTTTGATTGAAGATTATATCATAACCGTTATCACTTAATTGACTTATGGATAACATGTTATGCATTAATCCATCAACTAATAAAACATTACTAATAGAGGGAAGATTTCCATTACCTACTGTTCCAGAGCCAATAATATTTCCCCTCTGATTGCCTCCAAAGCCTACGTGGCCTCCAGGCTTAAGTTCCAGGCTTTGGAACATATGCCTTCTTCCCGTCATGTGTCGTGAGCAGCCAGAGTCCAGGTACCATGACTGGTGTCTTTGCTTTGCTGCTAAAGATATCTGCCACATGTATTATTTTATCCTTAGGTACCCACATTTTCTTGGGTCCTGATTTGTTAGTTTTACCAAAACTCTGGTCGAATTTTGGTTTGACAGAGTAATCACTACTTGTATATTTTATGTCATGTGTGTGCCCATATATAAAGTGTGAATCAAGTGGAGTACGTTTTATAACTAAATCCATAACATTTTTTGGTGTAGGAACCTTACCTTGATATCCTATCCCTTTTCTGCCATTTCTGCTAACTCCATAGATTATTGAAGCCATTTTGCTTCTGTCTATGTTTTTAGCCAGAAACTTCTGAAAGCTGTGATCATACTCTTTGATGATCTCATCAGCATTGCTGGGAGTTTCAGGGATTGTTTCCTTCTGAGAGTTTTGAATTTGGTTTTCTAATTTTGAAATTTTATCTTTAACTCAGAATTCTCCAATTTGAGACTCTCAGTCTTATCAAAGTCAGAAGCAAAATTCCTTTTCAGGTTTCTGAATTTGAATCTGATCTGCTGATACCTTTCCAGAATTTCATTAAGGATTTCAGCTAATTCAGCCTTAGTAAAATTTATAGTAAGGTCAGGGAATACCTCTTTTGTATCTGATTCTGAGTCTGAACCAGAAGCTTCACTGTCTTCAGATACGTTTGCCATGAGAGCTATGTTTTCTCTTTCATCATCTGATTCTGAGTCAGCTTCAGATGTGTCAGAATCATCCCATGTAGCCATGGGGCTTTTCTTATTTTCTTTGATAAACTTCTTCTTGGGCTTCTCCTTCTGAAGTTTTGGGCAGTCACTTTTGTAATGCCCTTGCTCGTTACACTCATAGCAGATGATGTCTTTGTTGTTTGGCTTTCTGTATCCTGAAGAGCCTTTAGATCTTTTGTGTCCAGAGGAGGATTCTGACCTTCTGTATCTGGGGGAAGATTCATTCTGATTTTCTGATCTTCTGGGATTCCTGAACTTCCTTTGCCTCTGCTTCCACAGTTGGTTCACCCTTCTAGAGAGAAGAGACAATTCATCTTCTTCTGATGAGGATCCATCAGAGGTTTCTTCCACAGCCTGTAAAACTTTGGAGTCAGATTTTCTGTTAGATTTTAAAGCTAATGGCTTACCTTGCTTTTGAGGTTCATCTGCTTCTAGCTCTATCTCGTGACTTTTGAGGGAGCTGACAAGTTCCTCCAGAGAGATTTTGTTGAGATCCTTGGCTAGCTTAAGCGCTGTGACCATTGGCCTCCACTATTTTGGCAAGCTTCTAATGATCTTCTTAACGTGATCAGCAGTAGAATATCCTTTGTCAAGAACTTTTAGACCAGTAACAAGAATTTGGAATCTTGAAAACATAGCTTCTATTGATTCACTATCTTCCATCTTGAATGCCTCATACTTCTGAATGAGCGCAAGGGCTTTTGTTTCTTTGACTTGAATGTTGCCTTCATGCGTCATTCTCATAGAATCAAACATATTCTTAGCATTTTCTCTGTTTAATATTTTCTCATATTCTGAATATGAGATGGCGCTGAGAAGAATTGTTCTGGCCTTGTGATGATTTCTGAACTCACGCTTTTGCTGATCAAACATCATTTTCCTGTCAATCTTCTGACCACGTCCATCCACTGGATGCGTGTATCCATCAGTCACCATGTCCCACAAATCAGTATCGTGGGCCAGAAAGAAACTCTCAATTGTGTCTTTCTAGTAGTCAAAGTTTTCTCCATCAAATACTGGAGGTTTGCACTGAATCTGTCCCTTTCTTCATTTTTGTCATTGCTGATGTTTTGACTTGGTCCCACCATTATGTTTTTCTAACGCTGGATCTTGTACTGACACGGTTAAGTGTTGAAGCTCAGAACCAGGCGCTCTGATGCCAATTGAAGATGTGAAAAACACAAGAAGGGGGGGTTGAATTGAAAAACTTAAATCAAAAGGCTTATCAACACAATATTTTTATCCTGGTTCGTTTGATCTCAAACTACTCCAGTCCACCCGTCAAGGTGATTTCACCTCTCTCCAACGAGGTCTTAATCCACTATTCTCAAAGGATTATGACAACTACTTTAACAACTGTTAAAATCTTCTTGAGTACAACCACAATCCGATTAATCTCAAGGAATTTCTTTTACAAATGATTGAACAAGTGTGTGTTGTTGTTTTCTTACAAAACTGTATATCACAATTGTGATAATTACACAAAATAAGCTTAGAATAAAATGAATTTGCTAAAGCTTTGAATATGCGTGGTTTGGATAGCTTGGCAAATTTTGAGTGCGTTCGTACGTGCTTCTTTTTCACAAGCATACTTGTTTATATAGGCAAGAAAGTGACGTTGTCCATAAATCAAGTTTAATGATAATAATGCACTTTCCTTTTAAAGAAGATCTTGTCTGAAGAAAGCCGTTTAGCATTTAATTCTGTCTTGAATAACCAGTAACGCTTCAGAGTCTTCTTTGTTGTACCTGCTGATAACACTTCAGAGTGTTGACTTGGTAAAGATGTCTTTGATCAGAGTCAGAGTATATTTGTTTAGGCGCAGATTCTGGTCATCAACTTCAGCGTGTAATCTGGTAGCTTCAGCGTGTAGCACATATTGCTGATCTTCTAATGCTGATTCCATTCTGATGCTGATTCCATCAGAACTTCTGCATATACAAAACACAATTTTAAGGAGCATAATTGTTCTTTGTATATATCTTTGAGATAATTTATTCTTTGTATTTTGTTATCATCAAAACTCAAATCAAGGGTTGTAGAATCAAACTATGTTATAACAATCTCCCCCTTTTTGATGATGACAAAAAACAGATTTTTCAATTAGAAATAAAGAATAAAAAGTATAGAATTAAGAAGAAAAAAGAAAAACTCCCCCTGAGTTGATTACTTCCCTTAAATTCTTTGAATCCTTGAGCATCAGAATTTGACTACGTCTTTCATCAGAGTTTTGTACCTGTTCAAGCTTTTCAGAAGAAAGAAATTAAGTAGATCAGAATGTTTGAGACTTATGTCTCAGTAATCCGTTATTGAAAATATCTTATTCTTTCTCCCCCTTTTTGTCAGTTATCAAAAAGAACATATAATCAGAGCCAAAAAGGGTTTATATTAAAAACAGAAGCAACGATAAGAAGTTCAGAACAGTAGAAATGTAAAAAATATTACAGATAAACAGAATTTTAAAAGATAAATCTAAGAGGGAGGAGGGAGACGCGTGAACAAAGCTTCCAATAAGCTCTTGATCTGGATGTTAGTTTCCTCTTGTTTGGTTAACATGCTCTTGATTTCCGAAATTTTGTCATCCTGTTTATCCATACTTTCCTGCATAATAATATCAGATCTCTTCAGTTCTTCCAGAGTCTGCCTTTCATAGGAGGAAGCTTGAGAATCTTTAGTAACTGGATGCTTCTCAGAGCATTCTGCAATGTCATCTTTTTGAATCAGTTCCTCTGCAGGAATCATCTACTCTGGAGTATCAGTCAGAATGAGATCTTCTGACTCTGGTTGAACTTTGTCTACTGGACGATGTTCTGACCAGGGAGCATTTTCCAGAGGGAGAACTTCTTCCTTGAGCAGTTGGCTCAGAACTTGATCTTCAATGACCTTTAGCAGATTACTGAAGTTCTGTTGAACTTGTCCGTAGCTCTGTTCTTGCATCTTATAAGTTTCAGAACTTACCCATTTTCTGAAACTTGTCCAAAGATAATCTGAAGCAGCAAGATTAATCATCTCAAGACTAGCTTGCTTCAGGGAAGTTATCCACTTCTGCATTTCTGTTTCAAACATCAATAAACTAGTACCAACATCTGGTGAGGGTTCAGATGGTTTTGATTTTGGAATGGCTGTTTTGTGGGTTATGGCAGCAAGACGTTCAAAAACAATTAAGTCAATGATAGTTTTGGTGTTTTCATTTGGATTATTCTTTGGTGAGGGAGTGGGAGAGTCTGGAATGATTATTGGACTAGTTTGGGAGTTTGGTGGAGTTGATTCTAGTGAAGAGGGAATTTGGGGAATATCCAGAATGGTGAGGGGTATACGGATGGCCAGAGGTTCAGTGATACTTGGAATGGGAATGGTATCAGAATCTGAAGGTCTTCCTGCTTCAGCACACACCCCATTGAATTGTTGAGTACTGTCAGGTATAAGATCAAAGGTCTTCCTTTAACAAGAGGCATCATAAAAGGTGGCTCTTGGAGATATTATTTGATCCTTTCAAAAGCGGCCTGACATTCATCATTCCACTTTACCACCTGATCTTTCTTCAGCAGCTTGAAGATTGGCTCACAAGTAGCAGTCGGGTATGAAATGAATCGGGCAATGTAGTTCAGACGTCCCAAAAAGCCTCTAACTTCCTTTTCTGTTCGGGGAACTGGCATCTTCTGTATAGCCTTTACCTTGGCAGGGTCCACCTAAATTCCCTTATCACTGACGATGAAACCCAACAGCTTACCAGACCTTACCCCGAAGGTGAACTTGTTCGGGTTTAACCTCAACTTGTACATCTTCAGCCTGTCGAACAGTTTCTGGAGATGGTCAAGGTGTTCTTCTTCGGTCTGGGACCTTGCAATCATATCATCAACGTATACCTCAATCTCATGGTGAATCATGTCATGGAACAAAGCGACCATGGCGTGCTGATACGTTGCCCCAACATTCTTCAATCCGAACGACATGAATTTGTAGCAAAAAGTACCTCATTGCGTAACGAAGGTTGTCTTCTCCATGTCTTCGGGAGCCATCTTAATCTGATTGTAACCAGAAAACCCATGCATAAAGGAGAAGACCTTATGTTCTACGGTGTTGTCAACCAGAACATCAATATGAGGCAGAGGGAAATCATCTTTGGGGCTCACCTTGTTCAAATCCCTATAGTCCACACATATCCGAACCCTACCATCTTTCTTTGGCACCAGAACCAAGTTGGCAACCCACTGCGGGTAAGAAGTGACTGCTAGAAATCCAGCGTCAAACTGTTTCATGACCTCAGCTTTGATTTTCTCAGACATCTCTGGGCGCATACGGTGAACTTTCTGCTTTACCGGAGGGCAGTCTTCTTTAGTTGGTAAGCGGTGAACTACGATATCGGTATCCAACCCAGGCATATCTTCATAAGACCAAGCAAAGATCTCAACATAGTCGCGCAACATCTGTATCAACCGCTGCTTAACACTAGGCTCCAGATTCGCACCTATCTTGACCTCTTTCTTGTCTTCCTCTGTTCCGAATTCACTGATTCCACTGGCTCTTCATGCAGATGTATGGCCCTCTCTTCCTGAAGTAACAGTCTAGTAAGTTCCCCATAAACTATACAATCATCCTCACCTTCGTCCTCGGCTTGGTTGATCGGACTTTCAAAGTCATAACTGGAAGTAACAGAGTCGTTATCAGTGGGATCCAAAGTGGATGTGGACCTGTATTATGATATGTGAGTGTGTGTAAGACAAATAACCGTTTTGATAAAGTGCAAGATAGAAAAGAAAAATAAGGAGCGCAAAATTTGTAATGCAAGAAAAACGTCCAATGCTTTATTGATGATATATGGAAATTACACATAATAAGCCCTCACAAACATAGCCATGGTGTCTCGGGCAAGTCACCGGGCCGTAAAAGTTTCAAATTGTCTGTTACAAATCTCAAAACAAAAGTCTATTACTGTGTAATAAAAGAAACGGGCACGAAGTCCTTCACCGTCCAATTGTTCAAGCCACCGTTGGTAGTCGGGTAAATCCAGCTGTCGAAATCTGACTCTTCATCATCTTCTTCAATTGCATTCATTCCCGGATTACTGATGTGCATATGAGGTCTTCCAATTCGCGCACGCCGAACCACCCTTTGAGCTTCTGCAGTAAAACCCAAACCAAACTTGTCAGTCTTGTGTGCAAAGTCAGGGAGTTGACCCCAATTCGCACACCCACCTTTTTCAATAACAGCCCTGGCATCCTTGAGGGAAATCATCTTCATCGGAGATTCTTCAACAACAGTTTCAGTCGACGCCAGAGTTTGGGGGACTTCTTCAAAGTTCTGACATGGGGTTTCAATGAACTCCCCATCCATCTCCATATACCGGAAAGATTTAAGGTGGCTTACCATGTACTCCTCCTTACCCTGCACTGTAACAATTTTCCCCTTTACTGGATATTTTAACATCTGATGGAGCGTAGAAGTCACTGCCCCAGCCTTATGAATCCACGGGCGACCCAGCAAACAGGAATAAGATGGTCGGATATCCATCACATAGAACGTAGATGCAAAAGTCTGAGAGCCAACTTTAACAGGGACATCCACCTCTCCATGTACCATCCTTTTGGACCCGTCAAAGGCCCTAACCACAATATTACTTGGCTTCAGAACCAAACCTTCACAATCCAACCGATCTAATGCTTTCTTGGATAAAACATTTAAGGAGGACCCAATATCCACCAGCACGTGGGCCAAAGTAGTGCCCCTGCACTCGATCGAAACATGCAGAGCATCATTGTGATTCCTTCCTTTGGCAGTCAGATCTGCGTCGGAGAAACCCAACCCGTTGTCAGCGGTCAAACTAGCCACACTGTCTTTGAATTGATCAGTAGATGTTTCCTGCGGCACATGCGCAGTTTTAAGGAAAGCAATTAAAGCCTTTGCATGGGCTTCTGAGCACAACAATAAAAACAACATGGAGATCTTCGACGGGGTTTGCCCCAGCTGTTCGACTACGTTGTAGTCGCTTTTCTTGATAATCTTCAGAATTTCCTCTATCTCCTGCCTAGAGGTTTCAACAATGACTTTCTTAGGCACCTCTGTCCGGGAAGGCTCACCTGTAACTTCTTTGCCCCGAGTGTCAGATGACTCGGTGACAGGGGTGATAACTGGAGTAAGAATTGGAACAACAGCTAACATACTGGCAGACATAATGACAACAGGATTTTGAACAGTCAGAGGAGAAATCTCAGGAGAGAAGAGTCTTCCACTTTGAGTGACCTTGCTAGACCCGACAATATTGCTGACATCAGTATCAACCTCTTCAACCTTCAAGTCTTGTTTGATCCCATGATAATACACATCGGCCCCATAGTGCCACGAGAAAGCCTTATCCGAAGTGTAAGGGATAGGACCAGGAATAGTAATGATCAATGGAGAAACTCTCAGAACGGATGTAATCCTAACAGGCTTTCTCGAGGAAGCCTTGGAAGGATTGGAGGAAATGGTTATTATGGAAACATCTTCAACAGGAACCAATGGAATCGAAGTCTTTTCGAACAAGATCTCTTTGTTATCCATCAGGCGCTGAACACCTGATTTCAGTAAATGGCAACCAGCAGGCAGGATTGAACATAGGCGGCAACCCTCGCCACAACCCGGAAATAAACCGGCCAATAAAAGATTCTTCTTCACTGTCATCAACGGAGTAGAAACTTCTTCCACAAAGGTAACAAATAAATCAGTGTCATCATCAGAGACTACAGGACTAGGACCTTCTCCCTCCTCTTGATTCTCTTCTCCTCCAAATGAATGAGACAAATCAGCTTCCTGTTGCAACCTATTCCCAAACCTGTGACCCATATTCAGCAGAACCACCTTCTTCTTCTTCTTCTTCTTCTTCTTGTCCTTCAAGATGAGAGTCTTCAAACCTTGTTGTCCTTTAGCCAAGTTCAAGAACATCTCCTGGAATTGAGCATTCTGAGCTTGAAGAGCCTTAATAGCTTGATCAGTAGGTGTTTCAGAAGACATTTTGTGCTGAAATAAACAACGAAGAAGATAAGAAACCTGTAATGATACCTGTAATGAGGTGCATGGGAATGGAATGCATATGAAATGATTACAAAGACTTTGGGAGATACAAATTTGTAAACCAAAATAAAACACACTTTATTAGATTAAAACTTGTAGCAATGTTTAACAATGCCTTTAAGGCGTTTACAAAAGAAATAACTGAAAGGCAAATCTAAACTAGAAACAATAAAAGACATCAGAAATCCCATGGTCGTTTTCCCTTCGTGCTGACATAATCGTTAATTGTCCTTTCATTCTCAAGCTGCCTTGTAAGCTTCAAGGTCTTCCTCTCCTGCTCATGATACTTCTCCCTATAGGTATCCCTTTCTTCCTTTAATTGGATCCAAGATCTCTTCAATGCCCCCAGATCAATAGGCATATAGGGATGGAGGACTGTATAAGGAACCCCTTCTTCATTAGTATGCTCTACAATCACCGGCAAAACAACTTAATATGGCATTCCCAGCTTTTGAGCACAGGCTCAAACCCACTGGAGATAAGGTTGCATTGGGAGAGAAGTCTTTAATCCTAGCTCATGTGGGTCAGACCTGTTCACCATGCCCCAAGCTCGTATAAACCTGCGGCGATGCCCATCAACATCCCCCTTGTAGTCAAAGACAATATTTGTAAGTAGCAGCTCATGAGGATCGTCTCTCCGAGCGCGTCCAAATTGTCGTAAATCCAAATAAGGATTGTAGGTTATTCCCCCTCTAATTCCAAGTAAAGGAACATTAGGGTACTTCCCACATCGATCAATGACAGCTACCTTTTCCATATCCTTAGAACTCCAAAGGATGTCCGTATGAGCAAGGGACATGATTCTGTAAGCCCAACCTACACCTTCCTCATTCTTCAATACAGATTTAGGGAGGTGCAAAATAAACCACCTCGCCAGCAGCAGTGTACAACACATGAGAGTTCCCCTTCTCCGCACAGTACATGAGAGCATGTAAAATATCACCTAGAAGAGTAGGCACTGGATTACGAGACATGAAGATCTTGACCGTATTCACATCTATGAAAGAATCTGGATTCGGGAAAAGAACCAAGCCGTAGATGAGGAGAGCCAAGATGTCTTCAAATGCTTGAAAATCTAAGTTATCCCAGAACTGTTGAGCTTGATCGATCAAAAACTTAGCCAAGAAACCTTTAACCCCACTCCGAGTCTCCCAGTTGGATACTACATCAACCCTTTTTAGATGTAGGGCTGAAGCAACATCCTCTGGCCTACCTCCTCTAAACCTGTGAAGGGTGTCTGCTCGAGGATAGATATGCCTAGTAAATTAGAAAACTCCTCCAAAGTAGGGACTAGCTGATAATCCGGGAAGGTGAAATAGTGATGCAACGAGTCAAAGAACTGGAACAACACGCTCATCATTTGCTCATCTAACTTTGAAGTGACCAGGCTAAGGAGATGACCATGTCTTCTAACAAATGAAGAAGTATCAGGAACTTTTGAAACTAACTCTCTGAGCTGAACAAGGATTTGCACGAAGTTGACTCAAATGGTATTTCTGCGTATAAAAGCCATAATCTGCAAAACAGAACAAAGATGAATCCCCTCGGTCTTTGAAATGGTTAGTCTAACGAAATATGCATGCTATGTCATGATGCATGATGTCATGATAAAACACACAACAAGTATAGCAGATAACAAACATGGTAAAGGCACACAAGTCACACAATAGCCCTTAAGTCTCAGGCTTGCATGGAATCTATGTACTACCCTCTTGCAGTTTAGTTGGTTCAACCTGTCCTAATAATAGTAATCGGGTTCTAGAGGTTCTCAATATCACTGACCATCCTCCATCGGTCATAGTTTCAACTCACGCAATCTTTTCTTGCAGCCGAAACCATCTCGAGAGTATGATCTCAATGAGTGTAGCATCGAGTATCAACCAATTCCCAACTCTACACCGAGACCGACTATCTTACTACTTCCTATGGCCAAGTTGGTCAATTATAGGTTCTAAGGCCAGTTGATGCTTAACAACTCATATAGCAGTCCAATATTCTCCTTGTTCTCCACAAGGGATACCAGTACCAACTAATGTGACACATCAATGTAGCTACTGCTTCAACCGTATCGGTCTACACCGTACAGTTCCCTCACAGTTTATTGCTACTTACCTAAAAGGTGTTCCCCAGATCCGGGTTAGGATCTATAGTAACTCCGATACAAAGCCCACAAAAATAAAGCAATCAAATCAAACAATAGAAAAAAATATGATGAACTAATCCTAAGGTACACCCACTTATTAACTCCCTAGCAGAGTCGCCAGTTTTGTGATATGGTGGCCAGAACCGGGACTATTTTTTTAGGAATACTGGTTTGCGTTTTGCGTTTGTGTTTGCAAAATATCGCGGTAAGCAAGAGTTGCCACCGACTTTTATTTTATCCAACAAGGAAAGGAAAAAAGCACAGAAAAATTCCTTTTTCGAGATTTTTTGAGTACGGGGGGTAGATTATAGAAAGGGAAGGTATTAGCACCCTTTCTATCCGTAGTTATCTACGGGCTCTTAGGTACTTGCTCATCATTTTCAAAATTGCTTCTTTGTGTTTGTGTGATTTGAAAAGTTTTTGTTTTGACTTCGATTTAACCCTTGCTTCTGTCTTTAAGAGTGTTACGAAGTGTTTTTGAAAACTTTGTTTGTAAAGGAGTGTAAGTGTGAAAAAGTTTGTTTTGATTGAGCAAGTACTTAAGAACTAATCCACCTACTCGAAAAAAGAATCCTCCTAAGTTCGTTTCCTTTAGACAGTGCTATCCTACTATTAGTGAGTAGGTAGCACCATCGTTGGAGTTTGAGGGTCAATTCGAAAGGGACGTACAATCACTAAAGCAATGTTAGGACGTCTTAGTAATAACCCTAATATCTTAGATCAATTATTCTAGGCAACAATTCCGAGGCAACCTTTCTGAGGCAACTTTGATCTTTGAGACAAAAGGACGACCACTAAAATATCCTATACCTAATGGTCATTTACCGAAGGCAACCGAAGTGGGAGTGTATCCTAGGAGTGTGCATGTGCGAGTGATTCAATTTCAAATTATTATCTTTGCACATTTTAGGGTTATCTAACTATTTTAAAGTTAATCATAAATTATTGTCATGCAACCATAATCATACATCTAACAGTTAATATTTTGCGGATTTTAAAGTGCGGAAATTAAACTACGCTATTACAAGGCTTCAGGTATTTACATAGCCAAAAATAAACCCTTAAAAAAATAAAGCGATAAATGAAAATAAAAGACCTAATTAAACTATTACAACTTGTGAGCAATTACATTAATAGGATAAAAATAAATGATAAAGCGCGCGCGAGGAAATTTAGATTGGGAGAGAACTAGGGATTTGACCCCTTCTAACCTAATTGAAAGAGAAAATTGTTTTTGTTGTTTTTAATTATTTTTAAGAAAAGAATTAGGTTTTAAAATTAAATACACAATTAATTAGTAATTAAATTAATTAAAGAAAATAATTAAATGACCTATTTTTGTGTTTTTGGTTATTTTAAGAAAAAGAAAAATATAATTAAGTTAGAAATAAAACCCTAATTGTTCTAATTAATTTTAATTTATTTACAAAAAGAAATTAAAGTTACCTAAAATTAAAATCTAATTAAATTAATTAATTTATTGATAAAAAATAAACCTAAGTCTAATTGGGTGAAAAATATTATTTTTATGATTTTTGGATAAAAGAAATAATTAATTTTGTTAGTAAAACAAATAAATAAATTAAATAAAGAAAAATATAAAAAGAAAAAGAAAAGAAACTTGGGCCTGAGAAAAGCAGTTTGGGGGGTGTGGATAGCCAAGTCTGGGCCCAAAACAAAGTTGTCCACGTTGACTTGCCAGATTCCCTGCTATGTGTTGACTGAGGTCCATGATGATCCTTCATATGATGACCTTTAGATTTGGCCATCTGGACACTTGGCAGGTTGGATGATGAGGATGTATGGTGGTCTTCATGCCTTGTGGGATGCCTGATCACTGAAAGAAAAAATGCATGAAAATATTAGGGGGACCTGGGATTCGAACCCAGGCCCCAAGGCATTTTTCAACTACTCCACTACCAGTTGCGCCATATGTTCGGTTTGTATATAGAATGAATAATAATGATAATATATAATGATGTGTAAAAGGGCGCCAGATTTCAAATAGGCCAATCCTATGGTGTCAGCTAGTCATCTTCCTTTCTCCGTTGGTAAAAGTCCCAAACTTTTACCTACGGACGTTTGTCCGTCACTACAAACCTACATGTTCTCAAAATCAACCACAAGCAAAATAAATAAATCCTAAGGCCATCAATCAGTTCGTCTGGACCTGCTAAGCATAATGGTGCTCCTTTTATGGCCCAATTTTACCTGTATGGAAAAATCCCAAATCGAAGCAACAAACCCTAGCAATGGTGAAATCTCATACAGTCTATGAAAACGCAATTAAATATTCCAGAAGGCTTGCAAATGTTCTAAGGATCAAGAATCTACAATTATTTCATGCTATAAGTATCAGAATGATGCAATTCGAATTCAAGAAAAAGGAAATGTCGTGGCTGACTTACAGCGAGTTACAAGGCTTGGGAGTGCTTGTTCGTGATTGGTTTTGCTTGCTGGGGATCCCAGGAAACGATTGGGATGGTCAGGAGGCTTTGAAATCGCCTGGAACAATGAATTCGACCCAACACTTTGTTGTGATTTTTTTCAAGTTTTGTTCTTGTTCTCACGCCTCTCTCTAGCCTCGTTTTAGGTTTGCACATGCTCAATATATATCAAGGATTGGATTAGGGTTGAAAAGCTGATCTCAATCTTCCTCCATCATTGCTTTTGATTTGGATTTGATACACTTGAAAATCTTGCTAAAAATAGAGCAAACTCAATCTTTTTGTGCACACATAGCCCTTGCACGAATTCACTTACTTGCCAACTGGATATAGGATCTGAAACAAGCATAATATCTTGAGATTTCAATGTTTTGGATTTTTCCATGATTTGTTTTGATTAAAATTGATTTAATTAAAATAAAAATCAAAATAAATAATAAAAACAAGATAATGACAAGTGGAAAGGGCTAGGGCTCGTGGACCATGTTTCCAACTCAAAACAAGTGCAAAAGATTAGGCCCATTTGGCAAAATTTACAATTTTAGGCATAGTTGACTTTTGATAATTTTGCAAAAAGGGTCAACTTCACCAATGCATAACTTCCTCAATTTTGACTCTTTGAAGGTGTTCTTGGACTTTTTAGAAAGTTTGAGATATCCTATAAGCAACCCTTTTTATCTCATCTCAATTTTATATTCCATGCTCATGTATGAAGCTTTGAAAAAAAGGTGTTTTTGTTGACTTTTCAAAATGACCTATAATTACCAAATTCATAACTTCTTGTGAGTGCATATTTTGAACTTTGGAGATGAAGATGGATTGTAGAGAATGGCATCCTCTTCAAAATGAGCTTTTTATGGTTCATTTCTCATAAAGTATGAGAAAGTTATGCTTGGTCAAAGTTGAGTTGACTTTTCCTACAAATCCCTAATTTAGCAACTTTTGGTTCTTGATGAATTGTGAGCAATCCTTGATGAATCATGATCAAACCTTGATCAAATGATGAAATATACTTCAAAATGAGGATGTTGACCAAAAATCTTGAAGTTTGACTGTATGTGGGCCACAATTGACTTTTGCCCTAGCACAGTCGATTTTCAGGCCTTTGAGCAATTGACTGAGCAAACTATCTCTGTAGGGCTTGAAACTTGACATGGATGATCTTGAGAACATATTAGGACAATGGTGAGCATTTGGGATCCCTTGGACTCAAGTATCTTGATGCAACATGAAACCCTAATTTGAGGTAGACTGCCTTAGGAGGGAGCTTGTCTGGTCAACCCTTGGACTTCCTTGAGCAATTTGAAGATCTTTCTTGAAATGTATTGTGAAATATGAGAGGGAAAATTTTGGGGTACAACAGAGCTCATTTCTGAAAATTTGAACATGGCTTCATCTTCTTCCTTCGCGTGCGCATGGATGTATATCATCATTGTTAAGCTTCTAAAAGCTTCATATCTCAGCCAAATCAAAAAAATGTAAACGTCAAACCTGCCTAAATTTTGAATACGAATCCAACCACATAATTTTCAATAGCTATGGATCAAAGGTTAGCATGAATTTTGTTCAGTACCAAAACTAAAACCTAATTGATCAGATATGAAATTCTCAATGTATAATCAATGATAATCAAAACTATGGACATGGTCAGCTTCCTAGACATGATATCAACATATTTTCTTCATAATGTATATACAAATGATGCTTGAATGAAGAGTTCCAAGTTTGAAAAACTTACCTCTTAGAGTGAAACTTGAATGACTTCTACAGGACTTCTAAAAATGGTTTGATGATGGATTAAGCTTTCCTGGACCTCCCTGAAGCTATTCTAATTGTTAAAATGTCTTGTAGCTTGCCCAACTATTCTGGATAAGTCAAGTTGCAAAGGTGGATTTTTTTGAAAATGGTGGATGAGGAAGAAGGAATTACATAGGTGGTTTAAGGGCTGGGATAGTGTCTATGTGGTGTATAGATGATGTTCGAGTGGAAAAAATGGAAAATGCATGAAGGATTTTGGAGTTGGCTCTTCAAAGTCAGAAATGGCAAGCAATGTAGCTCTGGATGCATATTCTGATTTTCTTTGAAAGTTTTGGGAGTGTTCTAAGGCTGGTCTTTGTATTCTCCCCTCTTTTTTTTCCTCTTTCTTTTCTTATTGTCGAAGACTTGTATATATATATATATATATATATATATATATATATATATATATATATATATATATATATATATATATATATATATATATATATATATATATATATATATATATATATATATATATATATATATATATATATATATATATATATATATATATATATATATATATATATATATATATATATATATATATATATATATATATATATATATATGGGAAAAGGTTAGAGATTGCTTGCATACCAGATTTCTGAGTTCTAGCCTTTTGGCTCTATAACTTGCTTTTTTCAAGGAAAGTGAGAAGACAGGTCCTAAAGTATTGTACAAGCATGATCTGAGTTGGTAGCAGCCTTAGACATGTTGCTTTTAGTTTGTAGGGGTTGTATGTGCAGAAAGAACAAGTGCAAGGCTCAATACAAGTTCAAAGGTTCAACGCTTCGATCATGGAGTCAAAGGTAAAGCCCACCCCAGGGTATATACTAAAAGTTTAATCACACCTGCAAGACAAGGTTCTAAGAGTTCCCAGAGTCTACATTCCTCCTTCGGATATTACCAACATCTTGATTACTCGATTATTAGCAATATTCTCAAGAGAAACTCATCCGAGCGTGGCATCGCGTAACAACTACTTCCGGATTACTCCGTTATAGTCTCTGCGCTACACCTAAAAGGCCAAGATGGGTTAGGGTTCTACGGTTCTCAGCTTCTCTGGCTCCCAGGTCGAAAATAATAATGTCTTCCCAATTACTCGGTAAACAAATACTACGTTCAAAAGGGCCTTCCACTGAGTGGGGGATTTCATGCCTCCTTCTTCGGGATTACTCCCTCAAAGTTAACATGACTATACCGCCCGTCCTATTCTTAAGTGTAACTTAATCCGGGTATAGGATTCGTCCTTTGCAAAAAACCCAAACAACCCTAATATAAACACATAATCAAACAAATCAAATAATAATAAAAATAGATAAAACAAACTAGGGTTAACCCACTTAGGGATGAACCAGCAAGAGGTCAATCTCTCCCCAGCAGAGTCGCCATTTCTGTAGCAATAAAAAATATAGCGGGGTAAATCGGAGATCGAGCTATTAATTAACTCGTCTCACAAAAGCAAGAGTCGCCACCGCGCTTTATTATTTCCAAGGGAAAAGGGAAAAAGAGCGAAATAAAACCCTAAAATATGCAATGTAAAATAATACTTTAAAAGTAATGAAAATACAAGGCGTTTTTGAAAAGAGATATGGAGTTCGGGGGTTGGTTATACAATGGGAAGGTATTAGCACCCAATGTATCTATAGTATTCTATAGGAACCTTTTGAAATATATGTTTATTAAAAAAGTTTTGTTTGATTAAAAGATAAATTGTTTGGCTAAAAATGGGTATGGACGAGTTTTCGAAGATACGACGACCTAACGTCGAAGTTTTGACTTAAAAGATAGGAGTTTTTTAAAGGTTGAATATTTTGGGAAAATTATCTTAAGTTTTAAACAAAATAATAGACGGAAGATGAGTGAGGGTCTTCGCACGATGTTTTTTTTTTATAACATGAAGTCGACAGAAATTAAACAATTCCCTTGGATTGAGACGGACGAAAGATATGCGGATTAACGACCGATTAATTAAAATTACAATTGAACAATTGACTAATGAAATTTAAATCATACTAGCATGCATTTTAACGATTAAATAAATAATCAAAATTACATGAAGATTAAATTACGAAATCATAGATTTTTAATAATTAAACACATAACAAAAATTAAATCATGAAACATGTATTTTAGAATAATTAAATAAACAACAACATAAAAATAAAATAGAATTAATAGTGTGTTGACAAAAATTAAATAAAAGATGAATTTTAATTAAACGTTTTTTTATGTGTTTTTTATACTAATTAATAATTACAACAAACTAAATTAATGATTAATTAAGGATGTTTAAATAAAAGGGAAATGTGGCTAAAAGAATAAAAGACAGAATAAAAAATGACCCAACAAAGACTTGAACTCAGGACCTTTAGATTGCTGTTAACACTCTTTGCCAATTGAGCCATGTTGTTATTCAATTAATACCACGATTTGAATGAAACATAAGGAAGAAAAATATAAATAAATAAAAAACGAACCAACATAAGCCCAATGGGCCACCGGGTCAAGAAGGAAAAGAATAAAAAAAAGTAGACCTAATTATGCAAAGGGAGGGCGCCGCTCTGCATCCTTGGGAAGAAGAAAAGGAAAAAAAATAAATTATTATAATATGTTTTGGGGAAGAGAGAAAGAAATAAATTATTATTATTATGTTTCAATAAAGAACAACAAAAACAGTAAAGGTATGTTTAAAAAAAACAGCGTTATCTCTCTTCTCCCAAACAGATCCAAACCTCTTCCTCTCTCATGCATGCTCAACTTCTTCTCTCTTGCCTCACAAAACCGTCTTCTTCTCTCTTTATTCCTTTTTGGTGGTTGTTGCGTATGGAGTCGAATCGGAGGATTTGAGACAAATCGGTGATGAAACAGAGGTGGGAAGAGGATTTTAAGGTGAGTAGATGAAGCTCACGCAGAGAGACAAAGGTATAATGAGACGGTGGCACACGATTAGTCGCGTCAGTGAAAATGGTTGAGGGAGGTGGCCGGATTCGGTGAAGGCGCAACCTGTTGCGGATCTGTCCCAACGCAGGTTGTTGTGGGCTCGCGACATTTGTGGAGACGAAGGGATTCTCAGTGGAGTCCCGTGTTAGGTAAGGTGAAGGCAGCTTCCAGATTCAAAACCTTCCTCTTCTTTTTGTTCAACAATGACCCGTAAACAAAACCAAAAGGCAACAGAAGGAGAAATTGCACAGTCACAGTGGCAACATCAATCTACTTCTTATTTCTTTCCTATCTAATGTCTGTTGCGGGTGAAGGTTCTATGTTAGATGATAGAATTGTGTTAATGGTTTTTAAAGGTTGAAGAGAAAAACTGAAAGATTAGCGTATGGGTTACATTGTTGAATGTCAAAAGATAAAGGTTCGTGGTTTTGTTTGAAAAAATATATTATTATTGTTAAAACAACAACAACAGGTTTATTAATGTCGCTGTAAAAGCATATCAACAAAAGTTTTATGGATTTTAAATTTTTGCAATAGCAAAAAATGGTTTTCTTGGTTTTGTGCAGGTTAAGCATTTGAAGATTATATGCCGTTTTGGATTCTTGCAACAACAAGTGGTTTTGGAGGTTTTAAGATTTTTGTAATAGCAAAAGGATAATAAGCTCTTCTTGGACAGCAACAGTAAAAAATGGTTTTATGGATATTTGTAACAGCAAAATATTTTTTGGTTTTGGATATTTGTAACAGCAAAATATTTTTTGGTTTTCGTAACAGCAAATGTTTTAAAAATTTTGTGACAGCAAATGATTTGTGGACTTTGAGATTTTGTAAAGCAAAAAGGATAACCAAGTTTTTGGACAGCAAAGGTGTTTTGGACAGCAAAAAATGTTTTGGACAGCAAAGGTGTTTTGGACAGCAAGGTGTTAAATCGGTATTACGCGACGTAAGAAGTAAGCTTTTTATTACAGTTGTTATTATTACCGATATTATGAATACTAACATGTTTAAATGCTTACAAACATGCAGTAAATCAACTCAAATACAGTACAACAAAGAAAAGAATGATAAGGCAAATATTGCATGGCAAAGAAAAAATGGTACAACAAGTGATTCAAGCATGAACATATGCAACAGTAGATAGAGAGGAGAAAAAGAATAATACCTATCGGAGCCTCTCCGATGGGGCTTCTAACAAAATGGTAAGCTTCCTTGAGTTTGATATCTTTTCTCCTTGCTGGATATTTTTAGAACAACACCAATTTTCTGTTTTCACTCTTGCTGAAACTTTAGAACAACACTAATTTTCTAGTTTTTTCTTACTTGCTGAATTTTTCTTTTCTTCCCTTTTTGTGTTGACAAAGTCTCTTATTTATAGTGGAGTATGTGGGATTTGAGGGGGGGGGGGGGGGGGGGGAACAGTAGAAATTTGAACTGTTTTGGCAAGCTGTTTCCATGCTTTGTTCCTACCATTCATTTTAGCCATTTTGATGCAAATTGCTGCAGGTTGGAGCAGGTTTTTGGCAGCACTTGGAGCTGCTGTATGTTGCTGTTTTTTTTTACTGTTTTGTAACATTTTACAACATCTCTATTTGCTTTTTTTTTCCAGGCTGTTTGGAGCATTGTTGACCAATAAAAATGCAGCAAAAGTGGGCTTGAAGGAAGGTTGCAAACATGGACTGCATTAGCAACTTTGCTGAATTTTTTTATGTTGAAAATACATTTGTACACACTTGTAGCTTCTTGCAACTTTGTAATAAACTCCAATAAATTGTAACATGAATAAACATGCATTCTTCAATATATTTCATTCTTTGGTAGTTATGAATAATCTTGAATCTTCACATAAACATAAATCTTGATATATCTTGATAAAAATTCAAGATCTTCCATTTAAATTTGGGAAATAATTGAATAATACTTGGATGAATTGTTGAATGAAGAATAAATAATAATGCAAGTCTTGGACTTTAATCTTGCACTTTTGTAATAGAAATCCAAATAAATCACATGGATTAATTTGTAATCAAATAAAATTCCTCATGTAATTAAATAGAATTCCTCACTAACTTCTTGAAATAATACTTCAATGTATTTAAATAACCATGATGTAGATCTTCCAAAATAATCACAAAAATAATCTTGAATAAATATTCCATGTGATAAATGAATATTCTTGGATGAGATCTCTTGATAGCTCCTCTTTAATTATCACTTGGATTCAAATAAAGAAAATTCCAAATATTCCGAATAAATTCTTCTAGAACGGTTTTTAATTTAATTATCCCATTTCGGCAAAATTCAATCCGCGTCGTGAGAAAATTTGCAGATGACTTTTGGTCCAAGAAATCGAAAATGACGGTATAACCCGTTTTTCTTGTATTTTAGAACAATGTGAAACACACATGAACCAAAACATGTAGAATTTTGACTGTTCTTCCTGAAAAATATTCGGAGAAAAACGGAGACCATTTGCTGGACAGAGTGTGGAAATAAATGCACAATTCTCTGAAATTCTTTGATGAACCAGTATTCTGGAAATTAACGAACGACAACATTTCTGTTCTGAGACTCGAAATCCTCATCGACGTACAACGTCTGATGCTCTTCTTTCAGACCTATTTTCTGCACATGAAAACAAAACAATAAAACATACACTTCGTGCTTGATTAGTGGTTATTCATTCATAAGATAAAATGCTCACAACACTCGGTAATATCTACACAGTCAAAACTCGAAACGTTCGAAACCTACCGTATTATGTGACCTTGATGTGTATAAAAAATAATGCAGATGCAGCAGGGACCTTAGGTCAAAAATTGGGGTATGAAAATCATGTCGTGAAATAAAGCTACCATGGCACGCTGATAGGTTGCCCCAACATTCTTCAGTCCGAATGGCATCACCTTGTAGCAGAATGTGCCCCACTGTGTGACAAATGTTATTTTCTCCATGTCCTCAGGCACCATTTTGATTTGGTTGTAGCCTGAGAAACCGTCCATGAAGGAAAACACTTTGTATTGTGATGTATTGTCAACAAGAATATCAATGTGGGGAGGTGGGAAATCATCCTTAGGGCTTTCCCTATTTAAATCTCTATAGTCCACGCACATTCGTACCTTGCCGTCCTTTTTGGGTACGGGAATAACATTGGCAACCCATTGCGGATTGGAGGTGACGGCCAAGAATCCAGCATTGAATTGTTTCATGAATTCTGCTTTAATCTTCTCTGACATATCTGGTCGCATATGACGGACCTTTTGTTTTACTGGTGGGCAGTCCTCTTTTGTAGGTAGACGATGTACCACAATATCTGCATTAAGTCCTGGCATGTCTTCATACAACCAGGCAAAGACCTCAACATATTCGTGTAGCAACTGAATCAGACGTTCCTTGACACTGGGTTCCAGATTGGCACCCACCTTGACCTCTCTTTTGTCTTCCTCGGTACCTAGGTTGATCGTATCCACTGGTTCCTCGTGGGGCTGAATGGTCCTCTCTTCTTGTTGTAGTAATCTGGAAAGTTCCCCTGGTACTTCAAAATCTTCCTCACCTTCATCTTCGGCTTGGTAGATTAGATTTCCAGAGTCACAAAAAGCCATAGCAGAACCGTTATCCATGGGATCCCGAATGGATGTAGACCTGCATTGTGAGTGTGAGTGTGTGTAAGAGTATAACTATCTTTAAAAGAAATGAAAATGTAAAAAGAAAAAACAATGAGCACAAAGTTTGTATGCAAAATGTCCATGATTCATTGATGTCATATGGAAATGAGATAATAACCCTTAAAAATGGACCATTGTGCCTCGGGTAAGACACAAGGTTTTAAGAGTCTGAATTGTTTTAATATTAGAGATCCAACAAAACGTAAAGACAAATTACCGTGGGATAAAAGTGATCGGGACAAAATCTCTAGCCTCTCAGTTGCTAAGCCCTCCGTTGACAGTTGGGAAGATCCAATCCTCCAAGTTACAGCCATCTTCATCATCCTCTACCGCGTTGACTTCACGGTTGTTGATCTTCAGGGGTGGTCCTCCAGCACGAGCGTGGCGTACATTCTTCTGAGCACCTGAAGTGAAACCCAGGCCAAACTTGTTAGACTTGTATGGGATATCTGGGAGTTGTCCCCAAATAGTGCACCCACCTTCTTCTATCACTTCCTTTGCATCCTTCAAAGATGACATCCTGAGTGGAGGCCTTGTGATCTTGGGAACAACCTTGGTCACTACCACATCTTGCGGGACTTCTTCAAAGTGTTGGAATGGAGTTTCAATAAATTCACCATCTAATTCCACATATCTGAAGGAATTGAGATGGATGATCATATACTCTTCTTCTCCATGAACGGTGATAATCTTCCCTTGAATCAGATACTTCAGCATTTGGTGCAACGTAGAAGTAACAACTCCAGCATTGTGGATCCATGGTCGGCCTAGCAAGCAGGAGTATGAAGGGAGAATATCCATTACATAAAAATTTGAATCAAATGTTTGGGTTCCAACCTTTATGGGGATATCCACTTCCCTATGCACCATCCTTTTTGAGCCGTCAAAGGCCATTACTACTATGTTACTTGGCTTCAATGTCAATCCCTCACAGTCAAGCCTATCAAGAGCTTTTTTAGGCAATACATTCAGAGATGAGCTAGTGTCCACCAAAACATGAGCCAAGGTTGTGCCCCTACATTCAACTAAGACGTGCAATGTCTCATTATGCTTCCTTCCTCTTGGTGTTAAATCAGCATCCGAAAAACCTAGACCATTATCTGCAGTCAAGCTGGCTACGTAGTCTTGGAACTGATCGGTAGATGTCTCTTGGGGTACATGGGCAGTTTTCAGGAATTTTACCAAGGCTTTTGCATACGCCTTAGAACATAGTAGTAAAGCGACCATGGAAATTTTAGATGGAGTTTTCCCCAGTTGTTTAACTACATCGTAGTTTCTTTTTTTTATGATCTTTAGAATTTCCTCCATCTCTTTCCGGGAGGTCTCAGGGATAACCAATGATTGTGCCTTCGTCCGGACAGGCTCAATCAGAATACTTTTACCTCGAGCATCGATTAACTCGGCAGCAGGAATATCAGTACGGGTGATATCAGGGGTTGTAACAACTTTGTCAGTTGGAGTATTGGTGGATATGATTGTAGGACTGGGAATAGCCTTCGGAGGAGCAATAACAACAAGAATGATTACGGGTCCAGAAACTTCTTTTGGGGGAGCAATTTCTGGAGAGAATATCCTTCCGCTTCGGGTAATCTTGCTAGTCCCTGCAATATTACTGATATCAGAGTTAACTTTCTCGGAACTTGAATCTTCGGTAGCTGGCCAATCTTGCTTAATACCGTGGTAGTAGACATCCCCTCCATAATTCCATGGTATGGTTTTGTCTGACGAACACGAGACTGGTCCAGGCATTGTAATTATCAAAGAAGTTGCTTTTGGAACTGATGTAATTCTAATGGGTCTTTTGGTGGAGACCCTGGAAGAATTGGCAGAAATGGTAATGATAGAAACATCATTAAAAGGAACAGGTGGAACAGAAGTCTTTTCAAACAAAATTTCCTTGTTATCTATTAGGCATTGAACGCCTGCTTTCAACAAAGGATAGTTGGTTGGTGAGGATAAGCAGAAATGACAGCCTTTTATCAAAACCTGGGATTACACCGGCAATCAAAAAATTCTTTTTGATAATTAGGAGTGGGGTCACAAGTTCATCAACTGAAGTAACAAACATATCTTCTTCAATGGCGTTGGCATTATGGCTGTGTTTGGGCATAGGGGCATAAATGACATTTGGCTTTTTGGGCGCATCGAACTCAATATCTTTGGCTTCAATGAGGTCTTGTACTTTGTTCTTTAGAGCCCAACAGTTGTTAGTGTCATGGCCGGGACTCTCAGAGTGGTATGCACAGCGGGCATTAGGATGATAGTGAGGAGATGTTGTGTTAGGATTCTTTGGAGCTTCTTTCAAAGTCACTAGGTTGGATCTTAACAGATGTGGCAATACTTGAGATAAGGTCATATTAATTCTGGTGAATTGTCTGACTGGTCTTTCCATCCTTGGTTGGTTATTTCTTTGTTGATTAGGCGCAAGTTTAGGAATCATAACAGCCCCTACCATTGGATGGCGTTCGGCCCTATCTTGATTTCTCTGAGGATAAGCAGCAACCACTTCTTTCTTTCTGATAAATGGCTTCCTTATAGCAGTAGAGGATGTGTCTTTCTGAATCTTTCCGCTCTTTATCTCGGCTTCTACCCTCTCTCCAGTCAATACTAGTTCAGTAAAACCTGCCGATGAACTCCCAATTAGGTGATTGAAGAAGGGACCAAACAAGGTGCCCAAAAACATGTCTATTAATTCTCTTCAGATAGGGGAGGTTAAACTCTTCTAGCCAAGTCTCTCCATTTTTGCGCATAGTATTTGAAGCCCTCACTTGAAACCATGGCCATACTCTGGAGTTGAGTACGGATAGGTGCAAGATCAGTGTTGTATTGGTATTGTTTGTAAAAGGCTACAACAAGATCTTCCCAGTTATGAACATTGGCTCTTTCTAACTGATAAAACCAATAAAGTTGAGTTCCTGACAGATTATCTTGAAAGAAGTGTACCCATAAATCTTTGTCAGCGGTATGGGGATAGATTTTCCTCACATAGGACCGGAGATGCATTTTAGGGCATGAAACTCCATCGTATTTGGCGAACACAGGTGCTTTGAATTTTGGAGGAATGAAAATTCCTGATACCAGTCCCAACTCCTCAAAGTACAAGCCAGACACTTTTTGGATTTCCATTGCACTCAACCGTTCTTCGAGATGTTTATACTTGTCATCAGCTAGAGGGTATTGTTCTTCAGAATAATCTTCTTCCTCCTCTTCCTTTTCTGACCCTGACTGGACAATTGTTTCTTTACCCTTCCCATCTTGGTTGTCTTTCTCACCGGATGTCGTTGCAAAGTCTAAGGCCCTTCTTGTCTTCCCTTGGAAGCTTCTTCCCATGTTTAGAACTCTGGTTATCTTCTTTGTCTTCTTTTTCTTCTCCTCAGCTAGCAAAGTCTTCAACTCTTCTTGTCCTTTGGCTAGGGTCAAGAACAACTGTTGGAAATGTGCATTCTGAGCATGGAGGTCCTTTACCGTTTTCTCGAGATCCATCTTACTGAAATAAACAGTAGAGAGATAAGGAGACTTGTTGCAAGAAACCTGCTTATGTTATGATGAATGATAAATGCGTATGCAATGATTTCAAGGATTTTAAGATTCAAATTTGTTTTAGACAAAAAGGAAACACACGTTATATTAATAAATTAAAGCTTTTGAGTACATCAATGCCTTTTTGGGCAAAATAATACAAAAAACTCTAAGATAAAAAGTTAGTCCGCATCCTTTTTGGTGCAATATAAGCATTTAGAGTTTGCTCCTCATGAAGTATCCTAGTGAGTTCCAAAACCTTCTTCTCGCTTGCGTAGAATTGGGCTTCGAAAGCATCTCGCTCCCCCTTGAGTTGTATCCAATCCCTTTGTAGGTCTTCAAGAGAGGTGGGCATGTTAGGATGTAGGATAGTGTATGGAACATCTCCTTCCATGACAGGCTCTACAATTACCGGGAGAATGGAGGGGTAAGGCATCATAAGACTCTGAGCGCAAGTTCATACCCATTTGAGGTAAGGCTCAAGAGGGATGGAATTTTTATGCCCTAAAGTCTTGCTATCTACCTTGTTTAACATCCTCCAATCTTGGATAAATCTCTGACGAAGACCTTGATCGTCATTATCGTAGTCAAATACCAAACCTTGAATCAGCATCTTGTGCGGGTCATCCCTTCGGGTGTAACCAAACTGTCTTAAGGCTAAGCAGTGGTTGTAGGTGATACCTCCCCTAATGCCAAGTAAAGGGACATTAGGAAATTCCCCACAATGGTCGACAATAATAATATTCTCTATGGACCGGGAGCACCAATGAGTGTCTGAATGTTTGAGCGTCATCAACCTTTGTGACCACCCTGAACCTTGCTGATTCTTTAATACAGATTGGGGAAGATGGGAAATAAACCATCTTTCCAAGAAAGGAGTTCAACACATAAGGACACCTCCTTTCCTCATTGTGCGAGTGTGAAAAGAGTGTAGGATATCCCCTAGTAATGTAGGCACCGGGTTGCATGATATGAAGATTTTAATGGAGTTCACATCTATGAGTTGGTCAAGATTTGGAAACAAAACCATCCCATAGATGAGGAGAGCCAAAATATCCTCAAAGGCTTGCAAATCCAAGGAGTTCCAACAATTTTGGGCTTTCTCGAACAAGAACTTTGCTGGGAAACCTTTGACACCACTCCTTGTTTCCCAATGAGTTGTGACATCAGATGAGTGCAAGTGTAGAGCTTGAGCAATCTCTTCTGGCTTTGGGTTTCTTTCCGTACTGTTGAAAGGTAGTTGATTGAGAATGGGAGTCCTCAAGATTCGGGAGAATTCTTCCAAAGTAGGCACAAGTTGATAGTCGGGAAATGTGAAGCAATGGTGTAAAGGATCAAAGAACTGAAAGAGCACCTTCATCATGTCCTCATTTGTGTTGGAGGTGACCAAGTTGAGTAGGCGACCATGTCTCTCGGTGAATGGAGAGTTTTTTGGAATCCTTGAAGCTAGCTCCTTAAGTTGTGGAGGGATCCTTACAAGATTGACTTGAATAGTTTTCCTGCGAAGTGAATCCATATCCTACAAAATAAGAACAAAGATGAATCCCAAAATCCTTAAAATGGTTAGTGAATGTGTATGATGTTCATGATGTTCATGATGTTATGTACAAGTATGTATATGTGTTGTACCCCAAAATTTTCCCTCCCATTTTTCATAGAAAGCACAACCCTAGGGTTTCTCAAATATTCAAGTTGACTCAGGAATCTATCAGACAGATTTTCTCCTGTGGCAGTAAACCAACAATTAGGGTTTTTCTTGCAATTCTCAAAAGAAATGAATTCTCAAAGATCCAATTGGATTTCACATGTTTTCATGCTTTCTCGAGATTACTGAAAAGACAATGTTTTTTCTCAAGGTTAACCAGATGATTTGTGTCTTCTAAAACATTTGCTTGTTTAGGAAATGGAATAGACAGTGCGTGTTTGTTTGGAATGCAGTTGCAAGATTACAGGATTATTGGAATTTAAGTTATCAGATTGGAGTATTTTGTTTCATTTATCTTGATTGGGAATCTTTAAGATTTAGTTAAGATGCAAAGAGAAAATTGCGAGTTATTGACAGTAAAGGGTTTTAATGGACAACAAAATATCTCATAAGACTTTCTCCATTTATTTCAAAAGTTGTTACAAAACAATTTATTATTTAAATACTTTAGGTTTTACAACTTATCGTATTTGAAAATAAATTAGTACAACTATTGGTTACAATACAATAATGTCTCTCTCTAAATTACAAAGAAAAGAAAATGAATCTATGTTTAAGGTTGACTGAGGTTCCTTTGCTTCCATGCTCGCCACAGAGTCTCTTGCTTTCCCTGATTTGTCCTCTCCATTGAGCTCACATGAAAATGAAAGACAGAAGAAAAAGTTAGTACAAATTAATTGGACATGAGCAAGAATTTTCAAAAGAAAGAAAAGTGTTCATCATTAAAGTTTCCAATTTGGAATTAGAAGGCTATTTTTTAATTCATCACATTTTTATTTTCTCTATTTGCAAATCACAAGAGAATTATTCTTCTCGGTTCACAAAAAGAAGAAATAAGAAATGCAAGCAAGATGTCCAAACAAAACAAATGCAGCAAACTTATCCAAACAAACATAATAATACAAACTGAATGCAAGAAAGCTGCACAAGCTAGGCAACAAACAACAAAGCTGTCCAAACAGCATAAACTAGACAGCAGCGCATCACCAAACAAACAGCAGCATGGCAATACAAATGCAAGCAGGCAGCAAAGAAGTATAACAATATGGTAAACTAAGTTAAACAAGCAAGAGGCTTGTTCAATAGCCATTTCATCATTTTCCATTTATTGCAAACTTTTCAAAAAAAGGTAAAAGAGAAATTGACTCTTAGGGTCATTGAGAGAGAAGAGAGGAAAGAAGTCACCTAGGGATGCACAGCCCTGCTGCCCTGCTGTCACAATTGCATAAGAGTTGCTAGAAAACAAAAACTGCAAGGAAAAGAGCATAAGAACAATATGCCAAAGTATTCAAAATTTGGTGGTTTTCCCACCATTTTGAATAGAAATTCAACCAAAGCAACATCAATATAACAGTAAGAAAAAGGCTGAAGCAAGGGAGAGAGAGAAAACATTTTATCAAAATCCAAAAAAAACTGTCAAAGCCTCCAAGCATCAAAATTGTCAAACAGTTCAAAACCAAATGGCCTCAAACCATCAAACAAAACCTGCTGAAACATCAAACTAAACCTGTCAAAGCCAAAAAAAACTCTTCAAACCTGTCAAACAAGTTCAAACCAAAAAATCCCAAACTGTCAAACCCAAACTCATCCAAACCAAAACAGTTCAAACCAAAAGCCAAATATCCCAAGCCATCCTCAAACAGCCAGAACCATCATCAAGCCAAACTGACAAAATCTCAACACAAATCAAAAACCTGAAAAAACATACTAAGCTAAATATCAACAACAGTTGACACAAGCCTCAGAAGCCATCAGTAAACTGTCAAGTTTTAAAAGAAACCACTTGCAAACTGTAACCAAATCCATAAGAAACTGTCAAACCATAAACATATCCAAAACCAAAACCAAAGGAAAACAAACTGTCAAGACTTCCAAAGCCTCAAACAAAAACCTTCAAACTATCAACAAAACCACTACCATCAAAACTCTCAAAAGAATCAAATCAACAACCAACCAAAAAATCACAAGAAATTGTCCAACCATCTCAATACCATCAAACCTCCAAAAATTGTCAAAAACATTTCAAACTCAAAAAACCAGAAAAAACTCTCAAGTCAAAAGAATACTGTCAAGAAAAACCATAAGCCAAATACCTAAAACCACAAAAATCACCAAACTTGTCAAACCAGTAACACCATCCCAAAAGCCTAGAGTTATTTTCAAAACAGTAACAACCTCAAAAATACCAAAAACATATCCAAAAACCTGTAACATAATCACCATCAACAAAACCTGTCACAATCCATAACCAAAGACTTACAACAACATCCAATAATCAAAAGCACAGTAACATCATCCCAGATAACCAACATCATCAAAAAAACAACAAAGTTTCAAACTGATAGAACAACATATCCAGTCACAAAATCTAGAAAAACAGCATCATCATCGCTCAACAAGGAAAATAGGAGAAGGTTACCAGAAAAGAGTACCTTCAATCTTCATTTCTTCACCCCGTCTCCGGCCACCAAGGAGCGTCACTTCTCTCAATCTCACTATCCTTTTCCATTTCATAAAAATTCCAAACAGGTATGACTACTTCACCTTCCTTATAAGCCATTTCCCGCATCTCAATGGATAATAGAGTAGATTAACAGAAAAAACGTAACAAGACAAAACAAATAACAAAATCGTTCAAAGCTTTAAATGAAACAGAATCTCACCCTTTTCAAAGAAAAACCATTAGAGCTTGGTTAGGAGGTGAGAGAGAGAGAGAGAGAGAGAGAGAGAGAGAGAGAGAGAGAGAGCTCTGGCAACGGAAGGTTGAGGGGAAGATCAGATAAGCACAAATTTCAAACCTCTTAGACAAATTCATTTCAAAACTTAGGGTTTCCAAAATGGCGCAAATCATGGTGAGATAGAGCAAGAGAGTGATTTGTTCAGGAAATTAGGAAGAGGTGAGTGATAAGGTGAGAGGATGAACGAAAGTAGAAGAGTTTGGATGAACGAGGACGAACGGCGCTGCTGTGAACGAAAGGGGTTCCAAGAACCCTAATTCGATTTCCACCTCTAATCAACACCTAACATAGCTTAAGAAACATTGGGCCTGTTTTTTTTTGTTAAAACTCCTAAAGCCCATGCGCGTTTGTTATCCCACCCCCCATCTGGCTTGTTTTATTAACAACAATAGCATACATTGGTTTGGGCCTCACCCCAAATCAATTTTCTTAAAGCCCATATTACTTCTTTCTTTTTCATTTGTTCTTCTTCCTATATTTTATTTATTAACAAATTTACTAATATAATTTAAAATATTTTATTAAACTGATTTAAGTTTTTTTTTGTAAATTAATTTTTATCATTTGGTTTCTTTTTAATTTTTGCTTTAATTTTAATTGACATGATAAAACACCAAAAACAATAAATTAGTTTAGTTTCTTTCTTTAAATTTACACAATTAATAAAATACAAAAACAAAAATAATAATAAGATTTTTAATTTAAATCATTTTCTTTTTAGAATAGGTTTTATTTTTCTCTTTTCAAGTAAATACATTTCATTTCATACTTTGTTGATTTTATTTTCATAAATTGCCATAGCTTTATATTAAATTGCACAAAAATTTGATTTGGTTGTATTGTTTGATATTTGGACATTGCTATTCATCCCCATTTGTAACAATTGTACCCCCACTCCCGGACATTCTGTAATAGCATAGAATTTCAATTCCGGCAATTTACTGTTTTCCATATACTGTATAGTAACTAGGCATGTATGGCAAGATTCAAAAATCAATCGCTAGATGACCTAATCAAAGAATAAATAACTTGAAACCAACACACTTTTTCACACGCGCACCTCTAGGGTAACCTCGCTCCTTGCCTCGGAAATACAATCATGTCCCTCGAATATGAGACACTCTAGCAATGACCTTTCTATAAAAAAGATCGTAGTCCCTCGATGACCCTCGATGTTGCCTTTGATTAAAACGATCTCGTCCCTTACAAAAATTGCTAAAGCGTCTCACAAGTTACCTTCAATGATTGTAAAATTGACCCGTGCTTGTCCCTTCACATCCAACGGTGGGGCTTCTTACCAAATCAATGGTAAGATAGCACCATTAAAAGGAAGAAGAAAAGAACAACTTAAGACTTTTCGAGTAGATAGATTCGCTCTTAGTTACCCACTTGCTCATGTTAAAAAATCTTTACACCTACACCTCCATTTCAAAACATTTTCAAAAGAAAAAATGTTTTGTATACGTTCTTATAGAGACGAGAACCATTGCAAAACCTCTTTTCAAAACACTTTTCGAAACACGATTCACAAACACATCTTTGAACCACTTTTCGAAACAAAACTTTGTATACGTTCTTATAGAGACGAGAACCATTACAAAGAGATTTTTCAAAATACTTTCAAAGCCCACACCACAAGCACACAATCAAACAAAAGCAAGTGATCTAAACGAGTAACTAAGAGCCCATGGAAAACCATGGATGAAAAGGGTTCTAATACCTTCCCTTTTCATAATCTACCCCCTGAACCCGAGAAAATTCTCGAAAGGTCTTTCCTGTGCTTTTTCAACTTTCCTTTTGGATAAAATAAAAGTCGGTGGCGACTCTTGCTAACCGCACAAGTGCGAACGAAACGCAAAACATCAAGTCAGTTCTCCCACCGTATCACAAAACTGGCGACTCTGCTGGGGATTGGTTTTAAAAGTGGGGTTACCTTAGGGTTTTAGATCACCTTTACATGCTTATCTTGATTGACTTGTTTGCTTTACACTTTGATTCTATTGTTTGGGTTTGAATCCTCTACCTAGATTTGGGAAAGATTCATAGGTAAATAGCAATATGTTGTGGAAACTGTGCAGGGTATACCGACATGGTCTAATCAATAGCTATGTTAGTGTGACATATTCGTGGGTACCGGTAGCCTTTGAGTCAATCAAAGAGAATACGGGGCCACTGAGTGATGTCATGAAGCACTAACGAACTTTTAGAACCTTTACTTGACCAACTTGGCCTTTTAGGATGTAGTGAGATGACCGGCTTTGGTGCAGTCCGAAGTTGGTAGATACTCGATACTACACTCATTGAGGGTTGTTTCCTTGGAATATTTCGGTCGCCGGTAAGAGGCTGAATTGAAACAATGAACGAGGAAACAATCCAGTGATATTGAGCTCCTTAGAACCCGGTTACTATTTCTAGGACAGGTTGAGCCAACTAAACTTCAAGAGGGTACTTACCTATGAAACCCCATGCAAGCCTAAACTAGGAATTTGTGTGATTTGCTTGTACATACATACTTGTGCATAACATTATGAACATCATGAAGCATCATATGCATCCACTAACCATTTCAAGGATTTTTGGAAGTTCATCTTTGTTCCTGTTTTGTAGGCTATGGATTCACTTCGCAGGAAAACTATCCAAGTCAACCTTGTAAGAATTCCTCCACAACTCAAGGAGCTAGCTTCAAGGATTCTTGAGAACTCTCTATTTACCGAGAGGCATGGTCGTCTTCTCAACTTGGTAAACTCCAACACAGAAGAAGATATGGTGAAAGTTCTTTTCCAGTTCTTTGACCCTTTGCATCACTGCTTCACATTTCCTGACTACCAGCTGGTGCCTACTTTGGAGTAATTTTCTCAACTCTTGAGGATTCCTATTCTCAATCAACTACCCTTCAATGGTATGAAAAGAGATCCAAATCCAGAATATGTTGCTCAAGCCCTATACTTGCAACCATCAGATGTCACAACACATTGAGAAACTAGAAGTGGTGTCAAAGGCTTCTTGGAAAAGTTCCTGTTTGAGAAGGCCCAAAGCTGCTGGAATTCCTTGGACTTACAAGCTTTTGAGGAGATCGTAGCTCTTCTCCTCTATGGGATGGTCTTGTTCCCAAACCCTGACCAGCTTATAGATGTAAATGCTGTCAAGATTTTCATGTCTCGGAACCCGGTGCCTATATTTCTTGGGGATATCCTCCACTCTTTTCACACTCGAACAATGAGGAAAAAAGGTGTTCTCATGTGTTGCACTCATCTTCTGGAAAGATGGTTTATTTCTCATCTTCCCCAATCAGTCTTGAAGAATGAGCAAGGTTTTAGGTGGTCACAACGATTGATGACTCTTACACATTCAGATATTCATTGGTGTTCTCGAACCAAAGAGAATGTTATCACCGTCGACCGTTATGGGGAATTCCCTAATGTCCCTCTACTTGGCATTAGGGGAGGCATCACCTACAACCCCTGCTTGGCTCTAAGGCAGTTTGGCTATGCTCGAAGGGATGGCCCACATGACATGCTGATTCAAGGCTTGGTTTTTGACTTCGACAACGACAATCAAGGACTCTGACAAAGGTTCATCCTAGCTTGGAGGATGCCTAACAAGGTAGATAGTAAAACCTTGGGACACAAGAATTCCATCCCCCTTGAGCCTTACCTTAAGTGGGTGCGAACCCGCGCCCAAAGTCTTATGATGCCTTACCCCTCCATTCTCCCAGTGATTATAGAGCTTGTTAAGGAAGGAGAGGTTCCATACACCCTCCTACATCCTGACATGCCAACATCACTCGAAGATCTACAAAGGAGTTGGATACAGATCAAGGGAGAATACGATACTTTTGAAGCCCAATTCTATGCAAGCGAGAAGAAGGTTTTAGAACTCACTCGGTTACTTCACAAAGAGAAGACTCTCAACACCTACATTGCGCCAAAGAGGATGCGCAATGTCTTTTTACCTTAGAATTTTGTATTATTTTGCCCAAGGGGCATTGATGTACTAACAAATTCTATCTTATTAATATGACGTGTGTTTCTTTTTTGTTTAAAACAAATTTGAATTTCTGAATCCTTGAAAGCATTACATGAATACATATCATTCATCATATGCATAAACAGGTCTTTGCAAGAAGTTTCCTCATCCCTCTGCTGTTTATTTCAGCAACATGGATCTTGAACAAACGGTTAACGACTTACAAGCTCAGAATTCACAATTTCAGCAGCTACTCTTGACCTTGGCTAAGGGGCGGGAGGAGCTCAAGACTCTTCTAGAGAAGGGAAAAGAGAAAAATAAGAAGAAGCGAGTTGGCGTGGCTACCATGGGCAGAAGGTTTGAAGGACAAGCCAGAAGGGCCTTGGAATTTCCATCAACCTCTGAGGAAGGGGAAGGAAAAGGTAAAGAGACTGCAGTGCCTTCTGATTCTGAAGTAGAAGAAGAGGAGGAAGAGGACTACTCTGAACAACAATACCCTCCGACCGATGACAAATACAAAAACTTGGAAGAGCGTCTAACTGCTATGGAAGTACAGAGAGTACCAGGGCTGGACTTTGAGGAGTTAGGGCTGGTATCTGGAATAGTAATCCCTCTGAAGTTTAAGGTGCCACTATTTGCCAAGTACGACGGGGTGTCTTGTCCCAAGATGAACCTATGATCTTATGTCATGAAAATTCAACCATATTCTTCTGACAAAGACTTGTGGGTTCACTTTTTCCAGGATAAGTTGTCAGGAACACAACTTGATTGGTTCTACCAGTTGGAGAGGTCTGATGTGCATAATTGGGAAGATTTGGCAGCCGCCTTCTATAAATAGTATCAATACAACACCGACTTGGCACCAACCCGTACTCAGCTACAGAGTATGGCTATGGCTACCAATGAGGGCTTCAAAGACTACACCCAAAAGTGGAGGGACTTAGCTGGAAGGGTGCAACCACCATTGTCAAAAAGAGAGCTAGTGGACATGTTCCTGGGTACCCTGTCAGGTCCTTTCTTCAATCACCTGATTAGAAGTTCGTTCGTTGGGTTCACTGATTTGATTCTAACCGGAGAAAGAGTGGAGGCCGGTATAAAAAGCGGGAAAATTCAAAAAGATGCATCTACTTCTGCTGCCATCAGAAAACCTTTCACGGGAAAGAAGGAAGTGTCAACTGTCTACTCTCAGAGGGGTCAAGGAAGAGTCGAGCGCCAGCCAGCGGTGGGGGCTGTTATGATTCAGAAGTCTGCATCAGACCAGCCTAGAAACAATCAGCCAAGGAATGATCAGCCTAGAAACAATCAGCAAAGGGTGGAAAGGCCTGTAAGGAAATTCACCAAGATAAACATGACCCCTGCTCAAGTCCTACCACATCTCCTAAAGTTGAACTTTGCCATGCTGAAAGAGGCCCCTAAAAATCCTAACACTGCTTCTCCATATTACCATCCGAATTCCAGGTGCACTTACCATTCAGAGAGCCCAGGGCACGACACTGACAATTGTTGGGCCCTGAAGAATAAAATTCAGGATTTGATAGATGCTAAAGAAGTTGAATTCGACGCACCTGAAAAACCCAATGTTATCTATGCTCCAATGCCAAGGCACGGTGTTGTACCCCAAAATTTTCCCTCTCATTCTATCAACTTTTCTCATCACAAGGCTCTTGGAACTCAAGATCAAGCTAGGGTTTGCTTTGCTCAAGATATCTCCTTGCACTGTTGACCTAAATTAGGGTTTGAGTTTGCACAGGGTTTTATTGACTTACAATGCCCAAAGTGACTTTCATACTTCATGTTGGACTCATAAGTTTATCCATACCAATTTTCAAGCCTTGAATCAAATTTTTGCCGAGTCAATTGGACAGTTGACCTAGAAATCAACTGTATTGGGGAAAAAGTCAACTGTGGCCAATTTACAGTCAAACCTCATGAAATTTTACCCACATCAACATTATGAACTCATATGAACCATTTGATCAAGTTTGGACCACAATTCCACAAGAAATTTAATCAGATCACCAAAAGGGCAAAATGGTCATTTTTAGGGTTTTGGCTGTACAAGGCAATTTCTGACTTTTTGACCTAGCCAATGGCAAATTAGGCTCAACCATGGACTCAAGGACTCAATGGAATCATCTTGACATATTCAACAAGTTCAAAAGATCTCAAATACATGGGATTGACAGATGAAATTTTCAGTCAATTGATCAAAATTTGACTGTACACTGAAAAGTCAAACTTTGACTTTTTGGTCAAAATCAAGTGCCAAGGGTCATTTTTCATCAAGATGTGTCAAATTATGAAACTTGTTCATCAAGAAACCCAAAATTGCATATTAGGGTTTGAAATTGAAAAATTTTATAACTTAGAATTTTTCTAAGTTATGAAATTTTCTTAATTTTTCCTAACTTTGTCCCACATTTTCACCAAGATGCAAATGGATTCAAACAAAACTTACAACATGAAAGTTTTAGTACTCCACAAAGTCTACAACTTTTATTCAAAAAGTTTTCTCAAAATAATCTTGGATCTCAAGTTATGATTTTTGGAACAAGGGTACCTAAAACTTTTAACTTAGTGAAATTTTGCCCTAGTTTAGGCAGGATTTTGACCTATCTTCTTGGCCATTTTTCACATAGTTCCACTTGGAGTCTCAAGTTTCATTTCAAATATGGATTATAGAGCATGTTGCAAGATTTCCAAATTGTCCAATAACTCCTCAAACACATTTGTGGTTAGGGATAATCGAATGCTTGAAGTTGGCAAAAACTCACTTTGTATCCATGGCAAATTCATGTTCACTCAAGTGGCATTTTCAAACCAGCATGCCTTGTACTAGTTTGCACGCCTCTAAACCACTTCACACTCCTTAATTAAATGAAAATCCATCAGTCTAAGCTTTTGTTTTGGTCATTTGGATATTGTACACAAGATAAGGCCTTAAGTAGAAAAAGGCAAATTCCCATTTTTACAAAAGTGTGCTTTATGTCAAACCATGATCTTTGAGCATAGGGCCAAGATCTCAGAAGACAAATCAAATCCACAAATTGCAGGGACCAAGAGGATTGTATGCAGCATATTTGATGGCTTGTACATGCCTGTAATGACAACTTCCACTTTCTTACTTCCAAAACAAGAAATTGTCCAAACACTTGAGAACTTGAAAACCAGTCAATGGTAGCTTACACAAACATTTCAAACAACTTTCACACAACCCTTTGAGAAAGAAACACGAGTGCTTGAGCCCCAAAACCTCCCATAACCAGAAACCACACTTCTTTGGCAAAACAGGGCAGGTGCTGCAACTTGAGTTCTCCAGCTCATTTGGCTCGTGCGTTTTGCCCCATTTTGCTTTAAACACCTTCCATCCAACTCACTCAAGCTATCCCAAACACCAAAAGCCAATTGTAACTCCATTTACAGTGTTCACCGTTTTCATTTCAAGCTTGTGCAGGTTGAGTTCTATAGGTTGATTCAAGGACTTTCAAGGCAAGCTAGTTATTGGAAAAGGACAAGTGAAGTTCAGGCAAGCTACCAGACATCTCAAAACTTGTTGAGAAGCACTGCATTGCCCTACACGAATCCAACTGAAACATGTTTTTCCTCACTTTCTATCTCTCTATTTAGGAACATTTAGCCTTAGGCTTGTGAATAAAAAATGTAGTATTCAATGCCATTATGCTGTACATATGCTCAGTTTTCATTTATATTAAGTGTGCTAGGAGAATTTCATCCATGAACATGCTAAAAAAACTAGGTCAGATTTTGGGGCTAGATAAATTCTCTCTGGTCTTTGAGAGTTAGGATTAGTTGTTTATATGGTTGGAATCGTCTTGAAATTCTCTACAAGTTTGATGTTGTGAGTTTTGGCAAAAGATCACGTATGCAGGATGTCCAAGTTTGTATAACAGGCGCACATTTTTTCAAAATGCTGGAGGTTGAAGATGAAGATCTGGGATGGGTTTGGCATGTTTGCTTTTGACACCCTCTTTTCCATTTTTGCACCCCCTGGCCCAATTTCTTGAATAATTATATTTTTGCATTTTTGTTTTCTTTTTTGACTTTGTTTATTTATTTCCAAATATAATAAATGCTCAAAAAATATTTTCATAATTTTTTTTATTTATTTGGCATTTTATTTTAATTTTTTCTAACATTAAGAGCATTTAAATATTATTTTATATTATTAAGACTTGAAAAACATTTACAATTTATACTTTTATTTTTATTTCTTATTTTATTCCCACTGAAAATATTATTAGAAATATAATTTATTTTTGTACATTTTTTATTTTATATTGTGTAAGTCTCAGAGTGCCTAAGAGGGGGGGGTGAATTAGGTCTTATAAAAATTTATTCGGTTTTATGAGAATGCTTGGTAGTAATTTTGGTTAAGTGTTTGAAGGTTTTGTTTAAATCTTTATCTTTTCCTGATTATGGTGATGAAAGCGATAAATGCGGAAAAGTAAAGAACACAGTGATATATCCTGGTTCCCCTCACAATCCGAGAGTACTCCAGTCCCCTTTCCAACACGAAAGAGATTTCACTATAGTTAGAATGATTGTACAGCCTATGCTTACTATCTAACCTATAGGGTGATCAAAGGTTCTTAACACCTTTAAGACCAAACAAACACTAATGTGAATGAAGAACAATCCTCTTCAAATCACAACACTTACTTCCAACAATCCTGGATAGTAAGGGAAAATCTTTAAGTAATACAATGATTTAGTTTGAAGTATATGGAGAGCTTTATCAATATTCAATTGATCTTCTTCTTCAAGATAAAAACAATTCTCAACAATGTATATAAATGTTCACAATGTATGAATGAAACTTGTAATGATAATGAAAGTGTATATGGCAAGTTTCACAAAATTATGAACACATGAAAGTTTAAATTCAAATGAGAGTGAATGAGAAAATTGTTAATGAAGAAGTATATTTGTTAATTTGAAAATTGAAGCATTGAATATTGTTTGAAATAAGAAAATATGCATTTTATAAAGTTACAAGAACCTCTTCATTCATGCCAATTCATATGAAAAGTTGCAATGCATTCATGAAAAGATACCACTTGAAAAATGTTCAAAAAACAAAGTAAAAGCTGCATTGGTTCGCTAGGAACCGGTTCCGACACTGACAGAACCCGATTCTTAGTGAACGTTATAAGTTGGAATTCAAATTTATCACGCAGGAACCGTTTCCCCTATTGGTACAACCCGGTTCCTGGTACAAAATCCAGGGACATGTTTTTTGAGAAAATCTGGAACCCGGTTCCCTGTTAGGGAGGAACCCGTTCCTAAAGGATTATTTTCAAAAATACTTTTTGAAAGATATTTCAAACAAAGTTTTTCTTGATGTTAAAGTTATGGAATATGTATATGTTGATGAATGCATATTGTGAACATCTATATTCAATATTTTAAGAATTATTTATACCATATTGATATTTGATGATTCTTTAATAATTCTTCAATAATCTTCAATAATCTTCAAGACTTTTATTTGATGTTGATAAGCTTTTTGCACATCCTTTAAATGTTGATGTCCATGTTGTCTTCATCAAAACACATGTTTTAAATATGACTTGAGAAGCTTGCAATTACATTCTCCCCCTTTTTGATGATGACAACCAAGTCTTGAAAATGATTTCTTGAAATGTTTTATGTTGTTTTGTGTAGCAAACATGTTGAGCAAATGCAAGGCTCCCCCTAAATTGTATGCTCCCCCTAAGTCTATGATTCTTTGAATTTTGGAGAGAGTTTGATATTTATTTGGGCCTGCAATTTCTTTGAAATAAAACAACACACATGCATATTCTTCTCCCCCTTTGTTAACATCAAAAAGGATGGGGAAAAATAGTGAAATAGATACATATAAAAATTAAGACGTGCATAAAAAGAGAAACATTAGATATCACCTTCATCCAAAATATCAAGTTCTCTTCGGATTTTGAAGAAAGGTTCTCGAGTAAGCGGTTTAGTGAAGATATCTGCGAGTTGGTTATGAGTATCCACAAAAGTGACTTCGACATCTCCTTTAAGTACATGATCACGGAGAAAATGATGTTGAATATATATATGTTTGGTTCTTGAATGCATGAACGGATTCTTTGTAATATTGATAGCACTTGTATTGTCGCATCGAAGAGGAATGCATCCGAGATCAAGTCCGTAATCACGGAGTTGTTGCTTGAGCCAAAGAATTTGTGCACAACAACTACCCGCTGCTATGTATTCTGCTTCGGCCGTGCTAAGAGCAACACATGCTTGCTTTTTACAAGCCCATGATACTAATGCATTTCCAATAATATGACAAGTACCACTTGTGCTTTTACGATCAGTTTTACAACCTGCATAATCCGCGTCAGAATAACCAATTAAAGTGTAAGTACTACCTTTTGGATACCATAGGCCGACATTGATTGTTCCTTTAAGATACTTCATGATCCTTTTAACTGCCATGAGGTGTGATTCCTTTGGATTTGCTTGAAAGCGAGCGCAAAGACAAACACTAAACATGATGTCAGGACGGCTTGCCATCAAGTATAATAAATAACCAATCATACCTCTGTACTTTGTAATATCAATTGGAGTACCAGATTCATCTTGATCAACATATGTACCGGAGCCCATTGGAGTGTTCATGGCTTTAAAATTGTCCATATCAAACTTTTTCAATAATTCTTTGCAATACTTAGATTGGTTGATGAAGATTCCATCTTCTAGTTGCTTAATTTGTAGTCCAAGAAAGTAGTTCATCTTTCCCATCATAGACATCTCGAATTCTCCTTGCATCATCAATGAGAATTCCTCACACATTTCTTTGTTAGTCGATCCAAAAATGATATCATCAACATAGACTTGAACCAATAAAGTGTTACTTTGGATTTTCTTAATGAACAAGGTTTTATCAACCTTACCCTTTTCGAAACCTTTTTCACACAAAAAATTGCTAAGTCTATCATACCATGCTCTTGGTGCTTGCTTTAAGCCATAAAGAGCCTTTCTCAACTTAAAGACATGTGAAGGATGTTTGAAGTCTTCAAATCCCGGGGGTTGTTTGAAATAGACTTCTTCATTGATGTATCCATTCAAGAATGCGCTTTTGACGTCCATTTGAAAAAGCTGAAAATTTAATGAACAAGCATAAGCAAGTAAAAGACGTATAGCTTCTAACCTTGCAACCGGAGCAAATGTTTCTTCAAAGTCGATTTCTTCCTCTTGATTGTAACCTTGGGCAACTAACCTTGCTTTGTTTCGAACAATTAGACCATTCTCATCAAGTTTGTTCTTAAACACCCATCGGGTACCTATGATGTGTTTACCACTTGGTCTAGGAACAAGTTCCCAAACTTGATTTCTCTCGAATTGATTTAATTCTTCTTGCATAGCAATAATCCATTGATCATCTCCTAAGGCTTCATCAACTTTGGTAGGTTCAATTTGAGAAACAAACGCCATGTTTAAGCAAGCATCTTTTAGATTCAATCTTGTTGATACTCCTTGGCTAATGTCACCAATAATTTTGTCAATAGGATGGTCTCTATGAGTTCTCCATTCTTTTGGTAGATCATTGGTGTTTGAATCTTGTTGAACAATGTTTTCTGAATTTTCCGGTGATTTCTTAATTTGATCAAATGAAAGATCTTCCGGGGGTAAATCTATAGGATCATCATCATCACAAACAACTACTTCCTCCTTGGAGGGTTAGTTTCATCAAAAGATACATGCATAGATTCTTCAATAGTTAAAGTTCTTTTATTATAAATTCTATATGCTTTACTAGAAAGCGAATAACCAAGAAATATACCTTCGTCGGATTTCTCGTCAAACTTACCGAGATTATCCTTGTCATTGTTAAGAACAAAGCACTTGCATCCAAAAATGTAGAAGTGAGCAATATTTGGCTTTCTTCCTTTGAAGAGTTCATATGGAGTCTTCTTTATTATAGGTCTAATGATAACTCGATTTCCAACATAACATGTCATACTAACCGCATCCGCCCAAAAATATTTAGGAAGATTTGCATCGCTAAGCATTGTTCTTGCAAGTTCCACTAGAAACCTATTCTTTCTTTCAACTACTCCATTTTGTTGTGGAGTTCTAGGTGCTGAAAAATTATGAGAGATACCATGTTCTTCACAAAATTCTTCAAATTGAGCATTTTGGAATTCTCCACCATGATCACTTCTTATGGATACAATCTTTAGTGATTTTTCATTTTGGATTTGCTTAGCATACTTCTTAAAGGCTTTGAAAGCATCACTTTTCTGCACAAGAAACAAAGTCCAAGAATATCTAGAAAAATCATCAATAATGACTAAAGCGTATACATTAGCTCCGAAGCTTTTTGTTCTTGATGGACCAAAGACATCCATGTGTAACAATTGTAGTGGTCTTGTAGTAGACACCACATTCTTAGATTTGAAAGTTGTTTTGGTCTGTTTTCCCTTTTGGCATGCATTACATAATTTGTCCTTGATGAACTTCATCTTTGGTAGACCAATAACTAAGTCATGCTTAACCAATTTGTTCAAGTGCTCCATGTGAATGTGAGCGATCCTCTTGTGCCATAACCAAGCGTCATTGTTGTTTACCATAAGACATTGTACCTTTAGAGACAAATCATCTAAAGTAATCATAAAAATATTGTTAGTTCTTATACCTTTGAGTTTTACCTCATTGGTTGCCTCATCCATAATGAGACATTCATCTTTGTTGAATTTGATCTTGAACCCTCTATCACAAAGTTGACTTATGCTAAGAAGATTGTGCTTTAATCCTTCAACATAGAGAACATCCTCAATTTGAATGGATGGAGGTGTGCCAACTATTCCAACGCCAAGAATCTTTCCTTTGGTGTTGTCTCCATAGGTGACATACCCTTTGGCTTTATGTACTAGATATGAAAATTGGTGTACATCTCCTGTCATATGCTTTGAACATCCACTATCAAGATACCAAACATTTGATGTGGATTTCAATCATACCTACACAAACAAATTATTCTTTGTTAGGTACCCAAGTTGCCTTGGGTCCTTCATAGTTAGTTCCCTTTTTCACCCACACATAATACCCACTTGCTATACTAAAGTTTCTAACATAGCAAGCATTAGGTGTATGGCCTTTAATACCACAATAAAAACAAGTAGGTTCAAAGTTACTTCTATATCTAGAAGGATAAGATTTCTTCTTAGGAAATGTTTTCTTTTTCGATACATTAGCCTTTTTCTTTTGATGATTATGAACAACTTGCTTCTTTTCTACTTTCTTGGGATTGGAACTATTACTAGCCTTTACAAAAACAGTGGAATTGTTACTTGGTTTCTTAGAATTCACATAACCAAGACCCCTTTTATCATTCGGATAACGTTGTTGGCTTAGTAATCCTTCCAATCCTATTTGTCCTTTTTCATATCGTTCAATGATTCTTTTCAATTGAACAATTTGAAAGACATTTGATTCACACTTGGAGCATGCAAAGTTTTCTTTTTCTTTAATAAAATTTTGTTTTTGAAGATCAAAATCTTTAGTCATGGTGTCAATTTTTTCTAAACAACTTAGAAGTTCTTTTTCTTGATTTGACACCTTTTTGTATAAACTTTTGCATTCTTTCAAGAGTTCATCAATAGCATCTTGAACATCATCATCAAAAAGATTAAATTCATTACTAACCTCTTCTTCATTGTCGAAGTGATGTGAAGCCATTAATGCTAGATTTGCACATTCCTCTCTTTCCGAATCGGATGAAGAACTTATCTCATTATCTTCCCATGCAACATAAGTTTTTTTGTTCTTGAACTCCTTTTTGCCTTTGAATCCATTTTTCTTGGAGAGTTTTGGACAATCCGGCTTTATGTGACCTTGCTTTCCACATTCATAACATGTGACATCTTGTGTTGATGTGGAGGCTTCTTTATCTTTATGATTATAAAATTTCTTCCTCTTGACAAAGTTAGCATTATGAAGATTATTTTTATGACCAAAATATTTTCCTAACCTTTTTACAAGAAGCAAGAAGTTTTCATCTTCCTCTGATGCATCTTTATCTTGACTTTCTTTTGAATCAACTTTCAAAGCAATGCCTTTGGATTTCTTCTCTAAATTTTCATGTTTTTCAAGTCTACCGAGTTCCGTTTCATATTCTTGAAGTTTGCCAAATAATGTAGCGGAAGTCATTGCGGAGAGACTCTTCTTTTCCGAGATTGCCGTTACCTTTGGTTGCCATTCCCTAGTCAATGATCTAAGGATTTTCAAGTTGAGTTCATCATTTGTCAAGGTTTTACCAAGAGCATTTAAGTGATTTGTCAAATGCACAAATCTCTTTTGTAAGTCAAGAATGGATTCTCCGGGCTGCATTCTAAATAGTTCATATTCTTGACTCAAGGTATTTAGCCTTGATATTTTTACTTCATTCGTTCCTTCATGAGTTTGAACCAGGGTATCCCATATTTATTTTGCTGTCTTGCAGTTCGAGACACGGAAAAATTCGTCCATACTGAGTGCACCTTGAAGAAGGTTTATTGCCTTTTTGTCATAGAGAACTTTCTTTTTATCATCGTCGTCCCATGCAGTTTTGGGTTTTACAGAACCAATGCCATTGATTACTGATATTGGGATAAATGGACCATTTTCAACAGCATCCCATACTTCCTCTCCTTGTGCTTCTAAATACGCCTTCATGCATATTTTCCAGAAGTCAAAATATTCACCACATAATAGAGGAGGCTTGTTGTTACTACCACCATCTCTGAAAACTGGTTGATGATTTGCGGAAGCCATTCTGAATCTTTAGGAACAAGTTACCTATAACTTGCTCTGATGCCAATTGTAAGTCTCAGAGTGCCTAAGAGGGGGGGGGGGGGGGGGGGGTGAATTAGGTCTTATAAAAATTTATTCGGTTTTATGAGAATGTTTGGTAGTAATTTTGGTTAAGTGTTTGAAGGTTTTGTTTAAATCTTTATCTTTTCCTGATTATGGTGATGAAAGCGATAAATGCGGAAAAGTAAAGAACACGGTGATATATCCTGGTTCCCCTCACAATCCGAGAGTACTCCAGTCCCCTTTCCAACACGAAAGAGATTTCATTATAGTTAGAATGATTGTACAACCTATGCTTACTATCTAACCTATAGGGTGATCAAAGGTTCTTAACACCTTTAAGACCAAACAAACACTAATGTGAATGAAGAACAATCCTCTTCAAATCACAACACTTACTTCCAACAATCCTGGATAGTAAGGGAGAATCTTTAAGTAATACAATGATTTAGTTTGAAGTATATGGAGATCTTTATCAATCTTCAATTGATCTTCTTCTTCAAGATAAAAACAATTCTCAACAATGTATATAAATGTTCACAATGTATGAATGAAACTTGTAATGATAATGAAAGTGTATATGGCAAGTTTCACAAAATTATGAACACATGAAAGTTTAAATTCAAATGAGAGTGAATGAGAAAATTGTTAATGAAGAAGTATATTTGTTAATTTGAAAATTGAAGCATTGAATATTGTTTGAAATAAGAAAATCTAAATTTTATAAAGTTACAAGAACCTCTTCATTCATGCCAATTCATATGAAAAGTTGCAATGCATTCATGAAAAGATACCACTTGAAAAATGTTCAAAAAAAAAAGTAAAAGCTGCATTGGTTCGCTAGGAACCGGTTCCGACACTGACAGAACCCGGTTCTTAGTGAACGTTATAAGTTGGAATTCAAATTTATCATGCAGGAACCGGTTCCCCTATTGGTACAACCCGATTCCTGGTACAAAATCCAGGGACATGTTTTTTGAGAAAATCTGGAACCCGGTTCCCTGTTAGGGAGGAACCGGTTCCTAAAGGATTATTTTCAAAAATACTTTTTGAAAGATATTTCAAACAAAGTTTTTCTTGATGTTAAAGTTATGGAATATGTATATGTTGATGAATGCATATTGTGAACATCTATATTCAAGATTTTAAGAATTATTTATACCATATTGACATTTGATGATTCTTCAATAATTCTTCAATAATCTTCAATAATCTTCAAGACTTTTATTTGATGTTGATAAGCTTTTTGCACATCCTTTAAATGTTGATGTCCATGTTGTCTTCATCAAAACACATGCTTTAAATATGACTTGAGAAGCTTGCAATTATATATTGTACATATTTAATATATTTAATATATTTAAGGTGGTCACAACGGTTGATGACCCTAACATATTCTGATGTTCATTGGTGTTCTCGGTCCAGAGAAAATGTCATCATCATTGATCGTTTTGGGGAATTCCATAATGTCCCACTACTTGGCATTAGGGGAGGCATTACCTACAACCCCTGTTTAGCCCTAAGACAGTTTGGATATGCTAGAAGGGATGGCCCTCATGATATGCTGATTCCTGACTTGGTTTTTGACTTCGACAACGATGCACAAGGACTTCGACAAAGGTTCATCAGAGCTTGGAGGATGCCTAACAAAGTGGATAGTAAGACACTTGGGCACAAGAATTCCATCCCCCTTGAGCCTTATCTCAAGTGGGTATGAACCCGCGCCCAGAGTCTTCTGATGCCTTACCCTCACATTCTCCCCGTGATCAAAGAGCCTGTTATGGAAGGAGAGGTTCCATACACCCTCCTACATCCAGACATGCCAACATCATTGGAAGAATTGCAAGAGAGTTGGATACAACTCAAGGAGGAACGAAATACTTTTGAAGCCAGCTTCTATGCAAGTGAGAAGAAGGTTTTGGAGCTTACCCATAGACTTCATGAAGAGGAAACTCTCAAAACTTACATCGCGCCGAAGAGGATGCGCAATGTCTTTTTACATTAAGTATTTTGTAATATTTTGCCCATGGGGCATTTATGTACTAACAAATTTCTTCTTAATATGACGTGTGTTCTTTTTGTTTGCAACAAATTTGAATTTCTGAATCCTTGAATGCATTACATGAATAACATATCATTCATCATATGCATAAACAGGTCTTCACACCAGGTTTCCTTATCTTTCTGTTGTTTATTTCAGCAAGATGGATTTGGAGCAGACGGTTAAGGATCTGCAAGCACAAAATTCACAATTCCAGCAACTCCTCATGACCTTAGTAAAGGGTCAAGAGGACCTTAAAGCACTGTTGGAGAAAGAGAAAGATAAAGAGAAAAAGAAGAAAAGGACTGGTATGGCCACTATGGGAAGAAGGTTTGAAAACCAGGCTAGAAAGGTTCTTGAGTTCCCCTCGACGTCTGATGAAGGGGTTGGTAAGGGAAAATGAGCTGCGATGCCTTCTGAATCTGAAGTTGAAGAAGAAGAAGAGGAAGAGGATGAAGATTACTCCGAACAACAATATCCCCCGGCGGATGATAAGTATAAAAATCTTGAGGATCGGTTGGCAGCCATGGAGTTGCAAAGGGTACCTGGTTTAGATTTCGAAGAACTAGGGTTGGTCGCTGGGATCGTCATTCCTCCCAAGTTCAAAGTACCTACATTTGCCAAATATGACAATTTTTCCTGTCCGAAGATGCATCTGAGATCCTACGTCAGAAAGATCCAACCCCACTCTTCTGATAAAGATCTTTGGGTCCACTTTTTTCAAGATAGCTTGTCAGGCACACAATTGGACTGGTTCTATCAACTTGAGAGATCTGATGTTCACAACTGGGAAGATTTAGCTGCTGCTTTCTACCGACAATACCAATACAATGCAGATTTAGCGCCTACTCATACTCAACTACAAAGTATGGGTATGGATTCTAATGAGGGATTTAAGGAGTATGCGCAGAAGTGACGGGATTTGGCTGGAAGGGTGCAGCCACCTTTGTCGGATAGAGAGCTGGTTGACATGTTTCTAGGGATTCTGTCAGGTCCATTCTTCAATCATTTAATTGGGAGTTAATCTGCAGGATTCGCCGAATTAATTCTGATCGGTGAAAGGGTCGAAGTTGGCATTAAGAGTGGAAAAATTCAGAAGGATGCCTCTGCTTCCACTGCTATTAAGAAGACCTTCCCAGCTAAAAAAGAAGCTTCTGCTGTTTATTCCCAGAAAAATCAAGGAAGAATGGAGCGCCGACCAACGGTGGGGGCTGTGATGATTCAAAACTCCTCAGTTGATCAACCTCGAAGCAGTCAACCTAGATCTAATCAGCAAAGGGTAGAAAGGCCAGAACGGCAATTCACCCGAATCAATATGACACCGGCTCAAGTCCTTCCTCATCTGTTAAAGCTGAACCTTACCAACTTGAAAGAAGCACCAAAAAACCCTAATACCTCTTCTCCTTATTATCATTCCAATGCAAAATGTGCGTACCACTCTGACAATGTAGGGCATGATACCAACAACTGTTGGGCTCTTAAAAATAAGATCCAAGACCTGATAGACGCTAAGGAGGTAGAGTTTGATGCTCCCGAAAAACCCAACGTGATATCCGCTCCTATGCCAAAACATGGTCATAATGTCCATGCCATCGTGGAAGATCTTCATGTTACCACTGTTGATGACCTTTTGACTCTGTTACCAGTGATTAAAGTGAATTTGATGAAAGCCGGGATATTCCCAGGATGTGGAAAAGACTATTACTTTTGTTCAAACTTGCAAACTGACTACCCACTGTTGAAATCAGGCATCCAACGCCTGATGGATACCTAAGAGATTCTCTTTCAAAAGACTCCCGTTGATACTATCACTCATGTTACTCCTGCTACCTTTGATACTCCAACAAATGACATTGCCATAATAACCATCTCCGACGATCTTTCCAAGACCTGCAAAAGGCATGTTAAGATTACGCCTGATCCTAAGTTTGTACCGTTGAAAATCACCATGCCGGGGCCTGTCTGACAAGACGATACCATGGAATTACGGGGGAGAAATCTTCTACCATGGTGTCAAACAGATTGAATCAGTCCAAGAGAATTCCGATGATGAAACCCCTGATATAGGGAATATTGTGGGAACAAGCAAGATAACTCGCAGCGGAAGGATCTTCTCTCCGGAGATTGCTCCTCCACGGGCAGTCTTTGGACCCTCGAGAGTTTCTGTGACTGTCAAGCCATCTGTGCAAATCCCGACAATTGAAGAAATTGATGTACCCGAAGCTAGACCTTCTGATGTTACTTCCAATAAGGGAAAGGGGATACTAGAAGCGCCTGTCAGGGTGAAGGCTCAGACTGTGGCAATCCTCGAGACCACCCAGAAAGAGATGGAAGAAATCTTAAAGATAATCAAGAAGAGCGACTACGATGTACTGGAGCAGTTAGGGCAAACCCCTTCCAAAATATCCATGCTAGCTCTCCTACTCTGCTCTGAGGCTCATGCTAAGGCCTTAATCAAATTTCTAAAGACGGCACACGTGCCTCAAGAAACTTCTGCTGACCAGTTTCAAGAGTGTGTGGCTAGCCTTACTGCCGATAATGGTCTTGGTTTTTCTGACATTGATCTGACTCCTAAGGGAAGGAAGCAAAACAACGCGCTGCATGTCTCGGTGGAATGCAGAGGGACCACACTTGCCCATGTTCTGGTTGACACCGGTTCATCTTTAAATGTTCTGCCAAAAAAGGCGTTTGACCCTAAAACTCAGTAACATCGTTGTTAGAGCCTTCAACGGTTCTAAGAGGATGGTTCACGGAGAAGTGGACATTCCAATCAAAGTGGGCACAGAAATTTTCAACTCTACCTTTTATGTGATGGACATCCGTCCTTCATATTCATGCTTGTTGGGAAGGCCGTGGATCTACAATGTTGGGGTAGTCACTTCCTCTCTGCACCAAATGCTAAAGTATCCAGTTTAGGGCAAGATTATAACGGTTCATGGGGAGGAAGAGTATATGATAAGTCATCTTAACTCCTTCCGCTATGTGGAGTTGGATGGCGAGTTCATAGAAACGCCTTTCCAACATTTTGAAGAGGTTTCTCCTGAAGTCGCAGTTGCAAAGACAATGACTGACGTGCCTATCGTTTCCAAGCCTGTGTCTAGGATGGCATCCCTCAAAGATGCGGAGGCTGTAATCAAAGAAGGAAGGAGTACAGTGTGGGGGCAACTGCCTGATTTTCCTCACAAGCCGGACAAGTTCGGACTAGGTTTTACTGTTGGTGGCCAGAAAGTTGTGCGTCACTCCTGGGCTGGAGGACCACCCTTAAAAATCACTCACCCTGGAATTAACGCCTTAGAAGATGATGAAGAAGAAGACAACTTTGAAGATTGGATCTTTCCAACCGTCGAAGGAGGATTAAGCAACTGGGAAGCAAAAGACTTCGTTCCCATCACTTTCATCAACCAGTAATTTATCTTTGAACAATTTTCTATTTTGGTCTGTAATAACTAAACAATTCGTACACTATTTTCACCTTATGCCTTACCTGGGGCATATAGGTCCATTTGTAAGGGCTTGATTTCTTCATTATCATATGCCATTTTTAAGTGAATCATTGGACGTTTTCATCTATAAACTGTTGTGTTCATTTTACATTTTGTTTTGTTTAAGGATGGCTATCCCTTACACACACCCACACTCACAAAATTCAGGTACCCATCCACTCCGGATTCCATGGGTGACTATTCTGCTTTGGCCTTTAGTGACTCTGAAGATTTGGTCAATCATGCCGAGTACGAAGGTGATGAAGACTGTGAAGTGCCTGGAGAGTTAGCCAGACTTTTGCAACAAGAAGAGAGGGCTATTCTGCCCCATGAAGAGTTGCTAGAAACCATCAACTTGGGAACAGAGGAAGACAAGAAAGAGGTAAAAGTGGGTGCCAACCTGGAACCAAGTGTCAAATGGCGCTTAGCGCAGTTGCTGAATGAATATGTTGAAATCTTCGCCTGGTCCTATGAAGACATGTCGGGACTAGACACCGATATTGTGGTTCATCGTCTCCCTACAAGAGAATATTATCCACCGATCAAACAAAAGGTCCGCCGAATGAGGCCCGACATGTCTGAAAAGATCAAAGCTGAGGTGATGAAGCAATTCAATGCTGGCTTTCTGGTTGTTACATCCTATCCATAATGGGTTGCTAACATCATGCCCGTGCCTAAAAAGGACGGCAAAGTCAGAATGTGTGTGGACTATCGGGACTTAAACAGGGCTAGCCCTAAAGATGATTTTCCACTACCACACATTGACATCTTGGTTGACAATACAGCTCAACACAAGGTATTTTCCTTCATGGATGGATTCTCGGGATACAACCAGATCAAAATGGCCCCCGAAGACACGGAGAAGACTACTTTTGTTACGCAGTGGGGTACCTTCTGCTACAAAGTGATGCCATTCGGACTGAAGAATGTCGGGGCAACCTATCAGCGAGCCATGGTAGCTTTGTTTCATGATATGATACATCATGAGATCGAAGTCTACGTAGACGACATGATAGCTCGTTCTAGGACAGAAGAAGAACACCTTGATCATCTGCAAAAGCTGTTTGTCAGATTGAAGGAATATAAGCTCAGACTGAACCCTAGCAAGTGCACTTTTGGAGTCAGGTCTGGTAAACTTTTGGGATTTATCATCAGCAACAAAGGCATTGAGGTTGATCCTGCTAAAGTCAAAGCTTTACAAGAAATGCCTGCCCCCCACACTGAAAAGGAGGTTAGAGGTTTCTTGGGATGCTTAAACTATATTGCGAGGTTCATCTCTCACCTAACATGTACCTGTGAGCCAATCTTTAAGCTGTTGAAGAAAGATCAGGTGGTTGAATGGAACAATGATTGTCAAGTTGCTTTTGATAATATCAAGGAGTATTTGTTGGAACCTCTTATCTTGATGCCACCTGTCGAAGGAAGACCGTTAATCATGTATCTGACTGTTTTGGATAACTCAATGGGGTGTGTACTGGGCCAACATGACGAGTCTGGCCAAAAAGAGCATGCCATTTATTACCTTAGCAAAAAGTTTACCGACTGTGAGACTCGCTACTCACTGCTCGAGAAAACTTGTTGCGCTTTGGTATGGGCTGCTCGCCGGCTAAGGCAGTATATGTTGACACATACCACTTTGCTGATTTCTAAAATGGATTCGATCAAGTATATCTTCGAGAAGCCTGCTTTATCTGGAAGAATCGCTAGATGGCAAATGATCCTGACTGAGTATGATATCCAGTACACAACCCAAAAATCTATAAAGGGGAGTGTACTAGCTGACCATCTAGCTCATCAAGCCGTCGAAGATTACCAGTCTATGAGATTCGACTTCCATGACTAGGACATCATGACATTGGACAACATTGAAGGTAACAGACCGTATGATGGACCTGAACAAGGATCCCGATGGACCCTGTACTTTGATGGTGCTTCAAATGCACTTGGCAACGGTATCGGTGTAGTACTTATTTCTCCGGAAGGTTGCCATACACCTTTCACTGCTAGACTCTGCTTCAGCTGTACCAATAACATGGCTGAATATGAAGCTTGTATCTTTGGTCTTAAGGCTGCTATTGACTCGGGAATCAAATCTTTGGTCGTATTTGGGGACTCAGCTTTGGTTATCAGTAAAATCAAAGGAGAGTGGGATACTAAACATCCTAATCTTATCCTATACAAAGAACATGTCCTGACATTGTTACCTCATTTTGAGCGGATTACCTTTGAGCACTTCCCACGAGAAGAAAATCAGCTAGCAGATGCTCTAGCTACAATGTCTTCCATGTTTAAACTCTATTGGGATAATGAGGCTCCCCAAATCACCATCGAGCGAATGGACGAACCTGCGCACTGTCATGAGATTAATACCCAAGAAGTAGTGGAACAACCCTGGTTTAATGAAATCAAAAGCTATCTCCAGACTAAAGAATACCCTGAAGGAGCTTCAGTCAATGACAAAAAGTTCTTAAGGAGATTTGCCGCCAAGTTCTTCCTGAGCAATGGTATCCTTTATAAGTGCAGCCATGATTGTGTTCTACTTCGTTGTGTGGACAAGGTTGAAGCAGAGTTGATCATGACCGAAATACATAGTGGCACATTTGGCACCCACTTGAGAGGACATACGATGGCTAAGAAGATTCTAAGGGCATGCTACTACTGGTCTACCATGGAAGCTGATTGCCATCAACATTCCCGTACTTGTCACAAATGCCAAGTTTATGCTGACAATGTACATATTCCTCCTGTTCCTCTCAATGTTCTAATAGCTCCTTGGCCATTCGCAATGTAGGGAATCGACATGATTGGAGAGATCAAGCCCACGGCATCCAATGGACATCGCTTCATCCTGGTGGCTATTGATTACTTCACCAAATAGGTCGAAGCAGCTTCCTACGCCTCTGTTACAAAGAATGTGGTTTCCTGCTTCATCAAGCAGAACCTCATATGCCGGTATGGTATCCCCGATATAATCATCACGGACAACGATACAAATTTGAACAACATTGTGATCACCGCTCTGTGCGAGCAGTTCAAGATTCAACATCACAATTCATATCCCTATCGGCCAAAGATGAACGGTGTTGTTGAAGCTGCGAACAAAAATATCAAGAAGATCATTCAAAAGATGATCGTCACCTACAAGGACTGGCATGAGATGTTACCGTTTGCTCTGCATGGATATCGTACCACGGCGCGTACTTCAACTGGGGAAACCCCCTTTTCTTTGGTATATGGCATGGAAGTTGTTTTACCTATGGAAGTTCAGATCCCTTCTTTGAGGATTATGAAGGATGTTGGTTTAAATGAACGATTGGATTCAGACCCGGCTTGATCAACTTAATTTGATCGACGAGAAGCGACTTGCTGCTGTTTGTCATGGTCAGACGTATCAAAAACGGATGATACAGGCTTTCAACAAGAAAGTCAGGTGTCAGGTATATCAAGTCGGAGATCTTGTAATCAAGCGGATCATCTTGCCGCAAAGTGATCCCAGGGGCAAGTGGACTCCTACTTATGAAGGACCATTTGTGATCAAGAACATCTTTTCTGGTGGGGAAATGATTCTGACCACCATGGACGGTGACGACATGCCGCACCCTGCGAACGCAGACATAGTCAAAAGATACTACACATAAAATGACCCGACAAGTTAAAAACCCGAAAGGGCGACTTGGGCAAAAATGGGCATCCCGGTGAATCGAAAACCCGAAAGGGCGATTCAGGCAAAAATTAGGGATAAATAAAAAAATCTGTACACCCGGCAAGTTGAAAACCCGAAAGGGCGACTTGGGCAAAAAAAGGGTTTCCCGGTGGATTGAAAACCCGAAAGGGCGGTCCAGGAAAAAGTTAGGGAATTAAAGCGTGTGACTATGTCTCGTCGGATCACTTTAAGGACAATCTCTTCACCAACAAGCTCCAAGCTTCTGATTTATCCAATCATCTGCGGACGAAGCAACGAATGGACAAGATACTCAGAGTTATGAAGGCTATAGCAGAATGGGAACCCCATGGAATTATTACACATAGCCATCTTTCTTTTTGTATAAATTTTTTCTCAATTTTTAAGACAACATTCTCTTACTAGGATGTCTGTCTCCTCTGTACAAAAATACTTACAAAGTTAATACAAAGATACTTCAAAGTGCAGAAACTTGCTTGCCTTTTCTTCTTTTTTACACTTGTGTTTTGTTTGAAAACGTCCAACGATTTGTTAAATGAGCATATGCATTTGAATATAATCACTGCTTACAAATAAAAAAAATGAGAAAGGATAATTACGGATAGGTTGAAGGTGTAGGAAGATGTCTTTGTGCTATTCCAGAAGAAATCCCCCACAGTATGTCATTCAGATCCTCAACAAAGCTAAAACCTTGGAGTATATATCCCCAGCGGAGTTAAGTTTCAAAATTTCCATCAGGGTTAAGTCTCTAAACTCCCGATCCCCAGTGGAACCCGAAAACTTTGAACTACAGATCCTCGGCGAAGATAAAACCTTCTTCCCCAGCGAAGTCAAATTTCCAACTATCAATCCCCAGCGGGAACTATTCAGTTTTTCACAAATTCCCCAACAGGTTATCCTAAAAGTCTGAGAATCAACCAGATAACGGTTAACTTTTTTTATTATCCCCAACTAGGATAATTCCCCAGTAGATTGGCATACAACTCAAGCTCCTGATTTCCCCGGCAGAATAAACACTCTCCCCACGGAGTTATTTTCCAACAGAACGAAGATTCTAATTACCGTTTCTCCATTTGAAGCCTCCCAGGTTTTAATTCCCCAGTGAGGTCGTCGGATTTTTCCTTATTTCCCCAGGAAAGTCATGAAGGATTCTCATTCCCCGCAGAAGTTGTCAAAGCACTTGTTAATCCCCATAAGTCACCAAGGATTTTCAATCCCCAGCAGTGGTCCCAGGATTTCTCATCTTCAACAATCAAAGATTTTTGGAATCCCCAGCATCGGTCAAGGATCTACTTTCTCTGGCAGCAGTCAAAGATTTCATTATCTCCAGTTATCAAGGATTTATTTTCCTCAGCAAGACAGCTAATCAGCTTACATGCACATCTATTACATTCATATATCATGAACATTAATGGAACAAATTTTATTGCATCATACATATCATGCAACATAACTTTGTGCTTTAGCTAACATTCTACCCTTTTCAGGATAAGATTAAAAAGTTATCGTTAACAACTATTCAGAGATTTCAGATACAGTATGGATACACCCCCAGACACGGCGGTCATTCTATTACTCATTCAGAATTTCAAGTCAAGATACAGTATGGATACACCCCAGATGTGGCAGTTATTCTATTACTCATTCAGACTTCAGCAATCAGATACAGACTAGATACGCTCCAGATACGGTGGCCATTATATTCCTCATTCAGATTCAACTATCAACTTCAAGTTCAGATACACTCCAAACACGGAAGTCATTCTGCTACTCATACAGATCTCAATTTCAGATACAGTCCATATACGCTCCAGACACGGTTGCCATTCTGTCACTCATTCGGAATTTATCCCCGCACATAGAGGCTACATGCACAGATGTCTCTCTGTCACCCATTCAGAATACAGATACACTCCAGACACGGCAGTCATTCTGATATTCATTCAAGAATCAAATACAGTTACAGCTCGGATACGCTCCAGACACGGACGCCATTCCCTTGCTCAAACGAACCCAGTCTCCAGATACAACTCAGATACGTTCCAAATACGGATACCATTCTGACGTTCATTCTCCTGATTTTCAACAAAAAAAGTTTTGGATGGCATCTCTAAGCCCATCTCCAGCAAGATTCTATCATTTCCAAATGGCATCTTTAAGCCCATTCCCTCAGTTACATTTTTTGATGAGTGCAAATTTACGGGCACTCTAGTGTTCAATCCTCTTTTACCTTCGAATCGCGAAAGGCAAACTTGCCAATCTAACTCTTCAGGTTTAAGAAGATTGAACAGGGGCAACTGTTGTACCCCAAAATTTTCCCTCTCATTCTATCAACTTTTCTCATCACAAGGCTCTTGGAACTCAAGATCAAACTAGGGTTTGCTCTGCTCAAGATATCTCCTTGCACTGTTGACCTAAATTAGGGTTTGAGTTTGCACAGGGATTTTTCAACTTACAATGCACAAAGTGACTTTCATACTTCATGTTGGACTCATAAGTTTGTCCATACCAAGTTTCAAGCCTTGAATCAAATTTTTGCCCAGTCAATTGGACAGTTGACCTAGAAATCAGTTGTATTGGGGGAAAAGTCAACTGTGGCCAATTTATAGTCAAACCTCATGAATTTTTACCCACATCAACATTATGAACTCATATGAACCATTTGATCAAGTTTGGACCACAATTCCACAAGAAATTTGATTAGATCCCCAAAAGGGCAAAATGGTCATTTTTAGGGTTTTGGTTGTACAAAGGCAATTCCTGACTTTTTGACCTAGCCAATGGAAAATTAGGCTCAACCATGGACTCAAGGACTCAATGGAATCATCTTTACATATTCAACAAGTTCAAAAGATCTCAAATGCATGGGATTGACAAATGAATTTTTCAGTCAACTGATCAAAATTTGACTGTACACTGAAAAGTCAAACTTTGACTTTTTGGTCAAAATCAAGTGCCAAGGGTCATTTTTCATCAAGATGTGTCAAATTATGAAAATTGTTCATCAAGAAACCCAAAATTGCAAATTAGGGTTTGAAATTGAAAATTTTCATAACTTAGAATTTTTCTAAGTTATGAAATTTTCTTAATTTTTCCTAACTTTGTCCCACATTTTCACCAAGATGAAAATGGATTCAAACAAAACTTACAACATGAAAGTTGTATTCCTCCACAAAGTATACAACTTTGATTCACAAAGTTTTCTCAAAAGAAGCTTGGATCTCAAGTTATGATTTTTGGAACAAGGGTTCCTAAAACTTTTAACTTAGTGAAATTTTGCCCTAGTTTAGGCAGGATTTTGACCTATCTTCTTGGCCATTTTTCACATAGTTCCACTTGGAGTCTCAAGTTTCATTTCAAAGATGGATTATACAGAATGTTGCAACCTTTCCAAATTTTCAAAGAACTCCTCAAACACATTTGTGGTTAGGGAGAATCGAATGCTTGAAGTTGGCAAAAACTCACTTTATATCCATGGCAAATTCATGTTTACTCAAGTGGCATTTTCAAACCAGCATGCCTTGTACTAGTTTGCACGCCTCTAAAACACTTCAAAATCCTTAATTAAATGCAAATCCATCAGTCTAAGCTTTTGTTTTGGCCATTTGGATATTGTACACAAGATTAGGCCTTAAGTAGAAAAAGACAAATTCCCATTTTTACAAAAGTGTGCTTTATGTCAAACCATGATCTTTGAGCATAGGGCCATGATCTCAGAAGCCAAATCAAATCCACAAATTGTAGGGACTAAGAGAATTGTATGCAGCATATTTGATGGCTTGTACAGGCCTGTAATGACAACTTCCACTTTCTTACTTCCAAAACAAGAAATTGTCCAAACACTTGAGAACTTGAAAACCAATCAATGCTAGCTTACACAAACATTTCAAACAACTTTCACACAACCCTTTGAGCAAGAAACACGAGTGCTTGAGCCCCAAAACCTCCCATAATCAGAAATCACACTTCTTTGGCAAAACAGGGCAGGTGCTGCAACTTGAGTTCTCTAGCTCATTTGGCTCGTGCGTTTTGCCCCATTTTGCTTCAAACACCTTCCATCCAACTCACTTAAGCTATCCCAAACACCAAAAGCCAACTGTAACTCCATTTACAGTGTTCACCATTTTCATTTCAAGCTTGTGCAAGTTGAGTTCTATAGGCTGATTCAAGGACTTTCAAGGCAAGCTAGATATTGGAAAAGGACAAGTGAAGTTCAGGCAAGCTACCAGACATCTCAAAACTTGTTGAGAAGCACTGCATTGCCCTACACGAATCCAATTGAAACGGGTTTTTCCTCGCTTTCTATCTCTCTATTTAGGAACATTTAGCCTTAGGTTTGTGAATAAAAAATGTAGTATTCAATGCCATGATGTTGTACATATGCTCAGTTTTCATTTATATTAAGTGCGCTAGGAGAATTTCATCCATGAACATGCTGAAAAAACTAGGTCAGATTTTGGGGCTAGAGAAATTATATCTGGTCTTTGAGAGTTAGGATTAGTTGTTTATATGGTTGGAATCGTTTTGAAATTCTCTACAAGTTTGATGTTGTGAGTTTTGGCAAAAGATCACGTATGCAGGATGTCCAAGTTTGTACAACAGGCGCGCGTTTTTTCAAAATGTTGGAGGTTGAAGATGAAGATTTGGGCTGGGCTTGGCCTGTTTGCTTTTGACACCCTCTTTTCCATTTTTGCACCCCCTGGCCCAATTTCTTGAATAATTATATTTTTGCATTTTTGTTTTCTTTTCTGACTTTGTTTATTTATACTTTTATTAAGACTTTTATTTTTGCAAGATTCTTTTATATTATTAAGACTTGAAAAATATTTACAATTTATACTTTTATTTTTATTTCTTATTTTATTCCCACTGAAAATATTATTAGAAATATAATTTATTTTTGTACAGATTTTATTTTATATTGTACATATTTAATATATTTAATATATTTAATATATATATATATATATTTAATATATATATATATATATATATATATATATATATATATATATATATATATATATATATATATATATATATATATATATATATATATATATATATATATATATATATATATATATATATATATATATATATATATATATATATATATACTTTTATTTTATTAAAATACTTAGAATAAAAATACAAAAATATTACATTTTTATTTTTATTATTATTTATACTAAAAAATACTTTTTTTAAGTATATTTCATTTTTACATATATTAATATATTTTTTGTATATAAATAATATATAATATGTTTATTTTCTTAAAAGAAATTAGGGTTTACCCTTAAACAAATAAAATTAATCTTTTTTTATTCATTTCTTTATACTTTTTTACATCAAAAATACTTTTACATACATAGGTAAACAAAAACCTTTTTTGCATAATACATATTATTTAATATTTATTTATCTTGTTTATTTAAATATTGTACATTTAAATATTTATGCATTTGAGATTCAATTTGGATGTAATAGTAAACTAGGGTTTATATTTCTTGTCAAATACCTCCCATTCGAAATTGCACCCCCATCCTCCATAATCATGTTGTAATAGCTTAGAACTTTAAATTCTCGCATTTTACGCTTTCAATTATGCCATGATTAGAGAATTAGGGTTTGTATACAAAAATCCAAATTAACAAATAGTTTGACCTAATCAAAGACAAAAATGCATGAAAATCAAACACAATACACACTTGCACCCCTAGGGTTACAATCCAGTTGTTGCCTTCAAAAATGGGCCATGGTATGCATGTTGGATACTTTGGCAAAACAAAAAAACAAAACAAAAGATCATAGTCCCTCGATGACGCTATCTTGGTTGCCTAAACAAAAATGATCAAGTCCCTCAAAATTTTGCCAAAGATACTTGACACAATTGCTATCATGATCTATACAATGACCCGCGCCTGTCCCGTTTAACATCCTAACACAAGGTTGTTCACCAAATACAATGGTGAAACAACATTGTCAAAAGGGTTAAAAACATTAGGAAGGATCTTTGAGTAAAATAGGGTGGATAGCTCTTAGTTACTTGATCAAAAGCTTGCAAAACATCCTTGATATTTTCAAACACACTTCACAACACAATTTCAAAACAAGACTTTCAAACATTGAAACCTTTTCAAAATACAAAAACACCTTTGTATACATTCCAACAAGAATCATTACAAAGGTTTCCACAACGATGGCCTCTTTTCAAAACATCTTTCAAAACCACACACAAAGCACAATTTCAAACAATTGGAAAATCAAAGCAAGTGATCTAAACAAGTAACTAAGAGCCCATGGATAGCTGTTGCACCCCAAAATATGCCCTCTCATATTTCCCAAAACATTTCAAGAAAAATCTCCAGGTGGCTCAAGATTGCTCAAGAGTTGGTCAGACAAGTCATCTCTTAAGGCAGTCAACCTCAAACTAGGGTTTTGTGTTGCATCAAGGTCCTTGAAACCAAATGACCTAAAGTGATCCCCAATGTGCTAATATGCTCTCAAGATCATCCATGTCAAATTTCAAGCTTTGCAGAGGAAGTTTGGTCAGTCAATTGCTCAAAGGTTCCAAAAATCGACTATGTTAGGGCAAAAATCAACTGTGACCCAAATACAGTCAAACTTCAAGAATTTTTGTCAACATTCTCATTTTGAAGGATATTTCATCATTTGATCAAGTGTTGATCATGATTCATCAAGGATTGCTCAAAATTCATCAAGACTCAAAAGTTGCTAAATTAGGGTTTTGTAGGAAAAGTCAACTCAACTTTGACCAAGCATAACTTTCTCATACTTTATGAGAAATGACCCATACAAAGCTCATTTTGAAGAGGATGAAATTTCCTACAATCCTTCTTCATACCCCAAGATCAAGAAATGCACTCACAAAAAGTTACAAATTTGGACATTATAGGTCATTTTTGAAAGTCAACAAAGACACCTTTTTTACAAAGCTTATAACTTAAGCATGGAATATCAAAGTGAGATGAGACGAAAAGGGTTGGTTAGAGGACATCTCAAGATTTCTAAAAAGTCAAAGAACACTTATAAAAGTTCAAAATTGAAGAAGTTATGCATTATTGAAGTTGGGCATTTTTGCAAAATTGCCAAAAGTCAACTATCCCCAAAACTTCAAATTTTGTCAAATGGGCCCATTCTTTTCCACTTGATTTGATCTTGTCACACTACACACGTGTCCTAGCTTCAGCCTTATGACCATTTATCAATTTTATTATTTTATTTTATTTTTTAATGAATTATTTCATTTTAAATCAATTTAAATCAAATAAAATCCAAACATTGATTATTTGATCTCTTTTTGGCTATTTCAGGATTTAATCATCATCATCAAGTGTATCAAATTCGTATCAAGCATTCCATGTGCAAAAAGATTGGTTTTTGGACAAAATAGGAAAGCTTTCAATGGAGGATCAAATCCAATCTCAAGGCATTGATTTGGAAGGATTCATCCCACGTTTGTTGACCTAATGCATTGCACATTACTTATACAAGCCAAAACACACGAGATCAAGGGTTGGAGGCTGCAAGAACACCAAAAGCAAAACTTGAAAAAAGGTGAAAAAGTGTGAAACTGAAATCATTCTTAGAGGCAAATTCAAAGGCAAATCTCAACACCAATCGCTTGCTGGACAATCACTGAAGCAAAACCAACCCAAAGCCAGTCCCCATACACGGGCAAAAGCTCTGTAAGTGTCTCAAAAAAATGCTTTTCGTTTGAATTCATAGATCCTTATTCTTGCACTTTTCTTGAAAATTCTTTGCATATTCATGATTATCGTCCAATTTGCAAGCATTCTGCATTAGCCAATTGCATTTATCTGGCATGTAACCCCATAGCCGAATCTAGGGTTCGTGGTTTGTGTTTTTTGGGCATTTCTTTTATAGGCGAAATCAAGACTCAAGAGGGATATAAGTTTGTTCAGGAGGCCTAGACAAACGCAACCATGTGCTTGGAATCAATTTCCATGGACTATAGTTGATTTTAGGATGGACATACGAATTTAGCTGCGGATATAAATCCGCAGGTAAATTTACAGGGCTGGAGGAAGAAGACGACAGACGTGTCTCCCCCTGGTTGGCTGGTTCAAATATTCGCGCTTTATTTTTTTTATTCTGGCATAATTACGCGTTTTTATATATTATATTTAGTTTGTGTTTTATTAACGATTGAAGCGAAGTTGTGATCGGTGGATCTGGAACTGACTGTTTAACGCTGGTTCGCGAAATGTCACAGAAGCAAGAGTCGCCACCGTCTTTTATTTTCTCCAAATGGAAAGGACAAAAGCACAGAAAAATTCCTTATAGAGATTGCTCTCGGTTCGGGAGGTAGATTATAGAAAGGGAAGGTGTTAGCACCCTTTCTATCCATGGTTATCAATGGGCTCTTAGATACTTGCTCATTGTGTTTTCAAAAATGGTTTGTTTGCTTTTCAATTGTGGGTTTTAAAAATTTTCTTTGAAAATTTCAGTTCGACTCTTGTATCAGTCCTCAAGAGTGTTTGAAAAATTGCTTTCGAAAGCTTTTTGAAAAGGTGTCGGTGTGAAAAGTATTTTTTTTATTTTTGTTTTGAAATTAGAGCAAGTATCTACGAGTTGTCTACCTACCCTAAGGAATTCGTCTGGGTAAATGTCCTTTACAGTAATGCCATCCCACCATTGAGAGGTAGGAAACACCACTATTGGAGTTGTTCGGGTCAATTCGAGGTTCGGGACATGGTGATCACCAGAGCAATAGGAAGATACCTTAGAAGCTACCCTCATGCCAGGTTCCCGGATCATGAGGACTTACTAAGACATCCTCTACTCGACGATCACCTTTCGAGGCAAGGCAACAGTGAGGCATACCCTAGGGGTGGTGTGTGATTTGTGTGTCGTTTTCATTTATTTTGTCTTGTCATGTCATAGGTGATCTACGCGTTTGTTTTTATTTTTGTCATTCATTCTTGCATGCATTTATTAACAGTTAAAAAGATGCGGAAATTAAAAGTTCTAAACTATTACAAAGGCGCGGGTCCACATCGCCAAATTTAATCTAGGACCCGATTTGACATAAAAATAAAGAAATAAAGTAAAGTGTGAGAAATTAAATTTACACGGCTTTGGGAGAATTACATCAATATTTAAAAGAAGGAATAAATAAAATGCGCGAAGAGAATTAAAATTGGAAGCGAGGGCGTTGGACCCTTTTTAACGAAATTAAATTATAATTATTAAATTAATGAAATTAAAATGAAAAAAAAGAAATTATTTTTGAGATTTTTTTGTATTTATGGCTTTTTATGAGAATTAAATGAAATTTAAACCTAATTCTAGCTATTTTTTAATTTATTAAGAAAATATGAAAATTACCTAAAATTAAATCTAATTAATTAATGCGATTTGGTTTATAAAAATAAATAATTAATTATTAGTGAAAAGAAAAGAAAAAGGATAAAAATTGATACAAACCCTAATTCTACAAAAAAATTTAATTTATTAAGAAAAGATATTAAAATTAACCCTAAATTTAAATCTAATTAATTACTAAGATTTATTCACAAAAATATTAATTAAATAAAATATATTTTGAATTTTGTCTTTTCTGATTTTTTACTATTTTTATATTTTATGAAAATAAATTAATTGAAGGAATTAATTAAAAAAGGAAATACTTGAAACAAATAAAATAAAGGAAAGAAAAGAAATACAATACCTTGGGGGGTTCTGTCCCCAATTAGAGGTCATAACTTAGCAATTCAGGCCCAATAGCCTTTGGCCTGGTTGACTTCCCAGTATTCACGTGTGTGGACGTTGACTGAGATGTATCCTATGCTCTGAATCCTGGCCTTGGGTTTGATCTTGATGGCCATGTGGTGCTCTTGGACTATGGAGTGTACGTTGGAATTCTGGGAGCGAGCTACACATAAGCATAATTAGAAAAATAATATGGAAAGGGATGGGGGACCTGGGATCGAACCCAGGTCCTGGAGATTACCAATACACATGCCTGCCACTGAGCTACCAACGCTTCTTTGTATATTATATAACTAACAATTAATATAAGATAAAATAAGAGTTAGTGGGACTTTAGCGCGAAAATTCAAATACTCCAACCAGATGGTGCCACATAGTCTTCTTCCTCGCTTATGCGTTTTTCCAATTCTTGATGTTTCAAGCTATGATTTTGATCCAGGCACCTTCCTTGATGTCTCAGCAAGACAATGGAATAGTTATTTTGGCTTGAATCGCACTGGGATATAGTTTTCAGTTTTGGAATTTTTGTCAAAAAACTCAAGCTTGGTTATGGTGTTCTTGCGCAGCTGGGAGGTTCTTAGGAGTGGGGTTTGCATGAGTATATATGTGTGAATGATTAGGGTTCGAAATTGGATCAAAAAACCCTTTGCATTGATGAAGAGATATTTGATTTTCATGGCAAATATTTTTCAATCTTTTTCACATGTTTTTGATGCCAATCATATCCAATTGCCTTGATTCTTTCCAAATCTGATCATGCACGAAATATTGAGTGTATTTTATGCATAAAAAGATTTAAAAACTTAGGTTTGGTATTTTTCATATATTTTAATTAATTAAATGAATTATTAGCAATTAAAAATTCAAATAAATAAATAAAAATGATGAAAAAACTTCCCTTTGGGCCAAATGGTCGTGCACATGCCTTGGATGATGAATCTTGGAAGAAAAAGAGGCCCATTACCATTTTTAAGACATTTGAAGCAATGTTGACTTTTCAAAATATCCAAAAATTTCCCAACTTCCACAAGGCATATCTTGCTCAATTTTTAAGCTTTGCTCATGTTCTTGGACAATTTGGAAAGGTTTTGAAGTCCTCTAACCAATGCCTTTGGTACCATGTCATTTTGATTTACCAATCTCAAGTTATGGCCTTTGACTTAAAGTCCCTTTTTGTTGACTTTTGAAAATGACCTATAATGTTGAAATTGATAACTTTTTGTGAGAGCATTTCTTGGACTTGAAGTGTGAAGAGGAGTTGTAGGAAATGTCTTTCTATTCAAAATGAGCTTTGGATGGAATTTTTATGATAATCCATGTGAAAGTTATGCCTTGGTCAAGTTACAGTTGACTTTTTCAACTGTCCAAATATGGAAACTTTTGCATCTTGAGACTTTTTGAGCCAAGCTTTGAGAATCATGATCAAGAATTGATCAAATGATGTTTGTGGCTTCAAAATGAGATGTTGACCAAAAATTTGAACTTTTGACTGTCAAATGACCATTTTGCCCCTACAGTTGACTGTAGTGCAATTAGGGTTTTTGACTGTGCAATTTTGTGTTGTAAGTCTTGAAACTTGGTAAGAGGATGCTTGACCATGTTTATAGGCATGTGGGACTTGATTGGACCCTTGGAAACTTCATTTTCTTTGTCAGAACCAAAACCCTAATTTTTGACTGTTAGGAGACCCTTGAACTGTGCAACCCTTGAGGAGATTTTGAAGCTTTGACTTGGCAAATCTTGAAGAATATGGGAGGGCAAATTTTGGGGTACAACAGTTGCCCCTGTTCAATCTTCTTAGACTTGAGGATGCAGATTGGCTAACGTGCCTTTCGTAATCCGAAGGTGGAAGATGATTGAACACTAGAGTGCCCAGAAATTTGCGCTCACATAGTAGTGATGATGGGAATGGACTTATAGATGCCATTTGGAGATTGATGGATAGGATGATGGGCTTATAGATGCCATGCTGAGAGGTGATGGATAAGTGGATGGGCTTATAGATGCCATCTGGATGTTGATCGCGTAAGAGATGCCTTAGCGAGAGTTTGCGTACCTGAAAAAAGAAAATGATTACCTGACCTGTTACAGGAGCTGGTCTTTAAACTCTTTGTATAGATGTGTCCTGACTGGTTACAGGAGCTGAATCTGGAGCTTCAAAAGGTGATGAATGAACCAGGGATGGTTACTACCTCAACGGGACGGTGAGAGGACCTTGGGCGACTTCAACCTCAACAGTATCATTGAGAGAATCTGGGGACGATTACTACCTCCGCAGTAACGGGGAGAGAACCATAGGCGACTTCAACCTCAACAGTAATCATTGAGAGAATCTTGGACGACTTCAACCTCAACAGTAACGCTGAGAGAATCTTGGGGCGATTACTACCTCCGCAGTAACGCTGAGAGAATCCGGGGATGATTACTACCTCCGCAGTAACGGGGAGAGAACCATAGGCGACTTCAACCTCAACAGTAATCATTGAGAGAATCTTGGGCGACTTCAACCTCAACAGTAATCATTGAGAAAATCTTGGGCGACTTCAACCTCAACAGTAATCATTGAGAGAATCTTGGGCGACTTCAACCTCAACAGTAATCATTGAGAGAATCTTGGGCGACTTCAACCTCAACAGTAATCATTGAGAGAATCTTGGGGTGATTACTACCTCCGCAGTAATGGGGAGAGAACCATAGGCGACTTCAACCTCAACAGTATCATTGAGAGAATCTTGGGCGACTTCAACCTCAACAGTAACGCTGAGAGAATCTTGGGCGACTTCAACCTCAACAGTAATCATTGAGAGAATCTTGGGCGACTTCAACCTCAACAGTAATCATTGAGAGAATCTTGGGCGACTTCAACCTCAACAGTAATCATTGAGAGAATCTTGGGCGACTTCAACCTCAGCAGTAATCATTGAGAGAATCTTGGGCGACTTCAACCTCAACAGTAATCTTGAGAGAATCTTGGGCGACTTCAACCTCAACAGTAATCATTGAGAGAATCTTGGGCGACTTCAACCTCAACAGTAATCATTGAGAGAATCTTGGGCGACTTCAACCTCAACAGTAATCATTGAGAGAATCTTGAGCGACTTCAACCTCAAGAGTAATCATTGAGAGAATCTTGGACGACTTCAACCTCAACAGTAACGTTGAAAGAATCTGGGGACGATTACTACCTCCGCAGTAACGGGGAGAGAATCTTGGATATCTTCTACTGAGTCTTTATCAGGAAAATCTGTTAAGGGTCGATTTAGCTGGACTAGAGAAGGCCTTGGACTGGATAAGAAACAGTAAAATCTTAGGGTCGATTTGACTTAACCGGTCTAGGTCTTGAAATCTTCAACTGGATAAGAAACAGGGAGATCTTAGGGTCGATCTGACTGAACCAGAGAAGGCCTTTGACTGGATAAGAAACAGTAAAATCTTAGGGTCGATTTAACTGAACCGGTCTAGGTCTTGAAATGTCTTCAACTGGATAAGAAACAGGGAGATCTTAGGGTCGATCTGACTGAACCAGAGAAGGCCTTGGACTGGATAACAAACAGAAAAGTCTTAGGGTCGACTTAACTGAACCGGTCAAGGTCTTGAATATAGCTGGGAACTTAACTGAATTCTTTCTGAAAGGTAAAGGTCAGTTATACTCAATGCATGATATGGATCAAGCAATGATGTTCTCAACATAAATGAGATTTGTAAGGTGTAATGCATATATGCATGCTATAATGTATGAAAATACGATGTTTATGAATGTATGTTTTCGTCTTTAGGAAGATAAATCCTTGACGGGTGCCGGGAAGTCACTCCTGGGCTGATGTTGAAGAACAGATTTTGCTTCCGCTGGATGATAGTTGCAAGAATACCGGTAGGAGAAGATAACTCCGTTGGGGAATAAACTTGGCGAATAGATTACTCTGCGGGGAGAAAAGTACTCTAGCGATCTTGCTAGGAAGCAATGCTCTGTGGGGAGAGAGATACTTTGCTGAGTGTTGATAATAACTTGCTGGGGATACCCTTGTTGTGTTGGAAGTGTTAATAGAATTCGCTGGGGGTAAGAAGACTTCGTCGAGGACGCTCTTTCTGTGGCTTTTGGCTGAGGATAACCCAGTTATATCCTGGTAAGGAAATAACTCTTTGAATAAAGTCGGGGGACGCGTTCGTGCTCTGCGAGTATAAGCTTCCAGAATCTACTGGGGATAAGCTTTCTGCTTGGGGAGATGGATTCCAACTTTTCCTGGGGAAACTGGATTGGACTCTCCTGGGGAAGTTTTGAACTGTATCGGGGGAGTGACTCCACTGAATGTTTGATATACCGCCGGGGAACAATCTTTAGACCAAGATTTCCGGGGATGCTTGTTAAGAATGTATATATGCTGTTGGGGAGTGTTGGGATCTGCTGGAGGATACCCAACTTCCTTAAGGTTGACTGTAACTTTGCTTGAGGAGAGTGTACTGACTTGCTGGCTCACTCTCTGAGGAATTAAGATGTATTGGTTATGTTCTTTAGCTGAACATCCCTTGATACCTTGGAGGATAGAACAATTAGATTGCTTAGACGACTTTTTATTGCCCCTGTTTCTAATGTTACCTGTAATTAATCATTTGTTTCGTATGCAAATATTCATGAGTTAGCAAATTATTGTCAATGCATATATCACAAATTGAACCTTGGACGTTCTTCGCAAAACAAAACAGAAAGGGAAAAACAATTGGAAATTTTAACTGAAAAGTATATTTGTATTAATTTTTGAATTTGCCTGTAAATAGGCGTTTATATACAAGAGGCTTGACGTCCTAGTAAGAGAACGCCGCCGAACAAAAGGGTTTATACAAATTTTGTACAAGAGAGAATAAAACAGTTGTGTGAAATGAATGATCCCACTGGGTTTCAACTCTGTTATTGCCTTTATATCTCCGAGCGTCTCATCACTTGATGACCTTGGTTGAAGATGAAGCTGACTGATTGATGCCGTCTGAACTTGATATAGATACCGGATTCTGGATGCAGAGTGATCCAATGAGACATAGTATTACGCTTTATCCCTAACTTTTGCCTGGACCGCCCTTTCGGGTTTTCAGTCCACCGGGATACCCATTTTTGCCCAAGCCGCCTTTTCAGGTTTTCGACTTGCCAGGTGTACAGATTTTTTTCATTTCATCCCTTCATTTTTCCCGAACCCTTTTGGTTCGCCGGGAAGCCCTAATTTTTGCCTAGGCATGTCAGCCTAGCGGGTCTTTATTATGCGTAGTATCTTTTTACTATGTCTGCATTGGCGGGGTGAGGAAGGTCGTCACCATCCATGTTGGTTAGAATCATGGCTCCTCCTGAGAACACATGTTTAACCACAAATGGCCCTTCGTACGTAGGGGTCCATTTTCCCCTTGGATCACTCTGAGGAAGGATGATTCGCTTGATTACCAGATCCCCAACTTGATACTCTTGTGGTCTGACCTTTTTGTTAAATGCCCTGATCATCCATTTCTGATACGTCTGACCGTGGCAGATAGCAGCAAGTCTCTTTTCATCAATAAGGTTTAGCTGATCAAGTCGTGTCTGGATCCAATCATCTTCGTTCAGATTTGCATCCTTCATTATCCGGAGAGAGGGTATTTGCACTTTGATCGGTAAGACTGCCTCCATGCCGTAAACCAAGGAGAAAGGAGTTGCCCCGGTTGACGTCCTGGCTGAGGTACGGTACCCATGTAGAGCGAACGGTAACATCTCGTGCCAATCTTTATAAGTCACTGTCATCTTCTGCACGATTTTCTTAATATTTTTATTTGCTGCCTCTACAGCCCCATTCATCTTCGGTCTGTAAGGAGAAGAGTTATGGTGCTGTATCTTAAACTGCTCGCAGAGCTCAGTGATCATCTTGTTATTGAGATTGGTACCGTTGTCTGTAATGATTCTTTCAGGGACGCCGTATCGACAGATCAGATTATGTTGAATGAACCGTGCCACAACAGTCTTGGTTACCGTAGCGTAGGAAGCTGCTTCAACCCACTTCGTGAAATAGTCAATCGCCACCAGGATGAAGCGATGCCCGTTAGATGCCGTAGGTTTAATCTCACCGATCATGTCTATGCCCCACATTGCAAACGGCCAAGGCGCATTCAGAACATTCAGAGGAACTGGAGGAACATGCACCTTGTCTGCATATATCTGGCATTTATGGCATGTCCGGGAATGTTGGTAGCAGTCTGCTTCCATTAAGGACCAGAAATACCCTTCCCGAAGGATTTTCTTTGCCATAGTGTGCCCACTGGAATGTGTTCCGAAGGTCCCTTCATGTAACTCTTCCATGATCCTTTCTGCTTCTGTCTTATCCACACAACGCAGTAAGGTCGAATCATGGTTTCGCTTATACAAGATGTCGTTGCTAAGGAAGAACTTCGCTGCGAACCTTCTCAGAAACTTTTTATCATTGACAGATGCACCTTCAGGGTATTCCTGAGCTTCCAGATATCTCTTCACCTCATGGTACCAAGGCTTCTCAGTCACCAATTCAGTCTCGAGATCACAACAGTATGCCGGTTCGTCCAGTTTCCAGATGATGATCCGGGGAGCCTCATTGTCCCATTTGACCTTGAACATAGAAGACATTGTAGCTAACGCGTCTGCCAGCTGATTCTCCTCTCTCGGAAAGTGTTCAAAGGTTATCTTTGTAAACTGGGGGATCAACGTCAACACACATTCCCTGTAAGCAATAAGATTCGGATGTTTCGTATCCCACTCTCCTTTGATCTGATTGATCACGAGAGCGGAATCTCCGAAGACACTAAGAAACTTGATCCTTAGGTCGATCGCAGCTTGAAGACCCATGATGCACGCCTCATACTCTGCCATGTTGTTGGTACAGTTGAAACATAGCCGGGCAGTGAGTGGAGTATGAGTGCCTTGAGGGGATATGATTATGGCGCCGATACTGTTACCCAAAGCATTGAAGGCTCCGTCAAAGTGCATAGACCATCGGGATCCTTCCTCAGGTCCTTCAACCGGTCCAGGTACTTCACAATCAGTCACAATCATGATGCTCTCGTCCGGAAATTCGAAGTTCATTGACTGGTAGTCGTCTACGGCCTGATGTGTCAAGTGGTCTGCCAATACACTTCCCTTGATGGCTTTCTGGGTTGTATACTGAATGTCGTATTCTGTTAAGATCATTTGCCATCTTGCTATTCTCCCAGACAGAGCAGGCTTTTCAAATATGTACTTTATAGGATCCATCTTTGAGATCAACAAGGTAGTGTGAGTCAGCATATACTGTCTCAGCCGGCGAGCAGCCCATACCAAAGCGCAACAAGTTTTCTCAAGCAGTGAGTATCGGGTCTCACAGTCGGTAAACTTTTTGCTAAGGTAATAAATGGCATACTCTTTTCGGCCAGACTCGTCATGCTGCCCCAGCACACACCCCATTGAGTTGTCAAGTACCGTCAGGTATAGTATCAGAGGTCTCCCTTCAACCTGTGGCATAAGGATGGGTGGTTCTTGGAGATACTCTTTGATTCTGTCAAAAGCGGCCTGACATTCATCATTCCAACGTACTACCTGATCTTTCTTCAGCAGCTTGAAGATTGGCTCACAGGTAGCAGTCAGGTGCGAGATGAACCGAGCAATGTAATTCAGGCGTCCTAAAAAGCCTCTGACCTCTTTCTCTGTCCTAGGAACTGGCATCTCTTGAATAGCTTTGACCTTAGCAGGGTCCACTTGAATACCCTTATCACTTACAACGAAGCCTAGCAACTTTCCAGATCTTACCCCGAAGGTGCACTTGTTCGGGTTCAACCTCAGCTTGTACAATTTCAACCGGTCAAACAATTTCTGCAGATGATCTAGGTGCTCTTCCTCAGTCTGGGACCTTGCGATCATGTCGTCAACATACACTTCTATCTCATGATGTATCATGTCATGAAATAAGGCAACCATGGCACGTTGGTAGGTTGCCCCAGCGTTCTTCAGTCCAAAAGGCATGACCTTGTAGCAGAAGGTGCCCCACTGAGTAACAAAGGTAGTTTTTTCCATGTCTTCAGGAGCCATCTTGATCTGATTGTAACCTGAAAAACCATCCATGAAAGAGAACACCTTATGCTGAGCAGTATTGTCAACAAGGACATCAATGTGAGGTAGAGGGAAATCATCCTTGGGGCTGGCCCTGTTCAGATCCCTGTAGTCGACACACATTCTGACCTTACCGTCCTTCTTTGGTACCGGCACCACATTAGCAACCCACTGAGGGTAAGAAGTCACTGCAAGGAACCCGGCATCAAACTGTTTCATAACCTCGGCTTTGATCTTCTCAGACATCTCTGGACGCATACGGCGGACCTTTTGCTTAACCGGAGGGCAGTCTTCCTTAGTATGCAAGTGATGGACCACAATATCGGTATCCAACCCGGGCATGTCTTCGTAGGACCAGGCAAAGATCTCCATATAATCATGTAGCATCTTAGTCAAACGTTGCTTCACGCTGAGCTCTAGGTTGGCACCAATCTTTACCTCCTTTCTATCTACCTCAGTACCCAGGTTTATTGTTTCCACTGGCTCTTCGTGTGGTTGAATTGCCCTCTCTTCCTGGAGTAACAGTCTTGCAAGCTCGCCAGGCACTTCGTAATCATCTTCACCTTCGTCTTCGGCTAAGTTGATCGGATTTTCAAAGTCATAACTGGCAGTAGCAGAGTCGTTACCAGTGAGATCCAGAGTGGATTGAAACCTGTATGAGTGAGTGTGTGTAAATACAGCTGTTTTGCGATATAATGAAAGGAAAGAAAGAAAGGGAGCATAAAATTTGAAATGCGAGAAAACGTCCAAGATCTTTATTCATGATATATGAAATGACAATTTATATGCCCTCACAAATGAAACCACGGTGCCTCGGGTAAGACACCGGGCCATAGAGTTTTAATTGTTTATTACAAATAACAAAACAAAGAAGTTTATTACTGCGTAACAAAAGTAACAGGAGTATGGTCTTTGGCAATCCAATTGGTCAATCCGCCATCAGTTGTCGGGTAGATCCAGCTATTGAACTCAGCTTCATCCACTTCATTATCCTCCCCAACAGCATTCACTCCTGGATTGGTAATGAGCACAGGAGGTCTTCTGGTCTTTGCCTTCCGCATAGCTTTCTGTCCCTCTGCAGTAAAACCCAGTCCGAACTTGTCAGTTTTCTGTTTAAAATCAGGGAGCCTGCCCCAGTTAGCACATTCACCTTTCTGAATCACAGCCCGGGCATCCTTCAAGGAAGCCATCTTCAAAGGAACATCCTCTTCGACCGCTGTTTCTGCTGCTGCTAAAGTTGGAAGTACCTCTTCGAAATGCTGAAAGGGGGTTTCAATAAACTCCCCGTCCATCTCAATATACCTGAAGGAATTCAAATGGCTCACCATATACTCCTCCTCTCCCTGCACAGTGACAATCTTCCCTCTGACAGGGTATTTTAGCTTCTGGTGCAAGGTAGAGGTCACTGCCCCAGCTTTGTGGATCCAAGGTCGACCCAGTAGACAAGAATAAGATGGACGGATATCCATCACATAAAAAGTAGAGTCGAATACTTGAGAGCCCACACGAATAGGAATGTCAACCTCTCCATGAACCATCCTCTTGGAACCGTCAAAGGCTCTGACGATGATATTGCTAGGTTTCAGCTCCAGGCCTTCACAATCCAAATGGTCTAAGGCTTTTTTGGGTAGCACATTTATGGAAGAACCAGTGTCCACCAACACGTGCGCCAGAGTAGTGCCCCTGCATTCAATAGAGACATGCAGGGCATCATTGTGGTCCCTTCCCTTGGCAGTAAGGTCAGCATCTGAGAAACCCAAACCATTATCCGCTGTCAGATTTGCTACACAATCAGTGAACTGGATGGCAGATGTCTCCTGTGGTACATGGGCCGTCTTGAGAAATGAGATCAAGGCCTTAGCATGGGCCTCTGAACACAGTAGCAAGGAGAGCATTGAGATCTTGGAGGGCGTATGCCCCAGCTGCTCGACAACATTAAAGTCACTCTTCTTGATTATTTTTAGAATTTCCTCCATCTCTTGTTGGGAGGCCTCAGCAGTTACAGGTCTTGGTGCCTCCATCCGGGCAGGCTCATCTTCAATCCCTTTGCCCCGAGCATTAGATGACTCGGTAGCAGGGGAAACAACTTGATCAAAAACAAGAACAGGTACACTTGTAGGTGTTATAGTAAGGGGTCTTTGAATAGCTGGCGGTGCAATGTCAGGCGAGAAGAGCCTGCCACTGCGGGTAACCTTGGCTGGACCAGTAATATTGCTGATACTGGTGCTAGTGTTGAACTCTTGTTTGATTCCATTCACATACACGTCTGCCCCATAGTGCCAGGGGACAGCCTTATCAGATTCGTAGGGGAGAGGCCCCGGAACAGTAATAACAACAGGTGCGACAGTCATGATTTGAACAGGCTTCCTCGGGAGAGCCTTGATTGGATTATTGAAGATTGTAACTACATAAACTTCTTCTACCGGAACCAACTGAACATCGGACTTCTTGAATAGGATCTCTTTGCTGTCCATTAGGCTTTGGATGCCCAACTTCAACAAAGGACAACCAGAGAGAGAAACAGCACAGAAAAGGCAACCCTCATTGCAACCTGGAAATAAACCGGCCAACAATAGGTTCCTCTTGACAGTCATTAAGGGAGTAGCCACATCATCCACAGAAACAGTGTATACATCTTCATCAACAGCATTTACTCCATGCTGGGGCATAGGAGCAGTCACCGCGTTTGGCCTCTCAGGCGCTTCAAATTGTATCTCTTTTGCGTCAATAAGGTCTTGCACCTTATTCCTTAATGCCCAACAGTCATCAGTGGAATTCCCCGGGCTATCGGAGTGATAAGCACAGCGGGCATTTGGATTGTATTTGGGAGAAGCCGTATTCACAACCTTCGGGGCCTCTCTGACAGTCACTAGGTTGGTGGACAGCAACTGAGGCAAGATCTGCGATAGAGTCATACTCAAATGGGTAAACTCCCTTCTAGGTCTTTCAGCCCTTGGAGGATTGGTTTGGCGAGGAGCGGCAGCAGGCTTAGCAATCATCACCGCGTTGACAGATTGGCGGCACTCAGATTTCTCTTGTCTTCTAGAGCCATATACATCATTGGCCTCCTTTTTGAAGGGCTTCTTCTCAGAACTTGACGATGCACCCTTCTGAATTTTACCAGACTTCAACCCAACCTCAATTCTCTCTCCAGTCAGAATAAGATCAGTAAACCCTGCAGACGAGTTACCGATAAGATGGTTGAAAAATGGCCCAGATAGGGTCCCCAAGAACATATCTACCAACTCCCGGTCAGTCAACAGAGGCTGCACCCTGCCAGCCAGATCCCTCCACTTCTGTGTGTACTCTTTAAAACTTTCACTTGAACCTAGCGACATACCCTGGAGTTGGGTACGTGTAGGGGCAAGGTCGGCATTATATTGATATTGCTTATAGAAAGCAGTAGCCAACTCCTCCCAGTTATGAACCTTGGTCCCATCCAGCTGATAGAACCATTCGAGATGAGTCCCTGAAAGACTCTCCTGGAAGAAGTGGATCCACAAGTTCTTGTCCACTGAGTACGGTTGAATCTTCCGCACGTAGGATTTGAGATGTAGCTTGGGACAAGATGCCCCGTCATACTTAGTGAAGGATGGTGCTTTGAACTTATGAGGAATAATCACACCAGTTGACAAACCCAAGTCTCCAAAATCCAGCCCAGGCACTTGTTGGATCTCCATTGCGTTCAGTCTGTCCTCCAACTGCTTGTATCTGTCTTCTGCAGGAGGATACTGTTCCTCATCAAAATCAGTCTCGTTGTCGGAGACTACCGGACTAGGACCTTTTCCCCCTTGGGGACTGCTCTTGCCTATAGAAGAACCAGCCTCTTCATTTTGCAGAGTGTTGCCAAACCTTCGGCCTGAGTTAAAAAGAACAGTTCTCCTCTTCTTCTTCTTCTCTTTCTTCAGGAGCAGAGCCTTCAGCTCTTCTTGGCCCTGAGCCAAACCCATGATTAATTCCTGAAATTGCGCATTCTGCGCCTGAAGAGCCTTGATGGACATCTCAGTTGATGATGAGTCAGGATTCATGATGCTGAAATAAACAGCGAAGAACGGTAAGCAACCTGAAAAAGAAGAAAACCTGCTATGCACATGATGAATGGAATGCATATGATTTATGTTTTCAAAGACAATCGGGAATCAACTTTGTAAACAAAAAGGAACACACTTCATTAAATTCAACTTTGAAACTTAAATTGTTCAACAGGTTGCCCTTAGGCATTACATGAAAGGAAATACTGAAAAGGGAAATAAAACTGTAAAAGAACATCCAGAGCTCCTTATTGATCCCATGGTCTTCTCTTCTCAGTACGGATGTAGTCATTCAGAGCTCGCTCATTCTCCAACTGCTTTGTCAGCTTCTGGATTTTCAATTCCTGCTCATTGAACTTTTCCCGGTAAGAATCCCGCTCTTCTCGCAGTTGCGACCAAGATCTCTTTAATGTCTCATAATCAGTAGGTATCTGAGGAGGAAGGACAGTTGGAGGAACACCATCTTTGTCAGGATACTCAAGAATGATAGGTCTGACGGCTTCATATGGCATACCTAACTTCTGAGCACGGATGCGAACCCATTTGTAGTAGGCTTCCATAGGTAAAGAATTCTTTGTCCCCAACTCTTATGGGTCAGCTTTATGAACTTTGTCCCAAGCCTTGATGAACCTACGACGCAGCTCGTCACTATCCACTTGAAACTCAAAACTGATGTGAGGCACCAACATTTCATGAGGCCCTGCTCTTCTGGCTCTTCCAAACTGACGGAGAGCTAGGCATGGATTGTAAGAGATCCCTCCTTGGGTACCAATCAGAGGGACATTAGGGTATTCCCCGCATCGATCAATAATAGCTATCTCATCCAAACCCCTGCAAGTCCAAATGATGTCTTTATCGGTGAGAGACATTAACCTATGAGCCCAACCTCTTCCTTCTTGGTTCTTCAGTACGAACTTAGGGAGATGCGAAATAAACCACCTCACTAACAAAGGGATACAACACCATAGAGTTCCTCGTCTTCGGGTAGTACGAGCATGAGGTTGTTGCAAGATGTCACCCAAGAGAGTGGGTACGGGATTCTGAGACATAAAGATCCTTATGGCAGTGACATTGATGAAGTTGTCAGGATTAGGAAACAAGACTAACCCATAGATTAAGAGAGCCAAGATGTCTTCATATGCCCTAAAGTCCAGGTCATTCCAGAAACTGTTAGCTTTACCAATCAGAAACTTGGCCAAGAAACCCTTAACTCCGCTTCTAGTTACCCAGTTGTCCATTACCTCTTGATGTGTCAAGGGAAGAGCTGCAGCAACATCCTCAAGCCTGAGGGTCTTTTCCCAACCAGTAAAGGGAGTCTGATCCAAGATAGGGATACCAAGCAAATCAGAGAACTCTTCCAGGGTAGGGACCAGCTGGAAGTCTTGAAAGGTGAAGCACTGGTACAGAGGGTCATAGAACTGGGTCAGAACACTCATCAACTGTTGATCCCGCTTTGCAGTGACTAAACTGAGAAGAGAACCATGCCTCTGACTGAAGGAAGTGGTATTTGGAATTCTGCTAACCAACTCTTCAAGCAACTCAGGTGAGTGAACAAAGTTGAACCGAATAGTATTCCTTCGCACAGGCATCATGATGTCCTACAAAACAGAGCAAAGGTGAAACCCTTTTGTCTTTGAAATGGCCAGTCCTTATGCAGGATGCATGCAATGCTCATGATGTTATGATGTTATGATAAAGCACACCACAAATAGATACAAAGGCAAACATGGTAAGGCACACAAGTCACACAAGACAGACCCTTAAAGTTTAGGCCAGCATGAGGTCTAGGTATTACCCTCTTTCAGTTTGTTGGTTCATACCTGTCCTATCAAAGTAACCGGGTTCTTAGAGGATCCTAATATCATTGACTACCCTCAATCGATCATAACTCCAGCATCGCAATCTTTTCTTGCGGCCAGAACCATCACGAGAGTTTAGCCTCAATGGGCGTAGCATACTGCTACTGTTCTAATGGCCAAGTTGTGTCAATTAAGGTTCTAAGGTTGTTGGTGCTTAATGACTCCTCAGAAGACCCATATTCTCCTCGTTGTAACACAAGGGATATCGGTACAGACCAAGGTGCCATACCAACGTAGCCACTGCTTCACTCGTGTCGGTCTACGCCGAACAGGTCCCTTACAGCTTATGCTACCTAAACAGGGTATCCCCAGATCCGGGTTAGGATCTATGTAACTCCCATGCAACCCACAAATTTAAAGTAGACAAGTCAATACAATTGAAAACACAGTTATGAACTAACCCTAAGGTACACCTCACTTTAAGTTTAAGTCCCCAGCAGAGTCGCCAGTTCTGTGATCAGTGGATCTGGAACTGACTGTTTAACGTTGGTTCGCGAAATGTCGCGGAAGCAAGAGTCGCCACCGTCTTTTATTTTCTCCAAATGGAAAGGACAAAAGCACAGAAAAATTCCTTATAGAGATTGCTCTCGGTTCGGGAGGTAGATTATAGAAAGGGAAGGTGTTAGCACCCTTTCTATCCATGGTTATCCATGGGCTCTTAGATACTTGCTCATTGTGTTTTCAAAAATGGTTTGTTTGCTTTTCAATTGTGGGTTTTAAAAATTTTCTTTGAAAATTTCAGTTCGACTCTTGTATCAGTCCTCAAGAGTGTTTGAAAAATTGCTTTCGAAAGCTTTTTGAAAAGGTGTCGGTGTGAAAAGTATTTTTTTGATTTTTGTTTTGAAATTAGAGCAAGTATCTACGAGTTGTCTACCTACCCTAAGGAATTCGTCTGGGTAAATGTCCTTTACAGTAATGCCATCCCACCATTGAGAGGTAGGTAGCACCACTATTGGAGTTGTTCGGGTCAATTCGAGGTTCGGGACATGGTGATCACCAGAGCAATAGGAAGATACCTTAGAAGCTACCCTCATGCCAGGTTCCCGGATCATGAGGACTTACTAAGACATCCTCTACTCGACGATCACCTTTCGAGGCAAGGCAACAGTGAGGCGTACCCTAGGGGTGGTGTGTGATTTGTGTGTCGTTTTCATTTATTTTGTCTTGTCATGTCATAGGTGATCTACGCGTTTGTTTTTATTTTTGTCATTCATTCTTGCATGCATTTATTAACAGTTAAAAAGATGCGGAAATTAAAAGTTCTAAACTATTACAAAGGCACGGGTCCACATCGCCAAATTTAATCCAGGACCCGATTTGACATAAAAATAAAGAAATAAAGTAAAGTGCGAGAAATTAAATTTACACGGCTTTGGGAGAATTACATCAATATTTAAAAGAAGGAATAAATAAAATGCGCGAAGAGAATTAAAATTGGAAGCGAGGGCGTTGGACCCTTTTTAACGAAATTAAATTATAATTATTAAATTAATGAAATTAAAATGAAAAAAAAGAAATTATTTTTGAGATTTTTTTGTATTTATGGCTTTTTATGAGAATTAAATGAAATTTAAACCTAATTCTAGCTATTTTTTAATTTATTAAGAAAATATGAAAATTACCTAAAATTAAATCTAATTAATTAATGCGATTTGGTTTATAAAAATAAATAATTAATTATTAGTGAAAAGAAAAGAAAAAGGATAAAAATTGATACAAACCCTAATTCTATAAAAAAATTTAATTTATTAAGAAAAGATATTAAAATTAACCCTAAATTTCAATCTAATTAATTAGTGAGATTTATTCACAAAAATATTAATTAAATAAAATATATTTTGAATTTTGTCTTTTCTGATTTTTTACTATTTTTATATTTTATGAAAATAAATTAATTGAAGGAATTAATTAAAAAAGGAAATACTTGAAACAAATAAAATAAAGGAAAGAAAAGAAATACAATACCTTGGGGGGTTCTGTCCCCAATTGGAGGTCATAACTTAGCAATTCAGGCCCAATAGCCTTTGGCCTGGTTGACTTCCCAGTATTCACGTATGTGGACGTTGACTGAGACGTATCCTATGCTCTGAATCCTGGCCTTGGGTTTGATCTTGATGGCCATGTGGTGCTCTTGGACTATGGAGTGTACGCTGGAATTTTGGGAGCGAGCTACACATAAGCATAATTAGAAAAATAATATGGAAAGGGATGGGGGACCTGGGATCGAACCCAGGTCCTGGAGATTACCAATACACATGCCTGCCACTGAGCTACCAACGCTTCTTTGTATATTATATAACTAACAATTAATATAAGATGAAATAAGAGTTAGTGGGACTTTAGCGCGAAAATTCAAATACTCCAACCAGATGGTGCCACATAGTCTTCTTCCTCGCTTATGCGTTTTTCCAATTCTTGATGTTTCAAGCTATGATTTTGATCCAGGCACCTTCCTCGATGTCTCAGCAAGACAATGGAATAGTTATTTTGGCTTGAATCGCACTGGGCTATAGTTTTCAGTTTTGGAATTTTTGTCAAAAAACTCAAGCTTGGTTATGGTGTTCTTGCGCAGCTAGGAGGTTCTTAGGAGTAGGGTTTGCATGAGTATATATGTGTGAATGATTAGGGTTCGAAATTGGATCAAAAAACCCTTTGCATTGATGAAGAGATATTTGATTTTCATGGCAAATATTTTTCAATCTTTTTCACATGTTTTTGATGCCAATCATATCCAATTGCCTTGATTCTTTCCAAATCTGATCATGCACGAAATATTGAGTGTATTTTATGCATAAAAAGATTTAAAAACTTAGGTTTGGTATTTTTCATATATTTTAATTAATTAAATGAATTATTAGCAATTAAAAATTCAAATAAATAAATAAAAATGATGAAAAAACTTCCCGTTGGGCCAAATGGTCGTGCACATGCCTTGGATGATGAATCTTGGAAGAAAAAGAGGCCCATTAGCATTTTTAAGACATTTGAAGCAATGTTGACTTTTCAAAATATCCAAAAATTTCCCAACTTCCACAAGGCATATCTTGCTCAATTTTTAAGCTTTGCTCATGTTCTTGGACATTTTGGAAAGGTCTTGAAGTCCTCTAACCAATTCCTTTGGTCCCATGTCATTTTGATTTACCAATCTCAAGTTATGGCCTTTGACTTAAAGTCCCTTTTTGTTGACTTTTGAAAATGACCTATAATGTTGAAATTGATAACTTTTTGTGAGAGCATTTCTTGGACTTGAAGTGTGAAGAGGAGTTGTAAGAAATGTCTTTCTCTTCAAAATGAGCTTTGGATGGAATTTTTCTGATAATCCATGTGAAAGTTATGCCTTGGTCAAGTTACAGTTGACTTTTTCAATTGTCCAAATATGGAAACTTTTGCATCTTGAGACTTTTTGAGCCAAGCTTTGAGAATCATGATCAATAATTGATCAAATGATGTTTGTGGCTTCAAAATGAGATGTTGACCAAAAATTTGAACTTTTGACTGTCAAATGACCATTTTGCCCCTACAGTTGACTGTAGTGCAATTAGGGTTTTTGACTGTGCAATTTTGTGCTGTAAGTCTTGAAACTTGGTATGAGGATGCTTGACCATGTTTATAGGCATGTGGGACTTGATTGGACCCTTGGAAACTTCATTTTCTTTGTCAGAACCAAAACCCTAATTTTTTACTGTTAGGAGGCCCTTGAACTGTGCAACCCTTGGGGAGATTTTGAAGCTTTGACTTGGCAAATCTTGAAGAATATGGGAGGGCAAATTTTGGGGTACAACAGAAGTGATCCAGTGGTCAAGGGGAATGTTCTCAAGGCGTTGTTGGCTAGAGGTCAAGGGTTCGATCCCTGCCTCCAGCGCTTTGCATTTTCCTTTATTTTATCATGTAATCAGGTACGAACCAACGCTTGAAGCCCATCATGTGTCCTCAAATATCAAAGCACCAGATGGCCCAAGGCCAGATCTGGTGATCCAGGTTAAATGTCCATCATGGGGTTGAGTCAATGGGAGCATAGGAAATCAGGAAGGTCAACACAGGCCTGCACAATTGGGGCATCAAATTGCCATTCTCTCCCCTCTAATCAAGCCCAAACCCTGACTCTTTCTATTTTTTTTTGTTTTATTATTTCTTTTATTTATTTATTGTTATTATTTTTATCACTAACTAACCAATTAAAACTTTTTCTTCAAAAAATTAAAAACCAAAAAATATTTTATTTATTAAAATTAAATTCCAGCATTTTATTTTTGTTAATAATATCAATTTAAATTTAGTTTTAATTAGGAATAACTTTGATATCTTTTTGCAATAATTAAAATCCACTTAGACAATTAGGTTTTATTAACATTGATCAAATTATTTTTATTTCTTTAAATATCAAAAATCCAAAAAATATTTTTTAATTAATTTATTTATTAATTCAATAATTAACCTAGTTTAATTTCTTTTTAATTCAAAAACAAACCAAAAAAAATCCTTTCTTTAACAATTAAAGGGTCAAAACCCTAGGAACTCGCCCGATTTAATTTCTCGCACGCGATCCATTTTATATTGTATCTATTTCCGGAATGTAATAGCTTAATAGGACTTTAAATATTTTTACCGCTTTATTTATTTTCCGCATTTTAATTTCAAGGGTTGCTTTTGGCGATATAAATACCCGACGCCTTGTAATAGTTAGTTTAATTTCTGCAATTTATTCCCGCAAAATATAAACTGTTAGATGTTTAATAATAGGGAATGCATGACAAGATTAATCGTTTAAAACCTAAAATCAACATAGATAACCATTGACATGTACAAAGACAAAATTAACTGAAAATAACACACTGCACATGCGCACTCTTAGGGTACACCTCACTTGGTTGCCTTCGAACGTGGTCATTGAGTATAGGAAGTTTTAGAGGTCTTCCTCTTGTCCAAAGATCATAGTTGCCTCGAAACGGTTGCCTCGGAAAAATGATCTAAGACTTTAGGGTTACCGCTAAGGCGTCCTAACATTGCTTTAGTGACCGCACGTCCCTTAATCAAATTGACCCTTAAAAAACTCCAACGATGATGTTACCTACTCATCAATAGTGGGATAGCATTGTCTAAAGGACATTAGCACAGATTGCGTCCTTTTTCGAGTAGGTAGATGGTTCTTAGATACTTGCTCTTTCTAAAACAAAACAAAACTTTTCACACTTACACCTTTCAAACAAAAACTTCTTCAAACCCACAAACACAAAGAAAAGAAATTTTGAAAACACTTTGAGCAAGTACCTAAGAGCCCATGGATAACCATGGATAGAAAGGGTGCTAACACCTTCCCTTTCTATAATCTACCCCCCGAACCCGAGAAACATCTCAAAAAAGGATTTTTTATGTGATTTTTTCCTTTCCTTGTTGGATAAAATAAAAGACGGTGGCGACTCTTGCTTACCGCGACATTTTGCAAAAACAAACGCAAAACGCAAACCAGCATTCCAAAAAACAGTCATTTCTTTCCCACCGTATCACAATAACCATGGATGAAAAGGGTGCTTGCACCTTCCCTTTTCATAATCTACTCCCCGAACCCAAGAAGACATCTCAAAGGTCTTTCCTGTGCTTTTTGACCTTTCCTTAGGATAAAATAAAAAGTCGGTGGTGACTCTTGCTAAACCGAAACATTTGCGAATACAAAACGCAAAACCTCAAGTCAGTTCTCCCACCATATCACACACGGCCACAACGCCCATGCTGTTGAGGAGGATCTGTTTGTTGCTACTGTAGATGATTTGATAACTCCGCTCTCTATAATCAAGTTAAATTTGTTGAAGTCTGGGGTTTTCCCAGGTTATGAAGAAGATTGTCACCTTTGTTTTTCCTCATTAACCCAATGTCCATTGTTGAAGATAGGCATCCAACGCCTAATTGATAACCAAGAAATCCTATTTGAGAAGTCTCTTGTTTTATCAACTCCTGCTAACGATGTTTCAATAATAACCATATCCTCCAATCCTTCCAAGGTCCCTAAAAGACCTGTTAGGATTACATCCGCTCCGAAGGCTGCACCTTTTAAGATAACCATGCTCGGGCCAGTCCCGTACAAGTTCGAGAAATCAATACCGTGGAACTATAGTGGGGAAATATACTACCATGGTGTAAAATAGATTGAACAGACTGCCGAGGAAGAGAGTTCTGAAGAAGAAAATTCCGATATCAGTAACATTGTCGGAACAACCAAAGTTACCCGTAGTGGAAGAATCTTTTCTCCAAAGATTTCCCCTCCAAAGGCAATTCTTGGACCCTCAGCTGCTCCTAAGGTTATCTCTACACCGGTAAACATATCGGAAAGTACACCAATCATAGAATAAGTCATAACCCCCATGGTTATCCCCTCTACTGCTACTGATGTTCGAGGGAAAGGGATCCAAGAAGAGCCCGTCAGGACGAGGGCTCAGCCGTTGATCATCCCTGAAACCTCTCAAAAAGAAATGGAGGAAATTTTGAAAATAATCAAGAAAAGAGATTATGATATGGTGGAACAGCTGGGGCAAACCCCCTCAAAGATATCCATGTTGGCTCTGTTGCTTTATTCAGAAGCTCATGCTAAGGCTCTGATAAGATTTTTGAAGACAGCCCACGTGCCACAAGAAACCTCCACTGATCAGTTCCATGAATGTGTGGCTAGTTTAACAGTTGACAATAGTCTAGGATTCTCCGATGCAGATTTAACTTTGAAAGGGAGAAAACATAATGATGCTTTGCATGTCTCTGTGGAATGCAGAGGGACAACCCTAGCACGCGTATTAGTAGACACTGGTTCATCTTTAAACGTCTTGCCGAAGAAAGCCTTGGATAGACTGGATTGTGAAGGCTTAACCCTGAAACCCAGCAATATAATTGTAAGATCCTTTGATGGTTCTAAAAGGATGGTCCATGGGGAGGTGGACATCCCGATTAAGGTGGGAATTGAAACCTTCAAATCCATATTCTATGTGACGGACATCTGTCCTTCTTACTCTTGCCTGTTGGGAAGACCTTGGATCCACCATGCTGAAGCTGTCACTTCTACTATGCATCAAATGCTCAAGTACCCTGTCCAGGGGAAAATCATAAATGTTCATGGCGAAGAGGAATACATGATCAGTCATCTGAATTCTTTCTGTTATATAGAATTGGATGGCGAATTCATCGAAACTCCTTTCCAGCATTTTGAAGAGGTAGCTCAGGAGATAGCGGCGACCAAGACAGTGTCCTTTGTACCCACAATTACCACACCCTCCGCCTCGGATGTCATCTCTCAAGGATGCAAAAGCAGTGGTTGAAGAGGGAGGAAGCACAATCTGGGGATAGCTTCCAGATTTTCCTTACAAATCAGACAAGTTCTGCTTGGGATTACTTCGACTGGTCAGAAGGCCGTGCGCCGCGCCCATGCTGGAGGGCCACCTATGAAGATCAGTCATCATGGAGTCAATGCTCTAAAGGACAGTGAAGAAGAGGGCAGCTTGGAAGATTGGATATTTCCAACTGTTGACGGAGGACTGTGCAACTGGGAAGCAAAAGACTTTGTTCTGATTACTTTCATACCGCAGTAATTTATCTTTTCCATTTCTGTTGGATATGTAATAATTCACAAACAATTCGTACTTTTTCAAACTTGTGTCTTACCCGAGGCACAATGGTCCATTTGTAAGGGTTCTTATTTCATTTTCATATGTCATTTCAATGAATCATGGACGTTTTTCATACAAACTTTTGTGTTCATTATCTTTCTTTTTACATTTTGTTGTTTTAAGATGGCTATACCCTTACACACACCCACACTCAGAAATGCAGGTACCCTTCCATTCCGGATCCCAGGGGTAACGATACTGCTATAGCCTTCGGTGACTCTGAAGATATGATCTACCAAGCCAAATACGAAGGTGGGGAAGATTGTGAGGTGCCAGGAGAATTAGCTAGACTTCTACAAAAGGAGAAAAGGGCTATTCTGCCTCATGAAGAGCAGTTGGATACAATCAACTTGGGAACTGAGGATGACAAAAAGGAAATCAAGATAGGTTCCAATCTAGAGCCGAGTGTCAAGGAGCGCCTAATTCAGCTATTGCATGAGTATGTTGAGATCTTTGCCTGGTCATACGAAGACATGCCGGGACTCGATACAGACATTGTGGTACACCGTCTACCCACAAGAGAAGATTGTCCACCAGTGAAACAAAAGGTCTGCCGCATGAGACCTGACATGTCAGAGAAGATCAAAGCAGAAGTTATGAAGCAGTTCAATGCTGGATTTCTGGCTGTTACTTCCTATCCACAATGGGTTGCTAACATTGTGCCTGTGCCTAAGAAAGACGGCAAAGTGAGAATGTGCGTGGATTATAGAGATTTAAACAGGGCCAGCCCTAAAGACGACTTTCCACTTCCACACATCGACATCCTGGTTGACAATACAGCCCATCACAAGGTATTTTCTTTCATGGATGGATTTTCAGGTTACAACCAGATCAAAATGACACCTGAAGACATGGAGAAAACAACTTTTGTCACATAATGGGGTACGTTTTGCTACAAAGTGATGCCATTCGGACTGAAGAATGTTGGGGCAACCTATCAACGCGCCATGGTAGCTTTGTTTCATGATATGATACATCATGAGATAGAGGTCTACGTAGATGACATGATAGCCCGTTCACAAACTGAAGAAGAACACCTCGACCACTTGCAAAAGTTGTTTGTCATGTTGAAGGAATACAAGCTAAGATTGAATCCAAACAAGTGCACATTCGGAGTCCGGTCTGGTAAGCTCTTAGGTTTCATTGTCAGCAACAAAGGCATCGAGGTTGATCCTGCCAAGGTCAAAGCTATACAAGAAATGCCCGCTCCTTGCACTGAGAAGGAAGTCAGAGGTTTCTTGGGACGCCTGAACTACATTGCTAGGTTCATTTCTCACCTAACATCTACTTGTGAACCAATCTTCAAGCTGTTGAAGAAAGATCAGGTAGTTAGATGGAATGATGACTATCAAGTTGCTTTCGATAAAATCAAAGAGTATTTGCTGGAACCTCCTATCTTGATGCCATCCATCGAGGGAAGATCATTAATCATGTATCTGACCGTCCTAGAGAATTCAATGGGGTGCGTATTGGGGCAGCATGACGAGTCTGGCCGAAAAGAGCATGCCATTTATTACCTTAGCAAAAAGTTTACCGACTGTGAAACAAGATATTCACTGCTCGAGAAAACTTGTTGCGCTTTGGTATGGGCTGCTCGTCGGCTAAGGCAGTATATGTTGACTCATACCACTTTGTTGATATCTAAGATGGATCTGATTAAATACATCTTTGAGAAGCTTGCTTTGTCTGGAAGAATAGCTAGATGGAAGATGATCCTGACGGAATACGATATACAATACACTACCCAAAAAGCTATAAAAGGGAGTGTGCTAGCTGACCATCTGGCTCATCGAGCTGTTGAAGATTACCAATCCATGAAGTTCGACTTCCCTGACGAAGACATCATGACATTGGACAATGTTGAAGACTTCAGACCATATGACGGACCTGAACAAGGATCCCGATGGAGTCTGTACTTTGATGGGGCATCCAATGCGCTTGGTAACGGTATCGGTGCTGTGCTCATATCCCGAGAAGGTTTCCATACTCCTTTCATCGCCAGACTTTGCTTCAACTGTACGAAGAACATGGCAGAGTATGAAGCTTGCATCTTTGGACTCAAGGCTGCCATAGACTTGGGAATCAAATCTTTGATTGTATTTGGGGACTCAGCTTTGGTTATCAGTTAAATCAAAGGAGGGTGGGACACTAAGCATCCAAACCTCATCCCTTACAAAGAACATGTCCTGACATTGTTATCACATTTCAAGCAAATTACCTTCGAGCACTTCCCGCGAGAAGAAAATCAGCTAGCAGATGTTTTAGCTACAATGTCATCCATGTTTAAACTTAACTGGGATAATGAGGCTTCCCAAATCACAATTGAACGAATGGACGAACCCGCACACTGTCACGAGATTAATACCGAAGAAGTAGTGGACCAGCCTTGGTTTCATGAAATCAAAAGGTATCTCGAGGCTCAAGAATATCCTAAAGGATCTTCAGTCAATGACAAAAAGTTCTTAAGAAGATTCTCAGCTAAGTTCTTCTTGAGTAATGGTATCCTGTACAAGTGAAATCATGATTCTATTCTGCTCCGTTGTGTGGACAAGATTGAAGCTGAAAAGATCATGGCTGAATTGCATGAAGGTACCTTCGACACTCACTCTAGCGGGCATACGATGGCGAAGAAAATTCTACGGGCAGGCTATTACTGGTCTACCATGGAAGCAAACTGCTATCAACACTCCCGAACCTGCCATAAATGTCAAATCTATGCAGACAAATTCCACGTGCCTCCGATTCCTCTAAATGTCTTAACAGCTCCTTGGCTATTCGCTATGTGGGGAATCGACATGATTGGAGAGATCAATCCTACAGCATCCAATGGACACCGCTTTATTTTGGTGGCCATTGATTACTTCACAAAGTGGGTCGAAGCAGCTTCTTTTGCATCCGTTACTAAGAACGTTGTTGCCCGCTTCATCAAGCAGAACCTTATTTGTCGGTACGGTATCCCCGAAAGGATCATCACTGATAATGGTACAAACCTTAGCAATACTATGATCACCGCCCTGTGTGAACAGTTCAAAATTCAACATCACAATTCGTCTCCTTATCGACCAAAGATGAATGGTGCAGTTGAAGCTGCGAACAAAAATATCAAAAAGATCATACAAAAAATGACAGTCACCTACAAGGACTGACATGAGATGCTACCGTTTGCTCTCCACGGGTATCGTACCACGGCTCACACATCAACTGGGGCAACACCCTATTCCTTGGTATATGGCATGGAAGCTGTTTTGCCTATCGAGGTTCAGATTCCCTCCTTGAGAATCATGAAAGATGTTGGTTTGAGTGAAGACGATTGGATCCAAACCCGACTTGATCAGTTAAACTTAATTGACGAGAAGAGACTTACTGCTGTTTGTCACGGTCATATGTATCAAAAATGGATGATCAAAGCTTTCAACAAGAAAGTCAGACGCCGAGCGTATCAAGTTGGAGATCTAGTGATCAAGCGCATCATATTGCCGCAAAGTGATCCCAGGGGAAAATGGACTCCTACCTACGAAGGACCATTTGTAATCAAGAACATCTTTTCTGGTGGGGCAATGATCTTAACCACCATGGACGGCGGCGATCTGCCGCACCCTGCAAACACAGACATAGTCAAAAGATACTACGCATAAGAGACCCGCTAGGTTGACACACCTAGGCAAAACAAGGTCATCCCGGTGAACCAAAAGGTTCGGGCAAAAATTAGGGATAAAATATAAAAAATCTGTACACCCGGCAAGTTGAAAACCTGAAAGGGCGACTTGGGCAAAAAAGGGTTTCTCGGTGGACTGAAAACTCGAAAGGGCGGTCCAGGCAAAAGTTAGGGAATTAAAGTGTATGACTATGTATCGTCGGATCACTTTAAGGATAATATCTTCACAGACAAACCTGGAGCTTCTGACCAATCCAATCATCTTCGGACGAAGCAACGAATGGACAAGATATTTGGAGTTACGAAGGCTATAGCAGAATGGGAACCCCGTGGGATTTTTTCACACATAGCTATCTTTATTTGTATAAAATTTTCTCATTTTTATGACGCCACCCTCTTATTAGGATGTCTGACTCCTTTGTACAAAATACTTATTCAAAGTAAATACAAAGATATCTCTTTCAAAGTACAGAAAACTATTTGCCTTTTTCTTTACACTTGTGTTTTATTTGCAAAAATGTCCAATGATTCGTTAATGAACATATGCATTTGAACATAATTACTGTTTACAAATAAACATGATGAAAAAGAACAATTACTGACAGGTAGAAAGATTAGGAAAACGTCTTCAGGCTATTCCATGAGCAATCTCTACGGCACGTCATTAAGATCCCCAGCGGAGCCAAAACTTTGAACTACAGATCCCCGACGGAGCTGAGATTACCAACTACCAATCCCCAGCAGAACTGAAACTTTCAATCCCCAGCGGAAATCATCCAGTTTCTCCAGGTTTCCCCAGCAAGTTGTCTTGAAGCCTGAAAATCAACCAGATAACGGTTAACTTTTGTTTCTCCCCAACCTAGGGTAACTCCCCAGTAGATTGGCATACAACCCAAACTCCTGATCTCCCCAGCGGAATAAGCTTTTCCCCCACCAGAGTTTTCACTACAGGATAAACTTTTCCCCCACAGAGTTTGTATTGCTTCTCGACAGAACAAAGACTCTCGTCAATGAATCCCCAGTAGAAGTCAGTAAAATTCTATGGATTCCCTAAGCAGATTCCTCAAGAAGTATATGGCATTACTCTCACAACGGAATCCTCAGCAGTCAAGAATTTATTTTCCCCGGCAGCAATCAAGGATTTATTTTCCTCAGCAATGCAGCGAATCAGCTTACATGCGCATACATTACATTCATATATCATAAACATGAATAAAACACATTTATTGCATCATACATGCAACATAACTTTGTGTTTCAGCTAACATTTTACCCTTTTCAGGATAAGATTAATAGCTATCTTTGACAAATATTCTAATATTTCAGATACAGTACAGATACACTCCAGACACAGAAGTTATTATGTCACTCATTCAGATCTCTCATTCAGATACAGTACAGATACACTCCAGACACGGAAGTTATTCTGTTACTCATTTGGATTTCAAATTCAGATACAGTTTAGATACGCTCCAAACACGAAAGCCATTCTATTTCTCATTCATATACGGTTTAGATACGCTACAGACACGGAAGCCATTATGTCGCTTATTCAGCTTCATCCTACAGATACAGTACAGATACACTCCATACACGGAAGTCATCCTGTTACTCATTCAGACTTAATTTCAAGATACAGTCCAGATACGCTCCAGACACGGAAGTCATTCTGTCACTCATTCAGACCTAATTTCAAGATACAGTCCAGATACGCTCCAGACACGGAAGCCATTCTGTCGCTTATTCAGATCTACAGTTCAAATACAGTTCAAATACGCTCTAGACACGGAAGCCATTTTGTCTCTTATTCAGTTTCATCCTACAGATACAGTACAGATACACTCCAGACACGGAAGTCATTCTGTCACTTATTCAGATTCAAGGACAAATACAGTTCAGATACATTACAAATATGGATACCATTCTGATGCTTATTCTTTTGATTTACAAACAAACATTCTTGGATGGAATCTGTAAGCCCATCTCCAACAAGATTCTAACATCTCTCCAAATGGAATCTTTAAGCCCATTCCCTCAATTACACTTTTGACGAGCGCAAATTTATGGGCACTCTAGTGTCCAATCATCTTTTACCTTTGAGTCACGAACGGAAAAACTCGCTGATCTAACTCTTCAGGTTCAAGAAGATTGAACAGGGGAAGATGTTGTACCCCAAAATTTTCCCTCCCATTTTTCATAGAAAGAACAACCCTATGGTTTCTCAGATATTCAAGTTGGCTCAGGAATCTATCAGACAGATTTTCTCTTGTGGCAGTAAACCAACAATTAGGGTTTTTCTTGCAATTCTCAAAAGAAATGAATTCTAAAAGATCCAATTGGTTTTCACATGTTTTCATGCTTTCTCAAGATTACTGAAAAGATAGTGTTTGTTCTCAAGGTTAACCAGATGATTTGTGTCTTCTAAAACATTTGCTTGTTTAGGAAATGGAATAGACAGTGCGTGTTTGTTTGGAATGCAGTTGCAAGATTACAGGATTATTGGAATTCAAGTTATCAGATTGGAGTATTTTGTTTCATTTATCTTGATTGGGAATCTTTAAGATTTAGTTAAGATGCGAAGAGAAAATTGCGAGTTATTGGCAGTAAAGGGTTTTAATGGACATCAGAATATCTCATAAGACATTCTTCATTTATTTCAAAAGTTGTTACAAAACAATTTATTATTTAAAGACTTTATGTTTTGCAACTTATCGTATTTGAAAATAAATTAGTACAACTATTGGTTACAATACAAGAATGTCTTTCTCTAAATTACAAAGAAAAGAAAATGAATTTATGCCTAAGGTTGACTGAGGTTCCTTTGCTTCCATGCTCGCCACAGAGTCTCTTGCTTCCCATGCTTTGTCCTCTCCATTGCTCTCACGTGTAAATGAAAGACAGAAGAAAAAGTTAGTACAAATTAATTGGACATGAGCAAGAATTTTCAAAAGAAAGAAAAGTGTTCATCATTAAAGTTTGCAATTTGGAATCAGAAGGCTATTTTTTAATTCATCACATTTTTATTTTCTCTATTTGCAAATCACAAGAGAATTATTCTTCTCGGTTCATAAAAAGAAGAAATAAGAAATGCAAGCAAGCTGTCCAAACAAAACAAATGCAGCAAACTTATCCAAACAAACAGAATAATACAAACTGAATGGAAGCAAGCTGCACAAGCTAGGCAACAAACAACAAAGTTATCCAAACAGCATAAACTAGACAGCAGCGCATCACCAAAACAAACAGCAGCATGGCAATACAAATGCAAGCAGTCAGCAAAGAAGTATAGCAGTATGGTAAACTAAGTCAAACAAACAAGAGGCTTGTTTAATAGCCATTTCATCATTTTCCATTTATTGCAAACTTTTCAGAAAAAGGTAAAAGAGCAATTGACTCTTAGGGTCATTGAGAGAGAAGAGAGGAAAGAAGTCACCTAGGGATGCACAACCCTGCTGCCCTGCTGTCACAATTGCATAAGAGTTGCTAGAAAACAAAAACTGCAAGGAAAAGAGCATAAGAACAATATGCCAAAGTATTCAAAATTTGGTGGTTTTCCCACCATTTTGAATAGAAATTCAACCAAAGCAACATCAATATAACAGTAAGTGTTGTACCCCAAAATTTGCCCTCCCATATTCCTCAAGATATGCCAAGAATCATCTCCAAATGGTTCAAGATTGCTCAAGAGGTAGACAGTCAAACCATCTCCTAAGACAGCTGAAATTAGGGTTTTGGTTCTTTCAAGGAATTTGGGGTTTCCAATGGTTCAATCAAGTCTCATAGGCCCATATACATCCTCAAGCACCTACATGCCAAGTTTCAAGATTCACAGTGCCAATGTGCACAGTCAAAAGCCCCATTTGATCCACAGTCAACTGCAAGGGCAAAATGGTCATTTTGCAGTCAAAAGTCAGAATTTTTGGTCAACATCTTATTTTGAGTTCACAATCATCATTTGATCAAGTCTTGATCATGATTCCACAAGAATAGCTCAAAAATCATCAAAGATGCAAAAGTTACTATTTTTGGACAGCAGAAAAGTCAACTGTATCTTGACCAATGCATAACTTTTTCATGGTTTATCAGAAAAATTCCATCCAAAGCTCATTTTGAAGAGGATGCAATTTCCTACAAACCATATTCACACTCCAAGTTCAAGAAATGCTCTCACAAGAAGTTACCAATTCTTACATTATAGGTCAATTTCAAAAGTCAACAAAAGTACACTTTGAGTCAAAGGCCATAACTTGAGATTGGTAAATCCAAATGACATGGGACCAAAGGCATTGGTTAGAGGACTTCAAGAGCTTTCCAAAATGTCCAAGAACATGGTCATATGATCAAAATTGAGCAAGTTGTGCATTGGAGAAGTTGGGAAATTTTCATGAACTTGCAAAAGTCAACTATGCTCAAAACACCTTATTTTTGCTAATGGGCCTCAAATCTCTTCTTGAAACTTCACCCATGACCTATGCACGACCCACCAAGCTTAATTGGATTTATTTTCTTATTTTTATTGATTAATTGGATTTTTAATATATATTAATTCATTTAATTAATTTAAATCATAAGAAAATACAAGATTTGATTTTTAAATCAATTGTTGAACCAAATATGATCTAAACATGCTGGCAAATTCGTGCACAAGTCAAAGATACAAAAAATCCAAATTTGGCAACATTGTTCAATCATGAAAAATCAAGAATATTTGATTTTCAATCAAAGATTTAAACATCAATGCACATGGATTGGATCCAAAACTTTAACCTAATTTGATTCTCCTATATGTATGCAAGCTAACCATACCCTAGCACACGATTGAAAGCTGCAGAAACGGCCCTGTCAAATTCAAGAAATTCCAAGAAAACTAAAAACCTGTTCTTGCACTCTAGGTCGATTCAAGGCATTTTGTTCATCCAAACACCTTGCAGGAGGCACTAGGATTGATTTACAATCAAATTCAAGCATCAAAGCTCAAGGAATCACGATACACAGTCCCACGGTTTGCCCTTATATTTCATAATTGTATCTCTTAATTCATGCGCATTTAACATGTTTTTGTGACTGATTTGCATTGCTAGAGACCATACAAAGCTAATGGAATGAATTAATTGGACTATAGTGCCCTGAATCGTAAGATACCATGACTGAATTTCTAGGGTTCTTGAGCTCTTAAATGGGGCTTTTCAATCCAGGAAAAATTGGGACTAGTGAGATGCGTGACTGAAATCGTGAGACCAAGACGAACACAACCCATACCTCGCGAAATATTTATGATTGTTGTGGTTCTATTCGCTATTTTTCCTTGCAGGAGTTAGTGGAGGTTAAAAACCCCCGCTATTTGATGTTATTTACACAGGACGAAGGTTGAAGACGCTGATGTGTTGGCATCTGATTGGTTAATTTGAAAAGCGCGCGTTTTGTTTTTATTTTACAGCATTATGAGTTGTTTGCATATATAATAATTGCCTATTATCCAAATAATAAAAAGGTGCAGGTGGTTGAGTGGTGAGCGTGTTGGCCTATGAGCGCTGGGACCTGGGTTCGAATCCCAGGTCCCCCAAAACATTTATTCTATTTTTCCTCCTATGTTCACATGCAGAATTCACAAGGTGGTCCACCATACACCTCCAATTCCCAGGCGCCAGATGTCTTCAAACTCAAATCCAAAGGCCAAAGCTGAGTCCTCACCATACTCCCCAGTCAACAAGCGTGTGGATAATCACAAAAGTCAACGTGGCTGGAATATTGTTGGGCCATAAAATTCCAGAAACACCTCCTGATTTGGGCCAGCACCCCCCTGAGTTTATTTCCTCTTCTCTTTTTATTTTTTATTTAATTTGTTTTTATTAATTTTTAATTAACTACTAACTAAAACAATTAACATTTTTTAATAAATTCAGAAAACATAAAAAATATAATATTTTTATTTATTAAATTTAATTAGTTATTTTGTAAATAAATACTAACATAATTAATTTAGTTTTCAATTAGGTTAATTTTAATATTTTCACAATAAATAAAATTAATATAGAATTAGGGTTTTGATAACTTTTAATCATTTTATTTTTTTATTTCCTTGAAACATAAAAAACCAAAAATATTTCTTTTTATTAATTAATTAGTTTAGGTTTAATTTAATTTAATTCATAAATAATAAAAACTTCCTTCTTTCTCAAAAAAGAGTCAAAACCCTAAAGACTCCCCGATTCAATTTTTCCTCGCGCATATTATTTTTTATTCATATTTTTGATCCATATAATTGTATTTGCTCCGATGATGTAATAGCTTTAATTAGGACTTTATTTATCGCTTTTATTTAATTTTCCTCAATTTATATTTTCAAGGGTTTGTTTTTTGGCGATGTAAATACCCGACGCCTTGTAATAGTTTAGTTTTATTTTCCGCAACTATTAACTGCTAGATGTTTGCTAACTAGGCTATGCATGTCAAGATCTCTCTTAAATTAAAATCAATCGTAGCTCACCATAACATGTACAAAGATAACATAACTGAAACCTGACACACTCGCACATGCCACTCCTAGGATACGCCTCACTTGGTTGCCTCGACGTGGTCATTGAGTATAGGGTGTTTTAGAGGTCGCCCTCCTGTCTAAAGATCAAAGTTGCCTCGAAACGGTTGCCTCGATAAAAAATGATCTAGGAAATTAGGGTTACCGCTAAGGCGTCCTACCATTGCTTTAGGGACCACATGTCCCTAAAATCGAATTGACCCGAAAACTCCAACGACGGTGCTACCTACTTCTCAGTAGTGGGATAGCACTGTCTAAAGGACATTTACACAGCTTAATTTCTTTTGAGTAGGTAGAGGTTCTCAGGTACTTGCTCTTTCAAAACAAAAATACTTTTCGCACTTACACTTTTTCAAACAAAAGTTTTCAAACAAACACTTCATACACTCTTGAGGACAGATACAAGAGTTAAGTCGAAGTTTTCAAAACAAAACTTTTTCAAAACCCACAAACACAAGAAAAGAAAAAACTTTTTGAAAACATAGTGAGCAAGTACCTAAGAGCCCGTGGATAACCACGGATAGAAAGGGTGCTAATACCTTCCCTTTCTATAATCTACCTCCCGAACCCGAGAAACATCTCGAAAAGGAATTTTGTTGTGCTTTTGTCCTTTCCTTGTTGGAGAACATAAAAGACGGTGGCGACTCTTGCTTACCGCGACATTTTGCGAAACGCAAACGCGAACCAGCATTCCAAAGCAGTCAGTTCTATTTTCCACCGATCACAGTAAGCAAAAGGCTGAAGCAAGGGAGAGAGACAATTTTTTTTATCAAAATCCAAAAAAAACTGTCAAAGCCTCCAAGCATCAAAACTGTCAAACAGTTCAAAACCAAATGGCCTCAAACCATCAAACAAAACCTGCTGAAACATCAAACTAAACCTGTCAAAGCCAAAAAACTCTTCAAACCTGTCAAACAAGTTCAAACCAAAAAATCCCAAACTGTCAAACCCAAACTCATCCAAACCAAAACAGTTCAGACCAAAAGCCAAATATCCCAAGCCATCCTCAAACATCCAGAACCATCATCAAGCCAAACTAACAAAATCTCAACACAAATCAAAAACCTGAAAAAACATACTAAGCCAAATATCAACAACAGTTGACACAAGCCTCGGAAGCCATCAGCAAACTGTCAAGTTTTAAAAGAAACCACATGCAAACTGTAACCAAATCCACAAGAAACCGTCAAACCATAAACATATCCAAAACCAAAACCAAAGGAAAACAAACTGTCAAGACTTCCAAAGCCTCAAATCAAAAACCTTCAAACTGTCAACAAAACCACTACCATCAAAACTCTCAAAAGAATCAAATCAATAACCAACCAAAAAATCACAAGAAACTGTTCAACCATCTCAACACCATCAAACCTCCAAAAATTGTCAAAAACATTTCAAACTCAAAAAACCAGAAAAAACTCTCAAGTCAAAAGAATATTGACAAGCAAAACCATAAGCCAAATACCTAAAACCACAAAAATCACCAAAACTGTCAAACCAGTAACCCCATCCCAAAAGCCTAGAGTTATTTTCAAAACAGTAACAACCTCAAAAATACCAAAAACATATCCAAAAACCTGTAACAGAATCACCATCAACAAAACCTGTCACAATCCATAACCAAAGACTTGCAACAACATCCAACAATCAAAATCACAGTAACATCATCCCAGATAACCAACATCATCAAAAAAAAAAACAAAGTTTCAAACTGATAGAACAACATATTCAGTCACAAAATCTAAAAAAACAACATCATCATGGTTCAACAAGGAAAATATGAGAAGGTTACCAGAAAAGAGTACCTTCAATCTTCATTTCTTCCCCCCGTCTCCGGCCACCAAGGAGTGTCACTTCTCTCAGTCTCACTATCCTTTTCCATTTCATAAAAATTCCAAACAGGTATGACTATTTCACCTTCCTTATAAGCCATTTCCTGCATCTCAATGGATAATAGAGTAGATTAACAGAAAAAATGTAACAAGACAAAACAAATAACAAAATCGTTCAAAGCTTTAAATGAAACATAATCTCACCCTTTTCAAAGAAAAACCATTAGAGCTTGGTTAGGAGGTGAGAGAGAGAGAGCTCCGGCAACAGAAGGTTGAGGGGAAGATCAGATAAGCACAAATTTCAAACCTCTTAGACAAATTCATTTCAAAACTTAGGGTTTCCAAAAGGGCGCAAATCATGGTGAGATAGAGCAAGAGAGTGATTTGTTCATGAAATTAGGAAGAGGTGAGTGATAAGGTGAGAGGATGAACGAAAGTAGAAGAGTTTGGATGAACGAGGACGAACGGCACCGCTGTGAATGAAAGGGGTTCCAAGAACCCTAATTCGTTTTCCACCTCTAATCAACAGCTAACACAACTTAAGAAACATTGGGCCTGTTTTTTTTTTGTTAAAACTCCTAAAGCCCATGCGCGTTTGCTATCCCACCCCCCATATGGCTTGTTTTATTAACAGCAATAGCATACATTGGTTTGGGCCTCACCCCAAATCAATTTTCTTAAAGGCCATATTACTTCTTTCTTTTTCATTTGTTCTTCTTCCTATATTTTATTTATTAACAAATTTACTAATATAATTTAAAATATTTTATTAAACTGATTTAAGTTTTTTTTTGTAAATTAATTTTTATCATTTGGTTTCTTTTTAATTTTTGCTTTAATTTTAATTGACATGATAAAACACCAAAAACAATAAATTAGTTTAGTTTCTTTCTTTAAATTTACACAATTAATAAAATACAAAAACAAAAATAATAATGATTTTTAATTTAAATCATTTTCTTTTTAGAATAGGTTTTATTTTTCTCTTTTCAAGTAAATACATTTCATTTCATACTTTGTTGATTTTATTTTCATAAATTGCCATAGCTTTATATTAAATTGCACAAAAATTCGATTTGGTTGTATTGTTTGATATTTGGACATTTCTATTCATCCCCATTTGTAACAATTGTACCCCCACTCCCGAACATTCTGTAATAGCGTAGAATTTCAATTCCCGCAATTTACTGTTTTCCATATATTGTATAGTAACTAGGCATGTATGGCAAGATTCAAAAATCAATCGCTAGATGACCTAATCAAAGAATAAATAACTTGAAACCAACACACTTTTTCACACGCGCACCTCTATGGTAACCTCGCTCGTTGCCTCGAAAATACAATCATGTCCCTCGAATATGAGACACTCTAGCAATGACCTTTCGATAAAAAAGATCGTAGTCACTCGATGACCCTCAATGTTGCCTTCGATTAAAACGATCTCGTCCCTTACAAAAATTGCTAAAGCGTCTCACAAGTTGCCTTCAATGATTGTAAAATAGACCCGCGCTTGTCCCTTAACATCCAACGGTGGGGCTTCTTACCAAATCAATGGTAAGATAGCACCATTAAAAGGAAGAAGAAAAGAACAACTTAAGACTTTTCGAGTAGATAGATTCGCTCTTAGTTACTCCCTTGCTCACGACAAAAAATCTTTACACCTACACCTCCATTTCAAAACATTTTCAAAAGACAAAACGTTTTGTATACGTTCTTATAGAGACGAGAACCATTGCAAAACCTATTTTCAAAACACTTTTTGAAACACGATTCACAAACACATCTTTGAACCACTTTTCGAAACAAAACTTTGTATACGTTCTTATAGAGACGAGAACCATTACAAAGAGATTTTTCAAATTACTTTCAAAGTCCACACCATAAGCACACAATCAAACAAAAGCAAGTGATCTAAACGAGTAACTAAGAGCCCATAGAAAACCATGGATGAAAAGGGTGCTAATACCTTCCCTTTTCATAATCTACCCCCCGAACCCGAGAAAATTCTCGAAAGGTCTTTCCTGTGCTTTTTTAAATTTCCTTTTGGATAAAAGAAAAGTCGGTGGCGACTCTTGCTAACCGCACAAGTGCGAACGAAACGCAAAACATCAAGTCAATTCTCCCACTGTATCACAATATGTAAACAAAGCAAACAAATCCTTAGGTTTAGGCTTGCATGGAGTTTTATAGGTAAGTACCCACTTGAAGTTTAGTTGGCTCAAACCTGTCCTAGTAATAGTAACCGGTTTCTAAGGAGCTCAATATCCATGGTTTGTTTCCTTAGTCATTGTTTCAGCACAAGCCTCTTTAATGGCGACCGAAATATCCCAAGAAACCAAACCTCAATGAGTGTAGTATCGAGTATCTACCAACTTCGAACTACACCAAAGCCGGTCATCTCACTACATCCTAAAGGCCAAGTGGGTCAAGTAAAGGTTCTAAGAGTTCATTAGTGCTTTGTGACATCACTCAGCGGCCCTGTATTCTCTTTGATTAACTCAAAGGCTACCGGTACCAACAAATATGTCGCACTAATGTAGTTATTGCTTAGACCATGTCAGTATACCCCGCACAGTTTCCATAATGTATTGCTACTTACCTATATTGTATCCCAAATCCGGGTAGAGGATTGAAACCCAAATAAAGAACCATAATGTAAAGCATATAATTCAAACAATGAAGGCAAGTAAATGTGATCTAACCCTAAGGTAACCCCACTTTTAAAATTCCCCAGCACATTCGCTAGTTCTGTGATACGGTGGGAGAACTGACTTGAGTGTTTTGCGTTTGATCGCAAATGTTGCAGTTAGCAAGAGTCACCACCGACTTTTCTTTTATCCAAAAGGAAAGGTGAAAAAGCACAGGAAAGACCTTTGAGATTATTTCTTGAGTTCGGGGGGTAGATTATGAAAAGGGAAGGTGTTAGCACCCTTTTCATCCATGGTTTTCCATGGGCTCTTAGTTACTTGCTAGATCACTTGCTTTTGTTTGAAATTGTGTTTTGTGTGGTTTTTGAAAGTATTTTGTAAAGAGGCCATTGTTTAGGCAAACTTTGTAATGATACTCGTTCGTAAGAATGTATACAAAGATGTTGATCTTTTGAAAATGTTTTCAAGTTTGTAAGATGTTTTGAAAGTGTAGGTGTTTATTTATGAAAATAGCAAGGATGTTTTGTTTTGAAAGTGAGCAAGTAACAAGATGCAATCTACCTACTCAAATGTCTTTCTTGTTCATTTTCTTTTCCTTTGACATTGTTGTCTTACCATTGATTTGGTAAGCAATCCTATCTTTGGATGTAAACGGGACGGGCGTGGGTCATCGTATAACCATGATTAACAATGTTGCAAGGTATCTTAGCATTCTTTTTGAGGGACCAAGATCATTTGTAAGGCAAATTAGATAGCGTCATCGAGGGACTATGATCTTGTATTTGCTTGTTTTTGCTAAGATACCCTACATGCGTAATATGGTCATTTTGTATAAGGCAACCAAGTGGAATAACCCTAGGGATGCTTGTGTGGAAGTGTATCATTTTCATGCTTGTTTTTGTCTTGAATTAGGGTTTTCTAAGCATTGGTTCTAGTCTTTCCATACAAACCCTAATTACTAGCATGTTATATAAAGCGATAAATTATGGAATTTTTAAAGTTACTACGCTATTACAACATTTGTGGGGAGGGGGTATACAATTTGTAAATGGGGATTGCAAGAATTTAAACATAATTAGTCTATTACAACAATATTGAATTGGTATGAATATACAAGGAATTAAATAAATACAAAGTATAAAAATGAATAAATGTACAAGGATGCAAAATATAAAGAAAATGAATTTTGTTTGGTTTTCATGAAAAAATATTTTGTCTTAATCTAATTAAATAAAAAAATAGTTAATTAAGTTTTGAATTTATTTAAGAAAAGATTTTAAATGAAAACCATAATTCTATTAATTAATCAAAAGAAAATAAGTTTAAGAGAAGTATTTTTGGTATTTTTCATCTTGAAAATATTTATAGCATTATAAAATATTTTTGGTTTTTTTTTAATATTAAAATAATGTATTTTACATAGTGTGAAAAATAAAATCATAACATTAATTAAGTTTATAAGATTTACTTAATAAAATAAATAAAGTATAATAAATAAAAATGTTTTTTATTTATGGAAAAATAAAATAAAATAAGTCAAAATATAAAATATATCATTTTTTGTATTTTTATGATTTTTAGTATTTAGAAAATATATTTAAGAAAAGAAAAATAAAATAAATAAATAAGTAATAAAACTTGGGCCAGGGGTGTCAATGGGAAACAGGGAGGTCAACTAGCAAAATAAAAATAAGCCAGGCCCAAAGGGCCCAGCGCCTGCCAAACAAAAAAGTCAGAATTGTAAAAAATATAAAAAAATGTAAAAGGGTACCACCGGGGCTCGAACCCAGGTCCCATAGGTTACATGCGCACGCTTCTACCACTGGGGTGGCTATACATCCGTTAATACAAATGAAACAATAAATATATAAGGCAAAACGTGTTCTGAAGACTTCATCTTTAACCTCCAGCCAGACCAACTGTAACTTGCTCATTTTTCATAAAAAATGAAAACTGTAAACATGAAACTTGTAGAAAATTTTCTCACGATTTCAGAAATGTAAAGTATTAAAACTATGGATCAAAGATAAGCAAGAATTTTAATGGCCCTAATTTGAACCCTAAAAATTTCAGAAGATTCAGTTTCAAAATTCTCTAAGCTCAAGCAAAATTAATGGAAACTAAAGGCATGGTTAGCTTCAGGGCAATGATATCTACATGTTTTATTCATAAATAAACTATTGATGATGCATGTATGAAGAGTTCCAAGTTGAGAAAACTTATCTCAAAACTGGAAATCGTGTTTTGAGTTTGAGCTTGTTTCAAGGTGTTGCAATGATCATGTTAGCTTCCTTGAGGTCCTAGGAAGCTAATGCAATGATTAGCTTGAACAATGGATGGCTGAAATGGCCTGGAGAAGTCAAGTTGCAGACTCTATTTTTTGGTTATGGAAGTTATGGTAAATGGTGTTACAGTTCTAGAATAAGGATAGGGATGAGTTGTATTTGATGTAAGGAAGCTTTAGAAATTAAAGGCCAAGAAACGTACGAGGGAAATGGAAGTTTGAAGTTCAAGGTTAAAAAATATGCAACAATGGAGTTTTTGTGCAATTCTTGATTTGAGAGTATTTTGGTGTATTTCAGGGTGCTCAAGCTCGTGTCCTAGCTTACAAATAGTGACTATTTATAAGCAACAAGTTTGGAGTGCTCTAGTTGATCAGAATTCAAATTTGCATCTTTAAGTTAAACATGTGATTTTTTTACAAAACAAGTTTCCATGCCTTGTGTACTTGCTAAGGTAGAGTGGTTATGCTTTAAACAAGCTTGCTTCTGACTTTGTGGACGGAGTGTAATCAGAGAGAATAAGTTAGAGGCTCAATGTGAACTTTATGCAAAAAGCTTGCTTTACAAGAATGGCAATGTTACTTTGTGCCATTAATGGAAATGCAACTTGGATAATAGCTCAAATGCTTGGATCAAAGCTCTAACAGCTGTGTAAACATTTAATTATGGAGTGACAAATAAGTTTGAGGCCTGCAAAGTAAATATTATGCAGCCTAGCATGGATTTGGTTCATGTGTACATCAAAAATGACTTGTAATTCAAGTGGCAAAACCCTAACTTCATCTCTTCGATTCTCCCTACTCAAGAATGATCTCAAGGAGTTCTTGGACATTTTGGAAAGCTTGAAATATTCTATACAACCCATATTTGAATTGCTTTTGAATATTCCCCTTGGAACTATATGAAAAAGTGCCATGAAGTTAGGTCAAAATCCTGGCCAAATTAGGACAAAATTTCACTAAGTGTTTAGTTTCATGGCCTCATGTTCATAAAATTGTAACTTAAGATCCAAGCATTTTTGGAAGAAGTTGTGTGAAGAAAAGTTGTATATTTCATGGATATCTACAAATTTCATGTTGGAAGTTTATCTTGAATAATCTTGCATCATGGTGAAAATTTGGCTCAAAGTTATGAAAAAACATGAAATTTCCAACATTTTTCTAAGTTTAGAAATTTTGACTTTTCAAAAATGAAATCTTGACTTTTTGATTTCTTGATGAATAAGTTTCATATTTTGACATGTTTTGATGAATTTTGATCTTTGGTACTTGAATTTGACCAAAAAGTTAAAGTTTGACTTTTCAGTATACAATTGACTTTTGATCAGTTGACTGCAAAATTCATCTGTCAATCCAATGGACTTGCAATGTTTTGAACCATGTCATTAGTTAAAAATGATGAAATTGTACTCTTGAGATCATGCCTTAAACCAATTGACCATTTTCTAGGGCAAAAACCAGAAATTGCCCTTTCCTAGTCAAAACCCTAATTTTGACCATTTTTCCCTTTTGGAGATTTGATCAAATTTCTTGAGGAGTTGTGGTCAAAACTTGATCAAATGACACATATGAGTTTAAAATGTTTACGTGGGTAAAAAATTATGAAGTTTGATTGTAAATTGGCCATAGTTGACTTTTTCCCTAATACAGTTGATTTTTAGGTCCACTACTCAATTGACTGATCAAAAGTGTGATCCAAGGCTTGAAACTTGGCATGAGTAATCTTGGGGGTCCATAACGATCCATTAAAGTCATATGAAGCATTGTAAGTTCAAAAATCCTTGTGCGATCTCAAACCCTAATTTTGGTCATCAGTGCATAAGGAGGTGTCTTGAGCTGATCAAACCCTAATGCAGTCTTGAGCCCAAGGAGATCTTGTGAGAAACTTCTTGATAAGTGGGAGGGAAAATTTTGGGGTACAACAGGTTGCAAGTGATTTTTTTTTAATTTTGTTTTTGCATCTTGTGGAACCACCCTTCCCCTCCTCCGTAGTGAGGCGTTGTGAGTTCCCATCTATATCTTGTACTACAATAGTGAAGTCACTGTTTGGTTCAAGTGTGGGGGGAGGGGTTTATTGATTTTATTGCTTTTGTTATTATTTTTGTTAGTTTTGATTGCATTTTTATTCCTTTTCGTTGTGTTGTTATCGTGGTGTCTTGTTGTGTCGCGTAGTACAGGATCATTAATATTTGTCAAGATAAGACACGGATATTGGTGATAGTGGATGAAGAGATCAATCCACATACTGTTGCATGTTATTAGAAGACACCCAAAATTTGATACCACTGAATAAATGATCGGATGCAACTGTCAAGAGCCAACCACCCAAGGAATCCTGTATGCCCCTTTTTGAGTGGGAAGTTACATCACACTAGAGGCATTATGGAAGCTGTCAGCTTTACCCGACAGGGTGAGAGCATAAAAATTCAAACACATAACTGTCATCATGAGAGCTTAATCAGGTATGTCTTTATCATTTTGATTTTGCATACGGTCTATTTGAATATCACTACATAATGACACACATTGAGGAATGTTGTTTCTTTTTACCTCTGAGCCTTTCTAGCTATCCCATTCGTTTTATTATCCTTTGTTAACCCCATTGAGCATATAGCCTTTTATTTGTGCATTACTGCACATGTTAACCCTTAGCCCAAAATTTGTCCACTACCCTTGCTCAGTTAGGTGTTATGTATCTCGGAGCTGTAAAAGTTTTAAGTTTGGGGTTGATACACCGATGATAAACTAGGTAAGTGCAACCAAAGAAAAGAGAATTGAAAAAAAGTGATATGAAAATTGAATGCTGGAAAGAAAAATGCACTTACCTAAAGATTAGACTAGGTTTAGCAAACAAAGATCCATACTCAAAGGAATAGTTGAGTCGAAACCAAGAAGGCAAACTAGAAAGGTGTATGAGATGTCCCATGTGATAAACATAACGAAAAGGATGATAACACCGAGCTGAGCCAAAAACCCTTTGTTTTTCCCAATTTTCTTGTTTACCCCACCGTACCCTAAGCCCCATTTCAACCCAAAGACCTCAAAAAGTGTGTGGAATATGCAGGTGAAATGATTTTAGAGTTTATTCAAACTTAAGAGTTGATATTGCATACTTTGAATTGTGAGCGAAAGAACTTTAACCCTGAGAGACTTGGTGAGATTGTGATATAAGTTGACAGGTGAAGTAGTGCTTTGATGTGGAAGTATGGTTGAACACTTGGTTTGGGGAAGCGGAGAACTTGAGAAGGAAAACGAAAGCAAGTTGCAAAAGATCTCGGCGACATTATGGTAAGTTGATAAATTGTTGGTGCCTGATTCTCTGTTTCCTTAATATTGCTTGAGGACAAGCAACCAGATAAGTTCAGGGTTGTGATCGGTCAACATTTCCACTATATTTATGTGTCTTGTCCGACGATAATGCAGGTATTTTGCATCGCTTTGTGTCATATTATGTTATTGTTTGAGTCGTTTTGATGTTTATTTAGTCTTTGTAGTATTTTAGGATATCTAGTTTATTTAGAGTATTTGTACGTATTAGCTTTGGTTTGTTGTTGTAACTGTTTCAAATTTAGATGAAAGACTCAAGGTACTCGGTGCGATAGAGTCAAGAAATTAGAAGTTTCGAAAAGTAAAAATTGAAGTTTCAGCAGGCCTGACATGGCCACCCGTGTCACTTGACACGGGCCGTGTCAGGAGGGAAGTTATGGAACATGAAGAAACTCAGGGGGATGACACGGCCACCCGTGTCACCTGACATGGGCCATGTTAGTAGATGTGATGATTTAATGTTTATGAAGCTTCAGGATGGCCAACACGGCTACCCGTGTCAACTGACACGGGCCGTGTTGGCATATGCTCTGATTTTCAGTAAGTTCGTGATTTTTCATTAGTTCTGATCCGAAAGGGAAATTTTGAGTTTTCAAACCGAAATCAAGGGTTTTGTACTATTTGAGACAGTTTCTATGACAAAAGAAGGTACTTTTTTCCGCACAAAGAATTGAGGATTAAAGATTGAAGCCTACACAAGTATAGGAGAACGGAGACCTTTCATGAGCGGAAGCGATTGAAGATCAAAGTTCACCATCTATTTGTAATGTTTAATTTTTATTCTGAAATTACTTTGAACAATATGAGTAGCTAAACCCTCTGATCCCTGATTTGCAATTGTAATGATGTTGAATGCTTGATTTTAATACAATAGTTTCTTTTCAATTAATCGTTCAATGTTCTTATGTTTTTCTATCGGAAAAATAAGGATTGACTCACAGTTAACAATTAGGATTGTACCGTCATTGTTAAGGTTCTTGTACGATTAGGCTATAGTAGATATCACATAGGACTGGAGATACCCTATAGTTACCAGATAACTCTTGATAAAACAAAGACTTGACTCCATCAAAAATCTCTAAGGACTTAGGATTTAGGATGAAGGTTCAAAGGTTTTCTCACTAAGGACTTAGGGGAAAATAATCTAAAGGGCTGATAATTAAAGGTTATGAACTTGTTGAAGAAATCAAGAGTCAAGGTTATTACAGGGTAAATCACACACTTTACCCTAGCATGTTGCTCATAATTGTGAAAAAGTCATATTTTCCATTCTGCTTAGTTTTGTTATTGTTAAGATAAAATTTCACAACCAAAACCCCAAATCAAGTTTTGTTTAATTGAACTACGAATTTAACTCGATAATTACATGCAGTCCTTGAAATCGACATTCGGAGAATCTTCCTATTATTACAAGAGGCAAAAATAGTACACTTGCTATTTTTCCCATCAATATACATTAAATGTCTAATATGTGTGTTAGAGTATATCAAAATAAAGGGTGTCGGTCATAAGTAAAATATATTATTTCCGAGCCAATCGGTTAGATCTGACCCATTAAATTGAACAAGCCCGGACTTGCTTCACTGAATGACTTAAAACTAGGAAGGAATCTCTCTAGTTTGATCCGATCCAACTTTACTAGATTGTACTATATATTTATAACAAGTCAATATAATAAATAAAAATTCAAGTTAATAAAAATAATATAAGTAATATGGCATGTTATTAAATGATTATACGTAACACAATACATAAGTGTCGGTTAACTTAAATTAATAATAATAATTAAAATAATAACGGAAACTATTTAGGAATACTTATAGAAACAAATTTAAGAAAATAATATTTTTAGTGATAAGAAAAAAGTGATAACATAACGGTTTAAAAAAAAATTAAAAACAAACCTTGAAATATTTTTAAGAGAAAAGTTATTCAATCCTCGTTTATATTCAAACGTAGGTTAGAAGTCAGTCAAAAAAGAGGTTATAGTTTCCAGCATTATCGCATATACCTCACTAGTCCTTGTAAGAGCTGTTACATCTCCTTGAGAGAAGGAACCGTAGAACTAGAATCGACGCTCTTCTCTTTTAGATATACACATTGCTTCAATTCAAAATCTGTTTTGCAGGATCTAAAGTAAAGAATTCCTTATGCCTAATATGAAGGTGATAATATTTCTTGGAATGTTCCAAATGATTATTTCATGTGCTCAAGCCATATCAAAACAAGATTTCATAGAGAGTTTCACTTTAGAAGAAAGAAGCCTAATCCAAAACAATGAACAACCACGTGAGCTTAATGTTACAACTACAAGATATCCAATGGGAGGAGGTAGAAGGCTAGCACGATTTGGAGGTGGACGAGGAGGTGGAATGGGAGGAGGAAGAATGGGAGGCGGAATGGGAGGAGGGATGGGAAAAGGTGGTATGGGAGGAGGAGGAGGAGGAAAGGGTGGAGGTGGTAAGGGAGGAAAGGGTGGAGGAAGGGCAGGTGCAGCTGCGGGAGGAGCGGCAGCTGGAATGTTCGGAGGTGGACTTATTTGGGGAGGAATTGCCAATCGCAATAACATTAACAGGAACAATGGTTCTTCTAGTTCTGCAACAACGTTATCTGCTGGGACTCATTTTTCTGTGTCAACATTGATTTTATGTGTGAGCTTTTGGATTTGATCACACTTGCACTAATTAAGTATCATGTTTAGTTTCTTCTGCTTAGGACTATATTAATCCTCTTTTGGCCGCAATCAATATCATGTTTTCTTGATGATTAGTTTGTAAATGCAGTATGAATAGATAGATATATGAATCTTTGCAAACTAGGGCCAAAACTAGACACAAAACAACCAACCACTAAATAAAGCTTTTCTGGTAGTGCACAAAAAGTTACTTGTTGATACCACAAACATGCACGTAGTTGGGTTTCTTTTTGGAGCTTGTTCCAATATCAACAAGTGATGCTTGAAGTCTTTTACCAATGACGTCATGGAAGATGGTATATTCACAACCCCACTCATATATCTCAAGTGCACCAGGATACATTATTAAAGTTGTTTTGTAAGATTTCTTGGGCTAAAGATAATTCATATTTGTGTTTGTAAGTAGCCAAATTCAAGTTTTGATAATCAATGCAACGTGCTTTAAATAAACTTTCAATCAAGTTTGATTTGGGGCATCAACCGTGGATTAATTAACCCTTTTAGGACTTGTTTGAGTGGCTTATATCCTTCATTACATGATTATCCCACACAAAGGAATTCTTGTAGAATTTGACCAGGTTTAACAGTTGATGTGTCTCTACATCTGTTGATAAACCTACCAACTTTATCCAGTTTAGGTTTTTTTTTTTTTTTGTGTGTTCCTAGGTTGAATTCCAACAATATGGTATGATCTTACTTCATTGAGGCAGCCACCACATCGACCATGGCAATGCTTAATGCATTGGATTCAACAACCATGAAACTATATTCCTTCATATCAGTCGGAATCATATCCTGCATCTTTTTCTCCAACCTCTTCAAGGTGAGAAATGTCATAACATTGAGAATAACTCCCACGTCATCACTTTATACTTACTCCACTTTCAATGAATTTTCATTGAGAATTTGTGGTTCTTCCACTATAATTTTGAATTTTTTATTCAAAGTCTTTTAATACAACTACAAGATTCAAGATTGTGGGATTTTGGATCGAACTCTAGTTTGATCGAAGTATCTTCTGTAGTCGAAGACGGGTCTGTCGAAGATGCTTGTAAAATTAGGTTTTAGTGTTTAAACCCTAATTTGTTAAGTTAGCTTGATTATTAAGTTAGCTTGTATAATGGGCCTTGTGGAAAAAGCCCATTAGTTAGTATGTTAGGTTTTTTATAAATAGCATACTAGTCTCTCATCATTGCCAACACAGCAAATCCTAATTTAGGGTGAGAGGGTTATTTGTTATTCTTGTAAACTTGTAATCTTGTTTTCGAAGAGAAAGTAAAGAATAGCAGTTATAACCACTTATTGTGTTCTTCTTCTTCCTTGTTCTTTATTCTTCCCTTGTTCTATACTTTGTTATTGGCATTGAATTCACAACAAATTGGTGCGGTGAGCGTGGAGAAGATGCCTTCGACTAAGTATGAGATCGAAAAGTTCACCGGAGTGAATGATTTCGGTCTATGGCGCTTGAAGATGAAAGCCCTACTAGTTCAGCAGGGTTGTTTGGAAGCGTTGAAGGGAGCGACGGCGATGGACGCTGCGTTAACAGAAAGAGAGAAGACGGCCATGATCGAGAAAGCACACAGCGCAATTTTGTTGAGCCTTGGTGATAAGGTTCTTCGACAGGTATCAAAGGAGACGACGGCATCAGGGTTATGGGTAAAACTTGAAAGTTTGTATATGACCAAATCTCTGGTAAATCGACTCTACCTGAAGCAAGCTTTGTATTCATTCAAGATGATCGAAGACAAAGTGTTGGCTGAGCAGTTGGATATGTTCAACAAGCTGATTCTTGATCTTGAAAATATTGATGTAAAGATTGATGATGAAGATCAAGCGCTGTTATTATTGTGCGCTTTGCCCAGATCACATGCTCACTTCAAAGAAACCCTCTTGTATGGAAGAGAGTCCCTGACCTTTGAAGAAGTTCAATCAGCTTTGTACTCGAAGGACTTGAACGAACGTAAGGAGCATAAACCTTCGACGGTTGGTGAAGGTTTGGCTGTTAAAGGAAAATTCGACAAGAGGAAAGGTAAAAATCAGTCGAAGTCTTATAGTGGTGATGCATCTGGTATTAGATGCTATCACTGTAAGAAAGTAGGTCACACAAGAAAGGTGTGCCCTGAACGCCTGAAAGATCATGGAGGTAAGGATAATGGCAACGCAGCTATTGTCCAAGATGACTTCGAATCATCTGATGTTCTTGTGGTTTCAAGCAAAAACTCGTCGAAGGAATGGATTATGGATTCTGGATGCACTTGGCACATGACTCCAAACAAAGACTTGTTCGAGGAATTATGTGATCAAGATGGTGGATCTGTATTGCTGGGAAACAACAAAGCTTGCAAGATTGCAGGCGTTGGATCTGTGAGATTCAAGCTCCATGATGAGTCAATAAGATTGTTGACTGAAGTCAGGTATGTACCTGATTTGAAGAGAAATTTGATTTCTCTTGGTGAATTCGACAAGAAAGGATATGTGTTTCAAGGAGAGAAAAGTATCCTGAGAGTCATGAAAGGGTCGAAGGAAGTCTTGAGAGGCGTGAAGAAACAAGGCTTGTATACCCTTGAGGCTGAAGTTGTAAGTGGTTCGACAAATGTTGCATCCACGAAACCTTTGTCGAAGACAGAAATTTGGCACATGAGATTGGGCCATGTCAGTGAAAGGGGTCTGGTTGAATTAGGGAAACAAAATCTGCTTGGTGGAGATAAAGTCGAAAAGCTGAAGTTTTGTGAACCCTGTGTACTTGGAAAGTCCTGTAGAATGAAGTTCAACAAAGGCAAACAAAGAACACATGGATCCCTTGATTACATCCATGCTGATCTTTGGGGGCCTGCAAGGTGTCCATCACATTCAGGAGCAAAGTATTTTCTATCCATAGTAGATGACTATTCCAGAAAGTTATGGGTATTCATCCAGAAGACTAAGGATGAAACTTTTGAGAATTTCAAAAGTTGGAAGACTCTTGTCGAAAATCAAACTGGCAGAAAGGTAAAGAGGTTGAGAACCGACAATGGCCTTGAGTTTTGCAATGAGGCGTTCGACAGTTTTTGTGTTGCCTCTGGTATTGCAAGGCACAGAACTACCGCAGGTACTCCACAACAAAATGGTTTGGCTGAAAGGTTTAATCGAACTATTTTGGAGAGAGTTAGATGCATGTTGACTAGTGCGGGATTAAAGAAGGTGTTTTGGGCTGAGGCTGTTTCGACAGCAGCATATCTGATAAACAGATGTCCTTCGACAGCGTTAGATATGAAGACACCTGAAGAAGTTTGGTCGGGACATCCACCAGATCTCGACAAACTAAGAGTATTTGGCTGTGTAGCCTATGCTCACATTAGGCAAGACAAGGTCGAACCTAGAGCTCTGAAATGCATGTTTATGGGATACCCTGAAGGAGTGAAAGCTTATAGGCTATGGTGCCTAGAGCCAGGTCACAGGAGGTGTATCACCAGTCGAGATGTAGTTTTCAATGAAACTGAAATGGCTTTCAAGAAAACTGATGACGTTGACGAAGAGCTGGAACAGGTAGAGATTCCTGTTGAGGTGGAGCATGTTGATGCTGAAATGCGTATCCCAGATGAAGTCGAAGAAGAAACAGAAGATTCTGATGATGTTGAGGAAACTGTTGATGACTACCTATTGTCGAGAGATAGGCAAAGAAGGGTCATAAAACCACCTCAAAGACTTGGATATGCAGATCTTGTAGCTTATGCCTTAATCTCTGCAAGTGAAGTTCTAGACGAAGAACCTAGAGATTATAAGGAAGCTATAAGGAGTCGAATGAAGACTGAATGGCTAAAGGCCATGCATGATGAGATGAAATCTCTTCATGATAATCACACTTGGGAACTAATCAAGAAACCTGTTGGGGCAAGGTTAGTCAGCTGTAAGTGGATTTTCAAAGTTAAGGAAGGAATTGAAGGAGTAATGTCGAAGAGGTACAAGGCAAGATTAGTCGCAAGGGGTTTCACTCAGAAAGAAGGTGTCGACTTCAATGATGTATTTTCCCCTGTTGTGAAGCACAGATCCATCCGAATGTTGCTTGCCATGGTGGCTCAGTTCGACCTTGAACTGGAACAAATGGACGTGAAGACTGCGTTCTTGTATGGTGACTTAGATGAAACAATCCTGATGAGGCAACCTGAAGGGTATGTCGAAAAGGGGAAAGAAGATTATGTGTGCAAACTGAAGAAATCTTTATATGGACTTAAACAATCTCCTCGACAGTGGAATAAGAGATTCGACAAGTTCATGGAACACATAGGTTTCATCAGAAGTCAGTTGACCATTGTGTTTACTCCAGATTTCGACCTGAAAATTCATTTGTAATTTTGTTGCTTTATGTTGATGATATTCTGATAGCAAGCAACAATGTCGAAGATGTAATGAGGGCGAAGGCTGAACTCAATAAGGAGTTCGACATGAAGGATCTGGGAGCTGCATCTAGGATTCTTGGAATTGACATTCGAAGAGATAGAAAGCAGTCGAAACTATGCTTATCTCAAGAGGCATACCTTCGAAAGATTCTTGACAAGTTTGGTATGTCGAATTCAAAGCCTGTTGTGACTCCAACAAACCCTCAATTCAAGCTGAGTATTGATCAATGTCCCAGTACTGATGTTGAAAGAACCTATATGAATAGCATCCCATATGCTAATATAGTTGGTTCTTTGATGTATGCTATGGTCTGTACTAGACCCGACATAGCATATGCAGTAAGTCTCGTAAGCAGGTACATGGCGAATCCTGGAAAGGCTCACTGGCAAGCGTTAAAGTGGATTCTAAGGTACATAAATGGGTCTCTGAACAGAGTCTTAATTTATGGTGGAGCCTTGGGTGAAGATAGTAAAGCAGCAGTCGAAGGCTATGTTGACTCTGATTATGCTGGCTGTATGGATTCCAGAAAATCTATTTCTGGATATGTTTTCACTATGTTTGGTACAGCAATTAGTTGGAAAGCAACTCTTCAGAAGGTTGTTGCCTTATCAACTACTGAAGCAGAATATATTGCCCTAACTGAAGCTGTGAAAGAAGCATTGTGGCTTGAAGGTTTTGCAAAGGAGCTGAAACTTCAAGGTCAAGGTATCACTGTTAAATGTGATAGTCAAAGTGCAATACACCTGTCGAAGAACTCAGCCTATCATGAGCGAACCAAGCACATAGATGTGAGGCTGCATTTCGTCAGAGGGGTAATCGAGCGTGGAGAAGTCCAAGTGCTGAAGGTTTCGACAGATCACAATGCTGCTGATATGATCACCAAAACATTGCCAAGTTGCAAGTTTTTCCACTGTATGCAGTTGATAAAGCTGCATGAAGAAAGCTAGTTAGTGTCTCTTGATGCTGTCGAGTTAGGTCCAAGGTGGAGATTTGTGGGATTTTGGATCGAACTCTAGTTTGATCGAAGTATCTTCTGTAGTCGAAGACGGGTCTGTCGAAGATGCTTGTAAAATTAGGTTTTAGTGTTTAAACCCTAATTTGTTAAGTTAGCTTGATTATTAAGTTAGCTTGTATAATGGGCCTTGTGGAAAAAGCCCATTAGTTAGTATGTTAGGTTTTTTATAAATAGCATACTAGTCTCTCATCATTGCCAACACAGCAAATCCTAATTTAGGGTGAGAGGGTTATTTGTTATTCTTGTAAACTTGTAATCTTGTTTTCGAAGAGAAAGTAAAGAATAGCAGTTATAACCACTTATTGTGTTCTTCTTCTTCCTTGTTCTTTATTCTTCCCTTGTTCTATACTTTGTTATTGGCATTGAATTCACAACAAAGATAATACAGAAAATAAACTATATTCGATATGAATCTTCTCATTGACTGTATAAAACGTTTGACATTGGCTTCTACAAGATTTTTACTCAATATCGATTCCTGTCTTTCAACTTCAAAGTTTTGCTCCAAGCATCTATTCTGCATTGGTTCCTTGTCTGACCCTTGAACTGGCTGAAGATTGTAGATACACCAGCGTCGTTCGTAACAACTTCTACACAGTCTACCGAAGCAATTTTGGAGAGTAGAAACTCTTTCTTTTTTATAGTTGAGTTTTCACTCCCAACCCCAAATACACAAAGATGTCAACCTGAAACCTTCAAATCTTCATAAAACATTAATTACAAAACGAACCACCTCACACAGATCTGAGATACTAAATTGAGAAGTTAATCCAAACAATAATGATATAAGTTATAGGTTGAAGGTGAAGATAAATTCACTACTACAGAAAAGGCATTTAACAACGGTTGAGAAAGATATATAACCACGCGGGATCAGAAATTATTATGTAGCGTATGGTTGTATATGCGGTACTTACAATCACAGTTCAGTGACTGTCGTAGTAATTTGGAAAGCGCACGCCTTATAACAACGGTTATTAATAATACCCGTTATGATATAGTATTTGAATAAATGTCAAAATTTCATATCAAAATCTGCACTAAACCAATTTTTAATTGATATCAAAACTTATATTAATTACAAGTATACAATTCCATTAAGTAAATAATAAAATTTGAACAGCTCGAGAAATGCAATCTTTCCAACTTCCAAGAGAGAAAAGAAACGTATAGAATTAAAGAAACAATGATGAGAAGTTTTAGTTTTTAAACTTCCAAGATAAGAAGATGAATAATCAAAAGGAACAATATAAAAGCGAAAGAACCAAGACAAAAAACAATGTTGAGAATCAACACGTGTTATCCCGCTCAAGCCACCAACAATGCTGAGAATCCAAATGTTGTTGTAGAGGATGTTGTGGTGCCAAACCAGCCTCAGAATCAAGATGTTGTTGTAGAGATCGATGTTATGATGCAAAACCATCCTCAAATTCAAGATGTTGTTGTAGAGGATGTTGTGTTTAGACTAATGAGAGCTCTCAGCGTGAGGAGAAGAAGAAGAAGAAGAAGAAGAAGAAGGCAAATGATGATTTTTTCCGATTCTAATGATGATGATGAGGCTGACTATGATTGGTCTAACATTATCTCAGCGGGAGAATTTAGATTTGATTATGATTTTTGATTATGTAATGAAAGTTTATGTAATGAAGTTTTAATCTTTCTATTTAACTCTCTTAAGGTTATTCAACTTAAACTATCAACTTAACCTATCAGCTTAAACTTCAAAATATATAAAACACATTATTGTAACTGAAAATTATTGTAATGAACTTACTCGTAAGAAATGATCTGTTAGTTGCATATTCCTTCCACTGCATCTTCGACTCTTATATTTCATAACAAATTAGAGAAAATATTAAACATAAAGGATATAAAATAACATAACATTTTCAAATTCCAAACATTAATTCAACTATTACATTTTATAACAAAGTAAATATTAAACACAAAGGAGATAAGATAACATAACATCTTCAAATTTCCAGAAAACCTCTCTGACTTCAGTCTGTTCTTCAAATCCTTGTTCTTCTTTTTTGAATCTGTATACATAACCTTCAAATACCAAACAAAATCCAACTCTGGCATCATATTACTCTCATATTTCAATTTTTGTTCATCATACCATATGAACAAATTACATATTTCACCAGTCCACTAATTTGGACATCTTCAAAAAAGTCTTCTTTTATTTTGACCCTTCTTATATAGGAACGAAACCATACGACAATCACAAGCACAAAAACTTTCAGATCGAGATTTTACACCCTTGGAATGAGACATTGAGACGATTATGGACAACAATAATGAGTGTTATGGTTGTTTTTGTTGGCGATTTTGTATCACCAATGTATTTTAGTAGTAATGTGATTTCTAAAGGCCGATGCAATTATGCGTTAAGTTCGGAGACGAGTTAGGGAAGTGCGGAGTGCACGCTCGTCGAGCCAATGCATAATTGAATACGAATAATTGAAACGGGATTCCAAGGGGCGAAGCCCCTGGAGGGGTGCGGGGCAGCGCCCCGTTGGGGTTCCAAGGGGTGAGGCCCCTGGCGGGGTGCGGGGCAGCGCCCCGCGGGGTCCAATGGGCGGAAGGGGTCCAAGGGGTCCAACGGACATAACTGTTTCCCAACTGACATATTCGTTTCGAACAAATATGTCTCTTCGTTTTCAATTACTGTTCTCCTATATAAGGAGTCGTTCGGCCTCGGTCTCGTACACAGGAAAAAAAAACGCATCCTTCTCTCTATAATTACAATTCGTTTTCTTTTGTCGGAAACAGAATTTCTTCGAGAATTATCCCCACAAAGATTTCGTGAACCCAGGCAAGAATAGGGTCGAAATACTTTATTCGGAAAGTGTACGAACACGATTCTTCGAAGTTATCCAGGATTATCACACCCTAAATATCTAACAGTTTTCTTCTTCCCGACGCGTTGGTGTTAGAGTTTGTTTCTTTTATCAGTGAAAGAATGTGTACTTAGTGTTTAATATATACAAAGAATCATCAGTGTGTAACAACTGTTGTTCAAAATAGCTGTAGTGATATACGTATTATTTTTTATTATATATAAATGTAATTGGAAAGATGTGCATTAAAGTAAAAGGGATAAACTATTTGAGGGAGCTGATGATCGAATCTAAAAAAGTTGGACTGTATCACCACGGTTAGGAAATTAGCCGTAATTATAAACTTAAATTTTCAATTAAAAAATGAAAATAAAATATTAGCACATTAGTTTAGCAGTGTCACTATGGTTTTGAGACGAACCGTGATGACTTTGGCGTTGTTGTTTGCATGTTTTGTAGTAGTGATTTTGATTGCAAACTCAAAACAAAACTCAAAATATTTTTTAAAAGTTTGAGAGAAATATGCGTCGTGTGTTCTAGATCATAGAGTGTTATGAGAGGGATTTAGAAAAATGATTTATATATGGGTTGGAGATAAGACACAAAAAAGAGAGAAAATAATCATTTGATTCGAGACAAAAGCAAATGGTATGTGTCAAGTGTCAAGAGAGCGAATGATTTTAACCAAGAATAAAAAACTTAGAAAAAATATTCCTATGATTCAAATCAATCTTTTTATGTTTCGAGTCATGTGACTCGAGTCATCTAAGTCCATGATTCAATTCAAGATTACATAATAAAAATAAAAAATTTGCAATCAAGATTTGATTCGAATAAAACCTTTTTATGATTTGAATCAAAACCGCTATGATTCGAGTTAGATTTTTCTGTGATTTGAATGAAACTCACATAAATAAAATCTTGTTTTTCATGCCCATATTTGTAGGAATTAACATGTCACTCCCCATATTATACATGGCACCCCCAATCTTGGCACAGTTACGAAAATATCTCTGAAATATACAAGATTTTTTGAAATTTCCGATGAAGAACCGAAAATTTCATGAAAATATCATAAATTTCGTTTAATTTTCAGTTATTTACCATGTCTTATGAACTTAACCAGAAATTTTAAATTTTCGGTACCAGAAATTTTAAATTTCTGGTACCGAAAATTTCAAATTTCTGGTATATTTCATCCTTATACGAAACCGGAAATTTGAAATTTCCGATGTGTGTAAAAAACCGGAAATTTAAAATTCCCAGTAGTTCTAGAACTATTTTTAATATATTTTTTATAGCTTTTAGTTGAATAAAATACACAGTGAAATAACGAACCGACTTAATATATAAATAGAATAAGTTTCATACATATATGGATTAAAAAAACTATAATCACTTCCTAGACAATTCTTCTCAATGCCTGAAACAACCCGCATATGCAAATTCCCATGTTTTTGCATCATTAGAAAAATTCTCCCTCTAACGAGTAATGACGGGAGGTAGTGGACAATCGGGTTTCAATTTTAGCTGAACCCAATGGTTATCATTGACAAAACCAATAACAATGATTGCATGCCGACTCGTGTACGGGGGTGGAGCTATGAGAAGTGGGAAAAATGTTATGTTAAGTCTCATGGAAATGAAAACAAATATACTCTATATTTAGAAGCAATGGGATAACTCATATCAAGAATCATCATCCATTTATCTCTACCTGCACACCCAAGTGTTTTACTTGTAACGAAGTCCTATCAACAGAGATTGTGTCATAGAATAACTTGGAAAACAAGTCATCATGTTGATGGACTTGAGTATCCAACTGCTTCTGAACCGAATAACATACATCTTGCCCCATCCTAATAAAGATGAAATGCAACGGAAACCACAGTTTCTATCACACTCAACATCAATTATGTCATCGATGTATGGATGAAAGAAAGCAGGAAACTGTGACAAGTACTCAACTCTTGAAGATTTGATAGAAGGTTGCTTACCAATCGACATGGTTGATGATTGACTACTAATTGGTTTTGTGCATGATATCTTTGTAGTATAACTCCACTACGAAGCTGCCTCATATTCCCACTGGTTAGAATCATGATGCACATCACTCTCCCTGCCCTTTCGACTTTTCTTAACTCCCCTCTTTGGTTTGTATTTCACCGGCGGTGGACACATTGAAGTTGTGGATGGATAAGTTAAATCACGAAATTTTTTCTTCAACACCCTGTGACCCATAATATTCAAAGTACTGAAATATCTCTCAACTCTTCACACTCTTATTCTAAATACCACTTACTCTCATCATTAGTCGCATCATGTTCTGAAATGTGTAATTTCGTCCAAAATACATGAATTGATTCCAAAGGTATATGTGTGCCTAAAATTTGGAAACCAGCAAGTTAACAAGCACACGATAACCCATGTGTTGTTCTAATGTAACAACCACACCTATCCTTGCTTTCACCAACAAATTTTACTCTTTCTAGTTCCTTTCTAATGAATTGTATACATTATCTTGAGACAAAACTATGCAATTTAGAATAGAAAGAGATGTTACACCGATGCTCAATGTTGATGATAATTTTTTGAAACGACACTCCAATGAAACCTAGTTGTAACTTCAACATTGTATTCACATCTTTCCAACTTCAACATAAATCACCATGACTTGTAGTCAACAAGTTCTTTAGTCTCCAATGTGCAGACTCCACCCTAAAAGTCATGAACATATTATCTAAACACTTTTTAATTTAATATTTAAACATAAACATATTTTTTGTTAGTCCAACGTACCTGTTTGTTGTTGTGTTCCCTAAATGAGTGACTTTGTTAGCCCATACAGCAGAAAATCCTTCTTTATATGGTGTTAACCGTGTTTCATTCACATACTTGACAAATGATGGAATATCACCACAAACACTCTCGAAGTGGTTGAAATGTACATCAAACTCGTCTTCTGTATATAAATACATGATGTTGTTCCATTGATCCATGACATATTCTTGTCTTTCTGATTTCACATACTCCTTACATTTCATGCTCATCTTTTTTTGAAATATGGAACGTACACAACATATGATTTGCATTTGGAAACACAAAATTAATGGCATTCATTAATGCCAGTTCCTGGTCCGTCACCACAATGTTCATATGCAATTTCTCCGAATAGAACAACTTTTGAGCTTCTGTAGTGCCCATGTGAAGTTCTCCTCTCTTTTATGTTCCAAATAGGCAAAAGCAACATAAAACGTCAATTTTATTGATGTAACACCAACAATCTCCAACAATAGTAGCCGATACCTGTACGATTAAAATACACATAAACAACCATGTCACTCAATCATATTTTAGAATAAGAGAAGTAAAATTCTTATCTATTTGTCTTGTATGTGCAATTAAATATTAACACCATATGAAACATATTCAACAACTTCACAGAATCAGGATGTGTCCAGAAGATATCACCCACAATATCTTCTAGCTCGGTATACCTGGGTAATACTCGTGAGATTTTCTGAGTCTTTGTCTTTCAAAGCAGACACAATGTACCTTGGTGTCATGTTGTACTTCGTCGTGTCATTCACAAACTTTCTTTTATGGTCTTTTAGCTCGTGATTCAAAAATCTGACAATTACAACAACATATAATTAGTAAACTTCGTCAATTCACAAAAAACAAATGAAGTTTGTATAAATTAAATAAAAACTATACCGTATCTGTGATGAAGAACTGCATAAGATCAGTATACGAATCCGTAGAAGAAGCTTACGCTACCAGTTCAGGACCGCAAATATATAAAATTTCATCTGCACATATATCGGAAATTTCAAGTATATGAAATTTCTGGTAACCCGAAAATTTGAAATTTCCGATTAAGGTTTTCTACCGGAAATTTGCATAATTTCCTGGTACGTGAGCTAACTTTTGAAAATTGACTCGGAAATTTTGAATTTTCCAGTTAATCGCAAACGGGAATTTGAAATTTTCGGTTAATCGCAATTGAAATTTTGTAGAATGTTAATAATTTCTGGTATACGACCAAAATCAGCACCAGAAATTTGCTTAGCGTACCAAAAATTTTGTTTTTTAAATACTTTAACCAATGGTAAAAATTTTTTTGACAAAAGTAAAAAATTAAGAGTAAATAGTAAAAGGGATATTTTAGAAATATTGAAAATTGGAGGGGTGACATGTATAAAAAAAAGAGTGGTAAGTTAATTTCTCTCATATTTTATTTGAGTCAGAATATTATGTGATTCTAATCAAACACTTAGAAGCAAAATCTAAATTCACATTTAATTTGATTCAAGCCAGTCAATTTCCTGATTTAGATCACACTTTTAAAAATTTAAATTTTATAAAAAAAATAAAGTGTTAATTCGAATTGAGATTTGACATGATTTGAATCATATTATCATGTGTTTCTTGACCTAAATTAACCTCCAACTAGTTGAATAAAAACATATTTTCTTGACTTTAAATAAATAGTTCCATTTATACTTGCGTAAAAGTGATTTAGCACTCAATCCTAGAATGCTCAACGAGACCCAACACGAGACTCAACGACAAATAAAACAAAATATTAGATGTACAAGAAAAAAATATAAACAGACTCTAAGAGGCAAAGAAACTACATAAAATTCATCTTTTCAACTTTTGAAGATCAGTCAAAGCTATCATATTTTCCAATTATTTTTGTCTTCAAGTGTTTTAAGTCCTTTCACACTTTCATCAAGTGCATTATGTCTTTTAACATTCTTGTTTGATGCCTTATCCTTTGTATCTTCTACACTTATGGTCTTATCCAAGGCTTGAAACACTATAATTTACTAAACTGATGCAGTTTTTACAAACAAAATATATATATGGGGTAAGTTGTGGCAGCCACGAGCGACTTCTCCTTTTTGTAAATCATATTCACTGATGACACTCACAACTTTGGATTTTATGTATTTAATATTTTCTTTATTTGAATTGTCTTTTAATGGCAAAAAAAAAAACAAAGATCATTGTAAATCATACGTCCATAAATAAAGGTTAAAAATATTTTTAAAATAATCTAAACTTCTACCTACAGTCTTACATGTAAGTAAAACCAAAGAAAAATAGATATAACAATTTTTTCTCTCTAATTTTTCATGTCACTAATCATAAGAAAAGTTGAAAAATATAGTGAAAGGTATTGTTGTCATTTACCTACAAAAGTAAGACTTCTAAAATAGATCTTGTCTATTATTAAAAGTCAATTTAAATTTTAAAAAAAAAAAATAAGAAAAAAAATGTAAAGTCGTTACTTTTTTGGTGCTGGTTCAATCAGTTCAACACTCTCTCTAGATCTCAAGAAATTTTTACTCACATTAAGGTCTTGTGGATTCACTACTGTTTTAGTAGGTAGTTGATTCGATCCTTGAGCCTACATTGTATTCATTGAAGTGACAAGTTCTCCAATATGTGTTAGTTGTTAGAACAAGATTAATTCTGATCTATCTCAGAGTTTTAATGATAACAATAAATTATATTTTAGATAATTTATACTCTGATGAACGTATTTGACTATTTCAGATAATGTTTTGACAGAAGCATTTTGAAGTGCTAAGCTAAAAATTATGAAGAAGTTCTTTGATGAAAGAACCTTTTTGTTTTAAGCGCATCTGTTGACTCTGGTAAAGACAATTTATTTAAATATATCTTCTAACATTTAGCAGGTTTCCTTGCTCAGAAGATTACTTGAAAGCAAGCGCTGATCAAGTTCTTAGCAAGCAAAGCACTGCCTAGAAGATGAGTAAAGCATGTTCTGAAATCAAGACGTTGAAGCATGTTCTGAAAGAACGTTAAAGCCAACTTGTCTTGTCAAGCGAAGGAAACATGTTCTTACAAGTTGTCGTTTACTCGTTAATGCAAAGACGGCTGCAAACACTCAAGTGTCTAAGCTAGTTTCTTAGAAAATGGAATAGTGCAAAGAAACACGCAAGCATTTAATGGTCTCCACTTTTCTGAAGGCAGCAACGGCCATTTTGTTCTTACTATATATAGAAGGACATTTATTGCAAGCCAACCAACGAATCATATTTTAAAAAGAAGCAAGAAACTACGTGAAAAATTTTGGGCTCACAAACTCTTTGTTCATACACTTTGTGCAATTTATTCTAAGTGAAAAATCACAGTTGTGATATAGCTTGTTTAGAAGCAAATTTTATTTCACTATCTGTAAAGATTAAACTCTTGTAATTGTTCCTTGAGAGACCAAGTTTGGTCAGATTTCTCAAGCAGACTAGGACTAGATTTAAGTCTTAGTGGTGTTAGTCACTTGTAAGATTACTTATGCATTGTTAGTCACAATATTTGTTGTGTATTTGTAATCAGTTGATTATAGTGGATTAAGTCCTTGTTGAGAAAGGCGAAATCACCTTGACGGGTGGACTGGAGTAGTTTGAGTTTAAACGAACCAGGATAAAAATAACATTGTCATTTCATTATTGTTGAGCTTTGTTTTGAAAAGAAATAGAGTCACTTATTCAACCCCCCATTCTAAGTGTTTTCTTACCCCTTCAATTGGTATCGGAGCTTGACTCTGAGCACAACACTTAACCGTGTCAGGAAAAGATCCAGAAGAAAACACAATGGCTACTGAACAAGACAACAATAGTTACAACAAACCTCCTGTTTTTGATGGAGAAGATTTGAGTACTGGAAAGACAAACTAGAAAGTTTCTTTCTAGGTCATGATAGTGATCTATGGGATATAGTCCTGGATGGTTACACACATCCTACTGACTCAGAAAGAAACAAAGTTGACAGAAAAAATATGGATAGACTACAAAAAGCTGAATTTAAAAATCATCATAGAGCTAGAAATATTTTTCTAAATGCTATCTCTAAAGTAGAATATGAAAAAATCACTAATAGAGATACAACGCATGATATGTTTGAGTCTCTTAAAATGACTCATGAAGGAAATACTCAAGTTAAGGAGTCTAAAGCTCTGGCTTTAGTTCAGAAGTATGAAGCCTTCAAAGTTGAAGAAAGTGAGTCTATAGAAGCAATGTTCTCTAGGTTTCAAACTCTGATCGCTGGTCTGAGAGTTTTGAACAAGGGATATACCAAAGCAGGTCATGTGAAAAAGATCATCAGAAGCTTACCCAGAAGATGGGCACCAATGGTCACTGCTTTCAAAGTTTCAAAAGATCTGAACAACGTGTCTCTAGAGGAACTCATCAGCGCTCTCAGAAGTCATGAGATTGAACTAGATGAGCACGAACCTCAGAAGAAAGGTAAGTCTCTTGCCCTTAAATCAATTAAGAAATTTGATACTAACGCTTTTCAGGCTGAAGAGGAAAACTCTGAAGAATCAGCGTTAGAAGAAGATGAACTATCCTTGCTCTCCAGAAGGATCAATCATCTGTGGAAGCACAGACAAAAGAAGTTCAGGAACTTTAAGAAGTCAGAAGATAAAACTGAATCTTCTGGACACAAAAAGTCAAACAGAAGAGAGATCATATGTTATGAATGCAAAGAACCTGGTCACTATAAAAGTGATTATCCAAAGCTTCAAAAAGAAAAACCAAAGAAGAGGTTTGGTAAGAAGAAAGGGATGATGGCAACCTGGGATGACTCAGATTCTTCTGAAGATGAATCTGGTTCTGAAGATGAAAATGCCAACCTAGCTCTGATGGCTATCACAGCAGATGACTCAGACTGTGAGTCAGAACAAAGAGGGATATTTTCTGAATTCACTAGAAATGAACTTGTTGATAGTTTATCAGAACTTCTGGAAAACTATAGTAAACTCAAAATCAAATACAAGAAACTCAAGAAGAGTCTTGCATCTGATATTGAGAAACATGAAGCAGAAAAATTTGAACTCTTAGAAAATAATTTTAAACTTAAAGAAAAAATTCAAAATGTTCAAAAAAATTCTAGTTCAGAATCTGTGTCTAGTTCAAAAGATATTCTGAAAGAATATGACTATAGTTTTCAAACTTTCCTAGCTATAAACATAGATAGAAGCAAAATGGCTTCAATGATCTATGGAGTTAGTGGGAAAAACAGAAGAGGAATTGGATATGAACCTCCCAAAGGGAAGGAGACATACATACCAAAACATGTTGCTAAAATGACTTTCACTTACAAACCTCTGAATAAACAATTCAAGTTTGGACACTCACATGATATAAAATATACATCACATTCTGGAAACTCTTATGCTAACCCAAAAGGACCCAAAAAGATATGGGTACCTAAGGATAAAATAATATTTGTTGCAGATGTCCTTAACAGCTCAATTGAGACACCTATCATGGTACCTGGACTCTGGGTTCTCATGACACATGACGGGTGTTGTACCCCAAAAGTTGCCCTCTCATGTTTTCCAAAGTCTCCCCCTGCATGGTTGATCATAAACCCTTGCCTAAGGAAAAAGAAAATTTTTGAGTGGTGCTTTAAGTACCTTTCGATTGGAATTCTGAAAGACCCTTCGATTGGTGTTCTGAAAGAGCCTTTCGATTGGCATTATGTCAAGCTCTTAGATTGGCATTATGGACAAGCATTTCGATTGGCATTATGTCAAGGCTTTCGATTGGTATTCTGAAAGACCCTTCGATTAGTATTCTGAAGGAGCCTTTCGATTGGCATTATGGACAAGTACTTCGATTGGAATTATAACAGTGTCCTTCGATTGGAATTCCAAAAAGGTCCATTCGAAGAAGCATTCAAAGGGTCCATTCGAAGAAGCTTTCGAAAAGCATTCGAAGAAGGCCATCAGCCCATTCGAAAGGGAGCATTCGAAGGAGGCCATCAGCCCATTCGAAAGGGAGCATTCGAAGGCTAGTTACATGTCATTCAAAATTCAAAAAGGGACAAGATCCCATGTGTTTAGCCAACGTTACAAACTCTCATTCATGGCTTTCAAACACATAATTAATGTTACAAATTCTCATTCATGGCTGTCAAACACATAATCAAGGTCATTTAAACCTTTGTCTTCCTGTCCCCTCCCCCCCTCTATATAAAGAGATCACAAATGCTGCAAAAAGAGGACGAAAAATATACAAAAAAAAATAGAGAAAAGAAGCAGGGAGAACTTGGAGATACGCTGCCAAAAGTCATCAGCACTTCCAAGAAGCCATACCCAATCCTTGCACCAGCCAAAGCTGCCACCCAGCGAACACCTTCACCCTCATAACTACAGATCAAGGAACCTCTGTTTGGTAAATAAATATAATCTCAAACTCATTTCGATCTCTGATTGCATATTCATGTTATTACTGCTGTTTGTGAATGATTTAATGTGCTACATATAAGCTACAGCGCAGAGATGAGATTGTGCCATTGCTTGGGCACAATCTGAGTTTCTCCTTCGAATCCCAGGATAAAATAAACCCAGACCCAGATTCAGCAGGTGCGAATAGGGAGGAGATTCGAATCAAGGGGGTAAAATCCCCCCTGGACCTTTAACGTGTGTTTCGTTTCTTGCAGGAAATACATTCTCAGATTCCTGTTCAGAGTTTCGAAGCTAAGCAGTTTAGCTTCGAACTGGACCCAGGACTTCCAGATCGAAGGATGACATTTCCAGATCGAACACCCTCAGAGTGCAGCCCCTCATGCACCTTCGATCCAGCCTCTTCACTGGGTCGAAAGACAGCCTGCACCTCTTTCGACCCAGGCCTCCAGAATTATATTTTTTCTTGATTTGCTGCCTGGCCCATTTGTACTTTGTTTTTGTTTATTTCTTCTAGTTTTTTTTTATCAACATAAAAATCATAAAAAAATAAATAACTTAGAATTAGAATTTAATTTAGTTAATCATTTTAACTTATTTTCTTCAATTTTAAAATCAGTAGATTTAGGATCTATTTGAATTCAATCCTTTTCATAAACAAAAAAATGCAAAAAATATTAGGTATGCCTTAGAGTTAATTTTAATCAATTTTTTTTAATTAATTAAATTTGACTTAATTGAACATTTAGCATTTTCCCAAAAAATAAAATAAAACAACAAAAGTTCTTATTCTTAGGATTTTTCAGATTCACGCGCGTTTATTTTATTGTAACTGCTTACTGGTTTGTGGTAGCTTAAATTAAGACTTTCACTTTACTTCTTTTTATTCCCCCAATTTTTGTACATGTAAATAATCCCCCGAAGCCTTGTAATAGCGTAGGATTTACAATTTTTGCACTTTAAATTCCTGTACATATAGTAACTGCTTAGATGTATGCTAACTAGGATTGTATGACAAGATTAACTCTTAAACTTAAAATCAACAGTAGCTCACCTTGACATGCAAAGATAATGTAACTGAAAAAACAATACACTTGCACATGCCACTCCTAGGGTACACCTCACTTGGTTGCCTCGAAAGTGGTCATTGAGTATAGGAAGTCTTAGAGGTCGCCCTCCTGTCCAAAGATCAAAGTTGCCTCATAATGGTTGCCTCGATAAAAATGATCTAAGACATTAGGGTTACCGTTAAGGTGTCCTAACGTTGCTTTAGTGACCACACATCCCTTAAACCGAATTGACCAGAAAACTCCAACGACGGTGCTACCTACTCCTCAATAGTGGGATAGCACTGTCTAAAGGACATTTGCACAGTTTAATTCCTTTTCGAGTAGGTAGAGGTTCTTAAGTACTTGCTCATTTTAAAAACAAAACAAAACTTTTCACACTTACACTCTCTTCAAAAACAAAACTCTTTTCAAAACCCACAATCACAAAGAAAAGCAAACTTTTGAAAACATAGTGAGCAAGTACCTAAGAGCTCGTGGATAACCACGGATAGAAAGGGTGCTAACACCTTCCCTTTCTATAATCTACCTCCCGAACCCGAGAAACAATCTCGAAAAGGAATTTTTCTGTGCTTTTGTCCTTTCCTTGTTGGATAAAATAAAAGACGGTGGCGACTCTTGCTTATCGCGACATTTTGCGAAAACAAACGCAAACGCGAACCAGCATTAAAAAACAGTCAGTTCTCATTCCCACCGATCACAACGGGAAAAAGGTCTATGTTCCAAAGCATGGAATTTAAAGCTGGAGGAGACGTGAAGTTTGGGGGTAATCAGAAAGGGAAGATTATTGGTTCTGGAGCCATTGGAAACGGTAACCTTCCTTCTATCTCTAATGTTTTATTAGTAGAAGGATTAGCTCATAATCTATTGTCCATAAGTCAATTAAGTGACAATGGTTATGGCATTATCTTCAATCAAAACTCCTGTAGAGCTGCAATTCAAAAAGATGGATCAATCCTCTTTTCTGGCAAGAGAAAGAACAACATTTACAAAATTGATTTATCAGATCTTAAATCTCAGAACGTTAAATGCCTTTTGTCTGTTAGCAATGAGAAATGGGTATGGCATAGAAGATTGGTACATGTCAGTCTTAGAAAAATCTCTCAACTAAATAAATTAAATTTAGTCAGAGGACTTCCCGATCTGAAGTACAACTCAGAAGCTCTGTGCGAAGCATGTCAAAAAGGAATATTTTCAAAACCTTCCTTTAAATCCAAAAACGTTGTCTCTTCCTCTAAGCCATTAGAATTACTTCATATTGATATGTTTGGGCCAGTTAAAACTGCATCCATCAGAGGCAAGAAGTATGGATTGGTCATTGTTGATGACTTCAGCAGATGGACATGGGTAAAGTTTTTAAAACACAAGGATGAGTCACATTCTGTGTTCATTGACTTCTGTACTCAAGTGCAAAACGAAAAAGATTTTATAATCATAAAAGTCAGAAGTGATCATGGTGGTGAATTTGAAAATCATCATTTTGAAAAATATTTTAAAGAAAATGGTATTGTTCACAATTTTTCTTGTCCTAGAACTCCCCAACAAAATGGAGTTGTAGAAAGAAAGAATAGAACATTACAAGAAATGGCCAGAACCATGATCAATGAAACTAATATGGCAAAGAGCTTTTTGGCAGAAGCTGTGAACACAGCGTGTTACATTCAGAATAGAATCTCTATAAGACCTATTCTTGAAAAGACTCCCTATGAATTGTGGAAAAACAAAAAGCCTAACATTTCTTATTTCTATCCTTTTGGATGCACTTGTTTTATTCTGAACACTAAAGAAATTCTGAACAAGTTTGATTTTAAAGCACAAAAGTGTTTTCTGCTTGGATATTCTGAATGCTCAAAAGGCTATAGAGTATACAACTCAGAAACTATGATTGTTGAAGAATCAATCAAAGTCAGGTTTGATGATAAGCTTGGCCAGCAACAACCAAAGCAAATTGATTTTTCTGTAGGTACAGAAGAACATCCCTCAAACTCTGAAACTTCAGAAGCAAAGGAAAACTCAGAAGTAAAGGAAGACTCAGCAGATCATCCTCTTGACAATGCTTTGGATAACCTCATAATCTCTGATCAACCCACTCAGAAAAGGTTTCCTATAATATCTTCAGCTCACAAAGAAGACGTAATCATTGGAAGAAAAGAAGATCCCATTAGAACAAGATCCTCTCTCAGAATCAATGAAGAATCTTTGTTTGGTTTGGTTTCTCTAATTGAGCCAACTTCCATTGATGAAGCTCTGGAAGATAATGATTGGATCTTAGCAATGCAAGAAGAACTCAATCAACTCTCCAGAAATGATGTATGGAATCTAGTTCCAAGACCCAATGGATTCAACGTTATAGGAACCAAATGGGTTTTCAGAAACAAACTGAACAAGCAAGGAGAGATGATCAGAAACAAAGCACGACTGGTTGCACAGGGTTATAGTCAACAAGAAGGAATTGATTATAATGAAAGCTTTGCCCCAGTCTCCAGGTTAGAGTCTATAAGATTATTAATTTCTTTTGCTGTATAAAATAACATTTCATTATATCAAATGGATGTTAAAAGTGCATTTTTAAATGGCTATATTGAAGAAGAACTTTATGTCCATCAACCTCCTGGATTTAATGATTCAAAACATCCAGAACATGTTTTTAAATTAAAAAAGTCTTTGTACGGTTTAAAACAAGCTCCTAGAGCTTGGTATGATCGTCTGAGTAATTTTCTTTTAGAAAAAGATTTTACCAGAGGGAAAGTGGACACAACTCTTTTCAGAAAGACTTTTAAAAATGATATTTTAATTTGTCAAATTTACGTTGATGATATAATTTTTGGAACCTCTAATATCTCCCTTGGAAAAGAATTTGCTGAGACCATGCGGGAAGAATTTGAAATGAGCATGATGGGAGAATTAAAGTTCTTTCTGGGAATTCAAATCAACCAGACTTCAGAAGGTACTTACATACATCAGACGAAGTATGTTAAAGAACTTCTGAAGAAATTTCAGATGTCAGAGAGCAAAGATGCCAAGACACCTATGCATCCAAACTGCATTCTGGGAAAAGATGAGGTAAGTATGAAGGTAGATCAGAAGCTCTATAGAGGTACGATTGGATCCCTTCTCTATCTGACTGCATCTAGACTTGATATACTATTCAGCGTGTGTTTGTGTGCTAGATTCCAATCAGATCCTAGAGAATCTCACTTAACAACTGTTAAGAGAATTCTTAGGTATCTGAAAGGTACTACTAATCTGGGTTTGTGTTACAGAAGATCACAAGATTACAGACTAGTAGGTTATTGTGATGCTGACTTTGCTGGAGATAGAATTGAAAGAAAGAGCACCTCTGGAAGCTGTCAGTTTCTGGGTGACAATCTTATCTCGTGGTACAACAATAAGCAAGTACCAATTGTACTTTCAACCACAGAAGCTAAGTATATATCTACTGCTGGATGTAGCTCTCAGATGATTTGGATGAAAAGTCAACTAGAAGATTTCAATCTTTATGAAAGTAAGATTCTTATCTTCTGTGACAATACTTCTGCTATTTGTCTTTCTAAGAATCCAATTTTACATTCTAAAGCCAAACATATTGAAATTAAATATCATTTTATAAGGGATTATATTCAGAAGGGTATTTTAAATTTAATTTTTGTAAAAACAGACCATCAATGGGCTGACATTTTTACCAAACCCCTTTCAGAAGATAGATTTAATTTCATTTTGAAAAATATTTGTATGGAATTATGTCCTGAATAAAATAATATTTATCTTCTGTGTTTGACTTCAAAGTATTCTGAAATGAATGCTCTGACTAACAACTCTTCAGAAGTTAGAAGAGAAGTTGCTTCAGAAGCTATATGAAAAGTTCTGAAATGTTCTAAACGCTCCATTTCTAAGTATAGTTCAGAAATTCATTAGAACAAACAGTTGTTACATGCATCCTTCAGAAAAAGAACATGTGGTGTGTTTTTGAAAGGTCACACGTGCAAAAGCTACTGATGACGTTCTAGGTAACTGTTAATGATTAGCCATAATCTCACGTTTTCCCTAATTTTTAGCAAAATCATTAAATGCACGTAATGATGAGATTCGTTTTAAATTAGTTTTTAAATTAGTTTTAAATTCGTTTTAAATTATTTTTTAATTTTATTCCTAAACCTATTTCTGAAACTCTTGCATATAAATACTTTTTGAAAAACCCTTTTTCATTCTTTACCGTCTCTTTCAAACTCAATCTTTTATGTACTTTTTCTAAAACCCTTGTCTTCAATCTCTCATCTCTAAGAACTTCAATGGCTTCTTCTTCTTCTACCCACTCTGAGCAATACATAGTGCCTGAGAGAACAACTCTCATTCCTGTAGACAGTTTGGAAGTTTTAAGTGAGTTAATGGTAGATTTTGAGAATCTAAGAGAAAATGGCTTTGACTTGTTCCCTACTGTTAAGTTTCAAGGCTGGGAGAACTTTTTTGATCGTCTCATTGGTCCAGTGTTTTCAAATCTGGTGAAGGAATTCTAGATACATGCTATTGCAACCCCTAAGGTTATTCTCTCTTTTGTAATGGGCAAGGAAATATCCATTACAAAAAACCAAATCAGAAAGTTGCTAGGGTTTAAAGGACTTGGAGTTACAGGTATTCCAAGTGGAAGAATAGAAATGTCAAGGGTCTACTCAGATTTTCAAAAATGGCCAAGGATCTTCAAAAGTCAGGGACTTGAAAGATAAATACAAGATTTGGGCAAGGATTATTCATGGATGTATTCACCATAGGAAGGATACCAGCTCTCCTGATTACATTAACGCTGATCAACAATACTTATTGTTCTGCCTTGGAACAAATGTAAAAATTGATTTGCCTTATTTGTTGTTTGAACATCTCTGGAACCATGTAAAAGAGACTAGGGAAGCTGAAAGGATGAAAAACCCAAAATCCAAAAGGAATTGGATTCCTATGGGTAGATTAATATCAGACATTCTGACTGAGAATGGTCTGATTGCTCACCTAGATGAAGCCAATCTTCTGGGGGATCTAGAACCTACTTGTGGTAAGACTATGACTGGGAAGAATTTGCTGAAAAGGAAAATAATTGACAAGCTGCTGGTGGAACCAACTTCGTATGTGTCAGCTGTTGTGAAGAGAAGAAGGATACCTATTGCTGATTTCCCTTTGTTCAATTCAGGAGATCATCCATGCATCATCCTGCACTACATTGAAATCTGCAAAGAGACTGGATCATCTATTGATCCAGCTTGGCTTCAAGGAAGAAATCAAGTTGCTCCAGATGTTGTTCTCCAGGAATCTTTGAAGAGGAAAGCTGTTGAAGGACCTTCTGCCACTCCTCAGAAGAAGAAAAAGAAGACAGGTAAACCTGCTGAAACTATCACTGTTTATGATTTTGTCAATGTATCTACATCTGCTGAACCCTCCCAAACCTTAGGAGATATATATGTTGATATTGACCTGACCTTACCATCTGACTCTCTTGCTGACAAACCTCATAAAAATCAATTTTTATCAGATTTGAGTGACTTTGACTCTGATGATCACTCTGACACCCAATAAGAACCTTCTCAATTAGAACCCTCACACTCAGAACCCCCTGAACCATCTATTTCTCAACCCATTCCTACTGAACACTTTTCAAGACCTCCTCCCAGGCCTCTATCACCCAGACCCACTGGATGGTATGATGCTGGCTCTTGGAGAATTCTAGGGATAAATGAACCTCTGGCCAATATAAAGCCCCCTTTCAACTTACCATCTGAAAACATTTTTGCTATGAATCGACCACAGCCTCAGAACCCCATTCCCACTCTTGATAATACAATAATAATTTCACCTGATGTCACTCCACCTACTTCACCACAACACCAAACACCAAACTCACCTATACTCTCACCCCCTCATATTCCAAAACAACAATCTTGTGAACCACCTGAAACTGTTGAATCATCCGAACCTCATGAACAAACAGCACCACCTAACTTTGTTGACCAACCTGGTCATTCAGCCACTCCTGAACCAAGCAAAAATCCTGAACCTGCTAGCTTTTTAAGAACTATAGTGGATTATGAATCTCTACAATTCTTGAAAAATAAAACTTTCAAGAAGGCTGTCCCAAAACCTGTTCAGCCAGATGTGAATACATTATTTCAGAATTTTTTAACAGATGTTCAAGCATGGTTGAATCTGCTGAAAGAAGATTGCTCAAGAAGCATGAACACAACTGCAACGGATCTTCTATGGGAAACCTTCAGAAGAACTTTTGAGCTGAGTCACTGAAGCTACAGGATTTATGCCATTTTCAGGTGTTGGACAACTTTTCCAAACATCTGCATGCTTTCAAGACAGAAGCTGCTGGCATTTGGAATAAGAAGTCTTCATTAATAATTGTTGATACACCAGCTGATACAATGGATATATCAGAAGATGAATCTGAAGATACCTCTGACGATTCAAACCCTCTGGCTATTGTTCTATTGAATCAACCTTCTGTTAAGGCTGAACCTGAATCAGTGTCAACTCTTGCAATGGATCTGGGCACTCTGCTTTCCACCTTCGTGAATTCTGACTCATCGGTTGCTGCTTCTAAGCCTGTTTCTACTGAAGCTTCGTCATCCTCTTCTCCTGCCTCACTTATCATGGACACTCTGAATGTGCTCAAGAGGGAGAATGAAGTCATACATGATAAACGCTTGGATAAGCAAGACCAAACAAATCAAGAAATCGAGAACTGGATGGTGAAACAAGAAGAATCTGTCTCTGAGATAAAAATCTTCTGATGGCTCTTGTTACTAAGAAATCCTAGTGTCTTTCTGTTTCTTGGATTTTGTTTGTTGTTTTGTACTTCTGGATATTTTTGCTACTTTATGAAAATTGTTCAGCTCTTCAACTATTCTATTTAAACACTTTTTGAGTATGCCAAAAAGGGGGAGAAAATGAGTATTTTGAACTAATCACTGTTTAACAATTATGGGACTAAGTCTCAGACATTCTAACATAATACAAAATTTCTTCTTGTGCAAAAGTTTTTTTTTGCAGGTATCACTTTAACTCTGAAAGAGTATTCCAGCTGAACATTATCTTCATAAAGAAATTTTGAAGAAATCCAAGAAGATTTTTCTTCATGCTCTGATAAATAATCTCAGGAAGTTTTATATATAGAAATATTCATTTCAGGGGGAGATTCTTATCTCTTATCATATTTTATTTCTATATCTAAATAATTTTTGTCATCATCAAAAAGGGGGAGATTGTAAGAACAAGATTAGTTCTGATCTATCTCAGAGTTTTGATGATAACAATAAATTATATTTTAGATAATTTATACTCTGATGAATGTATTTGACTATTTCAGATAATATTCTGACAGAAGCATTCTGAAGTGCTAAGCTAAAAATTATGAAGAAGTTCTTTGATGAAAGAACATTTTTGTTTTAAGCGCATCTGCTGACTATGGTAAAGACAATTTATTTAAATATATCTTCTAACATTTAGCAGGTTTCCTTGCTCAGAAGGTTACTTGAAAGCTAGCGCTGATCAAGTTCTTAGCAAGCAGAGCACTGCCTAAAAAATGAGTAAAGCATGTTCTGAAATCAAGACGTTGAAGCATGTTCTGAAAGAACGTTAAAGCCAACTTGTCTTGTCAAGCGAAGGAAACATGTTCTTACAGTTGTCGTTTGCTCATTAATGCAAAGAAGGTTGCAAGCACTCAAGTGTCTAAGTTAGTTTCTTGGAAAATGGAATAGTGCAAAGAAACACGCAAGCATTTAATGCTCTCCACTTTTCTGAAGGCAGCAACAGTCATTTTGTTCTTACTATATATAGAAGGACATTTATTGCAAGCCAACCAACGAATCATATTTCAAAAAGAAGCAAGAAACTACGTGAAAAATTCTGGGCTCACAAACTCTTTGTTCATACACTTTGTGCAATTTATTCTAAGTGAAAAATCACAGTTGTGATATAGCTTGTTTTGAAGCAAATTTTATTTCACTATTTGTAAAGATTAAACTCTTGTAATTGTTCCTTGAGAGACCAAGTTTGGTCAGATTTCTCAAGCAGACTAGGACTAGATTTAAGTCTTAGTGGTGTTAGTCACTTGTAAGATTACTTGTGCATTGTTAGTCACAACAGTTGTTGTGTATTTGTAATCAGTTGATTATGGTGGATTAACTCCTTGTTGAGAAAGGCGAAATCACCTTGATGGGTGGACTGGAGTAGTTTGAGTTCAAACGAACTAGGATAAAAATAACCTTGTCATTTCATTATTGTTGAGCTTTGTTTTGAAAAGAAATAGAGTCACTTATTCAACCCCCCTTCTAAGTGTTTTCTTACCCCTTCAGTTAGTAAATTTTGAATACTAGAATCTTTTTGTTGCTGAAATTAGAGATTATGTACATCCATTTGCTTGAAAAGGTCCTTTAGTGAAGGTCCAGAAGCTTCAGTACTTATTTTTGGAATGTTTTGTGTAGGTGGAAGTGGCAACAATAACTGTTATGTGAGAAGATTCTCATACCGCAGGTTTGGATGGTTTCTCTAATTGGGATGATACTTGATAATGGATAGGTCAGGAATGATGTACCTATTTTTATTGTTGCCTTAAGGATTGTAAATGTTTGTTGCATATGCTTGAGGAATATCAGTAACTGAATCATCATGCAAGATAGGACATTTATCAGCCGAGTGTTCAGTAGAAGTGTAAACACCACATAACCTTTCTATTTGAGTTTTTACTACTGCCAACTGTTTCACCAATAAAGTAAGCTCATCAATTCTGGTTTCTAAAACTTTGTTGGAAGAAGAAGCTTGATTCTCATTTTATCCTTTTGCCATAGCCGCAAAGTTGTGTCTAGTTGTGAGCTGTTGGGAGATAAGTGACATATTATCGATTAGGGCTCTCGGTGCAGCTGAAGTCTTATTAACAAGTTCTCCATTAGCGGCATCCAGAATATTTCTGTCCATAGGTAGAAATCTTTCATAGAAATATTGAATTAGTAACTACTCAGAGTCCCATTGTCGAGGACAACTCGACACTAATTGATTGAGTCTTTCCCAATATTCTACCAATGATTTGTTGACAACTTGTCTAATTCCACCTATTTATTTTCTTATTGATGCAATCTTGGAGGTAGGAAGTTATTTCTCTAGGAACAACTTTTTTAGATTGGTTTAGCTTGCAATATTGTTTGGTTGAAGGTAATTTAACCAGTCTTTCGCAACTCCTTGAAGTGGGAACGAGAGTGCTCTTAGTTTAATATGATCCTCGGTGATCCCTTCAGGTCTCAAAGGTGTAGAACATACAACTTGGAATACTTTCAGATGCTTATGTGGATCCTCACCTACAAGACCACTAAACCTTGACAACAAGTGTATTAAACAATATTTCAACTCAAAAGGTATAGCGACATTACGATATTCAATACACAATACATTATAATTCACACCTCACACATCAAGTTTCCTTAAAGTTCTTATTCAACTATTCTTTGATAATTAAACTCAAAATAGAATCAATGGAATTATCAATGAACACAGAATCACATGATGAAAATAATACTGTTTAGTTTATTACTAAACAGTTAGTTTTAGTTTGTTATAGTTTGTTACAATTCTGTTTAGTTTGTTACTAAACAGTTTGTTACTTTAACAGTATAAATAATGTTGTTTTGTACATTCCAAATCATAATGAAAACTATGAGTTTATTCCAAAATTAACATGGTATCAGTTTGAATTCTCTTTTCTGCGCCTTTCTTCTTCGCGCCTTCTTCTTCTTCTTCCCTTGCTGTTTCAGCGTTTACCCTCTTCTTCTCTTGCTGTTTCAGCGTTTGTTATGGCGCTCCCTTACTCTGATTTTGCTACAAATCCTTCCAATCCTTACTACATGCACCCTAATGAAAATCCCTCTCTTGTTCTTGTTCAACCTGTTCTTGATACCAAGAACTACCAGATCTGGTCTAGATCAATGAAAGTAGCTCTCATCTCCAAGAACAAGATCAAATTCGTTGATGGAACTCTTTCTCCTCCCCTACCTCTGATTCTTTATACGAACCTTGGTTGCGATGCAACAATATCGTCCTCTCATGGCTTCAACGCTCGATTTCTGAGGAAATTGCCAAATCTCTTCTATGGTATGATTGTGCTTCTCTTGTATGGAAAAGTTTGGAAAATCGTTTTTCTCAGGGAGATATTTTTCGAATTGCTGACATTCAAGAAAGTGTTGCTCGTCTTCAACAAGGAACTCTTGATATCTCTTCGTTCTTCACAAAATTGATGACGCTTTGGGAAGAAATTGAGAACTTCCGGCCAATTCGTGATTGTACTTGCGCTATACCGTGCTCCTGTGGTGCTGCTTCAGACTTACGCAAATTCAAAGAACAAGATAAAGTTATCAAGTTCTTGAAGGGCCTTGGTGACCAATACGCTAATGTTCGATCCCAAATTATGCTGATGAAACCACTACCAACTCTTGACAATGTGTTTAATCTGGTTCTTCAACAAGAACGTCAATTCGACCTTCTTTCACCTTCTGCTTCTTCGATTGAGTCTCAATCATCTGTGAATCACCTTTCTCAAGCACCTTCTCGTTCTTCTCACAACACTGGTCGTGGTCGTGGCCGTGGTGGCCGTGGAAACAGACTCTGTACCCATTGCAACCGCACCAATCACACCATTGAGACTTGCTTCTTGAAACATGGCTATCCCCCTGGATTTCAACAACGCAAGCCTACTACATCTGTGGGGAATTCTGCTGATTCTACAGTGAATTCGATTCAAGATGCTGCATCCACATCAAACACCAGTCCAAATGCTTTGTCTACAATTCAAGAACAATACACTCAGATTCTGCAACTCCTCCAACAATCTAATTTGCAATCTCCTTCACTTCCCTCGATTAATTCAGTGTATACTGCTAATTCTGTGTCCAATACCTCTGGTAAGAATTCCTCTGGTAAGAATTCCTCTAATCTTCCTTGTCATAACTGGTGGATCATTGACACAGGTGCCACTGATCACATCACCCATACCTTTGACAGTTTCGTTTCCACATACCACATTGCACCTAAATCTATGACAATGCCTAATGGTGACTCTGTCACTACAACTACTGCTGGTTCAGTTTTACTATGTGGTTCACTTGTCCTTCACAATGTTTATTACTTTCCTTCATTTCATGTCAATATTATTTCTGTCACCACTCTTTTTGACTCCACTTTATATGATGTGAAATTTTCTCCTAATTGTTGTCAAATTATGCAGTTGCCCCAATCCAAGATGACTGGATTTGCAGCTAGAAGGATTGGCAAATTGTATGTTCTTGATGCCACCCCACCTAAAACCATCTCTCCCACATCTGGATCTGTCAACACCTCCTCTTCTCCCCAATTCGATCCTGCTACTATTTGGCATCTTAGGCTTGGACACTTAAGTCCCTACATACACAAATGTATTTCCTCTCAAATTCCTTTTGTCACCTACAATGACAATCATAAGCCCTGTAACATTTGCCATTTGGCTAAGCAAAAACATTTGCTCTTTACTCACAGTAATACTAAGTCTGTTTCCATCTTCGATTTACTTCATGTTGATATTTGGGGCCCTCTTTCCACACCTTCGATATGTGGCCATAAGTATTTTTTAACCCTTGTAGATGAATACAGCAGGTTTACTTGGACAATTTTTATGGCCAACAAAAGTGAAACCAGAAACCATTTAATTCACTTCATATCCTTTATTGAAACCCAATTTAACAAGAAACTCAAGTGCATTCGAAGTGATAATGGCCCTGAGTTTCTTATGACCACTTTCTACCTTTCTAAAGGAATCATTCATCAAAGGTCTTGTGTGGAAACGCCTCAACAGAATGGTATCGTGGAAAGAAAACATCAACACATTTTGAATTTTGCACATGCCCTCTCTTTCCACTCTCACCTCCCTCACAACCTTTGGCACCTTTCCATACAACATGCCATTCATATTATAAACTGTCTTCCCACTCCTCTTTTAAACAACCACTCTCCATACCAAAAACTCCATTCTATTCCTCCCAGCCTTAGCCATATGAGAGTCTTTGGTTGTCTTTCCTATTCTTCGACCTTGCTTAACCTTCGCACTAAATTCGAACCAAGAGCAAGAAAATCTATTTTCCTCGGCTACAGGGAAGGCACAAAAGGCTACCTTCTCTATGATCCTATCACACATGAATTTTACATTTCAAGGAATGTATTCTTTTATGAAACTGTGTTCCCTTTTGTATCCATCCCACCTGCACCTAATCCTATAATTCCTACTCCTGACCCTTCTTCGATTGATTCACCTGATATTTTCACCAACATTCCACCCAACTTACCACCACCATCACCTGAACCCTCCTCTCCTACCTCTCTCCCCCAGCCAGAATCTCCCACTAACCTCTCTTCTTCCTCGAATGACACTAACAACTCCCCTTTCCCCTCCCCTCCTGTGCCAACCAGAAAATCCAATCGAAATAGTAAACCTCCAGCTTATCTTTCAGATTATCATTGCAATTTGCTATCCCCCATACTGCCAGCATCTGACTCAGGTTCCTCTAACTACCCTCTCTCTTCTGTATTATCTTATAGCCAATGTAGTCCTGATCACAAATTATTTTTTCTATCCATAAGTTCTTTCACAGAACCAAAAACCTATAAACAAGCATGCAAATTTGATTGTTGGAACAATGCTATGAAATCTGAGTTAGATGCTCTTGAATCTACAAATACTTGGTCTGTTGTTGATTTGCCTGCAGGCAAACAATCGATTGGTTGCAAATGGGTCTACAAAATCAAGCATCATGCTGATGGATCCATCGAACGATACAAGGCACGTTTAGTAGCGAAAGGATATACTCAGCTGAAGGGGGTGGATTATTTTGACACTTTCTCACCTGTTGCGAAGCTTACTTATATTCGAACCCTTCTCTCAGTGGCTGCCATTAAGAATTGGCACTTGGAACAACTTGACGTCAACAATGCCTTCCTTCATGGTGATCTACATGAGGAAGTGTATATGGATCTGCCTCTTGGATTCATGCTTCCTGCTTCTTCGACCAACGAAGTCTACAATTCTTCGACCAACAAAGTTTGCACTTCGAGCAACGAATTCTGCACTTCTTCGACCAACAAAGTTTGCATTCCTTCGACCAACAAAGTTTGCACTCCTTCGACCAACGAAGTTTGCACCTCTTCGACCAACGAAGTTAGCACTTCTTCGACCAACGAAGTTGGCACTTCTTCGACCAACAAAGTTTGCAAACTACATAAGTCACTATATGGCCTGAAGCAGGCTAGCAGACAGTGGTTTTCGAAATTATCCACTGCCCTTATCTCTCTTGGCTACTCATATTCTTCTGCTGATCATTCCTTTTTCACAAAATCACATGACTCTTCTTTTACTGTTTTATTAGTCTATGTTGATGATATTGTCTTAGCCGGTAATGATTTGCAGGAAATCAAATATGTCAAATGCTTCCTTGATTCCACTTTCAAAATCATGGACCTTGGTAGGCTAAAATATTTTCTTGGTCTAGAAGTTTCCAGATCCACTCACGGCATTTTTCTCAATCAGAGAAAGTACGCTTTGGAATTGCTCGAAGACAGTGGCTTATTGGCTACTAAACCTTGCTCCACTCCCTTCGATTCCTCCTTAAAGCTTCATGATGATAACTCACCACCTTTCGAAGACGTCACAGCTTATCGAAGGCTTGTTGGAAAACTTCTATATCTGACTACCACCAGACCTGACCTTGCATTCATTGTTCAATAGCTCAGCCAATTCATCTCACATCCTATGCAAGTTCATCATTTTGCAGCAATTCGAGTACTCAAGTATCTCAAAGGTGCTCCTGCCAAGGGTTTGTTCTATTCATCTTCCTCTCCACTCAAACTCTCTGGCTTCGCAAACTCAGATTGGGCAAGTTGCCATGCTACCCGCAGATCCGTAACTGGATATTGTGTGTTCCTTGGCAATTCCCTCATATCCTGGAAATCCAAAAAGCAGTCTACAGTATCCAAATCCAGTTCAGAAGCAGAATACAGGGCCTTGGCAAGCTTGACTTGTGAATTGCAATGGCTGCAATATTTGTTCAAGGATCTCCACATCTCCTTCGATCAACCTACCTCAGTCTATTGTGACAACAAAAGTGTTATCTACCTTGCTCACAACCCCACCTTTCATGAACGAACAAAACATATCGAAATTGACTGCCACGTCATTCGTGAGAAAATCCAAACTGGTCTCATCCATCTTTTACCAGTTTCTTCTGCTGCTCAACTGGCAGATATTCTCACCAAGCCTTTGGCAGCTCCCTCTTTCGATTCTCTTGTTTTCAAGCTTGGTCTATTAGACATCCATAGTCCAGCTTGTGGGGGGCTATTACATGATGAAAATAATACTGTTTAGTTTATTACTAAACAGTTAGTTTTAGTTTGTTATAGTTTGTTACAATTCTGTTTAGTTTGTTACTAAACAGTTTGTTACTTTAACAGTATAAATAATGTTGTTTTGTACATTCCAAATCATAATGAAAACTATGAGTTTATTCCAAAATTAACAAGAATCAATATCTCTAATTGGTGCACTAGTACTAGCATAATTTAATCTACGATGCGCGCGAAAAGTTCTTTCTACTTCATGATCAAAATCAAACAAGTCAGAACTAGTAAACATGCATCATATGCAACAATTACGAAAATTCCAACAATGTTCCTATTGAGAAACACTATTGGAAAATAGAAAAATGATTAAAATAAAAAAAAATATGAAAATATGACTAAGAATCTAATTAAATCAAATAAAGATTATACTTTTTTTTTGGATTTTTCGAAGATATGAAAACAAAAAATTAATCAAATAAAATATAAAAACAAGGTATGTCTCTGATTTTTTCTGATGAAATAGCACAGTAAAATTTTGATTCAGAGGCTACTTTTTTAGGAAATCAATTTTTAACGCTAGATTGGAAATTGGACTAAACAACAAGAATGTAGGGGCCAAAATGCAAGAACACAATACCTATGACTATAGTATTGGTTAAAATCAACAAAGAGTCCACGACAACAGTGCCAATTTAATACATTGTTGCACACAGGTCAAAAACGAGCTTATAAGGGCAATATATAGAAGCGACACTCTAGTTGTATCACAAGGACTCCTAAATTGACTTAACCAACCGATTAAAATGAAGGTAGGAGGGGTAAGCTTTTGATTAAGATTATGAATAAAAGAATTTCATTATGAATAAGATTAATGAGCTAATCTACTAATTCAGTTTCCAACTTATCACTAGTTATTATAACTCCAATTCCCTAATTGAATTTGATCATTATTCGATTAAAATATTGATTGAACAAGCACAATTGCTATTATAAGGTTAACACTCCTATTTTCTGAATTAAGCAAATGACTAATGATTATGCGAATTAACGAAAAAGCTACGTTAATTGCTATTATGATTAAGGAGCACAAATCAATTGAATTAAATCAACATGTTCTACAAAACTTAAATTAAGCATGCAAGAAACATAGGATAATATTTAAAGGAATCGAAATTGAATTGAAATTTATAATAACCTCAAAGTTGGAAATTAGCTCTCCATAGAAATTGTAGCCGTATTTTCTAATTTGGAGTAAAACAGAATACCTAGCAGTAGCACTGAGTTTTAACTTAAATAACACAAGAAATTGGACTAACAGAGCAATCAATCCGAAAAACACAAAATTGACCCAAAAACTAATTATTTTCTTAAGTCTTGAATGAAAACACATTAATTGACTCTTCTGCACTCTGAGTTGGCTTTTGACTTCAACATGAAACTTTTAGATTTTCCTCTTAGATTTCCAACTCATATATAATTCTTCAAATGACATCTCTTAGCTAGGTTATGATATGAATAGTAAGATAATGTCAAATACTACTTATTCAACAAATAAGTAATGTAAATAAAATAAATGCAGAATAAAACTAAACTTAGAAAACATACTGAAAGGAATAAAAATAACAAGAAAAGCTATATAAATGTCGTAGTAAAATAGTGAAAGAGTGTGCATCAAAATGCACTAATAAACACCCCCAAGGGACGCCACTGCTCTTACCATTACAAAAATCCCCCCAAAAGGCCGAGGAAATATAACAAAAGGCCACCAGAGGCTGAGAAACATTACAAGAAACCAAACCATTAGTTCTCCTCTAAATCATCTCATTCCCGATGACATCCTCCGATTGAAGGGATCCAAATTCACACCCTGCCACCGCCCCAACCTCGTCCTGTGTGTTCTTAGTAGAATCAGAGTTTTCAGGCTCAAAAGGGGACGTCACCTCTTCATCCTCTAGCTGGCCATCACAGACAACTTTAAGGAAGTCTATTGGCTTATATCTAGCTTGGGATATAAGAAGGTAACCTTCTATCTGGCCAACTCAAAGTAGATGTCAGAAGTAGACACCACCTCATCAGTAAGCTATGACACCTTCACCTCTAGCTCCTGTTGGTGAAGGAGGGAAGCATCCAGGGACTCTCGTGAAGATTTTTCCTTAGAAATGATCGCCTCAACCTTGGCCTTCACATCCTATAACTTCTTATCCCAAGCCTCATCGCCTTTTTGCAGGGTATTAAGTAGCCTCAAGCTCTCATTGTAAGGCATTCACATATTTATGGAGCTTCAACTTCATTTCTTTCTCATTCTTATCTCGCATCTCCCAATCGACATCCTCTAACACCAATGTCCTTAGCATAAGGTTATCCTTCATGCTTATGATCGCATGAATAAATTTTAATTTAATGGACTGGTATTCACCTTGAAACTCCTTGGATAAGGAAAAGTGAGAACACTTGAATTAGAGAGTGTCAAAACCAGCATCACTCCACAAAGTAGCAGGAGGCGGGGTAGCCTCACCTTCAGTTTGTGCTTGAGTTGGGTGATTATAGTGGTCTTTAGTCTCCCCACTAACATCCTTAATATTCTCCCATATTTTTATCCTCTCTTCAGTAGAAATCTTCACCATTTGAGACGCTAAACAATAATTAAAGGTCACAGATGTTGACTGAAAATACATATAAAGGAAAATAGAGAAACTAAAACTTACCTATGTAAATTTTGAGATGGTTACCGCCCTCTATCCACAGTTTAATTACTATATATGAGTCCATGAGTTTGAACTTTCCTAGGAGGCGAACAATCCTTGCCTCTTCGAGGGTAAGATAATTCTTGTTATATCTCATGATTCTCATAGGATCATTTTCCTATGCTAGGGGAAAGAGGGAGTATCATCATACCCTGATACTCCAAGAGACATTTCTCTCCCTATCACACATGAAAATTTGTCCTTCCAAGTCTTGTAATGATTTGAGTGAGATGCAAAAAGGGCCTCCCCCGATAGACCATCTAAGGACATCCATTTACCATTCATTTGTATGATGGTATAAAATGAGAAATGATTCATATAGTAAGATTAATTCCTAGGTTTTCACAAACCATCTCAATGGACATGATAAAACTCCAACTGTTAGGAAACAACTAGGAGGGTGCAATGTTGAGAACCCTTAAAACCTCCATGGAAAAAGGGGAAAGGGGGGAAACAACCCTCATGTCCTTGATAAAAGGGAGGTAGAAGTAAAAGTAAGACGAAGGAGGATTAGAGAAGACGAGCATGTTCCCTATCTCTGACGGAGAACAAGCCTCTAGAATAACCATGTCTTCATCATCTTAAGAGAAAACCTCCACTTATGATCAGATATTGAGGATCTGTTCATCATAAGTGTAAAAATATCCAATATCCTAGACGTCCAATAGAATAAAAGTAAATCACCACCACTGTCACAATCATAAAATAGGGTGACTACAACCCTTAAAACCTACAACCCTATTTCAAACATTTCTCCATAAACCCTACTCATGATATAAAGAAGCAAGAGAAAGGGAAATTCATACATGGAAATAGGGTTGTGAGTGAAGAATCAGGGGTGAAGATGAGCTATGTAGTTTAGATGAGCTTGAAGAATTTGTGGGAGAAAAATATAGCAAATGAAGTGGAATGAGAAAGCTTTTTATAAGGGATTTAAAACCATAAGGGACCTTTTAGACTCCCCCGTGATTTTTAAAATATCACCATGTTTCTGACACGTGCCACTAGAGTTTAAGGTCTCCAAAAATAGGTCATCACCACTTACATTAATTAGAAGTAAGCATGACCATCTGAAAGATTGATTGCCATTTCGACTGACATTTTAGCTAATCATGAGACGTCTGGAAAGGGGAGACGACTTCTCTCTCAATTAGGGGCTTACGTAAATAAAGAGGAACTTATATCACCTTAAAAAGGTTGTTTCAGTTGAGGGACTCACCCCAATCTAAGGGACTCGACTCACCTTAAAAAGGTCACCTTTAGTTTAGGGACTCGTGTCACCCCTAAGCTAAGGGACTCACCTCACGTATAAAAGTTATCCTTTAGATGAGGGACTCACCCCACCTTAAAAAGGTCGCCTTTAGTCGAGGAACTCACCCCAAGCTGAGGAATGCACCCCATAAGCAAAATACGTCTTAAAAATATGTCTCCCTTTACAAGTCCTCGTGTTTAAGGGACTGTGTAGTGTTATATTTATGAGAGTCCTCAAACAAGGGTGACTCCAGGATATCTCCTAGGATACATCCTCACAGAGCACGAGGGCCTCCCTGAGGCATATGGCGTGTATATTGTCGTTATCTTTCACTAGTTATATGAGAATGAGTCATACCATGACTCCTTTTAAAGTATGTGGTCAACAGTTCTCCCCTAGTCAGGGGGAGCGATTACTACCTCTGGGGGTTTCTTAAACCCTAGGCCTAAAAGGCCCCAATTATAGCGGTGAAAACCAGAGATCAAGCTATTAATTAACTTGACTTACAAATAAGCAAGAGTCGTCACCACGCTTTATTATTTCCAAGGGAAAAGGGAAAAGTGTGAAATAAAATCCATAAATATGCAAAGTAATTGCAATACTAAAAGTAAAGAAAAATATAATGCATTTGAAAGATCGAAGGTTCGAGGGTTGGTTATACAAAGAGAATGTACTAGCACCCTATGTATCTATATTATCCTATAGGAACCTTTTGAAATATATGTTTTTTGGTTAAAATTAGTTTGCTTGCTAAATGAGTGTGGGGGTGAGACCTTGAAGATGCGACAATCTAGTGTCGAAGTTTTGGCTTAAAAGAGTATGGAGATAAGAAAAGAATTTTTGAAAATGCAACAACCTAATGTCGAGGTTTTGGTTTAAAGAGGTGTATGTTTGAAATTAGGTTTTGAGGGATTTAATTAAGGGAAGACAAACAAAACATATAAACATGCAAAAGACACACAATGACATAAAATCAACAAGACAATCCTTTCCCTTGAATTAAATCGAGCGATCAAAATAAAATAGACATCAAAATATAAGCATTCAAAAATTCACAAGAAAATAAGTCTAACGAAACAGATTAATGACCAAAAGGCACTGAAAAATTAAAATGACAGTGATATTTAAATACAAATAAAAGAGAATGTAACTAATTATGTAAAGAAGTTATTTGAACTAAATTAAAAATTTAAGATTACTTACTAAAATAATTCTAAACTAACTACAAATTCTAATGTTATAAAAATAATTCTAAAATTACTAAATTAAATCTAAACTAAATTAAAATTTTAAAATTAGTAAATTAAATCCGAACTAAATTAAAATTCTAAGGTTACTAAATTAAATCTAAAACAAATAAAAATTCTAAAGTTACTAAACTAAATCTAAATTAAATAAAATTCTAAAATTACTAAACTAAATCTAAATCAAATGAAAATTCTAAAATTATTAATTAAATCCAAATCAAATGAAAATTCTAAAGTTATTAAATTAAATTTAAATCAAATAAAAATTCTAAATCAAATAAAATTCTAAAGTTACTAAACTAAATCTAAATCAAAAAATAAAATTCTAAAGTTATTAAATTAAATCTAAATTAAATAAAAATTCTAAAGTTATTAAATTAAATCTAAATCAAATTAAACTAAACCAAATAAAATTCTAAAGTTACTAAACTAAATCTAAATCAAACAAAAATTCTAAAATTATTAAATTAAATCTAAATCAAATTAAATCTAAATCAAATAAAAATTCTAAAAAAATTACTAACTAAAATATATAATAAAACAATTAAAACAAAATATTTAAAAAAATGAGAAACAACAAGTGGGGGCATATAGAATTCGTTGGGCTTTAGGATAAATTATTCAATAGACCCAAAAAGAAATAAAAAGACAAAATATATAAAATAAAATAAAAACTCTGGGTCTAAAGTGGACCGGGTCGGGTTGACCCAGTCCAGTCCCCACTTAAACCTGACGGATTGTAATAAACCCTAGAACAACTATAGCAGTACGCTCTCTTTTCCCAATTCCTTTGTTCTACTTTCCACAATATTTTCTTTCCAAATGCCCTGTTTCACGCTAAAATCATCCAACAACAATAACACAACCTCTCATCTTCTCACATTATTTCCCCGTTTCATCTCTCTCTCTCTCTCTCTGCTTTTTCCCTCACACGATTTTTTCTGTTCCAAAATCAACAAAAATATGAAGAACAACAATCGTATTCTCTTTGTTCACACATCCACGGTTTCTATTGATTTCTCTTCATCCCAGTCACTCGGTTCTCCTTCTTTCATTATCGTAACAAAAAAAAAGAGACCAGAATCAACAAAACTCGACCGATTCTGGAAATCAGGAATATAGTCATGCTCGTTTTGTTACCCTCATCACTAATACGTCCCTCAATCTCTCTGAAATCAACCGAACCTCAATAATTAATTTCAAACTTTGTTCCAAAGAAAAATCTAACACCTAAAACCGAAATTATAAGGTGAAGAAACATAGTTTCAATCAGTTGGCACAGATCTATGGATCAACATATCATAGGACATCATGTTAACGAGAAAATTCAAAAATAAATAAGGAGATTTACATGGTCGGAGCACGTCCGACAATTCATGATTTCGGCGAAGGCTTCGACTCAGGTGAAATTCGAATTCCTTTCTCTCTTCTTCTGTTATTCTACTTCTTTGGTCTGATTTGTACACAATTTCTTCTTTCTCTAAGTTTCTGCTTCTGAAATGCGTATTGTTGTTTTGTAATTTATGTTGTGTTGATTGCCGTGACTTTATGTTGAATGAGTTTTTTTTCTATTTAGAATAAACTGGTTGTTGAATGTTTGGGGGATTTTTACAAATGTTTTAATAGAGGCATTGCAAGGTTTGGTTGAAGGTGACTGGATAAGGTGAGGTGATGAAGATTTCTTAAGGAGGAAAATGTTGAGCAGAATTTTGGATGAAGATAAACAGAGGTTTGTATTTTGTGTGAGATTTTTTTTTTGTAATTTTTCTCCTCTCATCTCAGTGGACTCCCCCCTTTGTCTATGATTTTCCTACTGTCTTATAGCCAAACATAAGTGAAATTGGAGGGAGAAATTTGAAAAAATATAATTGCATGTTGTAATGCCTTTTATTTTGAGCAATTCTTGTTGTTTTGCAGCAGGTTGGTGGAGCAGGTTTGACAGCAACAACAGGTTTTTGTATGATACTTCTGTGCAAGTCTTTGGACAGGTTTTGGAGTAGTTTTTTTGTATGTATAGTATACTGTTTTGATGCAGGTTCTTGGTCAATGTAACAGTAAAAATACAGATAAAAGGATTTGTCATTTTGATGAAACTTGGTTTTGAATTTCTTTTTCTTTCTTTTGAACATGAGACAAAACTAATAATGATAAAAATATGAAAAGAATCAAAAAGTTAGTAAAATAATAATAACAATAAAGAAGAAAACTATAAGTAATAACACTGAATTAAACTTAAATATCTATGACTTTTTTTTACTTGAATTAAAATAAATAAAAGTGCAATTTAAAAAGAATAAATGACTTATATACTAAAAAAATGCAAAAATGAGAGAAAAAGAGACTTGTAAATATTTTTTTTAGATTTTGAATTAGCAATGATTTAAAAATATAAATTTAAATGAAACTATAAATTTTTTTTATATTTTGCATAAAGTAAAACTGATATGAACTAAATATATTTTTTTGGATTTTCTTTTTATGAAAATAAGAATAAAAGAAAGATGACTATAAGTGCAAAAATACATGATTTATTAAAGTCGGGCAAAACCAGTTAAATTTCACTAAATTCACAACAATTTCTAACGTTTCTACTTTTTTTCGTGGCTTTTTCAAAGCATAATCATCTCTTGACTTGTAAAGAAAAGTTGTAGATGTTTTCAAGGAGAATCATATGTAAAAGAACCACTAGAAATGTTGAAATTTGAAGAAGTTATGAATTTTTGAAATTTGACTCGAGAATTGGCAAAAACAGGTCAAACCACTTGTGAACCCTTGCTATGCAATGATACAGATGGAATGCGAGATCTTAGGTAAAAAATTAGGGAATGACACATATATATACCTCTCTTATAACAAGAGAAGAGGATCAGATCTTAACTCATACAGATCACACCTTACATATTCTTACCTTAAAGCATCACGGTTATACACATAGCCTATCACCTTACGCGAGGAGGCCCTCTAAACCACCATAAACACCATCATACAAGGCTCCTCACCGTTGTGGGAAAACCATAACATTCATACATTGTAATATACCTACAAAGGCCCATGCCATAGCAGTGATAACATGTACGTATGTGCTTTTTAACTAGTTTTTTTCAAAAGAGTTATTTGATCGTTGAGTTCATTTCTTCATCTTTCAATAGTTGAAACAACATATTGAGTTTCTCTAAGATTTCTCCCTTCTAAGATATTTGTTAGCTACGAAGGTTCTAACATGGCTTCCAAGATATCTAATGGTTTAACATTACCTATGAAGATGACATTCACATTCATTCGGAGTTTCAACTTCTCTGCCTCGTGTGTCTATTCCCTCTTGTTCAATACTTAGAGATACTTCATAGAACATTTTAATAGTATCCCGTATTTTCTTGACAGAATCACATTTAAGGACATAAAGTTAATTTTCACTTAAAGACATAATCAAAAAGTTTTTAGCTTTAAAATCAAATTCAAACTTTCTCTTAGCTTCTTGGTCTAAAGGAAATTCAATTTATCTACTACTTCACAATTAACATCGTGAGTAGAGATAAATATACCAATGTTTTTTGTTTTTCACAATTTAATATTAATACTTTGAATGAATATTTTAATTCTAGCTTTCCACAAGTCAAACATATCACTATTAAAGAGTGGATGTGTGTTGAGGAAAGTCCTCTTGTTAGAAGAAGTGTTGAAAGTCATCTTTCTCTTGAGAAGATTAGTCTTTAAACACGAGTTAGGTTTTGATGGTGTTTGTTGGACATGTGACTCCTTACACAAGAGGGGGAGGGTGAATTTTGGAGGTTTTGAAAAACTTTGGTTGAAAAGGTCATTTAGACAATCAGAGTTTGAATTTTTTTTAGAATCTAATGAGTAAATAAACATCAGAAAACCAAAGCAAAGACAATAAAATAAAGATATAATGGATAGAGAAAAAAACTAGAGATTTATACATGTTCGACCTAAATTGAACTACTAATGTCCGAAAGAAATATTCATGAGAGTATCCAATAAACTTGAGAATTTTAGAAGGATGTACCTTCAATCCTCCTTATAAAAGAAAAGTAACTTGAAATTCTAACTTCCGTCCAAAAAATTAACAATGTTTAGAGTGATTATCCTCTAAACCAAATAGAGATTTTACACGGGCTGATCTCGAACTAAGATGGAGATTTATACTGACTATTCTCTAAATCGAATCAGAATTTTACACGGGTTGACCTCTAACCGAGTTGAGAATTAACACGAGTTAATCTCAAACTGAGATGAGATTTTACATGGGCTAATATCGAATCAACAAAGCTTTTAACTAGGGTGAACTCAAGAACCGGTGTGGAGATTTTAATGGCTAGTCTTCACGGACCAAAAGGGATATTTTCTTCTTGGCAAAACTCACGAACAAAATGGAGACTTGCTAAGACAATCCCCGAAAACAGACAAGAGATAATAAATTCTTGATAAATTACAATTAAACCCTCATTCAAAACAATGATCCTCGAAGCACTATGGAAAAATATACATGATAAACTGAGAGATTTATAAAAAACAAGAGAGAGTAAGAAATTGAGTGAGATGAAGAGAATAAGATTTGAATTTGAATTCCCTAGAAAATGATGTGTTCCCTTGTTATATGGTAGGACAGTTATAACAATTTACTAATCTATAGGTGCAAAATGCAGGAAGTCGTCCAATTGATCTTTCGGTTGGGATTACCTGCTTCCTCGTCTAGGATAGTGCACTTGTTTCGCATGCAGTTTGGTGAGCTATTTTTTTTTCTAAGTCGTAGTTATTAGGCCTTCTAGACCATCCAAAACTAAATGTTTCCCACACATCACGCCACATCAAACGTTGAGGGAAACTATTATGTGTCGGTCACATGTTCAATACTACATACACTACGCCAAAAAGGGCTTTTAACAACACACATTAGACAGCGCTTTTATACAAAAGCGATGCTATAAGTGAATTTAAAAAAAAACACAGAAACTGTATACAATAATAAATAAAAGCGCTGCTAAAAATGTAACCTTAGACAACACTTTTAAAAAGCGCTGCTAAAAGTGTTGCTTTAGAAAGCGCTTTATCAAAAGCGCTGGTAAAGGACCACTTTAGACAACGCTTTTAAAAAGCACTTTTAGAAAGCACTGTCTAAAGTCATATAAAATTAAAAAAAATCTCAAAAGCGCTGCTAAAGGACCACATTAGCCAACGCTTCTCAAAAGCGCTGCTAAAGGCCCATATTATCCAGCGTTGTCTAAAGGCATATAAATTAAAATTAAAAAATAGAATCAGTACTGTCACAGACTCGTTTCTATCTCAGACTCACGAACGAAAACCCTTTTCCTCTCAGATTCACGAACGAAAACCCTTTCCCTCTCACAAATCGTCGATGTCCAAGCTCCTTCTGTCGTCGTCCAAACTCCTTCCGCCATCGCCCAAGCTCCATCCGCTATCCTTCATCGGACCAGCCCTTTCCCTCCGTCCTCCACCGTCTCTCTCGGTTGTCCTCTACCCCGATCGACCCTTTCTCAAGGTAGGTTCGTTCTTGAATCCGAGTTTTACTAAAATCATGATAAACTAAAATGCTCAATGTTGTTCTGTGTAAAATCAATTTGGGAAGTGTTTTTATTTGTTAGAGTGCATTAACATGGCTAAGAGCAAGCTAATAGAGAAGTTGTTTGTAGCATGATTCTTTTTTACATAAGTTTATGACTGGTTTGTGGGATTCTATTTCTTTTATGGTGTAAATCATTATTTGATTGGTTTGTGTGGTTCTGGACAAAGTACTATTGCTAAGTAGCTTTGTTGACATCCACAATTCAAAAGTAGTAACTTATTGCCTCTTCTTCTTTGTTTCATATAAATGACTTATAATATAAGCAATTATATGATAAACGCGGAAATAAGTTGTTTAATCATATAGGGTGTTAGTCCTCTAAATTATTTCATCTCATTAGACATTCAATCATAGTAAATATCCAAATTTTCATGATTTTAATAGCATAACTACAACATAAGGACTAGTTACTTCACTTCATATATATATATATATATATATATATATATATATATATATATATATATATATATATATATATATATATATATATATATATATATATATATATATATATATATATATATATATATATATATATATATATATATATATATATATATATATATATATATATATATATAGTTAATTAGTAGAGTTTGGTTATGAGATATATAGATACTAAATTTCTAAAAATAATCTGTTTAAATCATACAAAATATTTCTAAAACTTTGTATTAATCTTCTTATAATGTATATACTATTTTCCCTATTTTGTTCATGTGCATTGACACCTAAATTCATTAGCCTCCTAAATGGGCTGTTTTTATTTGTTTTTGATGATCCCTTTGTATTGGTGTAGTTAGTCGAAGACCATCACCGATTCGAAGAACATCAAAGCCGCATCATCCGCCGTCGACATCAATAACCCCTTTTCTTTCTTTGGTAAGTCAAGTTCAAATTCTATCTGTATCAATTAAAAAACACAATTATTTTTATATAGATATATTTATTTTTAGTCCATGTTAATAACTCTAGAAATAATTTTCTAGAAATAATTCGTTTAATTCATACAAAAAGGGAATAATCCGTTTATAGTGTTTTTGTTTACTTTAATTAGTAGAAAAAATGGATAAAAAATGGATGTCTGTCGATTGATTGTCAAAAGAGTACGAGAATGGGGTATTAGAATTCATTAAGTTTGTTGTTGAACACGCCAAAGACCCCAGTCGAATAAAGTGTCCTTGCTTGGTTTGTTGTTATGTGGGTCGGGTTGACGCAAAAAGCACTACGCCAAAAATGATTTTTTGTATCACCTAATTTAATAGCACTTTTAAAAAAAATGCTATTAAAATGGAAAAAACACATTTATAATAGCACTTTTTAATCGGGCGCTATTATATAATACAGACTATGTAATTATGATAGCACTTTGTACCAGAACGCTATTATTAAACTTCTTTAAGATAGCATTTTGTATAAAACGCTATTATTTGACTACCTATATAATAGCATTTATTAAAAAGCGCTATGTTATATATAATAATGAATTAATTAATTAATTGATAAAAAAAAAAAAAAAACACATTTTCAGAAAGTTATTTCAATTAGAAACCGAAACAAAATAAAAAAACACAGGAAGGAGAAAAGTCATTCCAAATCCATTATTTGACTGGCCTCCGACGACACGCCGGCGACCGCGAGCGACAACTCAACTGCTTCTGCAACAGCACAATATCGACGCACTCCGGCCCCCTGTAGCGTCACCGGCAGCCACCACTGGGCGTTCGACTCCGACCTCCATCTCCAGCCACTCTCGGTTTTGCTTGCAGGTAAGCAATTTTTTTCCTCTATTTTCTCGATTTGTTGTCATTGTTGTTGGAGAACTTAAATGCTTGATTTGAATCTTGGATTTCTATTTTGTTGTTGTTCTTATTTTAAGAGAAAGATTGATTTTGTTTTGGGGTTGAAATGGATGAGAATTTACCTTAATCTTATCCTCACCAGCAACGATGGACTCTTTGAACTTCTTTATTTTGTTTTGAGATTCTTGAAGCTTGGCTCTTGAATCTGCATCGTCCACATTAAGTTGTTGAAGAGTAACATTGCTCCGTTTTTCTTCATCAATATTGACCGTGGATTTATTAAAGAATGTGGTGAAATCAGTAATACCAGAATTTTGTTTCACAGAAAGCTCATTAGCTCTATCATTGAGTTTAACTAATAAAGCTTTTACCTCTTCTTCAAGGGTCACATCATTGCTTAAATTTTTCAATAAGTTCTTAGAAAATGCCAATTCTCGTAATTCATCAAGCAGCTTCTCGATTGACTCGTTCGGAGTTTCAGTAGATTCTGCTTGTGTTGTAGATTGAGAAGCCTGTGAAGTACTACCATGTTCATCACATAAGAGTTTCTCTATGATTGCCCAAGGGTCTTCTTCAAGAGTTTTCTTGTATTCAGAATAATCGACAGGAGAATGTTCTTGAGTACTCAATTTCTTTAATTTTGAAGAGTTTTCTTCAGTTCTTATTTGACCCTTTGAAGAAGAAGGTTTACTTGAAGAACTTTCAGCATCCATTGAGGAGTTTGGGATTAGTTTGCTGGGAGCTTCTTGTAGTTGTAACAAATTAGTATAAGAAGGAGATGGAATCTTCACTAATGATGGTAGTGATGGTTTAAGATTTTTAGTTTCCTGGTAGATTAAGATACAATCAAACATACGTATTATTAAGGAATAAAGTAGTTTGCAATAAGAATGAAGCTTATTTCAATTCATTATAAAAACCTCGTATATCTTCAACTTGTTTGTTAAACTCAATCTTGTTGGAAAAGTAGAAGAGTGTGATTCATCAACACCAGAAGAGTCGTCTCTCTGTTGAAAGGTAACAAAAATAAATGATAAGGTATTTGTTGTTTTAATTATTTTTCCGTCATAAGGTATAAGTATTACCTTAATTTCTTTATTGATTGACAATTTTGCATCAGAACTTCCTTCAGTAGAATCTTCCTCTCCAGACTTCAAAGAAGTACTATAATGAAGAATCTCAGATTTCATCAATTCTTTGGAATTATCATCATCTTTCAAATTTACTTTCTCTTGAGGATCGTCATGTACCTGAGTATCTTTAGAGACTAGAAAAAGATACGGTGAGTTTGATAGAGAAAAATTGACTATCTAATCAAAGAAAAAGAAACGGTGAGTTTGTCAAATAAAAACATCAAAAGAAACTTAACATAAACAACATTTGAGAGAATTTAAAAAAGTTTCATACCGATTAAACAGTCCAACTCTTGGTTCTGTATGCTCGTGCCTTCCTTGTCATTTGGTTCAATATCAATGCCTTCTCCCTCATCATAGCCTTCAACTGATCTCTCATGTTCAATTTCCTGATACAACTCTTTTTCCAAGTCCTTGTCTAAATTCCCTGTGCCTAAAACCTTCTGACTTTCTGAGTAGTAAATTGGACAAACCCCACACTCTTTGATTTTTAAAAGGTCACCAAGTTCTCTGCCACTAGTTGTATAAGTTGTAATATAGAATTTAAAAGAAACCTTTCTTTCATTCCTTCTGAGTATGGTGTCACAAAGGAATGGATCATACCATACAAAAATATGATCCATTTCCAAATCTGTAACCAGTTTAGGCTTCCACTTAGACTTATTTCCCACTTCCGTCCTTCCATCTTCCGAATAGCACTGACATAGGATTCCAACAAAGTATTCACCCTCTTGTGTTATGTTAGATGGAATAACAACAACTGCTAAAATGAAGCCCACCCAGTTGAGAACGTCAATAGTTAAGGAGGCGTATGTGGTGGATCGTTGTTTGAACTGACTTGGAATTCTGTGTCCTGGCAGACATACCTCGGCGCTGTTATAATTGTAGCTGTGGGTTTGGAATCTGTACTTTCTCACTAATACATTGTGAAAGGCAGCACTTTTCATTGTTAACATGGCATCTTCCGTCATGCAGGCAAGGGAGGGTCCATCCAGTTTCATCTTAATGCTATTCGTTATCGAAATGTATTTGTTCTGTCCAATCATGTTTACTGAAAAAGTCTTCAAAGTGGATACTGTCGTTAACGACAAGCAGTTGCCAGCCTGAAACTCTTTGATGCTTAAAGGCAGTTCTGGCAGACATTGAAGCTTACTGCAATTGTCTAAAGACTGAACTTCTAGCTCTAAGAGGTCTTTGATGCTAGCAGGCAACTCCTTCACATTGCTTCCATCTAGTCTTAACTCTTGCAATGATGATAAAGAACTAATGTTTGCAGGGAGTTCAAACAAGTTACCACAGTCTTTCAAGTGTAGTAATCTTAGTGAGCTCAGACCATCAAATAGGGCTTTTAACTTTGATTTGGTTACTACACTGCACTTAGAAACCCGAAGTTCAGTAAGTGCCAAGTAAGACAATTCAATCGGTAGACTTGTTAGATTTAAACCTTCTAGATTTAACGAATAAAGCTTGGTCATACCACCAATTGATGGGTGCAATATTTCGATTCCTGTATTGCTCAAATCCAACCTTCTTAGTGCATCCGAAGATAATGAAAATTCCTTCAGACCATAACAACCTTTGACACTGAAGTTTGCTAGAGATTTTAAATGCTTCTCACCCATAAGACTTGGCACTTTTTTGCACCCATCCAGTAGCAAAGTAACAAGTGTGTCCTTAGAAAAAGCAGAAGCCTGAACTTCAAGTAATTCTTCACAACCAGAAAGGCTCAACTGTTTGAGTTTTGGCGCGCCAGACAAATCAGGGAGGTTCTTCAACTTTTTGCACCCACTTGGGTCGATTGCCTCTAAATTCGTAAGTTTCTGTAATAATTCAAAACGATACTTCAAATCTTATTAATATTCTCAAACTTAATTTCCGTTGGTCTTTCAAGCATACATTCATTTTCACACCATACAAAGGAAGCAAGCACAAATGAATAAAAACAAAGAAAGAGCAAACAAATATGAATTAGTTTACAAGTACACACACCTGTTTCTTGAACCAAAGATGTTCAATGTTGCTGTGCGGCAAACAAATCTGAATCAGCTGCTCAACACGAATAGGTTCTGGGAGAGACTTCAAGGGATACCCATTCCATTCAAGGTATGCCAATTTGTCAAAAAATAGCTTAAAATTTTTAGAAAGATGCACCGTGCCCAATTTCTTCTTACCTTTGGGGACGTGGAATTTCAGAAATCTTAATTCAGTCATCAAGTTGAATGTGTCAGCTTGAACTTCTAAATCTAGATTTTGAGACAAGTCTAATATTATTCCTTCAACTGCATCAATGCCCTGACAAATTCAAAGAAATCACTACATTACCACAGCAAATCAACAATAATTTTATATTTAGAAAATGTTAACACGTAACATCCCATACCTTGTTATTTCTAAGTAAATCACAAATGTCTTTAGCATCTTTCAGTCGGCGACGCTTTCCTCGATCATTATCTTCTTGTCGAGCTATATCAAATGCCATATTTTGTAGTAAGCCATGAATCTGTATCGTATTACTGTTTGAAATGGATATAAGAGCTTTATTTTCTAGGATTTCTACTCCATTAGTTGCATTGAAATCAAAGGTATTTAGTATCCTTGTGACCAAGTCTTTGTTTTCATCTTTGAAAAAGAATGCAATGTCAAGAAACATCTCCTTCTCTCGCCATGATAATCCATTATAACTTAGCTGTAACACTTTTTGAATACCCGGGGAAGGTTTCTCCTTTGTTCTCATAATCATTCAACTCAGATACCCAAGATTTTGGTTTTTTTGATTTAAAATGTAAACCCAAAACTTTTAAAGCTAATGGAACACCTCCTGCATATTCAACTGCCCTTTCCGAGATACGCTCGTAACCCTCTCTGGGATAGCTTTGCCGGAAGGCTCCTAAGCTAAAAAGCTTTAGAGAGTCTTTAAGCTTCCATAGTGTGACCTCATATATCTTATCAACTTTTTCACTAAGAATATCTTTGTTTCTCGTTGTGATAATGAGTCTACTGTTATGTCCAAGGTCGTCAAGTACTCCACACAAATCATCTAATTGTGTAGCATTATCAACATCATCAAGTACAATAAAACTTTTTTTACCACTGAGCCTCCTCTTAATGAATGTGTGTTGTCCATGAACGTTAGATGCAGTAATTTCTCGCTTCAGTAGCTCACTAAGAAGCTTATTACGAACATACATTTGTCCAAACTTTTCTGTTTCTTCGCTTACATTTTCCAAGAAACACACATTATCATAATGGGCAAAGTTCTTGGCAAACATTTTTTTAGCTATGGTTGTCTTTCCTATTCCACTCATGCCCCAAATCCCGATTCTTGGGGTTGCAAATTTACCTTTCCTTGATATGTATGTGAAAAAGATGATGAGGGTTGGATCATTAATTCAAATAAAAATGGAGGAAAGTATATTTGGTGAGGAGTTTTTAGAGCAACTACGTGTAGAGAGTATAAAGGAGATTCTTGATCACAATTGGTTAAGTGCATCTATTATCACTGTATTTTCCAGGTACCTCTATTATTACAAATATTCTCTTATTTGACAAATATATTATTAATATTAATGTTATTTGTATTGTTGACTAATATTCACATTGGTGACAAATATATTAATATCAATTGTTGTTCATTTCTAGGTATTTGTATGACAAGTTTATTAGTCCAAATGGATTAATAAATAAGTTCTCTTTCATATCTCCACATGTATCACGGGAGGATAATCTAGGAAATGGTATAGCAAAAATACTTTTGAAAGATGAAGAGTTCAAGGATAAGATGATTCTTGCACCTTGTAATCTAGGGTGAGATTTATATTCAAAAAGTTATTAAATTAACGAGAAAAAACTCTAATGAATGTGAATCTTTAATGCAATATTTAAATGTTGGGTGCAGGAAACATTGGGTGTTGCTTGTCATCAATCTCAATGCTGAGGTGATATATTACATGGATCCGTTGAATGGTGAGCCAACAAAACATCAAAATTTTAAAACAAAGTTTGAGAAGTGAGTATAGACTCTTTTAATTTAAAATTTATGTACGTATTATTATTTATATAATTACTCATTTGAAGTTAATTTCATTTTGTTAGCGCTTTGCAAATTTATCGTGCTAATAGTAGTTCTAAAGTGCCTAAAGTGTCAAAGTCAAAGAAAATCTCATGGCAAAAAATAAAGGTATGTGTCTAAATTAATGTTATTTTAAAACAATTATGTGGAGTAAAATTAATCGATATAAATTTTTTTTTGTAGTGTCCTCGTCAAATTAATGGCGTTGATTGTGGATACTTTGTAATGCGATTTATGAAAGAGGTCATCATGGAAAATGAATTTATGATCCCCACAAATGTACGTGATTTTAATTATTATTATTCTTTTGTAAATTAAATTAATTTAATTTAATTCTAACACGATTAATTGTTGATGTTTTCATATTTGAAGTACTTTTTTGACCACAAATGTCGTACCTACTCTCATGATAAGTTAACTGAGGTTAAGGAGGATTGGGCTACTTATGTGGTGGATGATGTTTTCGGTGAGTTTTTCCTTGACTTGATACTTGATAAACAAGACAAATATTACTCATGGATTTAGAGTTCAAATGTTTTGACTTAGATGTTTAATTTTAATTTTTGAGTTGGATTTAGAGTTGTCGTATAAATGATTTTAGTATTTTATTGGTTTAGAAGATATGGCACAGAGGTACTGAGTGTTCTTTCTTGGTCTCGAATTTAAATTTTGAAATAGGAAAATACGGAAAAATGACTTATATCTTATTGTATGATTGATTTATAGTTTTCCGTTTCTACTTGAAATTTTTAGATATTCGTAGTAACAATTGTAAGGTGTTTGATATCTAGTTCTGGATCATGAAAAGAAAGTTACACACAATTAAGTGTTTATGTATATTTTGAGAATTTGAATTATATTCTGTTTAGTGTTTATATGCATCTAATAATGGAAATTGTGGTCTATATATTTACAAGTCATGTTCTTGTTAGACTTAATTAGTTCAATTATTGCATTAGTTATATCGATTTATTGTTATTAGTTTATAATAATCATTCCTTATTTTATGCGCTTCTTGTTAGACCCATATTAAATGTTTGATTATTCTTTATATGTTGAATTAGTTTTTATTGTACAATACATAATCAATATTCCTTCTATGATACAGGAAAACAAGAAGCAATTATTTTGCCTAATTAGTGATTGTATCTATGAGTTCAACGCTTTTGGATCATGAAGGTGGTTACTACATGGGATTGTTTTGTTATCCTTTCTTATTTTTTTGGTTTTTTGTTTAGAGAATTTGATTGTATGTTTTTGGATTTGGATTGAAGTACTCATAGATGGGCATCTACAAATTTGGCTATGCAAACGCCCTCTTAATATTCTATATGTTATGATATTTGGAAACAATAGGATTTGGTAATTTAAAATGTTATTTGGTATTTGATGGATCATAATATATATGCAATGAGTAACTTAAAGCGTTATTTGTGTTGAATTGAATATAGTTATTTTATATTTACACCAAAAAAAATGATTGTGTAAGAAAAAATATTGTACTGTACTTATTAAAAATATTGTACCAAATATGTACCATTTATTAGCACTTTATTTGAAAGCGCTATCAAACATATGTTATATATTAGCGCTTTTTGTTTAGAGTGCTATAAAAAAACAAACAAAAAACATGCAAAATACTGACTTTGATAGCACTTTAATTAAAACGCTATTATAAATTGGTACTTTAATAGCGCTTTTAAAGTGCTATTAAATAAGAAATATTTACAATAGTGGCGCGGTTAATAGCACTTTTAAGCGCTATCAAAAACAAAAAAAAGCGCTATTAAATAGCTTATTTGGCGTAGTGAAGGTTTATGTTTATGTTTATTACAGGTTAGATGGCTACTAACGAGGATCACCCACATGATGATTCTGGGCATGATCGAGATAAGCCCGTTAATAAAATGGAAATGGAAATTAGACGAGGAATAACAATAATGAAGAGAATCATTCGAGATAGAGATCGAGGCATGAAGTATGATGTGCATTGGAGTCAAGAAGGCCAACTAATTGAGTCTAACGGTTCAACATTGACGAGTTATCTTGGTTCGGTGCTAAGGAGAGAAATTCCAATAACTTGTGAAGATTGGAGAGCAATAGTGTTGGACGATGCTAAAGATAAAATATGGAGTGAGATACAGGTATCATATGTGATGTTATTTGTTTTTAATGACGATTATGTCTTTAAATTACTTATGAGCTGAGAAAGGAAAAAGTTACAACAAGAAGTTTATGAGCTGAGGAAGGAAAAAGTTACAATAAGAAATTTATGAGCTGAGAAAGGAAAAAGAAATAGATCAAGCTACATGTTTTAAAGATACTAGCGACAAAGGTAGTATCAATGGTAACTTTGGATTGAATATTCCCGAGATAATTATATACCATATTTATTAATTATATAACCATATTTATTAATTATATAACCATATTTATTAATGGTTATAGGGCATTTTCCAGTGTCAACTCTATTTGTCGTCACTGACTTATCGGATGGTTGGCAAGGGAAAAGTGTATAATACTACGGGAGAAATGCTTCACCATAAACCGCTCCTAAATGGATTTTTGAAAGTATCGGTTGATGTTGTTTTAGAGGGGGGTGCGTTGTTACCACTACCTGACGATGTGGCGGATGCAACATTGGTGGCAGATGCAATAGGATCATTTGTTGCATGGCCGTCAAGCCTCGTTTGCGTAGATGATGAGGTATGCTTAAAACCATTTACTATTCAAATTTTTTAAGGCAATTTTACTTACATTTTATTTACATGGTAATATTAGACTTAAACAAAATCCATTCCAAAAGATAAGGGGATTAGGCGGGAAACCGAGTCAGTTGTATTAATTGAGGTACAACACAATTATATGATATTTAAGGGATATATCCTGATATATATTCATATTTTCTTTCCATGTGTAGTGTCCTTGCCATGGTAGCGGTATAGATTGCGGCTATTTCATGTTGAGGTTTATGAAAGAAACTATTCTTTTGGATCGATTAGAGATTCCATCCATGATATGGATTTCTAACTTAGGAATTACATACTATATTCATATTTTGTGTTTCTCATAAAATGACATATTGTTTTAACTAAATCACATACTATGTTATATTATTATATATGTAGTACTTTGAGAAATTCAATTGTGCACATTACTCAAGAGATCAATTGGATGAACTTATGGAGGAATGTTGTCAATTCATTATCGGGTTGAGAATTTTATAAGCTAATGTATATTGTCTTATTTCCTTTGATGAGAACTTTCGAGTTTTGAGTATAAATTAAATTCGAATAAATTGCAACATAATATTATCATGTAATGAATTTCGATCATTTGGTTTTTTTTCCAGGTTTATAAGTGCATGTGTAGAAGATAGAGCTAAGATATTCATGTTGTTGTTGTTTTATGAGAATTCTCGAAGATAGTAAGATGTAGATGTAACATCAACTTTGAATTTTAGGATTTTCAACTTGTAGAATTTTAATTTGTATCATGAGTTTTGTAGTTGTTGTTGTATATATCATCAATTTATATATATGTGGAATTTTTACATATGCATATTTTATTGGAATGAAGCTACCAAATATGGTGCATAATATGGTGAAAACCTGATTCAAATATGGTTAAAATCTGATTAAAATGCATTATATATATTGGACAGCGCTTTTGTAAGTCAAAATAGATATTTTATTATAAAAACTTTGTGATCGATAGACAGCGCTTTAAGAGAAAAGCGCTGTAAAAAGTATAAAAAAAGCGCTGCCTAAAGTGGAAAAGCACTGTCTAAAGTGGGAGAATAGACTGTGCTTTTAAAGAAAAGCATTGTCTAAAGCCTAACTTAAAAAATAGCATAAAGCGCTGTCTAAAGAGGTATATAAAAAAACGATGTCTATTTTAAAAGTGTTGTCTAAAGGGGGGGGGGTGCTTAAGAAAGCGCTTTTAATGTAAAAGTGCTGCCTAAAGTGGACATAAAATAACACTTTTACATTGAAAAGAAGCGCTGTCTTTACTTTTAACAGTGCTGCTTTAGACAGCGCTTTTAAACGTTGTTAAAAGCCAAAAAAGCGTTGTCTAATGTCTTATTTAACATAGTGATAAGCTCAATTGTCACTCACGATACATAAACCACCACGCACCTATAATCAAAGATATGAATATATTCATAATTCACTTTACTCTAACGTTAGAATATTAACTTTGCAGATCCACCACACAACCACATCAAAAACAACCTCTACCACTACATCAAATATCCACGTCAATAAAATAAACAAATAAAATTAAGTCAATAAAAATAAAAATAAGTAATATGCAAAGTTATATAAATGACGGAACTATTTAGGAATATTTATAGAAACCAATTTAAGAAAACAATATTTTTAGTAACAAGAAATATGATAAAAGTGATAACGGAATTTTTTTTAAAATAAATTAAAAACAAACTTTGAAAAATATATTAGAGAAAAGTTATTGAGCCCTAGTTTATATATTCAAACGTAGGTTACAAGTCAGTCAAAAAAGAGGTTACATCTACTTGAGAGAAGGGAACCATAGAATTAGAATCGACGCTCTCCTCTTTCAGGTATACACACATTCCTTCAACTCAATTCTTATTATTCCTTTCAGCATAGTGTCATAAAAGGTCGTAATCTATCGCTATCAAATTTGTTTCATGAATTGACTAGAAAACAAAATCTGTTTTGCAGGATCCAAAGCAAATAATTCCTTATGCCTAACATGAAGGTGATATTTCTTGGAATGTTCCTAGTGATAATTTCAAGTGCTCATGCCATATCAAAGCAAGATTTCACTTCAAAGAAAGAAGCCTAATCCAAAGTAATGAACAAGCCCATGAGCTTGTTCAACATTGCATTTTATGTATTTCATATTTTCTTGACAAAAAACAACGATCACTGTAAGACATATGTCCATAAGTAAAGGTTAACAACACTTTTAACAATAACCTCAACTTCTACCTATGGTTTTAGCGTGTAAGTAAAACAAAAGAAAATAGGCACAACAAATTTTTTTTCTCCAAAATTTAATGTCACCAAAACGGATTTTAATACGCTGCATTCATAAATCCTGAAGTTACATGCAGTCAGGCTGTAATTATTGTATTTTAGAGATTTTTTGTCACCAGAGTTCTCATTGTTATCTGACCTCAAAGAATCCAGGTCCCACTAAAACATAGGAAACAAGTTGAAAAATATAGTGAAAGGTGTTGTTGATATTTATCTACAAAAATAGGACTTCTAGTAATAGATTTTGTGTATCATTAAAAGTCAATTTAAAATTTTAAAAATAGAGAAAATAGGGGGGAAAATGCAAAGTCGTGGCTAATATTTATGATTTTGATGTATCATAGAAGTGTAAGTCGCTAGTGACAACGTCTACTTGCCTAATTTGAGTTTTTTTAAAGTTACATTTTTTTTTAATAAAAAATTGAGAAAAATACATTTTTAATGAGAAAAACTTGAAGGTATCTTATTGTCATCCTAAAATTGAATCTTGGTAATTATCAAGAGAGTATGATACATGTCTTTCCTTTGTTTTGTTTTTTTCTTCTTCTCGAGTAGCTTACTCTTGAAATTTTTTATTTTACCTTCTGATTAATCACCCATTCTCTTTAAAAGATTTTGTTAAAACAGTCATGCGAATACAAATTAGAGTAGAGAAAAATATATATAAATTTTGTTTATTATATAGTAACTATAATTACCTTTATTTATGTCTTGTGAAATTGTATTAGATTATAATGTTACAAGCCTTATATATAATACGTTTTAGTTTATCTAAAACCATAATTCTTAGTATTCCTCAACAAACAATTATCTCTACCCATAATTATTTCAACAATAGAGCTATACTCTAAACAATCTATAGTTATCTCACTAACTCATAATTATCTCAACAATATGAGTTATACTCCAAATAATCAATATTTATCTCAATAATCCATAATTATATCAACAATATGAGTCATATTCAACAATCTCCACCTTGGAGAATCTTAAACTCATATGAAGACTTCCTGCATAACGATTCATCCTAGAAACTAGGGAGGTTAACATTGGAAATATGTAACAAGTCTAAACAGTGTTTGAACTTGTGACTTGTGACTGGCTTAATCAACATATCAACTGCATTCTTTGTAGTGTGAACCTTCTAAAGTAATAGTTGTCTGAACGCAACAACTCTTTGATCTTGTGGAATCTCACATCAATGTGCTTGGTCCTAGCATGATACACCTGATTGTTTACCAAATAGATAACACTTTGACTATCACAATGCAACTGAACTCCATCTTGCTCAACATTCAACGCTTTCACTAACCATGTATTCTGCCTCAGTTGTAGACATAACTATTACGGATTGAACTGATGATTTTCAGTATATAGCCCCCTAACAAGAATAAATATATACCCTGTTGTAGACCTCATATCATCAAGATCACCTACATAGTTAGAATCCACATATCCCACAACTGATTGAATACCCTGCTCCATGCTGAACATGGTACCACTATCCATTATACCTTTCAAGTACCTTAGAATCCACTTGATTGCTTCTCAATGCTACTTCCCTGGTTTGGATATGAACTTTCACACTTGACAAATTGCTTGTGCCAAATTCGGTTTAGTGCAAATCATAGGATACATCAAATAACCAATTGCACTGGCATAAGGAATCTTAGACATACATTTAATCTCTAAGTCTGTGTTTGGAAACTGTTCCAAAGAGAGCTTAAAATGATTCGTCAATGGAGTACTCACATGCTTTGCTTTGCTCATGTCAAATTTGCTAAAAAAAACCTTCAACACAGCTTTTCTAAGACAATCATAATTTATTAGCTCCTTTGTCCCTGTGAATTTTCATCGTAAGAATCTAATTTGCAGCACTCAGATCCTTCATATCAAACTCCTTTTCTAATGGTAGGAAGCAATCAACATATCATCAACATAAAAGAGTCATCATCAAGGCTCCTCAGATAAACACAACAATCATAACCTCACCTTCTATAGTCAATCTAGAGAATGTATGAATCAAAGTGTTTGTACCACTGCCTTGGAGACTGCTTCAAGCCATATAAAGACCTCTTCAATTTGCAAACAAGTTTGTCATGTTCAGTATCATTTAAACCCTTTGACTGCTCCATGTAGATTTGTTCCTCTAGATTACCATGGAGAAAAGTTATTTTCACATCCATCTTCTCTAAATGCATATCTCTGTTGGCTACCAGGGCCAATATTGGTTTAATAGAAGTGTCGCTAACGACTGGACTAAAAATCTCATCATAATCAACCCTCTTCTACTGTGAATACCCCTTTGTGACTAGGTGAGCCTTGAACTTTTCCCTTTCTTTCTGTTACTGTTGGCTTTTTCTTATACACCCACTTGCAATCAATAACTCTTTTTCCATGTGGAAGTTGTACAAGATCCCATGCCTCATTATTTTTCAATGACTGTATATCCTCCACCATAATACCCATCCACTTATCTTTCTCCTAGCTAGTCATAGCGGCTCGAAAAGTAGAAGGATCCCCCAAGCTGGTAAGAAGAGCATATACTGCTAAGTCTTCGAACCTATATCTCACTAGAAGCGTAATACGACGAGGATCCCTATCACACAAAAGTGTATAATCTTGTACTCTATCTGAATCTTGCATTCCACCTTAATCTAAGTCTTGTTCATCCTACTGCTTAGACTACAATCTGCCTTGGACTTACTGATTGCTCCTCAATGTCTACCTGAATCTTGTCTTGGCTAGAACTTTCTACCTCACTATCTAACACAACTGTCACATTTAACTATTTCAACATTGAATGCTCATCAAATATAACATCTATCATGACTACCACCTTCCTCTTAATCAAATCCCATAACTTGTATCCCTTCACACCTTTATTGTATCCGATAAAGGTGCACTATTTTGACTTGAAGTCAAGTTTAGACCGATCCTCGCTTGAAATATGCACATATGTGGGACCCCCAAAAATCCTCAAATTACTCAGATCAATGGGGTTACCTGTCCATACCTCCTCTTCAACTTTTCCATCCAAAAAATCCCGTGGTGATCTATTGACTAGATAGAATGCTATATCGAGTGCAGTTATCCATAAACCTTTTGAAAGAGAAGTATTCAACCGAAGGCACATTGACTTCTCTGTCAGAGTCATATTCATCCTTTCTGCAACACCATTATGTCGTTGCGTATTCCTCATAGAAAAGTGCCTCTAGATTCTATTCTCCTCACATAAATGCATGAACTTCTTGTCAATGTATTCAGCTTCATACTTTATTTGTCTCTCTGTCTGGTTTTCAACCTCCGCCTTCTACAATTTGAACTTGGCAAAGACCTCAAATTTATATTTCATAAAATAAACTCAGACCTTTACGAGAAAAAATCACCAGTGAATGTCATAAAGTATATGAAACCTCTAACAGAGGGATCTTTTATAGGCCCTAAACATCATAATAGACATAGTCTAAAATTCCCTTGTTCTTGTGTTGTCCGATCTTGAAACGAACTCTACACTGTTTCTCAAGAACATAATACTTGCATAATCCAATTGTGCAATTGCAGACACCCTTCAATGATTTCCTCTTATGTAGTTCCATCATCCCATATTCACGAAGATGACCCTAGCGCATATGCCACATTTTGGTTGTATCATTATCAGTTTCAACAGATGCTACATCACCCATAACTTTTCCCTCTAACAACTTATAAATGTTGTATGCATTCCTCCTTGTTGTCATCACTGTCATTGCACCCTTTCTGACCCTCATGATGTCTCTATCTCTATCTGATCAGAATAAATAACCATTCGCTTGAAGATTACCCAGAGAAATTAAATTCTTCCTTAATTCTGGAATACAATGCACCTCACTCAATATGCGTACGCCACCATCATCCAAAGAAATTTTAATTTATCCCTTTATATTGATGGTACAGGTTTTATCATCACCTAAATAGATAAAACCAAAGTTACCTGATTTAAAAGAGTTAAACCACTCTCAGTGTGGCGTCATATGGTAGGAGCACCCATAATCAAGAATCCATGCAACAATGCACTTTGTAGATGAAACGCAAAGCAAATCCTCTTCACTACAAGAACCATTAGTCTGAACTACATTTGTTGAACTACTGTTGCTTGACTTGTTTTGACAGTCCCTCTTCCAGTGGAAAATATGCTTACAACCATAACATTCTGATGTTTTTCTGTCCTTGGACTTGAACCTCTTTTTGTTTTCAGAACTCATTGCCTTACTCTTGCCTCTGCCACGATCTTGACCTCCATTCACAAATAAACTTTCACCGAAACTTCCTTCACCTTCCTCTACACTTTGGAGACATTGTGTGTTGCAAAAGAGTGAAAGAAATAGAATCAGGCGTGTTTGTTTCCTTTCCATATGTGAGAGTGGTTACCAAGTGATCATTAGAGTTTGGTAAAGAGCACAATAAAATAATGGCTTTATCTTCATCGTCAACCTTCACACCAAGCCGTGTCAAATCACTGAGGATGTTGTTTAAAGTGTTGACATGAGCCTGCAAATCGCCTTCTTCCTGCATCTTCAGGTTATAGAGATGTTATTTCGTGAAAAATTTGTTTATGAGCGTCTTGGACATGTATTGGTTTTCCACATCATTAGAAAAAACAAACTCTTATCAAACATGCATACTTCTTCTTCATCGCGTTCCAATCAAAGGTTGTGATGTCTGTCAGTTTCTCATCACGAAGCGCCTTCTGTAAACCTTGTTGAGCTAACAAATCCTTAACCCCCATTTGCCATAAATTGAAATTGCTCGTTCCGTTGAACCGAGTCACTTCGAATTTCGCACCTTCAGGATTAACCGTCATCTGATACCAATTGTTAGAACAATAACGCGAATACATATCCGAGTAGAGAGAAACACACAAAAGTTTTGTTTATAAAGTTCGTCCAAATTGTCTATATCTGCAACTATAGAGTAGTATAGTTCCCTTTTATTTATGTCTTGTGAATTGTTAGATCAGTAACACAAATACAAATTAGAGTAGAGAAAAACACACAAAATGTATTCACGCAGTTCAGTCAAATTTGACTATAAAGTAGTTATAGTTTTCTTTATTTATGTCTTGTGAAATTGTATTGGATTAAAGTGTTACCAGTCATATATATATATATATATATATATATATATATATATATATATATATATATATATATATATATATATATATATATATATATATATATATATATATATATATATATAATACCAAATTTTAGTTTATCTAAAATCATAATCTCTATTTTCCTTCAATAAACAATTATTTGAACAACATGAGTTATATTCTCAACAATCTATATTTATTTTAATAACCTATAATTATTTCAATAATATGACTCATTTTCAATAAATTTTTTAGGCTTGACTACTCTAATAGAGTTAGTTGCTTTTATTATACTTGCAATATATAATATTTTTTACGAGAAATAATGGAGCAATACAGTCCCAAAGACCTAGTTCAATTCATGCTGTTAGACTGAACATTTTGTTCAAAATTTGAATTCAAAACCTATGCTATGTACGTGTGTGTGTAATGGATCCTTATGAGAAACTTGTTCTATAAAGTGGGTAAATATCCTCAATGAACAACTCATTTAAAAAGATTATAACTATGCATTTAGAATTCTTCAATGTGTCAATTTCTACACTTACACATTCAATTCAATTCTTAATATTAATTAATTTCATCATAAGCATCATAATAGGTCGTAATCTATCGCTATCAAATTTATATTTTGGTTATACCCAAAAAAGAAAATTATATTTTGGTTTGTTCACATTATGAATGAGCATGTGATCAAGTCAGACTGCTTTATTTTCATCTCTTTCTTCTAATGCCAAAAATGTAATATGTCTTTATAAATACACCAAACTCTAAAACTTATGCTTAGCCTCGTTTTAGCAAATAATAATTACAGTGTAATGTGACATACAGCTTCCACTCTTCTTTGATCATATTCTATTAACTTATTGATTTTGTCATTTGTGTTGGAAATAATTTATATTATAGAAATGTTTTATTGATTAAATTTGTTAAATGATATTTTAATATTTTATTATACTCTAATATTGTGTATAATAATCTAGTAATAGGTAGATTAATGTGTTTATTACTCCTTATTTTATAACTGCTATTTAATATATATTTATTTTGTCTTTCATCTCTCCTTTATACACCAGCAATTGATATATAGAGCTCCGGTTCGAATTCTACGGGGAAACACGGGAAACACGAGTGAAATATGAGGTGTTGTGTGATTGAGAATCACATTTTTTTCTGATTCTGTAGGATTTGGGAAACACTGGGTGTTAGTGAGTTTTGAGTGAACTACACAAGATTGAAGATAAACGGAAATAACGATATCAGTTCTAAGCTTCCGGTGTTTGATGGCAAAAACTGGAACCGTTGGAAGATCCATATGCGTTTGTTGTTTGGTTCTCATGATGTGTTAAATCTTGTTATCGATGACTATGTTTCATTAACAGCAGACGCTACGGAGGCACAGGAGACAACGCAGAAGGCGATAAGGAAGAAAGATCATAAAACATTGTTCTACATCCATCAGTGTGTGGATGCGAATGTGTTTGAGAAGATTGCAGACTCTGGAACAACAAAGATTGCGTGGGACATACAAGTCATATGTTACGGTGGTGACGCATCAGTGAAGAAGGTGAAACTTCAGTTCCTAAGAAAGCAATATGAGAATCTCAACATGAAGGACAACGAGAAGGTTTATGAGTATATATCTAGAGTAATTCTGATCACTAATGAGATGAAAGCTTGTGGAGAAATCCTTTCTGAACAAGTAATCATATAGAAGGTATTAAGATCTTTAACTTCTCAGTTTGATTACATTGTGGTAACAATTGAATATTCCAAAGATCTAAGCATCATGAGAGTTGAAGAGCTGCAAAGTAGTCTAGAGGCGCGTGAGTTGCGTATGACTGAGAGAACTTCTGAGAGGGAAGTAGAGCAACATGCTCTAAAATAAACTTCTGGTAAGAAGCATCATAAGCAGACTTAGTCAGAATCCAGAAAGAAAATTAATGGTGGTCAGAGGTTAGAAGCCTCAACCTCTGATAGGCAGAAGAATGTCTAGAAGGGAAAGGAGAAGTCTGAAAAGAAGAATGTTCAGTGTTACTGTTGTAATAGTTTTGGCCACTTTGCTAAAGATTGTTGGTCAAACAAAGAAGAAGCAAAAATAGCCAGAGGAGATTCAAATGATGAACATGTGCTATTAATGGCTTATGAATCTGGTGAGGAACCTGTGAGATTGTCATTTTCCGATTCTAAAGGGGAATAAGATGATTCTGAATATTCTGACTCTGAAGGAGTGTTTGAATATGAGCCAGAATCAGAAGATGACGCTGAAGATTCTGAAGATGAGTCAAAATCTGAGGTTTCTGAAGATGACTTAGAGTTAGAAGATGACTCTGAAGCTGAAGACAAGTCAGAATCCGAAGGTGATTCTGAGTCTGAAGAAGAATCAGAAGATGAGTCAGAATATAAAGGAGATTCTACTTCTGAAGATGAGTTAGAACTTGAAAGTTCTGAAGGTGAGTCAGAGTCAGAGGATGAAGAATCTTCTGGAGACTCTAAAGATGAATCACATGGTGAATCTAATTTCACTACAAGAAAAAAAGAGATTTACGACACATAAATTGCGACAGTTCCCACAAAACCGTCCTTATTCCTGAATTGCGACAGTTGTCACGACGGTTAGGCTCAACCGTCGTAGATTTTCAAGCATTATGAGTAACATAATTGCGACAGTTACCAAAAAACCGCCCTCTTTTCACATCCGCGACAATTAGGTGAACTGTCGTAACTACATTAGCCAATCATAATCGCTACTTTTTTTTATTCTTTTACTTTCCCACTTTTTTTCTTTCATTTCCCCTTCTTTTTCTCTTTTATTAATAATAATAATAATAATAATAATAATAATAATAATTATAATAATAATAATAATAATAATAAAATAAATTACCAACAAAATAAATTTTCACACCCATCAATATTATTTTAAGATTTTCATAATTTTATTTATTAAATTACAATTTCTTTTATATTTTTCTTCTTTATTTATTTAAGATTTTAATTCCATCCACATTTCTAATTTTAAGAAAGAAGTTTTATCTTTTTATCTTTTATTTTATTATTTTAAGTTAACAAATAATATATATATATATATATATATATATATATATATATATATATATATATATATATATATATATATATATATATATATATATATATATATATATATATATATATATATATATATATATATATATATATATATATATATATATATATATATATATATATATATATATATATATATATATATATATATATATATATATATATATATATATATATATATATATATATATATATATATATATATATATATATATATATATATATATATATATATATATATATATATATATATATATATATATATATGATATCACAAAATGTTAGTAATTCATTTTTTAAACAAAATATCAATTTACTTTTACAGTATCCTTCGTCCGATCCGTAACAATGGATTCATGGTCTGATCTCCAGATCAAGAAAATGGAAGCCGGTGGTAACCGCAATCTCAATTCGTTTCTCTCTCAATACGGAATTCCCAAGGAAACAGATATTATAACTAAGTATAATTCTAACGCGGCTTCGATCTACCGCGATCGGATTCAGGCTCTCGCTGAAGGTCGCTCGTGGCGGGATCCGCCGGTTGTTAAGGAGAATGCTAATACTAATTCTCGATCTGGTAATGGTAATGGTAAGGGGAAGCCGCCTCTTGCTGCTGGTTCTAATGGAGGTTGGGATGATAATTGGGGTAATGATAATGATGATGGTTATGGATCTCGCGGCGGGTGGTGGTGATTTTCGGAGGAATCAGTCTACTGGTGATGTTATGGGGTTTGGTGGAGGAGGGATTGCACCGTCGCCCAGGTCGAAGTCGACGGAGGATATTTATACAAGGACACAATTGGAGGCTTCTGCTGCTAACAAGGAAGGGTTTTTCGCGAAGAAGATGGCGATGAATGGAGCGAGACCGGAGGGGCTTCCTCCCTCGCAGGGTGGGAAGTATGTTGGATTTGGATCTAGTCCAAATCCTTCTCAGAAGATGTCTAATCAAAGTGATTATTTATCTGTTGTTTCTGAGGTTATACTCTGAATCTTGCTTTTGTTTATGGGAAATGGTTTATTGTTTGTTGAGATGTGTTTCTGTGTTGTGTGTTTTCAGGGAATTGGTAAATTATCGATGGTTGCTCAGTCTGCAACCAAGGAGATCACTGCCAAGGTAATTTGCATAGTTAGTACATTGTTTGTGAATTGTGATCCTATTTTCTATAAAAAGTACTACATCTTTTGTGTTTTTTGTTAAGCTTCTTTCTATTTTGAATTTGATGCATTTTGGTATTTAACACCACGGATCTTGGGGAAGGGGGCTGGGGATAGTAATCCGGAGTTTGGAGTTTGGTAGAGAGGGAAGTAAACCCTGACTGAAGAATGTTATTGCCAGGGATCAAACTCGGGTACTCGGGATCAGTTTGTCCTTAACCCAAACTCACAACTAATTGGCATATGAGGTGTGTCATGTGTGAATAATTTATTGATATGTAATGTAATTTTTATGTCTCCTTGGAGTTTTCCTTGATTCTGAGGATGAAGAACTATGACGAATAAAGGTTATACTGAATATATTTGAAGAGAGAATAAAATAACTTCCAATCTTATTGGCTATTGAATTCTATATTTATGTTTGATAATATATTGTTTTTAACATGTTCTAACTTATGAGATTAAGTTATGTCAGTGTCTTTTAAAAGGACATGCAGCGTGATTCTGAAAATCATTATTTATTAAAAAATTGATATTTATTCTTATGTTTAATTTGAAATTACTCTTTGTTGTAAATGATTATAAACTCAATCAATTTTAATGGATATACTGGTAATGTTGTTATTACCCGTCATGCTTTATGGAGCCACTTGTAAGCGTGAGCCTGGCAGTGACACTTACCCAAACGTTCTCTAATGGAGAATCAATTCAAAGTCAGTCCATTAGGATTGATTACAAAGGTAAACAGTCACCATTGTACTACAACCAAGGAATTATCCGAGCCTGTTTCTTACAGCTGCAAATATGATGTTTCTGCATTTCAGATTCAAAACATTCTGAACTTGCTTGATACAGAAAAAATAATTGATGGAAAACAAATGATCTTTTTGTTTGAGGAATCAATTTAGAGAGTATAAAAGTTAACATCATGTTTTTCCCTTCGATTATGTATATGTACTATGTAGGTATATCATATATATTTTGTGCTGCTGTTATTGATGTACTCCGACTCTCTAAGACAGTTTCTATATGTTGCACTTTGAAGTTTGAATTTCAAATATTCATTGCTGAACCTTTTCGTTAGGGTTTGTTTTCATTAAGATTAAACTAACCTTAAACTTCTCAGGAATACAGATCTACCTAGATCTCCTAAGGAACATAAGGAAACACTTTTGTTCCATTAGAAAAATGTCTGAGATCATTGTGTTAGGCAAACTGTTGTGAGAGTTATTCTGCCAGCCCATAATTGACAGTTAGTTTTGTAATGCAGGTACAAGAAGAAGCGCAAAATGGACAAGTAGAATTGGAAAAACATGTCATCACAAAGACATTGACTAAGCCATCTGAGGCATATTATGATGCCAAAAACCTGCCACATGTTCTTGTGAGTACAAAAATATGTTTTGTGTGAATCTTGCAGGCTGCTAGGTATGCGTAGCTTGGACCAAATGGTAGTCAAGGAAGGATCATGGTCCTAGCATGGAAATCCTTACTGTGTGAAACTTTCTTTGTTCCTTCTTTCGAGGAAGCCTTGCACTCGTCTTGTGCTTGTAATCCTTCTTTGTTCTCTCTAATAGTTCTTTTTATCTTTCATGGAGAGAGACTGTATTTGTTTCTTTCATCCTAGAGAGAGAGAGGAGAGGAAGGAACACCCTTCTCCCATTTTTAGTTTCTAATTTCTTCCCCTCTCAAGATACAAGGTTCCTAAAGTTTGTTCTATTCCAAATATGCCATACCTTGCAGGAAATAGATTGGGGATATTTATAGAAAAAGAATGAGAACTGAAGCCTTCCAAACTGCTACCATCTATCGCCATCTCCTCAAGGCAGTCAAGAAACATATTGGGAAAGAAGAGAACAAGAGACATTTTCTAGAATATGTAACCTCCGAGTTCCACAAGAACCGAAATCTGTCTGATGGTGTGGCTGTCCAACATAAAATAAAGCTTGCTCGTGATTACACTTACCTTCTTAACAACGTGCACTATCACAAGGTATTACGCAACTCTGGTTTTATTGTAATTTCCCTTCAAACAGCACTTCTATTGTGTAGGCCTGTACTGTACATTATTCCTTAGTGGTCAAATTATAAACCCATTCAGTTTAAAACTTACTGAGATATCAATATATTTAGTTGTTGTATGTATATTGCAAAATAAAAGTAAGATGTAGAAGAGGATGTTATGTGTTTTTTTTATGCTAGTGATGAGCAATTCCATATAGCCAAATTGGATCCATGCCAGAAGGAATCCTCCGCAGATTTGGCTTATAATGGATATCAATCATATCATTTTTGTTTTGATTCATTTTATGTCTGTAGTGTAAATCATTACTAGAAAAAAAACACATTTTATCTGGCTGGTTTTCTGACCATGATTCATTGTCAACAATCTTGTAGGAGTTGCTTTTCTCATATAACATCGCAGTGGATAGATCAGACGAGGTTAAAAGAACACTTGGAAAATCTGCTGCTAGTGTTGGTCTTCAGCTTCCTGAGGTTTATCGATCATAAGGGTTTGGTAGCTATTTATCAAGATAGAGACCATGAAATAAGATGAGTAAGCGTCGAGGATGAAAAAAATTGTATTATGTATGCATTAGTTCATGTTTTTTCCAATACCAAGAACTATTGTCATTGTCAAAGCTATTTACCAAGAACTTTGTTTCAGGTTAATATATTTTCATGTCTCTTCACAATGTGTTCACATAAGGGCACAATGTGTTTATTCGAGAGTAATTTGAGATTATTTTACAAATGTTTGCAATGGAAGTTCAGTTCTTAGCAATATTAGGGTGATAGAGATATGAAAGAAAAAAATGTAACACTAAGGACTTTCATGAATTTTGTAGAATATTGTAACATTTTTTGTAATTCTCTCAAGTTGTAGCAAACCAATGTAAATATTAAAATGAAATTTGGCCTTTGATGATATTTGAATTTTTCTTGTTTATTGGTAAAATTTGCACTTCTTTTTACCTTTGATCACATTTTTTTGATATTATTGATGATTATTTGATATTAAATGTTTTTATTGTAATTAACTTTATTATGTTGAAAAGTGATAGAAAATAAAATAAAAATACTATAAATAAAAAAATATTAAAGTAAATAATAATTTAAATATAATAGTAAAATATTATAGTAAAATAATATTATATTTAAAATTATTTTACAAAATAATAATTTAAATAAAAATATTATTTGAAATTTATAAATCAGATTACGACGGTTAAAACCGCCGCAATTTCTAACCTACGGCGGTAGAATAACCGTCGCAAACAACAACAAAAACAAAAAATAAAGTCAAATTCACGACGGTATATAATCGTCGCTATCTGTTGTGCGTGACAGTTTTTGCAACCGTCGCGAAATAGGCTGGGGACGCACGATTCTGCGACGGTACTTCTACCGTCATAGATTGTAAATTGCGACGGTTTTAACCGTCGTAATCAGCCAAAATAACCGTCCCAACCTATCATTTTTCTTGTAGTGTTTTGATCCAGATTTTGAATCTGGTGATGGTCATGCTTCTAGAAGGGAAAACTAGGAAGACGTAGATTCCGGAGGACAAGCTTTTGAAGATGGCCATCTTTCTGGTGGAAATCATGTCTCTGAAGGTAGACCTTCTGAATGAGGAGCTTCTAAAGGTAATCTAGCCTTTAAAGGTGGTCATGATTCTAAAAGTGGAACTTCTAAAGACAGAGCTTCTGAAGGTGATTCAACTTTTGAAGATGGTATTTTCAAAGGTAGTGGTTCTGAACGAGGTTCAGAAGCTAACAAAGATGGAGCTTCTGGTGGTAGTCAAACTTCTGAAGAAAGTCTAGAAGGAGATATTGTTCCAGAATCAGAAGGAGATTCTGAACAAGTTCAAAGGCCATATAGAGTCAGAAATATACCAAGGAGATTTGCAGAGTTTGACAAGCTGTAAGATATTGAAGAGACTCTAAGGTATGGAGTGTTATTCCCTTCTAGTGTTATATCAGATGCAGAGTTGATATGCTGTCCAGACTCTGATTGGTATGCATACAAAGTTGACAGAAGAAGTACTTTTGGATACTTATTCAAATTTATGGGAGGTCCTATTTATTGGTGTTCCAAGAAGCAACCTGTTGTTGCACTATCAACCTGTGAAGATGAATATATTGCAGGCGCTCTCATTGCATGACAAGTTGTGTGGATTTTGAACTTGCTGCAGAATCTGAAGATCGAGGTAAACAAGCCTTTGAAGTTGATGATTGATAACAAGTCTGCAATCAATCTTTCCAAGAACCCGGTGCTGCATGGGAGAAGCAAGCATATTGAGACCAAGTATCACTTTATGAGGAATAAGGTTCAGAGTGAAATATTAGAAGTTATGCATTGTAGCACCTAAAATCGTCTGGTGGACATTCTAACAAAGGCTATCAAGACTGATCAATTTCTTCGTTTGAGGGATGAAATTGGTGTTTTTAGTTTTGTGTAAATATAAATTAACGGATGGTGTTGGAAATAATTTATATTTTAGGAATGGCTTGTTGACTAAGTCTGTTAGAGGGTATTTTAGTATTTTATCATACCTTAATATTGTGTATGATAGCCTAGTAGTAGGTAGGTCAATATATTCATTACTCATTATTTTGTAGCCTTCGTTTTATATATTCCTTTTGTCTTTCATCTCTCCTTTGTGCACAAAAAGTTTGATCTCAAATCCTTAGGACAAGATTTACTAACTTACAATATGGACCAAACGAGAGTATCAGACATTAGACATATCTTCAATTAATAGTGTTGGTTCTACGAAGTTTCTCACCCTTTATCTCATCTTTTTATAACCTATTTACCTCTTTACTAATAATTTGATTTGACTACAAATCAAAATCTGTTTTGCAGGATCACAAGCAAAGAATTCCTTATGCATAACATGAAGATAATAATATTTCATGGAATAAGCACATGAGCTTAATGGTACAATTTATCTAACTTTTCAAACAAGAACAAACTTAATTAATGTCTCATATTTGTAAGCATACTTTCTTTTCTTTTCAATTTAGGTTATATAATCATTTTATTCAATGATGATAGGAAATTCATATGGAAATGGTAACATACAAGTCTCCACAAGGTTGAACTTGAACCATAAAAATGTGATTGTAGCAAGTAAAAATGAGCATAAACATGAACTGTTTGTTACTATAAGATATTAAATGGTAGGAGGAGGTGCAAGGGGAGGAGGTGGAATGGGAGGAAGTGTAAGGAGAGGAGGTGGAACGGGAGGATGAAGTGCAAGGGGAAGAGGTGGTGCAAGGGGAGGAGGTGGAATAGGAGGAAGAGGTGCAAGGGGAGGAGGTGGAACGGGAGAAGGAGGTGCAAGGGGAGGAGGTGGAATGAGAGGAGGTGGAACGGGAGGAGGAGGTGCAAGGGGAGGAAGTGGAATGACGGGAGGTACAAAGGGAGGAAGTGGAAGGGCAGGAAGAGTGGTGGGTAGAGCGGAAGCAAGAATGATCGGAGGTGGAATTATTGGCAGTGAAATTGCCAATAACAATAACAATGACAGGAACAATGGGTCTAATAATTCTACAACAACATTATCTACAGGGACTTTTTTTTGTGTCTCAATATTAATTTTATATGTGATCTTTTGGATTTGACCACACTTCCACTAATTAAGTAATATCATGTTTAGTTTTTTTTGCATAGGTCTGTGTTATTCTTCTCTAATTTACTGCTACTACTAAATGTATATTTTGGCCGCAATTAATAGCATGTTTTCTGTCATTTGTAAATGCAGTATGAATGGATCATGTATGAATATATGCGTGTTGCTGGAAAAAAAACTAGGACTATGTTTTTCGTAATTTTGTGATCACGTACTCTGAAAGCCACCAAAGTCTTAAGCCAAAACATATTAACACATAAATAAATGTGAATCCAGGTACTCCAATTTCAATACCAAGAACCCGCTAACAGATAACACACTAGGAGAAAAACATAGACCAAAATTGGACCGTGGGACAAGAGCTAGACATTAAAATCAAGATCTTGCATGAGGACAAAATAATAAGATCGTAAAACATATGATCATAGTTAAGGTTGGAAAATTCTACCAAATTATTTTTGCAAGATCGAGGAGTTAACCTCATTATTTTCATAGTTTGCTCCAATTCTAATAAATGATGTTGGAAGACTTTTGATTTAACTACCACCTCATCAAATTTAGCCTTCTACAGAATGAAATCAAGAAATATGGTATTCACAAAATAAAAAATTTAAAAAATATTCATAACCCTTTAATATCTAGCTTTACCTCTCTTAAGTCTTAATGACAACGATCCACTTATATATTTCAAGTGCACAAGAACACACTAAAATTGTTTTATGAGTACATTCATAAAACCAAATTCTTTTTTAAACCAAGAAATAATGGGGCACATATAACATTTTCGTGATCAAGAGAAATAAATAAGAAGAAGCAGAAGCTCAAAGAAACAATAGAATAATATTTGTTAGGCAAAATATTCATTTTAGTCCCTGTTGTACCTCAATTTTTGCCCCTAAGATCTCCTCATCATACCACGTTGATTCCATCACAACAAGATCACATTAGGATTCTTAGTTCCCCTCCCTATCTTTAGCTTTTCTCTTTGAGGAATCACCAAGTACCTTGACTTGTGTTCTTTTATGATCATGAATATTTTTGTCTTGATTTCTTCTTTTAATTAATAAAATGCAATGTTGGTTTGTCTTGCTTGTTACTTATGTAGGTAAAGGTGTTGTACCCCAAAATTTTCTCTCTCGTTGTACTCAAAACATACTCCTAGAGATCCTCAATTTGCTCAAGTTTGCTCAAGAGTTGATCAGACAAACTCTCTCCTAAGGCAATATACCTCAAATTAGGGTTTCCTTTTTCATCAAAATGTGTGAACTACAAAGGACTCAAATGCTTCCCAAGGTCCTAATATGTTCCCAAGATCATCCACGTCAAATTTCATGCCTTGTACAAAAAGTTTGCTCAGTCAACTGCTCAGATGCTTGAGAATCGACTGTACTAGGTCAAAAGTCAACGGTGGCCCACATAGAAATGCTAAATTCAAGCACAAACTTGTGTTCTTAGTTGATGGAATTCGTTAAAGTGAAAGGAGTAATTGGAAAGGGTTTGGATGGGCAATTTATTGTTGAATCTAAAACTAAAATTCATGGACTTAAGCGACATTGAGTGTTTAATAAGGAGTTTGCAGATGATGCCTTCTTTGTTAAAAGAAAAGTTTAATTTGTTGACTTTAAATCTTAAGTCAGAGCATATAGACGATGATAGCTAAATTGAATGATCAATCATCTGAGGTGAGTTTCTTCTGTAATTTTTTCTTGAATTTTAGATGAATAATATTTTAAATGACCTATTCTATTTTTGTTACCAACCTGTTTTAAAATTATCTTCTTTTTTATTCTCTTAGTGTGTGCCTCATGTTGTTTCTTCTATAGGATATTTTAAGAGTTTAGCTTAAAGCAGAATGCTTGGTAACAAGTTTATTAAAAGAAAACAAGTTCTCTAAAGAGCTCCAAGTTGAGCAAATGCGACCTGCACTTGCAACAAAAAAATGGGTAACAATATACTTAAGTCTGAGGTACAAAATACATATGACAACCTTTCAATGGTGTCTCATGAGTTGAATAATCTTGAACTTCAGGTTTGTTACCAGTATTGACATTCATTGATTAAATTCAGTTAATGGAGATTTTTTCATGTCTATTTATTTTATTCTATTGTTAGTATTTGAAAGTTAAACTTATTTTCTTGTGTTCTACTGTATCAGATGTTGAAGAAAGATGAGCGCATAAATTGTCTTCAAAGTAATTTTGGCTAGTCTAGCGGGAAATTAATAAGCACGAGAGCAGAGTTGCATAAAGTGTTGTAGGAGAGAGAACATATGTCAGAGAAAATGGAGCAATTTAGAGAGTAGAGTATGTTGTTAAAGTCACAGGTTGATAAGCTGACATTGGATATACCGACACTTGATGAAGATTTACTTATGAAGGAATGTCAAATAACAATGTTGAAAGATTCTTTAAGCAGATCCCTTTGATAATCTCCTTTAGGGGACCTGATTCTGTCCATGGATTTTTGTTTGGTTAATTGCTGCTACAAACAAACTTGGTTGTTGATTTCATTGTTCATATCCACTCATATCTGTGAATTAGGGACATCTTTTTTAATTTCTTTTCTTTTTAAATTTAGCTTTCACAAAGACAGATTTTTTCTATTGGAAAGAATAAATCAGTCAATTTAAGATTGAACAAAGAAGTTTGCTTGACACAATAATGATACGGATTTTGCTTTTGTGGATAGTTCCATACTTTTTATTAATGTGACAAAAAATGGTATTACTCATCATTATGTCATTTTCATGTGTTGTGCCTAATCTCATAGCGCATGTTGTACCAACGACACTAGAATATGATGTTATCCTCACAAAAATGGTTACAGTTGTATATTGTTTAATTGATTATGAACTCTTGTATTTTTTTAAACAAATATATAAAATAAATTCAAGAATATATAAAATGGTTAATATTGTTCACATAAATATTTAATGCAATTTAGTTGATGATTAATGAATATAACAATTTGTTTAATTTACTAACTATCAATTAAATACAATTAACTTCACTTTTGAGTGTCTTTAATTTCAAATTCTAAAACATTTGAATGTATATTTAAAAACATTGAGTGTCTTTAATTTCAAATTTAAATTTAAATTATATATTTATAGACACATTGTATTAAATGATTATAATATATATTAAAACATCTGAAAATTATGTATATTTAAATTTAATTTGCTGAGTTTCTATCAAAGTAGTTGAATAGAACGATTTTGTATTTTTTTTTCCATCAAAGTCGATATCCAATGAATGTTGAAGCAAGGTCAAATTTTGCAGATATTCATAAGCATACATAAATTCTTTTAGATGGCTAACAAGTTAAGATTGTATTAGTGTGATACGCACATTTTTTTACAATTAATCTTTAATATATATATATATATATATATATATATATATATATATATATATATATATATATATATATATATATATATATATATATATATATATATATATATATATATATATATATATATATATATAAAGTACTGATTTATAAAATTTAGTATATATATATATTTTAAATTAATAAAATTTATCGATTAAATATTAATAGAAACATAAAATTATTGATCAAAATATTAAATATTAACAGAAATATAAAGTTATTGATCAAAATTTTAAATAATAATATGATAATTTTACTATTGAATAAAATTTTGTTTACAATAATTTCAAAATAATAATAATATTTATATAAAAATCTATATATATTATTGTTTCAAATATTTTTATATATTAAAAAAATTATAAATACTAATTTATTTTATTTTTTAAATTATATTTTATTTTTATTAATATTTTAAAAATAAATGTGCGAACTATATGAGTTTTCGTGTGAAAGCACACCGTTATTCCACTAGTTATTATGGTATTATAAGACAACACTTTGTACGTGTGGCACACGTGTAGAGACTTTTTCAACAAAAGAAAGAAAGAACAGAGCACGTTCTTAGTTTCTTCTCACCCTTTTCTTCCTGAAACAAACTTTGAAAAATATTCATATAAAAACCCCTTTTACCTAACCAACAACAGAAACAATTCAAAACCAATTTAGCAGCATATAGAATCTGGAAATTATTCAAAGCAAACTCAGAAACTTTAATTCCCAATTATTTGCAAATCCTTTGGATGAAGGTCAAATTTGTTTCATTGTTACTAATAATTATTTCAGGTGTTGAAGCAATATCAAGTCAAGATTCCAATATCAATGAACAAGCACATGACTTTAAAGGTACAATTTCTTTATCTTTTCAAAGAAAGTCAAATTTTCTTTTTTTTACAAAGTCAAACTCAGACTTAACCTGAGTTCTAAGACATTTGTTAGCATTCTTTTTTTTAAACTTTGTTTTTATACCTTTGTTACTCGATGATAGGGAACTTAGATGGAAATGGAAACATAAAGGTCTCTACGAGGTTGAACCATAAAGTTGCGATTATGGAAAGTAATAATGAACACAGACACGGACTATCTGTTACTATAAGAAAAGGAGGATCTGGAGGAGGAGGAGGAGGAGGAAGGGGAGGTGGAAGTGGCAAAGGAAGGGCGGTGGGTGGTGGAGCGGCTGCAGGAGTTCTCGGAGCTGGAGTTATAGGTGGTTCAAGCGTCTATCACGGGAGTCATCACTCCAACAATTCTGCTACATCATTATCTGCTGTGCCACATGTTTGTGTCTCAGCATTTATTTTATGTTTGAGTTTTTGGCTTTAATCACATTGTTTCACTTCCACTAGGTAAGTCACATGTGCAATTGCTTCTGTATAGCCATACATTAATCTTCTTTATGTCCTTACTGCTACTAAATGTATATTTTGCCCATAATTAATATCATGAATCATGATTGCTTGTGAATTAGTTTGTGACCTCCACCTCAATGCTAATACGCTATATATAATGTCATTCATAAATATCATTTAGAAATATAGTATCAACAGATGTATGAATCTTTTCATGTTGCTGGAAATAAAAGAACATTAATACTCTAGCCAAGGTAACTAGATGCAAATATGTAAATGTTGAACTTGTGAATTGTAAGGTTATTTAATGATAATAAGAAGCAGACTAATTTTGAATTTGACAGACATATAATCCATTATTTATTTTTTTCTAGTTTGAATTAAGTACTAAAATGATTGAACTATTTCATGAAGAGATTGGCACATGTACCAAAATCATTTGGAAAAGAGTTTTTCTTTATCAGTAGGAATTTGGGGTTTATCAACTACTAGTACTAGCGCTGGACATCGATGCTATTTTCAAAAAGTTTGATCAAATGTCAATTAGACGGTGCTAAAAATACTATTGCTTCAAACAATTGACAATACAAAAATACAGTGTCGAAATCAAAAGTGTATAATTGATTTTATTGTGTTTGATGTTGTTTTAAAATAAATTTGACTAAATTTATAATAAAAAATAAAATTTATAATATTCAAATTTAAATATAATTTTTAGTGCTCAAGAAGAATTCATGAAAAAAAAACAAGCTATTGATCCAAATACAATAAATAGTTTTTTTCTAGTTAGATACATGATTGTGACTGGTTGACCGTATAAAATTATTTTATAGTGTCTGTGCATCATTTGTTTTCTCTTATACTTTTATATCAAGAAAATATACAACAAAAAGTATATGATTGATTCAAATACGAGAAATATCTGATTTGTTTCAATAATTTATGTATAGTATATATTTGATAGATATTTTATCATATATGTATTGGAGGAGGAGAGAGTGTACCTGCAAGGCGCTCCAATGTTAAAGTCAGTAGGAGCACAAAGAGATATAAGATAAAAAGTCTAGAGTTTTAGAAGTATGTGATAAACATTGAATATCTGGCCATCGCGTGTGTGAGGGTTTATATAATGCTCCGACGCTTGATCATTGGTTCCTATTTTTGGACCTAGATATGCGGGACCGTAAAAATAGATAACTTCCAGGACTGGATCTAAACGGGAAGGTGTGTCTGTAACTAGCCGTTGGTTCTGAGGAAGAGGTGGATTACAGGTAGATGGTCGTTATGGGCATTTTCTGGTTGTCTGCTCGACTCGTGTCGGGCAAACATGGAGGAAGTTTCCGCTGCGGACAGATGCGTCTTGGACGTTTCCTGGTTGTTTGTTCCACGCGTGTCGAGCAGACCTGGAGGTGGTTGATGTAGGCAGGCATAAGGATGCCATGAATTAGTTGTAATGGGCAGAGATGTTGGTCGTTACGACGGGCAGAGAAGTGTTCACGGGCAAGCGTGATTCTTGCCATTTTTGGATCATTGTCCACGTGTGGCTGGCAGGATGAGGACTAGCCTGTTTGAGCGGGAAGTTGTGATCTCGTTGATCCTGGGGGGACAACCGGGCACGTGTCCCGAGCTGAGGGGCAGAAGTGCTGCTTAGAGCAGATGTGGTCTCTTTGATCTTTGGGGACAATCCACCACGTGTCCCCGCACTACTACAAAAAAAGGAAAAGACAACGCTTTTTTTGGCCTTTAACAGCGCTTTAAAGCGCTGCCTAAAGCAGCGCTGCTAAAATAAAAGACAACGTTTTTTTTTCAACGTAAAAGCGATGCCTTATGTCCACTTTAGACAACGCTTTTTAATTTTTTCCAGACAGGCTTTAGACAACATTTTCCTTTGAAAACGCTGTCTATTCCCCCACTTTAGACAGCGCTTTCAGACTTTAGGCTGCGCTTTTTGTTTTTTAACTTTTTACAGCGCTTTTCTCCTAAAGCGTTGTCTATTGTTTACAATTTTTTTTAAATAAATTATCTATTTTAATCATAATTTTTATCATATTTGGTAGCTTCATTCCAATATTTTGATCCAGGTTTTCAGAGTTATCTTTTATGCTCCATATTCGGTAGCTTCATTCCAATAAAATATACATATATAAAAATTGCACATATATATAAATTGATGATATAGACAACAACAATTACAAAATTTATGATACAAGTTAAAATGCCTAAAATATTCAAAATTGAATTTACATCTAAACATCTTTCTATCTTCGAGAATTCTCATGAAGCAACAACAACATGAATATCTTAGCTCTATCTTCTACACATGTACCTATAAACCTGGAAAAAAAACCAAATGATCGAAATTCATGACATGATAATATATATTAACGTTGCACTTTATTAATTCGAATTTAATTTATACTCAAAACTTGAAATTTCTCATCAAAGGAAATAAGACAATATACCTTAGCTTATAAAATTCTCAACCCGATAATGAATTGACACCATTCATCCATAAGTTCATCCAATTGATCTTTTGAGTAATGTGCACAATTGAATTCCTCAAAGTACTACATATATAATAATATAACATAGTATGTGATTTAGTTAAAACAATATGTCATTTTATGAGAAACACAAAATATGAAAATAGTATGTAATTCCTAAGGTAGAAATCCATACCGTGGATGGAATCTCTAATCGATTCAAAAGAATAGCTGGCGAGGAGGACACTACACATGAAAAGAAAATACGAATATATGTCAGGATATACCCCAAAAAATATATATAAAATGACAATGCCAAAAATTAACATAAACATAAACTTAAATGTAAACACAAACATAAACATAAACATTTTAATATCTTATCTCTTTCACTAACATCTCTTTCTTTTGTTGGTTGGTACATGAATTACGTGCTTCTTAACAATGCAGACGGATAGATTTATCCAAATTCCCTCATTATGATCATTTCTGATATATGATTCATCCGCTATAATATTCTCATCTTGATCCTTTATAATATACGACTCATTCCGTCTAATACATGACTCATTCTCATCATCAATACCACATTAGTCTACACCATTATCATCAACCACTTTGTTAGAAAAAAGCACTACATACCATTTTGTACTCGTCGGGTCAGTGACATAGAACACTTGTTTAGCTTGAGAGGCTAGAATAAAAGGCTCTTCTTTGTACCCCTCTCTATGAAGATCCACTTGCAAAAATCCTGACATATCCATTCGTATGCCACCATTTTCATAAGGGCTAATAACTCTGTGAAACTTTTATCTGACCATCCATTGCCCGCCTTTAAGTTGTACAACTTTAATACTGCAGACAGTCTTGTGAATTTAGTGCACCCTTTATACAACGGTTTCTCTGCATTTCTTACCAATCTCTTAAATATTTTGGGACAATCCTGAAGATCTTTTTCAAGTGCATCTGCAATCTCTTCGACTCGATCAAAATCATATATATCTGTGTCCTTGTCGTCTGAAGCATAGGTTGTACTACTTTTCTCCCCCGGTTCAACGTTGTCGTTACTTTTTTCACCGTGAAATATCCAACATGTATAATTTCTATCAATTCCACGCATTAGTAAATGCGATTTCAATCCATCTGCGTTAACCCGACCCACATAACAACAACCCAAGCAAGGACACTTCATTCAACGGGGGTCTTTGGCATGTTCAACAACAAACTTAACGAATTCCAATACCCCATTCTCGTATTCTTGTGATAATCGATCAGCAAACATCCATTTTTTATCCATTTTTTCTACTTATTCAAGTAAACAAAAACACTATAAACGGATTATTCTCTTTTTGTTTGAATTATACGAATTATTTCTAGAAATTTATTTCTAGAATTAATAACATGGACTAAAAATAAATATATCTATATAAAATTCAGAAACCATTTAAAATAACAAAAAAACCCATCATATATATCATCTTTTATATTCCAAAACATAGAACCAAGAATCCAAAAAATGCTAAAAATGCTAAATGCTAAAAATGTTGCTGTTATATATCAAGCCCTACCAAGAATCCAAAAATTAAAATGCATACATATAACTCAGTTTAGACATCAATAGGAGATAAACACATTTGGAAATCAATGGATATTAACACATTTTTAAGGATGATAACTCAGTTTGGACATCAATGGAGTTAAACACATTTTCAATAAAGAACATACCTTGAGAACCGGCCGGTGTGGGTGGAGGAAAACAGAGCGAGACGGTGGAAGACGGTACGACGGCGAACAGTGAGGACGATTTGAGATGGAGACGGAAATGGGTTTCGCGAGGGAAAGGGTTTCTGTTTGCGTGTGATAGTGATAATGTGAATACAAATGTTTGGTTTTTTTAATTCTGACTTATAAGGGTTTAGGCATCGCTTTCTAAAAGTGCTGTCTAAAGTGGACCTTAGACAACGCTTTTGAAAAGTGCTGGCTAATAGTGACCTTTAGCAACACTTTTCTATTATTTTTTTAATTTTTTATGACTTTAGACAGCGTTTTCTTAAAGCGCTGTCTAAAGTGGCCCTTTGCCAACGCTTATGATAAAGCGCTTTCTAAGGCAATCCTTTAGCAGCGCTTTTTAAAAGCGCTGTCTAAGGTCATATGTTTAGCAGCGCTTTTACTAATTATTTTATACGTTTTCCGTGTTTTTTTATTCACTTATAGCAGCGCTTTTGTACAAAAATGTTGTCTAAGGTGCGCTGTTAAAACTTACTTTTGGCGTAGTGCCGACTGATGGGCAGAAGTAGTTGTGGGGGGCAGCAGTGGTCTCTTTGGTCCTTGGGGGGAAACCGACCACGTGTTCCCATCTGGGGGGCATAAGGGAAAGGTGTCCTTTGTCTGCTTCAATTGATTTGGCCAAAGTTGTTGGGCCATCTTGGATGTAGAAGTAGATTAGGCCATTCCTAAACATTTGGCCATACTAGAACATGAGCCCCAAGTCGTTGCTTCTACGCATAAGAGTGATATATTGTTATTTATTAGGTTTATACATGTTTGTATGCTTGTCTTTCTGAGACGTTTTATTTTGATTAAGAGTTTCGGAGGTTTGCTTGTTAGTATTTGAGTTTGCCAGTGTGGATGACTGGTCAAACAACCAGGGTGATCATCTGGCATGGGCCAGAACTCATATCTCGTTTTGAGGGCCCGAGCTCGGCGGCGTGAACATCCCATCGTGATCTGGGTGTTCTGCCATCCTGGTACGACGATGGTGGAGCTCGTTTGAGTTTTCCAAGTCGGGCTAAGAATTTTATCGTTAAAAGAGTGAAGACCTGCCTCTTTGTTTAATTTGGAGTGTCATGCTTGTACCTGGGCATGCACATGTGGTCGAGAAAACTGTGTTCGCTGTTTCGACGAGACACGCTAACTGTATTCGTGTCTTAACTATAATATTGCCTTAGTTTTTCGGTGTTTCAAGGTTGAGCAAGTTGTTCCTTGTGCAGGTTTTCGAGATAGTATGCCTCATTTTCGTTTTTACTCAGATGCAATAGTATCTCTAGGATGACGAACTTGTTCCGCCTTTCTTCTTCGTGCTCGCGAGCTTAGACAGGATATCTGCTCGGGTGTTGCGGTCGCGGGGAACATATGCCAGTTATACTGGTGTGTTTGTGGGGAACGTATGCCTGTTAGGCTGGTGTGTTTACGGGGAGCAGATGCCTGCCAGGTTGGTGTGCTTGCAGGGAGCAGATGCCTGCAAGGCTGGTGTGCTCGCAGAGAGCGGATGCCTACAAGGCTGGTGCGCTCGCGGGGAGCGGATGTCTGCCAGGATGGTGTGCTCGTGGGAAATGGATGCTTGCTAGGCCGGTGTGCTCGTGGGGGAGCGGATGCCTGCCAAGCTGGTGTGCTCGCAGGAAGCGGATGCCTGCCAGGCTGGTGTGCTCGCCGGGAGAGGATGCCTGCTCGATTGACGTGTTTGCAGAAATGGTTCATTTATGTGCTCCGCTTATCGGGGAGGATGGTGAGGTCATTTCTGCTGTGATGTCGAGCATTATTGGCAGCCACTTTCTCCTTATATTGCAGGTACGCCTGAGCTTTGAGGAGGAGGGTGTCTATTATGGTTGGTGTTTCTATGCCAACTTCTTTAGCAAAATCGCTGCGGGGGTGCAACCCTCGCTCGAGCAAGTACTTTTTTATATCGTTAGTCAGGGAGACCTGAACGGCTTCTTTGTTAAACCTCTTAATGTATGCTCGGAGAGATTCTTCTTTTCCTTGTATGATCGCTTCTAGCAAGGCCTCTGTCTTCGGATGACGACGTGAGACAGTGAAGTGCCTTGAGAACATATTCCCCAACTGCTTCCATGAGATGATGGATTCATTAGGGGGGCTTTTGTACCAAGACATTGCCGTTTTTCTCATAGTTGTTGGAAACAGTCTGCACTTGATGGCACCCCTGACACCACGGTAGTCGAGCAGGGCATCAACGTTCTCGATGTGATCGTCAGGATCAGTTGTCCCATCATATGTTCTCAAGTTCGGTGGTTTTTCTAGTCCGACGGAAAGGGGAACATCCATGATAACCCGAGATAATGAACCACAGGGGTCTTCCTTGTTGCTCCAGCTCGGTGATGGTGGTAGAGAATAGTTGTGCACCCCTCGTCGGGAACAATTGTCTCATCGAGGAGATGGGATTCTCGATATGCCCTTCGGTTTCTTGACCATCGGGGAGAGTTGGTCTCTACGAGGAGGGGTGTGATCACACTTCTTGATAGCCAAGAGACGGATTCTTTCTTGCTCCCGGCAGTGATCCTGTCGTCGAGGAGACAGGCCGTGTGATCTTTGTCGATGGTGCCTCTGCGGGGGAGACTTTGATCGATGAGAATTTTCCAACACCAACATCCTCTCATTTTTTTTGGCGGATTAGAGAGTTGGTCTATTTGAGAGCTACGAGCAGGGCAACCATAGCAGGGCAACCATAGCAGGGTCGGTGTTGGTCGGAGCAGGGATTGTCTGTGTGTTCTCCGATGCTCCTTCTTGAGCCTTCTTGATCTTGTGAGTCTCGACGCCGACGTCTCCAGCCTCGTCAAAGGAGTGTTCACGGGCAAGCGTGATTCTTGCCATTCTTGGATCACTGTCCTCGTGTGGTTGGCAAGATGAGGACTAGCCTGCTTGAGCGGGAAGTTGTGGTCTCGTTGATCCTGGGAGGACAACCGGCCACGTGTCTCCGGCTAAGGGACAGAAGTGCTGCTGAGAGCAGATGTGGTCTCTTTGGTCCTTGGGAGCAACCGACCACGTGTCCTCGACTGATGGACAGAAGTAGCAGTGGAGGGCAACGATGGTCTCTTTGATCCTTGGTGGACAACCGATCACGTGTCTCCGACTGAGAGACAAAAGGGAACGGTGCCCTTTGTCTGCTCCAATTGATTGGGCCAAAGTTGTTGGACCATCTTAGATGTAGAAGTGAATTGGACCATGTCTAAGTATTTAGTCAGACCAGAACAATGTACAATTACAAATATGATAATAACATATAGTTGATCCAACTAATTTTATATAATAAAAATATATATGATTGATCTAAATGTTTTTATAAATGATATTATTTTTATATATAAAAAAGAACAAATTTACTATAGATTCAAATATTTTTTTAAATAATATTAAAACAAAAATAATAATTATATATAAAAAATATTATTAATTCAAATATTTTTATATAAAAAAAATTATAAACACTAAATTATTGTTATTTGAATAATAAACTCTTTTAGTTATTCAATTTTATTTTTATTTTATTTTATTTTTAATACATTACCCCACAAAATTTTACCTGTAAAAGATATTAAAAGACTAACTTGTGGAGGAATGTTTAGTGGTACTAATTAAATTATCACTTGTGTGTTGATTGTATATAAGAAAAAATAGTTGCAGTTTTATAAATTAGCGATCATAATCTTTTATCAATTAAAAACAATAATAAAATCACAATAATGGCATAAATCTAATTTAAAACATATTCCCTAAATTTGGCAATGATTGCAATTATATTTATAAGACAACATTTTTTACGAATGCCCCGCGTGAAGAGAATTTTTCAACGAGAAAGAAAGAGCAGAGCACATTCTTAGTTTCTTCCTGTAACAAACTTTGAAAAATATTCATATAAAAACCCCTTTTACCTAACGAACAAACAACACTAGAATTCATAACCTGTTTATCACGCTCTAGAATCTGGAAATTCTTTAAAGCAAATTCATAAACCTCAATTCCCAATTATTAGCATACCCTATTTATCTAACATGAACCTCAAATTTGTTTCACTGTTACTAATAATTCCCAACTGATCTATTGATGGGGTCAACTATCGCAAATAATCACATTTAACTAATTCTAATAATGCTAGTGTTAGAACTATACCATAATCTGCATTGTGGCATTTTTTGTCCGTCAAAATATAATATACGGTGTTAGATGGTAACATGGACCCAGCTAATAAAATGAGTTTGGTAACATGGGCCCTGCTAATACCATTACACAAAATAAAACACAAGATGAGAAAAAAAATAAAGAAAGAGGAGAACCACAAACTTTTAGATGAAGCTTCAAGTTAAAATAAAAAAGGAACGAAAAAAGTTTTTGGTTATTAAGGATAATACATGTCAGCTTACACTAATTTGTAGTTATTGGACCCGTTTTTAGTGGTCCACACTAGATGCCCCACATGAACTTTGGACAGGCCTTTGTTTTTTTCCTTCTTATTCTGTCTACTTAAAACTACTTTTCCCTACATTTCATGTTCTTAGTTTCTCTTCCTTTGCTTCAAAGAAAATAGGAGATCCCAAATTCCAATAATTTGCAAGGAATCACCACTCCCTTTTGCCAACCACTTAGGCATAACATGAAGCTAATATTTCTTGCAATGTTCCTACTGATCATTTCAGGTGCTCAAGCCATATCAAATGAAGATGAAGATTTCAATATGAAGTTCACTTCAGAAAACAGAAGCATTATCCAAAGCAAAGAACAAGCACGCAATCTTCTTGGTACAATTTCTTTAACTTTTCCAACAAGCTCAAACTTAATTTTTCATACGTTTTGTCAAGAGTGAATGTAGATGAGTTTATAAGTGAGAGTTTAGGTGTTTCATATTTGAGTTAGATTCAACCTTGATTTTAAGATGGTATTAGAGTCTCTCAAGGATCTGTTGGTCATCTCCTTAAGTATAAGGAAAAATCTCTTACTTTATAAGTTGGTTTTGTATGAGTAATTTAGGTTCAACTTGTAAGCATAACTCCTTTTCACTTTTGCTTTATTACTTTTGTTATTCAATGGTAGGAAACTTGTACGGAAATGGTAACATAGGAGTATCTACAAGGCTTGTAGAAAGTAATAATGAACACAAACATGAACTATCTGTTACTATAAGAAAGGGAGGAGGAGGGGGAAGGGGAGGGGGACGAGGAAGGGGAGGAGGAAGCAGGGGAAGATTCTTCGGAGGTAGGGCAGGTGGTGCTGCGGCCACTGGAGTTGTTGGCGCTGGAGTAGGCGCTGGAGTTGCTGGCAGTGAAAGCGCCAATCATGGGAATCACCACTCTAAAAGTTCCGCAACATCATTAATGGAAGTGTCTTGCTTTTCTGTCTCAATATTTATTTTATGTGTGAGCTTTTTGCTTTAATCACATTGTTTCACTTCCGCTATATCATTTCTTCACTACTATTACTACTACTTCAAATGTATATTTTGGCCACAATTAAGAACATGTTTGTTTGCTTGTTGATTAGTTTGTGTCCTTCACCTTAGTGCTATAATGTCATTCATTATTTTACTAGGAAGTGTAGTATGTATAGATGTATTAATCGTTACATGTTGCTTGGAAAGAAGAAATAGAATCTTTGTATTTGCAGTTACCTTACAAAAAAAAAAGGCTGGCCTACTCAAAACTTTCCACATCATAGGGAGTCATCTTAAAAAAAGGTGCATTGATTATCACATTTGAATTTGACAGCCAGAAAATCTAAAATAGGTATGAAAGTGATTGAACTAGCTTTATGGACAGATACTTTGTTTTAAACATTGGACCATGTCTGCCAGAACACATGATGCACCAAAATCATCTGGAGAAGAGTTAGATCAAAATCATGAGGTTGGTTAGATGATAAAGACATAATTTGGTTACTCTTCTTCCAAACTTTTGACAAAAGTAAAAGTAATTGAAAACTATTAAAAGCATATTAGAGTCTGTAAAAAATTTGTACTGGTTGGTCCAAGAGAAATTAACTACTTTTGAGATTTGAATCACATATCTCACACAGTCAGCACATCACAGACAGTTAGATCGATATTAGACGGTCTAGATTTGAAGCTTTGTATTGTTAATAAATGTGGTTGAGTCTAATTCAATCTTACAAAACTAGCTTATAGGGTGAGGACTGTCCGATGTTATACTCTTAACAGTTATATAAAAGTTAAAAACAATATCAAAATCTATTTGCTTTTTGCACCGTTGAATCTCAATCTAACAACTACTGACTACTGATGTGGTGATTGCGCAAATGCGTGAGATTGTGACCTGAGGAATCCAAATCCCTACTTTTGCAAGGTTTACTTCGAAAACAGGAAGTGAAATACATCCACATGTGCTCAACATCACAGTTAAGATTACAAGCATCTGATGCAGCACAAGGTAGGGGCTCCAAATGAAGAATTCTTCTTGCTTCTCTTTCAAGCAACCATATGTTTACATAGAGAATTTGATCCACAGACATTGCTTTCTTCACATATGATTCTTTCCCTCTCTTTTTAGTTTTTACAGCTTATATTAATCCTTTTCTCCTTCTACCAACTTCAAATATAGTAACCATTATCAATTTTTGTAGATAGAATCTCTAGTCCATGATGAGAGTAAGATTTCTTACATGCTTCATCATTGTTTTATGCACTCAAGACATTTCAACTTTGGGTTTACATCAAAATTCCCGTTCGCAACAGAGAGGTCTAAACTCATCAAATAGCGACATACAAACAAAGCAACCTATTAGTAGTAAAGCATTCTTCAACTTTTTTAAGAATCATTTCCTGAAATTATAGTTATGCTACATTTCGGTTTTTGCTTCTGTGCTAATACTAAAGTTTTCTTTTATTCTATAAAGATGTAGGAAACTACGGAAGCATAAAGGAGGAAAAGTTTGAGCAAGGTTATGACTTGATTAAGAAAGCTAATAGAGGAAAAGGAACTACCGGTGCTGCAAATGTTAATGACCGTTCTGAACCTCGCCGTTCTAAAAACTCTGCCTCATCCATGTTATCTTGGATTTCAACTGTGTGTGTAAGCTTTGTTTTAATATTTGTTTTCTCCTTCCATGCTAAGCTGTTTTGAGTTTTATCACATTTTTAGTATCACATTCTTCGGTTCGAATCTTGGGATTCTTTAGAATAGAAGAGCATCTGGTACATTGTAAAGTATTGTTGTTCTTCCAAATTCTCAGAACAACCATTTAAAACATTAACATGAATAAATGTTTCTAGTTAAGCCTGTCACTTACTTTTATTTGGGTTTGAAACTGCAATACCTCTCTTCTCCGCACTGTGTGTGTGAGTTTCTAGGCGCGTAGTAGTGTCCGGTCGATGAACGGTAGGATGGAAACATCTAGGCCGCGAGCTACGTCTGACCATGTATCGATGAAGTGAACACCAGAAGCTTCATCTCCATGTGATGCTCCTCCATATTTGAAATATGTTACCTGCATAAATTGTTGCATGTAGCAGAGTTATGGAAAAATTAATCACAAAAATTTGAATTTAAGTTGCAAGAAAATATGGTATCTTCTTCATTTCATATTGTTCATTCCACACAAACAATTTGACTTTTGTAATCAAGTAAACATATTTTAGTGACAAAACAATTAAAAAGGTTCTATGAAATTAATGTATGATTACATGTCTTTTCATCAAAGGTAGGTGAATTGAGTCAACAAAAAAAATCAAAGATAGGTGAATTTGTCAACAACCAAATATCAAAGATAGGTGAAGATGATGACAAATTGTTCAATTCAAAAATTAAAAGCATGCAAAAGAAGAAAATTCATGACATCATTGGGAATCATTGTGAAGTTGGGTTGAGCAGCCCCTCCAACAAAAAAAAGTAAAATAATATTATATTATTGATGGATGGATTATTATATTTCTCGTAGCCAAATGTCATCAACTGTGACTTCTTTACACCATTGCAACTATGCAACCATTTGAGACAAACCTCTTCAATTTGACATAAAAAATGTATTTTTACATGGTGATTTTGAAAAGAAAGTATATATGAAGCAATGTTTTGTTGCTAAGGAGGAGTCCTCGACTATAGTTTGTAGGTTACACAGGTTTGGTGTTAAACAATTTCCAAAAGCTTAATTTGGGAGATTCAACATTGTAGTGCAATAGTTTAGCATGGTTTGTAATGAAGCCGACCATTTAGTTTTTTTATCGTCACTCAGTCTAATGATGCATTTATCGTATTGTATATGTAGATGATATTGTCATAACTGGTAGTATTTAATAGGAAATATTTCAGTTTAAACAACATATTTCTAATCAATTTTAGACAAAAGATCTTGGTAAACTTTGCTATTTTTTGGGTATTGAAGTAGCTCAATCTAAACATGGTTTGGCAATTTCTCAGCGAAAATATGCTACTAATATTTTAGAAGAAACAAACTTATTGAACGCTAAACCAGCTGATACCCTTATGGATGCAAGTGTCAAACTCTTATCCAATCAAGGAGAGTTTCTATCTAATTCAAGAAGGTATAGGAGAATGGTTGGAAAGTCAAATCATCTCATAGTCACTCGTCCAAACATTTATTTTGCAGTTAGTGTAGTAAGTCAGTTCTTAAATTCTTCTTGTCAAGAATACAAGAACGTTGTCATCCAGATTCTGAGATGCATCAAAAGTGCTTCAAGAAAATGTCTTATTTCTGATGATAAAAGACATACTCAGATAGTTGAATATTTTGATGATGATTTGGTAGTCTCAGCCATTGATAGACGATCCATATCTGAGTATTGTGTAGTTGTTGGAGAAAATCTCATATCTTCAAAAAATAAGAAATAAAATGTAGTTGTAAGATCAAGTGTCGAGGTATAATGTAGGGCTATGATACTGGTAACATGTGAGCATGGTTGTCAAAATTGAGATATCGATAATTATCATTAGGGTATAGAAAAAGCGTAAATCATAGAATCGTAACAAGGATCGTAAGATCTCAACAAATAGACAAAATTATAAAAATAATTAGGAAAAATTACTTTAACATAAAATTTTCATTAATTTAATCATTAATAGCAAATATTTATTCAAAAAAATATAATAAAAGGATTTGATTTGAATTTATAGAAAAGATAGAAAATGGGAAGAAATTCATTCATTGTATGATTAATCGATACATAATTCTCAGAGTTGCAGTACCTTTTATTGGCGGACAATCCTTATTTTAGAATTCTCAAAAGCTCATTTAAAACATTACAAGTCTCAAAACCCTAAAATATGTGTGCACAACAGTTATCGTTAGTTATGAGTCAGTTTATGGACCGAATCCAATTGTTTAATGACCTGATTGAAACAGATCTAAAGCTGGTAAGAACAAAAAATGGATTGTCGGGATCTCAGACCTTTGTGCCACTTAAATCGGTGGTCGGTTGCCAAAGCGTAAGATCGTAAGATTTTGGGAGTTAGAGCGAGATCCCGACAACCATGCATGTGAGTTTATTTGGTTGAAGTAGTTGTTCAAAGAATTTCAATTTGAAGAAGCAAAATCAATGACACTTGTATGTGATAACCAAGTTGCATTGCATATTATTTTGTATCCAGTTTTTCATGAGAGGACTAAACATATTGAGATAAACTATCATTTTGTTCGAGAGAAGATCAAATCAAGCGACATTGTCACAAGCATTGTCAATTCTAGGGATCAATTGGCAGATGTGTTTGCAAAATTCTTACAAGATCATAGAACTAATTATATGTGTGGCAAACTTAGCGCATTTGATTTATATGCTCAAACTTGAAGAAAAATGTCGATATTTGTATATATATAGAGAGAGAATATTGCATAAAATATTTACTTTTTATCTAGAATAGAATAGAATATATCATACTGTATTTCTTATGTAATTAATACGATGAATTGTATATTTCACTATATAATTCAACTTTTATTTCAGACACGCGTTGTATCTAAATATCTGTCATTCTTTTGTACTACAACACTCATGATGAATGAAGAGTCAAAAGAGTTTCTCAGTCATACAACTATATTTATTTACCCTGCATGTATTGCACAATGATTTGAACTTTAAAACAATAAAATAAAAAAGGTATATTACTTCACTGTAATAAACCTTTTGGATTGAGGCTTTACAACATAGAATTAACTTCATCTGTAAGATGGTATAAGCATGCTTTGGAATATTATCTCTTGCAGTCAGCACATCACGGACAGTTGGATCGATATTAGACAGTCTAGATTTTAAGCTCGGTATTTTAAAGTTAAAAACAATATCAAATCTATTTGTTTTTTGCACCGTTGAATCTCAATCTAACAACTATTGTTATGCTGATTGCGTGAATGTGTGAGATTGCGATCAGAAGGAATCCAAATCCCTACTTATGCAAGGTATACTTAGAAAGTAGCAAGTGAAATACATCCACATGTGCTCATGACGGTTAAGATTACAAGCATCTGATGCAGCACAAGGTAGTGGCTCCAAATGAAGCATTCGTCTTGCTTCACTTTCAAGCAACACAGAATTTGATCCACAGACATTGCTTTCTTCACATATGATTCTTTCCCTCTCTTTTTACCGATTATATAAACGCTTTTCTCCTTCTACCAACTTCACATATACTAACCATTATCAACTTTTGTCGATAGAATCAACAGTCCATGATGAGAGTAAGATTTCTTACATGCTTCATCGTTATTTTATGCCCTCAAGCCATTTCAATCTCGGATCTACATCAAAATTTCAGTTCGCGACAGAGAGGTCTAAACTCATTAAATAGCAACATACAAACAAATCAATCTATTAGTAGTAAGCATTCTTCACCTTTTTAAGAATCATTTCTGTTTTAGCTTCTGTGCTAATACTAAAATTTTATTTTTATTCTATTAAGATGTAGGAAACAATGGAAGCGTAAAGGAGAAAAAGTTTGAACAAGCTTACGACACCATTAAGAGAGCTCATAGAGGAAAAGGAGCTACTAGGGGTGGTGGATATATTAATGACCGTTCTGAACCTCGCCGTTCTAGAAACTCTGCTCCATCCATGTTATCTCGGATTTCAACTATGTATGTAAGCTTTGTTTTAATATTTGTTTTCTTCTTCCATGCTAAGTTGCTTTGAATTTTCTCACATTTTTTAGTGTCACATCTTGTACATCATAAAGTATTGTTGTTCTTCCGAATTCTCGGAACAAGCATTTACAACATTAGCCTGAGTAAATGCTTCAAGTTAAGCCTTTCACATTTTTCTATTCTCAAATGTTTTCTTAAAGAACTTCTGAAAATATGTTGAAAACAGCTGATGGACAATGCCATAAGTTGTTTGTGCATGTTCTCCGAAATAGTCTCACAAAACTCATGCGAGCAGACAAATATTTAAAGATAGAATATCAAATGAAAAATAACTACAATACCCTTAATAGGGTTTTTCAAATGTTTGAAGTCTTGTGCAAACTGCAACATCAAATTAAATTGTTTACAGATTATAACACTTACAACAGATTTACTCTATTGTAAGGTGAAACAAGTCTCATTAACATTTGCATAGAGTTCATCAAAAGTACCTAAAGAAAAACCAAAAAAACTAGGAAACAAAACACCACCTTAGAAACACAGTGCTGTTCCAAATGTTTCTTCAAATATCATACAAGAATTCCTTGAACACTTTCATATGCTCGTGTTGAAGAGCAATCGCCACGGATAAACTTCCATCATTTGTTGAGCTTGGAATTATAAAAGAAAGTCCCTCATAAGCAATCCCACCAGGTCCCATGAAAATAGGCCTTCCCCAACCGAAATCAGCATCGTGAATCGGAAGCCTAGCCCAACTAGTAATACCGAGATTGGGACACTTGAAAGTATGTGCACCGCGAACAAGAGCTTTAAGATCAGGTTGTAGCTCTAGAAAATCAAGAGCTGATCTTAAATACTCGTTGTCCATTCGCGACAACGCGTTGTGGATTCTACTTGCAGCATACCATGTTGGTTTCGACATGAGATCACCTGCTATAGCTATAGGTGTTGTTGTGAATATCACATTTCCGAAGTAACCCGGTGGAGGAGGAGGCTGCAATCTCGCCCTTCCATCAGTCGCAATATACAATTTGGTTTCTTGGTCATCAGGCAATGATCTTGCTTTGCACACGCTTCTCCAAACATGACCGGCTAACATCTCGTAAGAACTGTAATGGACTGTATTCCCGGCTTCTTTCGACTTAGCTTTCAACGTGCTGAGTTGCTCGCGAGTCAATTTGAAAATCGACACTGCTGCGCCGTCTGAGCCTGGTTTTGTAGGCTGTTGGGAAGTCCTCATGGATGGTGGTGGCTTGTATTCAATGTGATCGAAAACAGGCCGAGGAGGATCGCGGGCGCGTAGCAGTGTCCGGTCGATGAACGGTGGGATGGAAACATCTAGGCCGCGAGCTACATCTGACCATGTATTGATGAAGTGAAGACCAGAAGCTCCATCTGCTACATGATGTTGCATACCAACACCAAGTGATACTCCTCCACATTTGAAATATGTTACCTGCATAAATTGTTGTATATAGCAGAGTTATGAAAAAATTAATCACAAAAATTTGAATTTCAATTGCAAGAAAATATGATATCTTCTTCACTTCATTTTTTTTTCCAATTTGATATTTCGGTCCGGAGGCTCACCCGAGTGAGCACAGAGACCTCAAAGTTCAAAAACCGCTTCAGAAATACAGATTAAATATCAAAAGATATTTTTATATTGACAGCAGGAGTTGAACTCAGGTGTGAGCCAACTCTTTGTCAATTGAGTCAATCTGATTTATTTTACAAAAACAATTTATTTTTTTAAAACATATTTTAGGACAATTAAAAAGGTTCTATGAAATTAATGAATGATTGATTACATGTCTTTTCATCAAAGGTAGGTGAAATGAGTCAACAAAAAAATCAAAGTTAGGTGAATTTGTCAACAACCAAAAATTAAAGATAAGAAAGTTCATGACATCATTGTAGTGTGGTTGGGTTCAGCAGCCCCTCCAACTCCAACAAAAAAAGCAAAATAATATTATATTGATATATTGGAATTGAGTGATGGAATATTATATTTCACACAGGGATGGCTATAATTGATTGTGGAAGGTGCTTCACTTTAATAATGCTCTTGTCTTTGTGGAAAATGTGTCAATAAAGGATAGGGTAGTATATAAAAACAAAAACAAATAAAAATTTTAGCCATGCACAATATTTAACATTTAGAATATCATAAAAATAAATAAAAATATATAACACTTAGAATATCATAAAAAAGACCATACATCACTCAATTAATCACATGTGAAAATATAATTAAAATTTTTTTTGATATAGAAAATATAATTAATTTAATTCCCGTTAAAAATATAATTGAATCATAAAGTTGAATTAACCACTGTTTTAATTGTAAATTAAGTTAATTATAAAGTAATTAACTGAATTAATTACATTTCTATAAGTGATTAATCAAATATCTTATAATGGATAAAAAAAGAGAGGTGTAAATATATTATTACCAATTTTTTCTCTTCATTTTCTTCTTTTACTTGACTCTCTAGGAAAAGATTCTCTCTTTTAAAACTATTTAATTTAAGATATAATTAAAATTATAAAAAAAAAGTATAAATTTGGAGTCGTCACTATCATGATTCATGGGAATAAGTACTGAAAATTTCTATTCATGAAAGATTCACATCAATAATAATAACAAATTGGCAATAAAACCTCTTTGCACATACACATAAAAATAAAATCAATAAAAAACAGTCTCAATTTCTAAACTATTCATAATTCATTAGATCAGTTACTTGTCAGATAAGGAACTCATAAACTAACAAATAAATGAAGAAAAATTGAAACGCACCTGTAACACTAGAAGGGGATACGTTTGGATTCCACGCGAATAATCAACGGCTGGAATAAGCTGACGGAGCTCAAGTGTAGGAGCAAAGTCACCAAAATCATCGATAACTCCGCTTGTATCAGCCTCCACAAAGAGCACTCCCTGACCATCACAATCAATCTCAACACGGCCGTCTTCATCACGACGAAGACGACCAGCCATTGGATAAAAAGGAACAAGCACTTTGCTGAGAGCTTCTTTCATAATTTTGGCGTCAAAGAAATTCGACGCACTATTATTTCGATAGAAATAAACACTAGGCGTGTGAAAATTCGGTACCACCAAATCAACGTTGGAGTTCCACACCGTCCGTCGTGTAACCTCCTCGGACGGTCGTACCATGGTCGAATCTCTCACATTTATGATCATTTTTTATGTCCTATAAACCATAAACCATGATCATTAATTAATTGTTAGTATATAACATCACTATCATTCATTTCATTTATTCAACAAAAGATCAATGAGTCAAAAGAACACACCAAAAGACAATATAAATACATACAGTACCTTTTTTTTTACACAATAATAAAACTTACTTTAATATACTAAATAAATTTCTAAACTGAAAAATTATGATAATTTAATGAAGAAATATCTCCAAGAATCAAATTGTAATTGCATGTAAAACAAAACAATCGTTACATAATTGAAGATTAAGACACGTGAATCCTCAACTTCCTTGTATATCAAACAAACAAATCCTAAATATTTATGAAATAATTGATACTTGAATTTTCTATATCATCTCTTTCACTTTGATTGTTAAATTACTATGAATAATGCGATTTTGATAAAATAAAATAAAAAAACTACACTCGTAGTTGATTCAAACATGCACTATGATCCGACTTGAAACCAAAGAATTCAAATTGAAAAGAAAAAAAAAAACATGGCTACAAAATTCGATAAACATTGGAATATAAATTGAAATGAATGAAAATAAAAAAGAGAAAGAAACATTGTTGTTACCTTGAAGAAGAGAAGAGGTGTTGTGTTGAGGTGGTTTGGGATTTGGTGTGTGTGAAATTGAACAAGAGTCCTATGGTATTGAGGTTCTTATTATAGGACTTCTACTTTTTATATGACAAGAAATACTAGAGTAAGAAAGTGTTGGGTTTGTTCACTCACCAACTCCCCCCAACCCTATCCACCAATTATGACTTGCCACGTAAGCAACAGCCCAAAGCATACACAATGAAATCATAATTCGACAAGCCATAAATACCTTTCAATTGTTAAAGTTGGTAAGATAGGGACCTATGTTCTTTTAATTTAGTATTAATAATAATCATAAATTCTTAAATCAAATTAGTACAAAAACTAATTTAAAAATGGAGTTTTCTTTTCCAACTAATTTGATGTTGGAATTTCTTTATTAGTTCAACTAATGCCAACGAGTTCTTTTAATGATTTGTTTTCTTGCTGTGAGGAAATGTTTTTTATAAATAAAGTATTGCACATGATTTTAGTGACAATAAAAACATTTAACTCTAAATTATAATAGAGGTTGATTGTACTTTGAAGACGACCGCATTTGGTTCTAGAAGGGATAAAGTATTTGTTAATGTTATCACTTTTATAATTTTAAAAAAAACAAAATTTTACTCAATACGTTTAAAATTGTTTTCTTTTTAGTTATTATTTTAAAGTTATTTTAAAACTATATACACTATTTTAGTATTTTATTATCTTAATAAAAAATGCAAAAAAAAAAAGAGTATACTGACTATAAAAAACAATCAATCACAAACGTATATTTCATTAAATTAAATATTTAATTTTAAAATATTAATATAATATAGTTGAATGTTATAATTTTATTAAAAATAATATAAAATTAATTTACAATAACAATATACTAATTTTAATTTTATAAAAAATATTATTATTAAAATAATAATAATAATAATGAAAATCATATTAAATTTTAAAAACGAATTTAGTTTGACAATGGTTAGTAATTTGGAGAATATTGTGTAATTGGAGGTGTTATATTCCCTCACCAACTCCTATCATATTCAAAGGAAATTAAAATGGGTTTGTGTGGGGGTGGGGTGGAAGGCAAGTTCTGGTGTTGTGGAAAGGGGGCCCAGGTAGTGCAAAAAACAAACGTCAGTCAGTCGCGACATATGACGCATTTTAGTCTGCCAACCACGACTTTCTTCGAGGCTTATGGGATAAAGCTTTCAATTTAATTCATATATTTTTAGTTTACTTGGAATAGATTAAATAGTGTAGTAAAAATAAAAAAATAATTGAAAATTATAAAACGTTAAAGTATAAAAAAATGTAAAATTTGTAGATATATTTGATTAGCCATTTGAATTAATTTATACAAAGTTGAGAAACCTTTGAGAGATACACACCACTTATCCACTTAAAACTTTAAGGTGATAGGTGAGTGAATTCTCCCACTTATATATTCTCAAGTCACCACATTCATATCCAATGTTGAACTTTTTTTCCACTTACTCATACTTACATTATTATTCTAACAGAAATCTATTAATCATATGAAGAATTTATATCTATCTTGATGAACAATATTGATATCGATACACAATAACAATGAAAATAAAAAAAATTGAGGAAAAAATAAAGTAAGAGTTTGACAAAATATGGAATAAGATGTTGATTTATGTAGAGTAACTCCCTGCCCACAAATTGTGAAAAATCTTATTCATTTTCCAACTGCAAATTTATATGAATACAAGTTAGGTTAAATAATAGGGATAACTCCCTCTATTTATAGTTTTAGATTAGCTTGCTCTCTAAGCCAAAGTCCAAAACACAAAATCTCAAAATAATTAATTTAGATCTAAGTCGAAATACTGTGTGAAGCAAACTGCTTCGAAACTTCGACATACTATACAACTCGACACACTTACACTATTTCAACACAATCTTCCTTCCGTCGAGCAACCTGCTTCGACACAAGGAATTACAACTCAATACACCACGTAATTCATTGTGTCTAAGTTATATGTATTCATCATAGCTCTTAGTCTTCTGAACACTTCGACATGTACTCCCTTCGTCATGATGTCTGCAATCTGATTCTCAATTTTGCAGTGTTCCAAGTTCATCTTCCCTTGTGCTACCTACTCATAAAGATAATAAAACCTCATTTCGATGTGCTTGTTTCTGCCATGTGTTATCGGATTCTTCGCCATATTGATAACTAACATACTATCGATCTTTGTGGTAATATCTCTATGATTTTTTCATGTAATCTCTTCGACCAAGTTCACCATCCATGTTGCTTGACATGCACAAAGAGAAGTTGTTATGTACTTTTCTTCACATGATGACAATGCTACCCCTAGTTCTTTTCTCGATCTCCAAGCAACTGGTGTTCCGCCTAGCATAAACACATATTCGGCTATGAATTTTTTATCCTCAACATCACTACACCAAATTTGAATCCATGTATTCCACTAACTTGCATTCTTTTCCTTTATCAGTTGCAGAAAACAGAATGCCATAGTCGAGAGTTCCTTTCAAATATTTTAGTATCCTCTTCGCTGCTGCTAGATGTAATACACTGCAATTTTGGTAAAACACTGCTTTAGTAATGTTTTGCTTAATGTCTTGACATTTGATGTAAATCATCTCAATTGATTTTGAATGATGTCAAAGAAGATGTCTTAACATCTGCCTTCTGATCTGAACGTGTTTTTCAGATTTTCTGTTTCCTGTTTTTAAGCGCGTCTTATTCAGATTTTTTGGTTTATAACTTGCAAAAAATATGGAGGAATATTTTTTGATCTGTCTTATTTTTATGGATTATATCTTGGCCTACTTTCATGGAGATATTCAAGGGATTCAATATATTGAAATATTTGTTTTTCAGCCCAAGCCCATAAAGAAGCTGCCATGCCTTTATAAGGACTTGCAACCTTATTCGTACAATTGCAACAATTGAAGAAAAATATATTCTTTGTGTTTAAAAGTCCGGATCTTTTAATTGTAATACACTTTAGTATTGTTTCAATACTTGAGTTGTAATTTGTTAGTTGAGTTGTAAATTATGGATCATTCATAAGCTTTTAAGTATTGAATGATTGAGGTTTTTTAAACTTAATATTTCTGTTGTTTTTCACTGTTAGTGATTGAAGGGATTTGAGGAGGGCCTCATACTTAGGTGTGTCTTAGGTAGAAGTATAGCACGAGTAGTGATTAAGTGATTAGATCGTAAACTGGTTGTTTATTGGGGGTCTATAAATTAATACTATTTAGTTGACTTATCCTTGGCTTGGTAGCCCCTAGAGTACGTGTTGTTGTACACCGAACTGGGTTAACAATCCCTTGTGTTTTTACTTCTTTTATATTGTTGAATTTTATATTATCCTCAGATATTTGTGTCGTGACATCTCCTTCGACATCATATATCTGATACCAGAATTTTAATTAGTATCAGAGCAGTCATCCTGCTCTGTATCTGGGTGAGATTTAGGGAAGATACTTTCTGGTACTATGGACAAGAAAGGAGGATTTGTGAACAGACCACCCATTCTGGATGGAAGCAATTATGACTATTGGAAACCACGTATGGTGGCCTTTCTAAAATCTATGGACAACCGGACTTGGAAAGCTGTTTTAAAAGGATGGAAACACCTTGTTAAATTGGGAGAAGATGGAGAACCTACTTCTGAGTTAAATCCAGAAGAAGATTGGTCTAAAGAAGAGGATGAAATTGCACTTGGAAATTCTAAATCCTTGAATGCTATATTCAATAGAATTGACAAGAATATTTTCAGATTGGTGAATACATGTGAAGTAGCTAAGGATGCCCGGGGGATTCTTCAATCTACCCATGAAGGCACATCCAAAGTTAAGATATCAAGACTTCAGTTTCTCACCACCAGATTTGAAAATCTGAGAATGAAGGATGATGAAAGTATTAATGACTTTCATATGAATATTCTTGAGATTGCTAATGCATCTAGTGCTTTAGGAGAGAAAATACCCGAAGACAAATTGGTGACAAAGATGCTTAGGTCTCTCTCCAAGAGATTTAATATGAAAGTTACTGCCATAAAATAAGCACAAGACATTGACAAGATGGGAGTGGATGAACTTGTTGGATCCCTTCAGACATTTGAATTAAGCATCAATGAAAGATCTGAAAAGAAGAACAAAAGCATAGCTTTTGTAACCAATACTGAAGATGAAGAGGAGGATTGTAATCTGGATACAGATGAAGGAATATCTAATGCTTTAGTTCTGCTTGGAAGACAGTTTAACAAAGTAATAAAGAAGATGGAAATAAACCCAAGATCGAATGTCAAGAACATCTCATGTGACATCTATAAGTAAAATGAGTTTGGAATAAAAAGGGATGAAGAAAAATCCACTCAAGGGAAGGGAATAGTGTCATGGATGTGAAGGTTTTGGTCACATTAGAGCTGAATGTCCTACATATCTTAAGAAACAGAAGAAGAATCTATCTGTTACTTGGTCTGAAGAGGACTATGAAAGTGATCTTGAAGAGGAATCTGCCAAGTATGTTAAAGCATTGATAGGAAAGTATGTTTCTGATGAAGATTCTAGTGATGGTGAACTAACCTTTGATGAGTTAGCTGCCTCGTACAAAGAACTGTGTCTCAGATGCGCATAAGTTTGCCAAGTAGGGGAGAAACAAAAATCTCTCACAACTCAGCTGAAGTAAGAAAGGAAAGAGTATCTGAAAACTATCTCTAGTCTGGAAAGTGAAGTGACTTCTCTGAATTCGAATCTCGACAGAATGGTCAAATCACTCAAGATGTTGAATAATGGGTCTGACACATTAGATGAAATTCTTCAAGTGGGAAGAGTGACAGGAGATAATAGTGGTCTAGGGTTTAATGAGAAAAAGGAACCTTATTCAGAAGAACCTTCATCAGATCCCATTCATGCCAAGTTTAAACCAAAGATGTCGAATCAAATGTCTTAACATCATGGGAAACATCATGGCAAGAAAAAATTTAATCACACCAGAGAGAAATTCCAGCCCTGGAGGTGTCACCACTGTGGAAGGTTTGGTCACATAAGACCTTTCTGTTTCAAGTTGTATGGGTACCCTAAAACTGCTCCTCCTCCCAAGACTCATCAGATCTCTCATAATAGAAAAAAGAAGAAACAGTAGGTTCCCAAGACTATTGTTGCTAGTCTAATAGATCGTACCTCTCTCAAAGTCTCAACGAAAGATGACTGGTATTTTGATAGTGGTTGTTCTAGACACATGACAAATGTTAAGAATCTGTTGGTAGATATCAAATCTCACTCCACCAGTTATGTGACTTTTGGTGATGGAGCTAAAGGTGAAATCAAAGGAGTTGGAAAACTGGAATGTTCGGGAGTCCCAAAACTTGATAATTTTTTACTTGTTAAAGGGTTAACAACTAACCTAATAAGTATAAGTCAACTGTGTGATCAAGGGTTCAAAGTAAAATTCACCAAGATAGAATGTCTCGTTTGCAATGAGAAGAATGAAGTTACTACGAAAGGAATCAGATCTAAAGACAACTGTTATTTATGGGTTCCACAAGAGTTGAACTTCTCCTCGACATGTGCTTTAGCCAAAGAAAATGAAGTTAAACTGTGGCATCAAAAACTGGAACACTTGCATCTGAAAGGAATGAAAAGAATCATATTTATAGAAGCCGTGAGAGGGATCCTAAGCTCAAGATAGAAGAAGAGAGAGTATATGGTGAATGCCAGATTGGAAAGCAAACTAAGATGTCATATCAGAAGATATAACATCTCACCACATCAAAGTTTTGGAACTTCTACACATGGACTTGATGGGACATATGCGGGTTGAAAGTCTTGGTGAAAATAAGTATGCATATGTTGTTGTAGATGACTTCTCTAGGTACACATGGATAAGTTTTATCAGAGAAAAATCAGAAACTTTTGAAGTCTTTAAAGATCTCTGTCAAAAACTTCAAAGAGAAAAGGATAGTCATGTCATCAGAATCAGAAGTGATCATAGAAAGGAATTTGAGAACAATAAATTTGTTGATTTTTGTTCTTCTGAAGGAACCAGTCATGAATTTTCCTCTCCCATTACTCCTCAGCAAAATGGGATTGTGGAATGCAAAAACAGAACTCTTCAATAATCTGCCAGAGTTATGATTCATACTAAGAAGTTATCCTACCACTTTTGGGCTGAAGCTATGAATACTGCGTGCTATATCCATAACAAAGTCACTCTAAGAAAAGGCACCTCAACCACCTTCTATGAAATATGGAAGGAAAGAAAACCTACTGTTAAATAATTTCATGTTTTTGGAAGTAAATATTACATCTTAGCTGATCGTGAACAGAGAAGGGAGATGGATCCCAAGAGTGATGAGGGAATATTCCTGGGTTACTCTACAAATAGCAGAGCTTACAGAGTCTTTAACTCCAGAACTAAGGTTATGATGGATGTGATACAGTGGCATAACCGACTGCTATACTGGTTTTGCGTTTGTGTTCGCAAATGTTGCGGTAAGCAAGAGTCGCAACCAACTTTTCTTTTATCCAACAAAGGAAAGGGTGAAACGAACAGAAAAAGACCTTTCGAGAGTTTTCTGAGTAAGGGGGGTTGATTATGGAAAGGGAAGGTGTTAACACCCTTTCCATTCGTAGTTTTCTACGGGCTCTTAGATGCTTAACTCATTTGAAAAATACCTTGTGCTTTTTTTATGTTTTGAAAAGTATTTTGAAATTCCTTAGTGAGGCGATTTGCTTTATGATAACTCTTGTATCAGTTCTCAAGAGTGTTGATAAAGTATTTGAAAATGTTTTTTGAAAGTTATTTGTGTATGTGTAAAAGTTTGTTTTGAGCATAGCATCTAGGAACTATCTACTCTACTCGAAAGGGTCGTTCTTTTCCTCCTTTCCTTTAGACAGTGCTATTCTACTATTAGTGAGTAGATAGGCCAAGTCGATTGAATGTATGAGGGACATTCGAAGGGACGTCTTATAGTCACAAAGGTAACTGGGCAAGAAACCTTAGTAACTATCCTAGGGTTTTAAGATCATTGTTTATCGAGGCAACGTCGAAAGGATCATCGAGGTACTTATGATATTTTTAAACCAGAGGGTAGCCACTAAAATCTCTCACGTTTCGAGAGTTGTGACTATTTTTCTGAAAGGAAACCAAAGTGGGAGTACCCTAGAGGTGCACATGTGCAAATGTGTTTGTTTTAAGTTATTTTTGTCTTTGATGTTAGGTTTGCTATCATTGCTTTTAATTTCTTGTCATACAATCCTATTACCATACATCTAACAGTTAATATATACAGGAAATTAAAATCCGAAATTAAAATCTATGCTATTACAAAGCTTCGGGGAGGGGAATTAATTACATAGTCCAAAATCGGGGAAAAAGAAATAAAACAGTAAAAGTCCTAATTAATTCTATTACATCCAGTAGACAGATACAATAATATGAACGTAAACGCGCGTGAAATGGAAAAGACCGTCTAAAAAATCCTAAGGTATAAAAATCTTTATTTGTTCTTTTTTATTTTTATTTTTGGGAAAATGATTTAATTAAAAATCCTAAGTCTATTTAGTTTTAAATTAAGGAAAAGGTTAAAATAATTAATTAATTAGTTAATAGAATTAATTTTAATTATAAAAGGCTAGACCTAATTTTTGTGATTTTTTTATAATTATTTTGCTGAGTAAATAAAACAAAATAAACCAAAGGCAATAAGTTAATAACACAAAACAAAATTTAAAGGGCCAGGATAGTGAAGGAAATTATGCCAATTGTAAAATGCTGGCCTGGATCAAAAAGGAGCCTAGAGCTGCCTTTCGATCCAATGAGAAACTGGTCGAAGGTGCGTGATATACTCCTTCGATCTGAGAACATTGGATCTGTAGGAAATTTATTAGAGAAACAAAATAAAAAAACCAGACTTGGATCGAATCTATTCTTGGATTCGACAGCCCATGGCTGCATCATCCTAGTTTGATCCCCTGGGTCTGAATTGAAAGCTACTTCGTCTTGCAACATCCTGCATCCTGAAATTAGAAAGAAAATGTAGATCGTGCCTTAGCAATGACACAATATCATCCTTGCGCTTAACCTTGTATGTAACGCATGAAAGCAATCACAAACATTAACAATAACATGAATGTATGATTAACATGAATTTAAAAAAAAAAACTCCATATTTAGCTAGTTTGAGATTGAAAGCAAATTACCAACAGAGAGATTGTGTAAGTGATGCTCAAGTGTACGTTGGACTTTCCTAGTTCCTGGGAATGCCTCCTGCAACCTCCAGGGAGTGAGTGGAGCGCTTGTTGAAGAGTCCTATGAAGGTTTCTTCGATTTTGGACCATTTTGTGAAGATTTTTGAGATTCCTTGGTGTGACTTTCTGAGGCAGTGTGTTTCTTATCTCTTTTTTCGTTTCTCTTTTTTTCGTCCCCCTTTGGCAATATGACCTTAGCCTTGTATTTATAAGAGTGTGAGGAGAGCAAGTATGGCAAGAGACAAAGGCTTTCAAGGCCATGAGACAAAAATAAAACATATTGAAAGTTGGACATATTTGGATAATTCTTTCCATTTTGAAATCTTGAGTGAACCTGGACATGTTTTTCCCCCTGACTCTTTCGAATACCCCACATGTATGTCCTTCGAAGGCACCATTTTTGTGTCCTTTGAATGGACCAAATGTATGTCCTTCGAAGGCACCATTTGTGTATCCTTCAAATTGACCAAATGTATGTCCTTCGAAGGCACCATTTGTATGTCCTTCGAATGGACCAAATGTATGTCCTTCGAAGGCACCATTTGCGTGTCCTTCGAATGGACCAAATATATGTCCTTCGAAGGCACCACTTATATGTCCTTCGAATGGGCCTTTGAATGCTTCTTCGAATGGACCATATGAATGCTTCTTTAGAAGGGACCATCTTGTGTGTCGAAGTATGTAAAACTGTATGTTGAAGGTTTTTAGAGGTGGAGTCAGAGTAGGCCTGAAGATAGACATTGCCTTGTCGAATCTTGCATGTAGATAGCCATTTCTTTGTGAATTGAAGGTCAGTTGAAAGGGGCCTTTTGCCTTGTGGATCAAAGGAAAGTCTGAGGAAGCCTTTGCCTTGTGAATCGAAGGCAAGCCTGAAGAAGCTTTCAACTAGTGGATCAAAGGAAAGCATGAAGAGGCCTTTTCCTTGTGGATCGAAGGCAAGTCTGAAGAGGCCTTTTCCTTGTGGATCGAAGGCAAGTCTGAAGAAGCCTTTTCCTAAACGAAGCTTGCATGTAGGAGGCCACTACTTTGTGAATCAAAATAAACATGCAGGAGGCCACTGATGGTGAATCGAAGCAAACTTGTAGGGGGTTCTTGCCTTGTGAATCGATGGAAAGCCTTAAGCAGCCAATGCACAGTCGAAGCCCTGTGAATTGAACTTGATCGAAGGGGGCCCGACGCCTAATCGAAGCTTGTGAATCAGGCCTGCATTGAAGGAGGCTAATTCCCAATCGAAGACTGGTGAGCCAAGCTTGCATCAAAGGATTTTAGATGCCCAATTGAAGTACCTTGTTAAGGTGCCAATCGAAAGACACTTGTCCATCTACAAAAAATTTGTTTTCTTTAAGCAAGTGTTTGTAACCACCCAGGCAAGAGAAGATCTTGGAAAACATGAGAGGGAAAATTTTGGGGTACAACATCTGCCCCTGTCCAGTCTTCTTAAACCTGAAGATTTCGATTGGCTTGTTTGCCTTTCGTGATCTGAAGGTGGAAGATGATTGAACACTAGAGTGCCCAGAAATTTGCACTCGCATGATGTGATCATTGACTGTGTAGGGAACGAGCTTGAAGATGCCATTCGGAGAAGATGACTGAGAGTTTTTGGAGATGGGCTTAAAGGTGCCATCCAAAGTAGATGCTGACTTAATAAGAGGTATCTTTGTGGGGGATTCCTGTTCCTGTTGTCTGAGGAGGAGTCCGTTGAGGAATGTTGGTTTCTGTTGTTCTCCTGCTTGAGGAAACTTTATGGGGAATAGAGTCTAGGAACTTCAGTTGTCCATGGCTCTACTGAGGAGTTATCTCTGGATTGGAGAGATGAAGTTTGTTGTTTTTGGGTTGAACTCCAAGATTCACAGTAACTTGCTGGGGAGGATAAAGTTAACTGTTATATAGAAATGTATTAGAAGGAGCCTATGTAGGGCTGCTTCAGGATGAGTCCGTGTTAGACTGCATCTGGAGATTAGGAGAAGAAACCCATGTAAGATTGCTTCAGGATGAGTCTGTGTTAGACTGTATATGGAGATTAGGAGAAGAAACCCGTGTAAGATTGCTTCAGGATGGTCATGTAGATAGTCGCCCCGTCTGATTTCGGGAATTGATCTACAATCAGCTTTTCACAGATAGTTGTCCTGTCTTATTTCAGGTATTGATCCAGAACGTGCTTTTGTTGGTCATTGAGATAGTTGTCATGGCTGGTTTCAGGTATTAATCTCTGACCTTAGAAATAAAGATAGTTTTCCCGTCTGGTTTCAGGTATTAATCTTCAATCTACTCATGTAGATAGTTTTCCTGGCTTGTTACAGGTATTAATCTACAATCAGCCGTCCACAGATAGTTGTCCTGGCTTGTTACAGGTATTAATCTGGAACTTGTTTTTGTCGTTGTTGAGATAGTTGTCCTGGATAGTTTCAGGTATTAATCTCTGACCTTAGAAAGAAAGATAGTTTTCCCGTCTGGTTTTAGGTATTAATCTTCAATCTGCTCATGTAGATGGTTTTCCTGGCTTGTTACAGGTATTAATTTACAATCAGTCGTCCACAGATAGTTGTCCTAGCTTGCTACAGGTATTAATCTGGAACTTGTTTTTGTCGGTCGTTGAGATAGTTGTCCTGGCTAGTTTCAGGTATTAATCTCTGACCTTAGAAAGAAAGATAGTTTTCCCGTCTGGTTTCGGGTATTAATCTTCAATCTGCTCATATAGATAGTTTTCCTGGCTTGTTACAGGTATTAATCTACAATCGATCGTCCACAGATAGTTGTCCTGGCTTGTTACAGGTGTTAATCTGGAACTTGTTGAAAATTGGTGATGACATTCATCTGTCGATCTTTCCTGAAAAGCTAAAGAATTAGATGCATGCAATATCATGATGCATGAAGTGCAAATGATGCTCTCAAAATAAATGAGATTGTGATATATGCATTCGTGCTGCATATGCCATGACGCTTGTAAAATGGTGTACAAATGCAATGTATAAATGTGTCAGTCGCTCTATTGCTATATTGTTGAACTAGGGAAAATAAATCCATGATTGTTGTTGGGGATGAAGAATGTAGGTCTTCAAATTTTGTTGAAGTTGAATTGTTGGGAGATGAACTTCCGTTGTTAGAGAAATAAACTCTGTTGGGGAAGGGAAACTCCATAATCCGCTTGGGGATTTTTCTGAAATCCTGCTGGGGGATCCTGAAAAGCTTGTGACCCAGGTTAGGGAATTCTTTAAGATGCCAAGGCAGTAATTGGAGATTCTTGTTCTGTCGGGGATATAAGAACACCTGACATCATTAGGCTGTATGAACAGATATGGCAGTGACTTTATAGTAGGATGTCCCTGCTTGTGTACCTGCTGGAGAAAGTATCCGCGAGGGTTTTATGGATGGCCTTTAGACATTGTCCCGTTTCTTAAAGCCATTAGTAACTGACTTTCTGTTTTTTATGCGTGTATTTGTAAACGGTAATCACATTCAAATACATATGTTCAAAAAATAATCACTGGACATTTTCGCAAACATAACAGAAAGATAAAAAGAAAACAAATAGTTTTTCACTTTCAAAGAGATAATTTTGTATTAATTTGAAGAACTTGTGCCTATAATAGGCGTTTTTGTATAAGGAGACGGTTATTATAGTAAGAGAATGTCGTCGTAAGAATGGAAACTATACAAAGAAAAAGAACAGCTATGTGAAACGATCCTTTTGGGTTCCCATTCTGCTATTGCCTTTATGTCTTCGAGCGTCTCATCTCTTTGCTGCTTGTCTGAAGCTGATTGGATTGATTAGTAACACTTGAGCATGATAGTTGATACTGAATATTGGCTGTAAGGTGATCCAACGGGACATATTCATACACTTAAAATCCCTAACTTTTTCCTGGACCTCCCTTTCGGGTTTTCAGTCCACCGGGATACCCTTTTTTTCCCAAGCTGCCTTTTCAGGTTTTCGACTTGCCGGGTGTACAAATTTTTTATATGTATATCCCTAATTTTTTCCTGAACCCTTTTGGTTTGCCGGGATGCCCTTATTTTTTCCTAGGCCAGTCAACCTAGCGGGTCTTTGTTCATGCGTAGTATCTTTTAACTATGTCCGCGTTTACATGGTGTGGAAGGTCGTCACCGTCTATAGTAGTTAAGATCATGGCTCCACCAGAAAATATGTTCTTGATTACCAATGGCCCTTCATATGTAGGAGTCCATTTTCCCCCGGGGTCACCTTGCGGAAATATGATGTGCTTGATTACTAGGTCACCAACCTGATATATCTAACGTCTGACCTTCTTATTAAAAGCTTTGATCATATGTTTTTGGTACATCTGACCATGACAGACAGCCGCGAGCCTTTTCTCGTCAATCAGGTTTAATTGGTCAAGTCGAGTCTGAACCCATTCGTCTTCATTCAAACCTGCGTTCTTCAAGATTCTCAAGGAAGGGATCTGGACTTCAATGGGTAGGACAACTTCCATACCGTATACCAAAGAGAAAGGAGTTGCCCCTGTTGATGTGCGCACTGTGGTACGGTAACCATGGAGAGAAAATGGTAACATCTCATGCTAATATTTATATGCCACCATCATCTTCTGTATGATCTTTTTGATATTTTTATTAGCAGCTTCTACAATGCCATTCATCTTCGACCGATAAGGAGAAGAGTTATGATGTTGTATCTTGAATTACGTGCACAGCTCGATGATGATAGTATTATTGAGATTGGTACCATTATCTATAATTATTCTTTTTGGGATACCATACCGACAAATAAGGTTATGTCTGATAAATCGGGCCACAACGTTCTTGGTAACTGAAGCAAAAGAGGTTGCCTCGACCCACTTTATGAAGTAATCAATGGCGACGAGGATGAAGCGGTGCCCATTAGGAGCTGTAGGTCTAATCTCCCTAATCATATCGATGCCCCACATTATGAATGGACAGGGAGCAGTCAAGATGTTTAGAGGAACCAGAGGCACATGTACTTTATCAGCATAGATCTGGCACTTGTGACAAGTTCGTGAATGCTGATAACAGTCTGCTTCCATAGTGGACCAGTAGTATCCTGCCCGTAGGATCTTTTTAGCCATTATATGCCCACTAGAATGGGTGCCAAAGGTACCTTCATGTAAATCTGCCATAATCTTTTCCGCTTCACTCTTGTCTACACACCGAAGCAAAGTAGAATCATAGTTGCGCTTATAGAGGGTTCCGTTACCGAGGAAAAACTCAGCAGAGAACCTTCTTAGGAACTTCTTATCATTGACTGAAGCTCCTTCAGGATATTCTTGGGCTTCGAGGTATCAACCTCGCAACAGTATGATGGTTCATCCATCCCCTCAATAGTGATATGAGGAGCCTTATTATCCCATCTGACCTTGAACATGGATGACATAGTAGCTAGCACGTCCGCTAATTGATTTTCCTCTCATGGAAAATGCTCAATGGTAACTTCTTCAAAGTATGGAATCAGTGTCAACACATTCTCTCTATAAGGGATAAGATTAGGATGCTTCGTGTCCCATTCTCCTTTGATTTAGATGATTACTAAGGCTGAGTCTCCAAATACACTCAAGAATTTAATCCTCAAGTCGATAGCAACTTTGAGACCCATAATGCATGCTTCATATTCAGACATATTGTTAGTACAATTGAAACATAGCCTGGCGGTGAAAGTAGTATGACAGCCTTCGGGAGATATGATCATGGCACCAATGCCATTTCCAAGTGCGTTGGAAGCTCCATCAAAAACCATAGTCCATTAGGATCCTTTTTCAGGTCCTTCATTCGGTCCAGGTTCTTCATAATCAGTCACTAACATGATGTTCTCATACGAGAACTCAAAATTCATGGATTGGTAGTCGTCCACAGCCCGATGATCCAAATGATCAGCTAATACTCTTCCCTTAATTACTTTCTGGGTTGTGTTGAATGTCATATTTGGTCAGGATCATTTTCCATCTTGCTATTCTTCCGGACAGAGCGGGCTTCTCAAAGATGTATTTAATAGGATCCATTTTAGATATCAATAAGGTAGTGTGAGTTAACATATACTGTCTTAGTCGGCAAGCAGCCATGCCAAAGCGCAACAAGTTATCTTGAGCAGTGAGTATCTTATTTCACAGTCGGTAAACTTTTTGCTAAGGTAGTATATTGCATGCTCTTTTCGACCAGTCTCATCACGCTGCCCCAACACACACCCTATTGAGTTCTCTAATACTGTTAAGTACATGATCAGAGGTCTTCCTTCAACCGAAGACATCAATATTGAAGGCTCTTGAAGATAATCCTTGATTTTGTCAAAGGCGTTATGGAAATCATCATTCCACTTCACTGCTTGATCTTTCTTCAGTAATTTGAAGATTGGCTCACAAGTAGCAGTTATATGGGAAATGAATCTGCCAATGTAGTTTAGACGTCCCAATAATCCCCTAACCTCCTTTTCAGTGCAAGGAGCTGGCATTTATTGTATGGCTTTAACCTTTGCGGGGTCTACTTCAATACCTTTGCCGCTGACAACGAAGCTTAAGAGCTTACCAGATCTTACTCCAAAGGTGCACTTATTCGGGTTCAGCCTCAGTTTTTATTTCTTCAGCCTTTCAAATAGCTTCTGCAGGTGATCAAGGTGATCCTCTCCAGTCTAAGACTTGGCTATATCATCAACGTAGACCTCTATCTCGTGATGGATCATATCGTGAAACAAAGCTACCATAGAACACTGATAGGTCGCCCCAACGTTCTTTAACCCAAATGGCATGACTTTATAGCATAAAGTACCCCACTGTGTAACGAAGGTTGTTTTCTCCACGTCTTCAGGTGCCATTTTTATATGATTGTACCCGGAGAAACCATCCATGAAGGAGAATACCTTATGCTGTGCGGTATTGTCAACCAGAACATTAATATGGGGAAGCGGAAAGTCATCCTTGGGGCTTTCCCTATTCAGGTCTCTGTAATCCACACACATACGTACTTTGTCGTCCTTCTTAGGTATCAGAACAACATTAGAAACCCATTTTGGATAAGAGGTAACTGCTAAGAAACCGGCATTGAACTGTTTCATGACTTCAACCTTGATCTTTTTTGACATTTCTGGCCGCATGCGACGAACCTTCTGTTTCATTGGAGGGCAGTTCTCTTTTGTCGATAGGCGATGAACCACAATATCAGTGTCAATTCCTGGCATGTCTTCGTATGAATAGGCAAAGACCTAAACATAGTCATGTAGAATCTAAATTAACCACTCTTTGACGCTATGCTCCAGATTGGCACCTATCTTGACTTCCTTCTTATCCTTTTCAGTACCCAAGTTTACTGTCTCAAATGGCTCTTCATGGGGCTGCATTTCCCTTTCCTCCTGTTGTAATAGTCTGGCAAGTTCCCCTGGTACTTCACAATCTTCCTCACCTTCGTCCTAGGCTTGGTAGGTCGTATTTCCAAAGTCATAATTGGTAATAGTAGAACCGTTATCAATGGGATCCATAACGGACGTGAATCTGCAGTTTGATATGTGGGTGTGTGTAAGAGAGCATAACTATTTTGATAAAGTAAAAAGTAGAAAAGAAAAACAGAGAGCATAAAAATTGTATGCAAAACGTTCAATGATTTATTAATGACATATGCATATGAAGTAATAACCCTCACAAAATAGACCATTGTGCCTCGGGTAAGACACAAGGCTTTAAAGTTTCAATTGTTCAAATATTACATATCCCAGAAAACTAAAAGACAATTACTCTTGAATAAAAGTAATAGGAACAAAGTCTTTGGCCTCCCAATTGTTGAGTCCACCGCTGATGGTTGGGAAGATCCACTTGTCCATGTCATAATCGCTATCACTGTCTTCCAGAGCATTGACTCCATGGTTGTTGATGCGTAGTGGTGGTCCCCTGGTGCGAGCACGATGAACAGCTCTCTGGGCTCCTGAAGTAAAACCCAAACCAAACTTGTCAGATTTGTAGGGAATGTCTGGAAGTTGGCCCCAAATGGTACACCCACCTTCTTCGACAACTGCTTTGGCATCACTTAGAGAAGCCATTTTCAATGGAGGCCTGGTAGTCTTTGGAACACTGGTAGCAGTATTGGTTGCAAAAACTGTCTGTGGAACCTCCTCAAAGTTCTGACAGGAGGTCTCAATGAACTTGCCGTCCATTTAGACATACCTGAAAGAGTTCAAGTGGCTCACCATGTATTCTTCCTCACCACGAACTGTGATAATCTTTCCGTTGACTGGGTACTTCAACATCTGATGCAGAGTAGAAGTAACAGCACCGGCTCCATGGATCCAAGGTCGACCCAATATACAGAAGTAAGATGGGCAGATGTCCATCACATATAAAGTGGAGTCAAAAGTATGAGTACCAACCTTGATAGGGATATCCACTTCCCTGTGCACCATTCTCTTGGAACCATCGAAGGCCCTCACCACAATATTATTGGGCTTCAGTGTGAGTCCTTCATAATCTAACCTGTCCAAAGCATTCTTGGGTAAGACGTTCAATGATGAACCTATATCTACCAGGACATGAGCTAGGGTGGTGCCCTTGCACTCAATGGAGATATGCAGGGCATCATTATGCTTTCTTCCCTTGGATGTCAGATCTGCATCAGAAAAACCCAGTCCATTGTCAGCTGTCAAACTAGCAACACAATTCTCGAATTGATCGATGGAGGTCTCTTGAGGCACATGGGCAGACTTCAGGAATTTTACTAAAGCCTTAGCGTGGGCTTCAGAGCATAAAAGTAAGGCCGACATTGAGATCTTTGAAGGGGTTTGCCCCAACTGCTCCACGACGTTGTAATCACTTTTCTTTATTATCTTCAGTATCTCTTCAATTTCTTTTTTAGAAGCCTCAGGAATGACTTCTTTGCGCGCCTTCGTCTGGACAGGTTCAACCAATACCTCTTTTCCCCGAGTCTCGGCCGACTCAGTAGCAGGGATAACAACAGGGATAACAGTAGGAGTAGCAATGGGAGTACTAACAGGAGTAGCAGCAAGAATAATCAAAGGAGTAGCAAAAGTCTTCAGAGATATTTCAGGAGGGAAAACTCTTCCACTTCTCATAATTTTACTGGTCCCAACGATGTTGTCGATGTCAGGATCAATATTTCCAGCAACTTTATCTTCAGCAGCCAATAGGTCTTGCTTGACGCCATGGTAATAGACGTCAACCCCATAATTCCAAGGAACAACTTTATTAGAGGAATATGGTATCGGCCCTGGAAGGGTGATAATCAAGGGAGAAAACTTAGGAACGAATGTAATCGTGACTGGTCTTTTGGTGGAGACCCTGGGAGGATTGTCAGAAATGGTGATTATTGAGACATCTTCACACAAAATTCTTGTAAGAGGAACTTTCTCAAACATAATTTCTTTGTTGATTATCAGGTGCTGGACACCCATTTTCAACAACAAACAACCATCTGGTAGAGACATACATAAGTGGCAACCTTCACCACAGCCCGAAAATAAACTGACTCGTAACAAATTCTCTTTAACAATCTGAAGAGGAGTAGCCAATTCATCCACAAAAGAAACAAACAAGTCATCATCAACAACATTGACGCCTTGGCCATGTTTGGGCATTGGCACAGTTATTACATTAGGTGTCTCTGGAAGGTCAAACTCAATCTCCTTCGCCTCGATAAGATCTTGCACCTTATTTTTCAGAGCCCAACAATCTTTTGTATCGTGCCCCGGACTTTCAAAATGGTAGGCACATCGAGCATTTATGTTGTAGCGGGGAGATGCAGTATTAGGTTTCTTGGGAGCTTCCTTTAGCATCACCAGATTGGACTTCAACAAATGTGGCAAAACTTGGGATAAGGTCATGTTGATCTGGGCGAACTGTCTTTTGGGCGCATCCGGTGTGCGCTGATTGTTTCATTGTTGGTTTGATGGAGAATTCGAAATCATAACAGCCCCTACCGTCGGGCGACGTTCAATTTTGTTTTGATTTCTTTGGCCATAAGCAGCACTGGCCTCCTTCTTCCCAGAGAATGGTTTCTTTGCTATACTGGAGGATGCGTCTCTCTGGATCTTACCACTTTTAATGCCAGCTTCTACCCGTTCACCAGTCAAGATCAGCTCAGTGAATCCAGCAGAAGAGCTTTCAATCAAATGGTTGAAGAATGGACCAGACAATATGCTCAAGAACATGTCCACCAACTCTCTATCAGACAGAGGAGGCTGGACTCTTCCCGTAAGGTGTCTCCACTTTTGGGCATAATATTTGAAACCCTCGTCGGAACCCATAGACATACTTTGCAATTGTGTACGGGTTGGAGCGAGGTCAGCGTTATATTGGTACTGCTTGTAGAAAGCAGCAACCAGATCTTCCCAATTGCGGATATTGGTTCCCTCCAGCTAATAGAACTATTCCAACTGAGTCCCTGCCAAACTTTCCTGGAAGAAATGTACCCACAGATTCCTATCAGTAATGTGGGGTTGAATATTCCAGACATATGATCTCAAGTGCAGCTTAAGACATGAGACACCGTCGTACTTAGCAAAGGTGAGGATCTTGAATTTCTGCGGGATGACCACCCCTGAGACCAGTCCTAGCTCTTCAAAATCCAGCCCGGGTACCCTCTGAATCTCCATAGCATTGAGATGATCCTCCAGCTGTTTGTATTTATCATCAGGAGGATACTGTTCCTCAGAGTAATCAACCTCTTCCTCATCAGTCCCTGGATTGTTGTTTTCTTCTGTTGGCTTCTCTTCTTGATTGTCCCCTTCATTTGACGGGGTTGTGAAATATAGAGCCCGCTTAGATGGTCCTTTAAACCTTCTTCCAAAACTCAAGACACCAGCTGGTTTATTTCCTTCTTGGTTTTCTCTTTGATGATAAGAGCTTTCATATCTTCTTGCCCCTTAGCCAGAGCCAGGAACATTTTTTGGAACTAAGCATTTTGAGCTTGAATATCCTTTACTGTTTGTTCAAGAGCCATTTCTTTTGCTGAAATAAACAGCGAAAAGCATAAGAAACCTGTCTCGAAATACCTGCTTATGTAATGACATGCATTATATGCTTAAGCAATGTTTTCAAGGACTTTTAAGATTTTAAATTTTCTTAGACAAAGAAAGAACAAACGTTAATTGCATTCATAAGTTTAAATGATTACAAAGATGCCTCTTGGGCTTACAATGGAAGAAACAAAGATAAAGCAAACTCCTAAATCAAAAAGGACTCAGGCTTCCCATGAGCGCGTCCTCTTTGGTGCAATGTAAGTATTCAAACTCTGTTCTTCATGCAGTTGTCTTGTAAGCTCTAAAACCTTCTTCTCGCTCGCGTAGAACTGGGTTTCAAAGGTGTCTTGTTCCTCTTTGAGTTGAATCCAAGATATTTGAAATTCCTCGAGAGTAGTCGGCATGTCAGGATGGAGAATAATATGAGGTACATCTGTCTCGGTAATAGGTTCCATGATAATAGGTAGGATGGCGGGGTAAGGCATCATGAGATTTTGAGCGTGTGCTCGCACCCACTTAAGATATGGCTCCAAAGGGATGGAGTTCTTATGCCCCAATGTCTTGTTATCCACTTTGTTCACCATGCCCCAAGCTCGGATGAACCTCTGACGATACCCTCAGACATCATTCTCATAGTCAAATGCAATTCCATGAACCAGTGCATCATGAGGACCGTCCCTCCTAGCATACCCAAACTGTCGCAATGCCAAACAAGGGTTATAAGTGATTCCTCCCCTAATTCCCAGGAGAGGGACATTAGGGAATTCCCCACAACGATCAATGATGGTAATGTCTTCCACAGATCGAGGACACCAGTGAATATCTGAATGCGTGAGAGACATCAACCTATTAGACCACCTCATGCCTTACTCATTCTTCAACACAGACCAAGCTAGGTGCAAAATAAACCACTTAGACAACAGAGGAGTGAAACACATGAGGGTTCCTCTTCTCTTTATAGTGCGAGTGTGAAATGAGTGCAGAATGTCTCCAAGTAAAGTAGGCACCGGATTACGAGACATGAAAACTTTAACCGTATTCACATCTATGAGTTGGTCCGGATTAGGGAACAGTACCATCCCATAGATGAGAAGGGTCAATGCCTCTTCAAAGGCTTGTAAGTCCAAAGTATCCTAAAAATGGTGAGCTTTATCAAACAAAAACTTGGCTAGAAACCCTTTGACACCGCTTCTTGTTTCCCAATTTGTCATAACGTCGGACCGTTGTAAATACGGGCTTGAGCGATCTCCTCAGGATTTGGGTCTCTTTCCATACCGTTGAAGGGTAATTGATTGAGAATAGGTACACCCAATAAGTGAGAAAACTCTTCCATAGTAGGCACCAACTGGTAATCAGGAAATGTAAAGCAATGATGTAAAGGGTCAAAGAACTGAAAGAGCACTTTCACCATGTCTTCATCAGGGCTTGAGGTGACCAAACTGAGGAGTCGACCATGTCTTTTAGTGAATGGGGAATTCTCAGGAACCCTTGATGCCAATTCTTTGAGTTGAGGAGGCACCCTTACGAGGTTGACTTGGATAGTGTTTCTGCAAATGGGAGCCATGTCCTACAAAACAGACACAAAGATAAATCCTAAAAGTCCTTGAAATGGTTAGTGTGACATGCCATGTTATGATGTCATGATGTTATGTACAAATAGATATATACAAGCATACAAACAAATCTTTAGGTTTAGGCTTGCATGGATTCCATAGGTAAGTACCCTCTTAAAGTTTAGTTGGTTCAACCTGTCCTATTAATAGTAACCGGGTTCTAGGGGATCTCAATATCACTGATCTTTCTTCATCGGGCATTGTTTCAGTGCAAGCCTCTTTATTAGCAACCGAAATATCCCGGAAGTCAGATCTCAATGAATGTAGTATCGAGTATCAACCAACTTCGGACTGCACCAAAGTCGGCTATCTCACTACTTCTTAATGGCTAAGTTGTTCAATTAAAGGTTCTAAGGTCAGTTGGTGCTTCATGATACCACACAGCGGCCCCGTATTCTCCTTGACTACTCAAGGGCTACCGGTACCAACAAATGTGTCACACCAACGTAGCTATCATTTCAACCGTGTCGGTATACCCCGCATAGTCCCCACGATCTATTGCTACTTACCTAAAAGGTGCCTCAAATCCGGGTGTAGGATCTTTACAAGTAAAACCAAGCAAAAACCCTTAAAGATAAAGCAATCAAATCATACAAGGAAAGCAAATTAAATATGACCTAAGATATAAGGTAACCCCACTTTATAAGTATTTCTCCAATAGAGTCTCCAGTTCTGTGATACGGTAGCAGAACCGACTGTTATACTGGTTTTACGTTTGTGTTTGCAAATGTTGCAGTAAGCAAGAGTCACCATCGACTTTTCTTTTATCCAACAAAGGTAAGGGTGAAAAGAACAGAAAAAGACCTTTCGAGAGTTTTCTGAGTAAGGGGGTAGATTATGGAAAAGGAAGGTGTTAGCACCCTTTCCATCCGTAGTTTTCTACGAGCTCTTAGATGCTTAGCTCATTTGAAAAATACCTTGTGCTTTTTGTGTGTTTTGAAAAGTATTTTGAAATGCCTTAGTGCGGCAATTTGCTTTATGATAACTCTTGTATCAGTTCTCAAGAGTGTTGATAAAGCATTTGAAAATGTTTTTTAAAAGTTATTTGTGTATGTGTAAAAGTTTGTTTTGAGCATAGCATCTAGGAACTATCTACTCTACTCGACAGGGTCGTTCTTTTCCTGCTTTCCTTTAGACAGTGCTATCCTACTATTAGTGAGTAGGTAGTTCAAGTCGTTTGGATGTATGAGGGACATTCGAAGGGACGTTTTATAGTCATAAAGGCAACTGCGCAAGAAACCTTAGTAACTACCCTAGGGTTTTAAGATCATTGTTTACCGAGGCAACATCGAAAGGGTCATTGAGGGACTTATGATCTTTTTAAACCAGAGGGTTGCCACTAAAATCTCTCACGTCTCGAGAGTTGTGACTATTTTTCCGAAAGGCAACCAAAGTGGGAGTACCCTAGAGGTGCGCATGTGCAAGTGTGTTTGTTTTCAGTTATTTTTGTCTTTGATGTTAGGTTTGCTAACATTGCTTTTTATTTTCTTGCCATACAATCCTATTACCATACATCTAATAGTTAATATGTACAGGAAATTAAAATGCAGAATTTAAATCTACGCTATTACAAAGCTTCGGAGAGGGGAATTAATTTCATAGTCCAAAACCGGGGAAAAAATAAATAAAACAGTAAAAGTCCTAATTAATTCTATTACATCCAGTAGACAGATACAATAATATGAATGTAAACGCGCGTGAAATGGAAAAGACCGTCTAAAAAATCCTAAGGTATAAAAATCTTTTTTTGTTTGTTTTATTTTTATTTTTGGGAAAATGATTTAATTAAAAATCCTAAGTCTATTTAGTTTTAAATTAAGGAAAAGGTTAAAATAATTAATTAATTAGTTAATAGAATTAATTTTAATTATAAAAGGCTAGACCTAATTTTTTTGATTTTTTTTATAATTATTTTGCTGAGTAAATAAAATAAAATAAACCAAAGGAAATAAGTTAATAACACAAAACAAAATTTAAAGGGCCATGATAGTGAAGGAAACTATGCCAATTGTAAAATGGTGGCCTAGATCGAAAAGGAGCCTAGAGTTGCCTTTCGATCCAATGAGGAAACTGGTCAAAGGTGCGTGATATACTCCTTCGATCTGGGAACATTGGATCTGCAGGAAATTTATTAGAGAAACAAAATAAAAAAATCAGACTTGGATCAAAGCTAGTCTTGGATTCAACAGCCCATGGATGCATCATCCTAGTTCGAATCCCATGGGTCTGAATCAAAAGCTACTTCGTCTTAAAACATCCCGCATCCTGAGATTTGAAAGAAAATGTAGATCATGCCTTAGCAATGGCACAATCTCATCCCCACGCTTAACCTTGTATGTAACGCATGAAAGCAATCACAAACATTAGCAATAACATGAATGTATGATTAACATGAATTTAAAACAAAAACTTCATATTTAGCTAGTTTGAGATCGAAAGCAAATTACCAACAGAGAGATTGTGTAAGTGATGCTCCAGTGTACGTTGGACCTGCCTAGTGCCTGGGAACGCCTCCTGCAACCTTCAGGGAGTGAGTGGAGCGCTTGTTGAAGAGGCATATGAAGGTTGATTCGATTTTGGACCACTTTGTGAAGATTTTTGAGATTCCTTAGTGTGAATTTCTGAGGTAGTGTGTTTCCTATCTCTTTTTTTTGTTTCTCTTTTTTTCGTCCCCCTTTGGTAATGTGCCCTTAGCCTTGTATTTATAGGGGTGTGAGGATAGCAAATCAGGTAAGAGACAAAGGCTTTCAAGGCCATGAGACAAAAATCCAACATATTGAAAGTTGGCCATATTTGGATAATTCTTTCCATTTTGAAATCTTGAGTGAACCTGTACATGTTTTGTGCTCTGACTCTTTTGAATGCCTCACATGTATGTCGTTCGAAGGCACCATTTGTGTGTCCTTCGAATGGATCAAATATATGTCCTTTGAAGGCACTATTTGTGTATCCTTCAAATGGACCAAATGTATGTCTTTCGAAGGTACCATTTGTATGTCCTTCTAATGGACCAAATGTATGTCCTTCGAAGGCACCATTTGTGTGTCCTTCGAATGGACCAAATATATGTCCTTTGAAGGCACCACTTGTATGTCCTTCAAATGGGCCTTTGAATGCTTCTTCGGATGGACCATATGAATGCTTCTTTGGAAGGGACCATCTTGTGTGTCGAAGTATGGAAAACTGTATGTTGAAGGTTTTTAGAGGTGGAGTCAGAGTAGGTCTGAAGATAGACATTGCCTTGTCAAATCTTGCATGTAGATTGCCATTGCTTTGTGAATCGAAGGTCAGTTGAAAGGGGCCTTTTGCCTTGTGGATCAAAGGCAAGTCTGAGGAAGCCTTTGCCTTGTGAATCCAAGGCAAGGATGGAGAAGCTTTCGCCTAGTGGATCAAAGGCAAGCATGAAGAGGCCTTTGCCTTGTGGATCGAAGGAAAGTTTGAAGAGGCCTTTGCCTTGTGGATCGAAGGCAAGTATGAAGAATCCTTTTCCTAAACGAAGCTTGCATGCAGGAGGCCACTGCTTTATGAATCAAAATAAACATGCAGGGGACCACTGCTGGTGAATCGAAGCAAACTTGTTGGGGGTTCTTTCCTTGTGAATAGAAGGCAAGCCTAAAGCAGCCAATACATAGTCAAAGCCTTGTGAATTGAACTTGATCGAAGGGGGCCCAACGCCCAATCGAAGCTTGTGAATCAGGCCTGCATCGAAGGAGGCTAAATGCCCAATCGAAGACTGGTGAGCCAAGCTTGGATCGAAGGATGTTAGATGCCCAATCGAAGTACCTTGTTAAGATGCCAATTGAAAGACACTTGATCATCTCCAAAAATTTTATTTTCTTTAAGCAAGTGTTTGTAACCACCCGGGCAAGAGAAGATCTTGGAAAACATGAGAGGACAAATTTTGGGGTACAACAATGAAATCCATAAATTTTATAATTGATGATAGATGATGGAATGATAAAGAATATGTCTTAGAAGATGTTGGAACATATTTGTCTGACATTCCAACAGAATCTAATGACAGAAGTACTAATCCTAATCTAACTCAAGAAGATCCTGAGCCCAGTCAACTCAATAAAGGGCCTTTAATCAGAACTCAGAGAGATCATTCTAAGGAGATTATTATAGGAGATCTAAATAAAGAAGTTACTACTAGATCAAGAGAAGGGATGTCAAACTCTTGCTTTGTTTCAAAAATCGAGCCTAAGAATGTCAAAGAAGACTTAACTGATGAGTTCTGGATTAATGCTATGCAATAAGAGCTAGAACAATTTAGAAGAAATGAAGTTTGGGATCTAGTTCCTAGACCTGAAGGGATAAATGTGATTGGCACTAAATGGGTGTACAAGAATAAATTTGATGAAAAAGGGTGGTTACTAGAAATAAGTCAAGGTTAGTTGCACAAGGATACACTCAAATTGAAGGAGTTGATTTTGATGAAACCTTTTCCCCTGTGGCTAGACTTGAATCAATCAGACTACTCTTAGGAGTTTCTTGCATTCTGAGATTTAAGTTGTTTCAAATGGATGTAAAGTTTGCCTTCTTAAATGGCTATTTTAATGAGGAGGTTTATGTGGAACAACCTAAGGGATTTGTTGATCCAAGCTTTCCTAACCATGTGTACAAACTGAAGAAAGCTCTGTATGGATTAAAGCAGGCTCCAAGAGCTTGGTATGAGAGATTGACAAATTTCTTGGTGATAATGGATATAGGAAAGACGGCATAGACAAAACTCTTTTTGTCAAGGAAGAAGAAGGGAAGATCGTGATTGCACCGATTTATGTTGATGATATTGTGTTTGGTGGGATGTCAAATGAGATGGTTTAACATTTTGTCAAGTAAATGCAGTCAAAATTTGAGATGAGCCTTGTTGGTGAGTTAACCTACTTTCTTGGTCTGCAAGTTAAACAAATGGAAGATTCCATATTCTTATCTCAGAGAAAATATGCGAAGAATATAGTAAAGAAATTTGGGATGGAAAATGCCAGTCACAAGAGAACACCTGCTCCCACACATATGAAGTTGTCTAAAGATGAAAAAGTAGTAAGTGTGGATCAAAGTCTTTACAGAAGTATGATAGGCAGTCTTCTATATCTCACAGCTAGCAAACTTGACATTGCCTTTGCTATAGGGGTGTGTGCTAGATATCAAGTTGAACCTAAAGTTATCCATGTCAACCATATGAAGAGAATTCTTAAATATGTGAATGGGACAAGTGACTATGGTATGCTATATTCTCATGGATCTAGCTCTGCTTTAAGTGGTTATTGTGATGCTGATTGGGCAGGAAGTGCCGATGATAGAAAATGTACATCAGGAGGATGTTTCTTTCTGGGAAATAATCTCATATCTTGGTTCAGTAAGAAGCAAATTTGTGTGTCTCTGTCCACTGCTGAGGCTGAGTATATTGCTGCAGGAAGAAGTTGTTCTCAGTTGGTTTGGATGAAACAAATGTTGACAGAATATAATGTCAAACAAGATGTCATGACATTATTTTTTGACAATCTGAGTGTCATAAATATATCAGAAAGTCCTATTCAACACAGCAGGACCAAACACATTGATATTCGTCATCACCTCATAAGAGAACTTGTTGAAGAAAATATTGTTGCCTTAGAACATGTAGCTATTGAATTACAACTGGCTGACATTTTCACTAAGGCTTTGGATGCAAACCAGTTTGAGAACTTAAGAGGAAAACTAGGGATCTTCATATCTGTGGGTTTGTAGCAATTAAGGGCATATGGGAATATCATTAAAGTGATATTATATCATTTATTATGTTTCCAACAAATTAAGTATCTTAAGCAATCATTTCAAGATTATCTCAAATACTCTCCCACACGCTACGACATTACTTCTTTCTATTTTCTCAACCTCTTAGTTCTCCTTTATTGAAAAAGAACCCTTGTTATTTTTCATCTCACTGTTCAAAAATATTCAAAGATGTCGCAACATCATGCCCCGTCTCCATCAAAGTGCTATTATGATGAAGCCAATGCTTCTAGGTCAAAGTCTGTCAACCATCTTGAGGATCTCTCCCTTGATAAAGTCTTAGTCATCGCTCCTCTAAAAACTGTTTAACCTCTTGAGCATAAGTTCAAGAAACCCAGTTTGTCCCATGCAAAGAAATCCAAAGACGAGTTTGACACTTCTAAAGGTAATGCTCTTAATACTACTAATGATAGGTCAGAAGAAGACACTGTTAATGTTTATAGGAGTATTATAAGGCTGGTATATAGGGTGTTAAATAAGGGTTTTGTTGTGCCTAGGATTTCTATTCCTCTTGCCTGAATGCCTGCTCAGGCTGATAAAGGTACTGATCCTCAAAATGCCGCTGAATCATCTATCTTTAAGAAAGATGTTGGTGAAAGTAAACTTGGCAAATTTTCTACATATGTTCTAGAAGAAGTGGAAGCTGATGTTGAACAAGATGTTGAGACATCATCTGCTGAGAAGGACACTTCTGCTAAGGAAGATCTTGTTGGCTCCAAAACTGCAAATAATCAAAATGCTGAGAATATGGTGAATGTTGATGAGGTGTCTGACAATGACCTTATTTCCAATGTGGTGCCTGGAATTTCTAAAAGGCTCAAGTCTAGAAAAGGGAAGGTTGTGGATGCCACATCCCTTACCAAGATTATCAAGAAGAAGACTATGTTTGGTCCCCTAAATCCCTGGAGTAAAGTGGTTCCTCCCTCCAACAAAAGAAAAGTTAGGCCTGATAGCTCCTCAGATGATGATGAAGATGATGTCCAGAATATCTCTCATGTGAAGAAGTCTGCAAGCAAGAAGCTTTCTGTCAGGGTGCCTGATGCTCCTATTGACAACATTTCCTTCCATTCTGTTGGCAATGCTGAAAAATGGAAATGTGTCTTCCAAAGAAGGATTTCTCTTGAAAGAGAGTTAGGAGCAGGTGAACTGGAGTGCAAAGAGATTACGGAGCTGATTTCCTTTGCTGGCTTGATGAAGACTGTCACCAGGTTTGCAAAATGTTATGAGACTATTGTTAAGGAATTTATTGTTAATATTCCTATAGATTGTGCTGATCACAGAAGTAAGGAATATAAGAAGGTGTTTGTTAGAGTTAGATGTGTTGAATTTTCCTCCGCTGTCATCAATAGATATTTGGGCAGGTCTGAAGATGATTACTATGAGTTGGAAGTGTCTGATAATCAGGTGTGTAAAGCCATCACTGCAAACCAAGTGAGTGATTGGTCCATGAAGAATAAGCTCCATGTTAGTAAGTTAAGTGTGAAATATGCTATCTTGCATAGAATTGGAGCTTCTAACTGGGTCCCTACCAATCATAACTCAACCATTACAGTTGGTTTAGGAAAATTCATATATGCTGTTGGAAATAAGAAGTTGTTTGATTATAGTGTTTTCATTTTTGAACAGACTGTAAAGCATGCAGGAACCTGTGCTATCAAGATGCCTATTACCTTTCCATCTCTTATTTGTGGAATTATTCTAAATTAACATCCTGGAATTTTGTGTGGCACTGATGTAGTTTGCAAAAGGGAGTCTGCCATGTTCCTTCACTTCAAGCTGTTTTCAGGTAAACATGTCCCATACATTGTCTTGACATATGAAAACAATACCTCAAGCAAGGATCATATGATTAATGAGTTAATGGAATCCTGCAAATAACTTTATGAGGTAATCAGAGTTAGCTCAACAAGAAAGCTGAAATTTGAAAAACTGATCAAGGAGTTGTAGAAGGATAATAGTGTTGATGATAGAGTAGGTACTGAAGGAGGAGGTTCTGATAATGAAGGAAGTTTTGAAGCTGCCAAGTCTACTGGCCCTGAAGACAGTTAGACTCTGTGTTGGTGCCTTCTTTTTTGTTTTGCTTTTGTATTTTGATCCCCATTTTCTTTTTTTGGCACTTGTATGTGCTTGACACTTGGATATTCTGGTTTGTACTTCTTTTTCTACTACTCTCTTGAATGCATGTCTGTTTAGCATATTATGTCTAAAAAGGAGGAGAGAAATTAACTGGAAGTGTCTGATAATCAGGTGTGTAAAGCCATCACTGCAAACCAAGTGAGTGATTGGTCCATGAAGAATAAGCTCCGTGTTAGTAAGTTAAGTGTGAAATATGCTATCTTGCATAGAATTGGAGCTTCTAACTGGGTCCCTACCAATCATAACTCAACCATTACAGTTGGTTTAGGAAAATTCATATATGCTGTTGGAAATAAGAAGTTGTTTGATTATAGTGTTTTCATTTTTGAACAGACTGTAAAGCATGCAGGAACCTGTGCTATCAAGATGCCTATTACCTTTCCATCTCTTATTTGTGGAATTATTCTAAATTAACATCCTGGAATTTTGTGTGGCACTGATGTAGTTTGCAAAAGGGAGTCTGCCATGTTCCTTCACTTCAAGCTGTTTTCAGGTAAACATGTCCCATACATTGTCTTGACATATGAAAACAATACCTCAAGCAAGGATCATATGATTAATGAGTTAATGGAATCCTGCAAATAACTTTATGAGGTAATCAGAGTTAGCTCAACAAGAAAGCTGAAATTTGAAAAACTGATCAAGGAGCTGTAGAAGGATAATAGTGTTGATGATAGAGTAGGTACTGAAGGAGGAGGTTCTGATAATGAAGGAAGTTTTGAAGCTGCCAAGTCTACTGGCCCTGAAGACAGTTAGACTCTGTGTTGGTGCCTTCTTTTTTGTTTTGCTTTTGTATTTTGATCCCCATTTTCTTTTTTTGGCACTTGTATGTGCTTGACACTTGGATATTCTGGTTTGTACTTCTTTTTCTACTACTCTCTTGAATGCATGTCTGTTTAGCATATTATGTCTAAAAAGGAGGAGAGAAATTAACTGGAAGTGTCTGATAATCAGGTGTGTAAAGCCATCACTGCAAACCAAGTGAGTGATTGGTCCATGAAGAATAAGCTCCGTGTTAGTAAGTTAAGTGTGAAATATGCTATCTTGCATAGAATTGGAGCTTCTAACTGGGTCCCTACCAATCATAACTCAACCATTACAGTTGGTTTAGGAAAATTCATATATGCTGTTGGAAATAAGAAGTTGTTTGATTATAGTGTTTTCATTTTTGAACAGACTGTAAAGCATGCAGGAACCTGTGCTATCAAGATGCCTATTACCTTTCCATCTCTTATTTGTGGAATTATTCTAAATTAACATCCTGGAATTTTGTGTGGCACTGATGTAGTTTGCAAAAGGGAGTCTGCCATGTTCCTTCACTTCAAGCTGTTTTCAGGTAAACATGTCCCATACATTGTCTTGACATATGAAAACAATACCTCAAGCAAGGATCATATGATTAATGAGTTAATGGAATCCTGCAAATAACTTTATGAGGTAATCAGAGTTAGCTCAACAAGAAAGCTGAAATTTGAAAAACTGATCAAGGAGCTGTAGAAGGATAATAGTGTTGATGATAGAGTAGGTACTGAAGGAGGAGGTTCTGATAATGAAGGAAGTTTTGAAGCTGCCAAGTCTACTGGCCCTGAAGACAGTTAGACTCTGTGTTGGTGCCTTCTTTTTTGTTTTGCTTTTGTATTTTGATCCCCATTTTCTTTTTTTGGCACTTGTATGTGCTTGACACTTGGATATTCTGGTTTGTACTTCTTTTTCTACTACTCTCTTGAATGCATGTCTGTTTAGCATATTATGTCTAAAAAGGAGGAGAGAAATTAACTGATTGACTGTCTAATGACTGGTAAGTTTGAGGGGGAGCTTCATGTCTCAGAAGATGTCCTAACATCTTCCACTTCTAACTGAGTTTACTTTGCTTGTGCTGGTGCTTTGATAATATGCTCAAATAATGTTTTAGCCAAAATTTGCCAAAGGGGGAGTTTGTAAATGTTTGTTGGCAGCAATTTTGGTAAAACACTGCTTTGGTAATGTTTTTCTTAATGTCTTGACATTTGAACTAAATCATCTCAATTGATTTTGAATGATGTTGTGATGCGGTGGGAGAACAAACTTGAGGTTTTGCGTTTGTGTTCGTAAATGTCGCGGTTAGCAAGAGTCACAACCGACTTTTCTTTTATCCAAAAGGAAAGGTAAAAAAGCACAGGAAAGACCTTTGAGATGTTTTCTTGAGTTCGGGGGGTAGATTATGAAAAGGGAAGGTGCTAACACCCTTTTCATCCATGGTTTTCCATGGGCTCTTAGTTACTTGTTTAGATCACTTGCTTTGCTTTGTTTGAAATGGTATTTGGTGTGATTTTGAAAGTATTTTGTAAAAGAGGCCATTCGTTTAGGAATTCTTTGTAATGATTCTCATTCGTAAGAATGTATACAAAGATGTTTGTCTTTTGAAAATATTTTCAATGTTTTGCAAGATGTTTTGAAATGTGTGTATGTTTGTTTTTTGAAAATAGAAAGGATTGTTTTGAAATGTAACAAGTAACCAGAAGCTATCTACCTACTCAAATGTTTTTTTCTTGTGCATTTTTATTCCTTTGACATTGTTGACTTACCATTGATTTGGTAAGCAACCCTATCTTTGGATGTAAACGGGACGGGCGTGGGTCATCGTATGACCATGATAGCAATGTTGCCAAGTATCTTAGCATTTTTGAGGGATCAAGATCATTTTGTTTAGGCAACTTTTGAATAGCGTCATCGAGGGACTATGATCTTATATTTGTTTTGTTTTGCCAAGATACTTCGCGTGCATAACATGGCCATTTTTATTTAGGCAACCAAGTGGGAGAAACCCTAAGGGTGCTTGTGTGCATAGTGTGTCATTTTCATGCTTTTATCTTGCATTTAGGATTTTCTATTTTGCTTTGTTTTTGTTCTTGTCATGCAAACCCTAATTTACTAATCATGGCATATGAAAGCAATAAATTGCATAATGTAAACTAAGCTATTACAACAATTATTATGGGAGGGGGGATACAAGTTTTGAATGAGGATTTTGTACAAATATAAACCTAAATATATTATTACAACCAAATCGAATATTACGCGAATTAAATAAAAAAGACAAATATTTAAAATGCAATGCAAAATGTGTATGTTAAAAAAATGTTTTTGTGTTTTATTTTTGTATGAGAAAATAATTTAACTCAAACCCTAAAAAAAAGGAAAAAAATATTATTTATTTGGAAGGGATGAAACCCTAGTTTTCAATTAAAAGAAAATAAATGTTCTATATTTATTTTTGTACATTTTTTGTATAAGAAAATAATAAATAATATTATACCTAAATATTAAAAATTAAATGTATGTAGAAAATAAGTATTTATGAGTATAAATAGTATAATAAAAATGTTAAGTATTTTTTATTGTATTTACAAATTATTTAAGAAAATAAGTTCTATCCTATTCAAATATATTAATTTTTATGTAAAAAAAAAATTGTAAAAATAAAGAAATTATTTTTGGGATTTTATATTATTCAGAAAAAATAAACAAAAGCAATAAATATGAAAATATGAAAAAAATATGAAAAATATAAAAATCAGCTAGGGGGTGCAAATATCAAGTCAGGGGGTGCAAATAGTGAAAACAAAAAGGCCAAAGCTGCCAAAAAGCCCAGAAGCCACTTAATCCCCATCATTGGTCTTATTCTTCGTGCGCCATAGTTAAAATTTGTAACTTGTTCATGCTTGCATAAAAACAAAAACTCATAACATGAAACATGTGGCATTTGAGCTCACGATTCCAACCATATAAATTATGTAACCTAACTCTAAAATATCAAGGAGAATTTTGGTAGCCCTAATTCGTGACCTAACTTTTCCAGAATTTTCAATCTTCAAATTCTCACAGCATAAGTAACATAAATGAAAAGTAATGATATGTACAACTTTATCATGATAAGGACTACATTTTTCCTTCACAAATCGTGGCTTGAGGATGCCTATTCAGAGAGATAGAGTTCAAGAAAATACCTCCTTCAGTTGGATTCGAGTAGAGCAATGTAGGGACTTTAATGGAGGCCTGAGGATTGTTTGAGCTTCCTTGAACTTCCCTGAAGCTATTCCAATGCTTATCTTGCTTTGAGGATGGCTGGAACTCTATGCACAAGTCAAGTTGCAAGCTTCCAAAGTGAAAATGGTGGATGCTGAAACAGGGGTTACAGAACCAGGGTGATGGCTTGGATTGCTTTGGTATGAAGTGTATGAGATGTTTCAAGGGTTTAAACACAAAACGCACGAGCCAAATGAGAGTTGGCCATGGTTTTGCAGATTCTGAGTATTTTGGCAGAATTTTAGTGTTTTTGAGTTTTGGAGTGTTTCAGCTTCAATCCAATCGTGCCAAGCCTTGAAACAAGTTTGTAAATATGTAGAGAAGTGATCTAAAGTCATCCCTTACTAGCTGTGCAAGCTTTGGACCTTTTCACCAACTTTCTTGCTTTTGAAGTAAAGTGAAGTGACCATACTCACATGCATGTACTTGCTTGCTTGAGAAATGCAAAGATATTGTACAATTTGCTTGAGAGCTGTGTAGTTTGTATGTACCAAAGGGACAGGTTCAATGCTCAAGATTGACAAAGTTGCAAAAGCTTCTCTTTATGAAAATGGCATTGTGAACTTTATGCCAAAAATGGAAATACACCTTGTACAAAGCTTCAAAAGAAAAGATAAAGCCTTTGTCAACTGAGTTTGCATTTAATTATGGAGTGTAAAGAAAGCTTAGGACCTGTAAAGCAATATACAACCATCATAGATATGATTCACAACTTAATGCTTTGTAAAAATGGCTTGATCAAAAGTGAGAAAATGCCAACTTCCCTTCTTCGATTCTCCCTACTCAAAAAAGATCTTAGAGGGTTCTTGGACATTTTGGAAAGCTTGCAATGTGATCTATAATCCATATTTGAAATTCAACTTGAGATACCTCTTGGAACTAGGTGAAAAATGTCCATGAAGTTGGGTCCAAAACCTGCCTAAATTAGGGCAAAATTTCACTAAGTTATTTAGTTCATGGCCCTATATTCACAAATTCATAAATTGATATCCAAGCATATTTTGGGAAACGTTTATAAAGAAACGTTGTAGATTTCATGGAGGACTACAACTTTCATGTTGTAAGTTTTATTTGAATCAAAATGCATCATGGTGAAAAAGTGGTGAAAAGTTGGGAAAAAATAAGAAAATTTTTATACTTAGAAAAATTCTAAGTTATGAAAATTTTCAAATTAAAACCCTAATCTTCAATTTTGAGTTTCTTGGTGAGAAAGTTTCATATTTTGACATATCTTGATGAATTATGACCCTTGGCACTTGATTTTGACCAAAAAGTCAAAGTTTGACTTTTCAGTGCACAATTGACTTTTGATCAGTTGACTGCAAAATTCATCTGTCAATCCAATGAACTTGAGATCTTTTGAACCATGTAATTAGGTCAAGATTATGCCATTGAACCCTTGAAACCATGCTTGAACTAAATTTGTCATTGGCTAGGTTAAAAATCAGAAATTGCCCTTTCTCAATCAAAACCCTAATTTTGACCATTTTGCCCTTTTGATGATTTGATCAAATTTCTTGAGGAGTTGTGATCCAAACTTGATCAAATGGTACATATGAGTCTAAAATGTTGACGTGGATAAAAAAATGTGAAGTTTGACTGTAAATTAGCCATGGTTGACTTTTTCCCCAATATAGTTGGTTTTTAGGTCAACTGTCCAATTGACTGATAAAAAATATGGTTCAAGGCTTGAAACTTAACATGAGCAATCTTAGGGGTCCAAAATGATGTATGAAAGTCAAATGAAGCATTGGTGGTCCAAAAATCCTTGTGCAAACTCAAACCCTAATTTTGGATAATCAGTGAAAGATGAGATGTCTTGAGCTGACCAAACCCTAATCTTGTCTTGAGTCCAAGAAGTCTTGTGAGAAAATCTTGATAAATGAGAGGGAAAATTTTGGGGTACAACAGCTGCCCCTGTTCAATCTTCTTGAACCTGAAGAGTTAGATTGACGAGTTTTTCCGTTCGTAACTCGAAGGTAAAAGATGATTGGACACTAGAGTGCCCATAAATTTGCACTCAACAAAGTGTAGTTGAGGGAATGGGCTTAAAGATGCCATTTGGAAAGGTGATAGAATCTTGTTGGAGATGGGCTTGTAGATGCCATCCAAGAATGTTTGCTGAATTGTAAGTTGTAAGTCAGAAGAATGAGTATCAGAATGGTGTCCGTGTTTGGAACGTATCTGAGCTGTATCTGGAGACTGAAATCTGAATGAGAAACAGAATAGCATCCGCGTCTGGAGCGTATCCGTACTGTATCAAGAGTGTGAAATCTGAATTTGAATAGGTATCAGAACGACATCCGTATCTGGAGCGTATCTGAACTGCATCTGATAGTTGAAATTTGAATAAGTATCAGGATGGCATCCGTATCTGGAGCGTATATGAACTGTATCTGTACTTGAATCTGAATAAGTGACAAAATGGCAATCGTGTTTGGAGCGTATCTGAACTGCATCTTGAAGTTGAGGTCAGAATGAGTAATAGAATGACTTCCGTGTCTGGAGCGTATCTGTACTGTATCTGATAGTTGAAGTCTGAATGAGTATCAGAATGGCTTCCGTGTCTGGAGCGTATCTGAACTGTATTCTTGAAAGCTGAATCTGAATAAGTAACAGAATGACTTCCGTGTCTGGAGCGTATCTGAACTGTATCATGATTTCATATTGTTAAACGGTAGCTGTTAATATTATCCTGAAAAGGGTAAAATGTTAGCTGAAAACACAAAGTTATGTTGCATGAAATGTATGATGCAATATATGTACTTTATCAATGTTTATGATATATGGATGTAATGTATGCGCATGAAAGCTGATTTGCTGAGGAAAATAAATCCTTGACTGTTACTGAGGATATGTGGATTCTTCATGTCTTGAAGTTGGAGTATTGACAAAAGTTCTATTGTGAGCAATGCCACACACTGCTTGAGTAATATGCTTGGGGAATCTAGAGAATTTTGATGACTTCTACTGGGGATTACATAATGGGAATCCTTGTTCTGCTGGGGAATAAAGAAAAATCTGTGGGGAAGAAAACTTATTCCTGTTTGGAAAAATTTCAGGAGTTTCGGTCGTCTGCCACTATATTGGGGAATTATCCTAGGTTGGGGAGAGACAAAAGTTAACTATTATCTGGTTGACTTTCAGGCTTCAAGACAACTTGTTGGGGAATTTGGAGAAACTGAATGGTTTCCGCTGGGGATTGGTAGTTTGAAGTTTTAGCTCCGCTGGGGATCTTAATGACGTACTGTAGGGATTGTTCATGGAATAGCCTAAAGACGTTTTCCTATTCTTTCCATCTGTCAGTAATTGTTCTTTTCCACTTTGTTTATTTGTAAACAGTAATTATGTTCAAATGCATATGTTCATTAATGAATCATTGGACGTTTTTTGCAAATAAAAACACAAGTGTAAAGAAAAAGGAAAATAGTTTTCTTTATTTTGAAAGAGACATCTTTGTATTTACTTTGAATAAGTATTTTGTACAAAGGAGACAGACATCCTAGTAAGAGGATGGTGTCATAAATAAGAAAAATTTATACAAGGAAAGATAGCTATGTGTGATAATCCCATGGGGTTCCCATTCTGCTATAGCCTTCATATCTCCGAATATCTTGTCCATTCGTTGCTTCATCCGAAGATGATTGAATTGATCAGAAGCTCAGACTTTGTCAGTGAAGAGATTGTCCTTAAAGTGATCCGACGAGACATAGTCATACGCTTTAATTCCCTAACTTTTTCCTGGACCTCCCTTTCGGGTTTTCAGTTCACCGGGAAACCCTTTTTTGCCCAAGTCGCCCTTTCGGGTTTTCAACTTGCCGGGTGTACAGATTTTTTATTTTATCCCTAATTTTTTCCCGAACCTTTTGGTTCGCCGGGATGCCCTTGTTTTTCCTAGGTGTGTCAACCTAGCGGGTCTCTTATGCGTAGTATCTTTTGACTATGTTTGCGCTCGCAGGGTGTGGCAGGTCGTCTCCGTCCATGGTGGTTAAGATCATTTCCCCACCAGAAAAGACGTTCTTGATTACAAATGGTCCTTCATAGGTAGGAGTCCATTTGCCCCTGGGATCACTTTGTGGCAAGATGATGCGCTTGATCACTAGATCTCCAACTTGATATACTTGGCGTCTGACTTTCTTGTTGAAAGCCTTGATCATCATTTTTTGATACGTCTAACCGTGGCAAACAGTAGTAAGTCTCTTTTCGTTAATTAAGTTCAGTTGATCAAGCCGGGTCTGGATCCAATCGTCTTCACCCAAACTTGCATCTTTCATGATTCTTAAAGAGGGGATCTGAACCTCGATAGGCAAGACAACCTCCATGCCATAAACCAAAGAATACGGTGTTGCCCCAGTTGACGTGCGAGCCGTGGTACGGTACCTGTGGAGAGCAAACGGTAGCATCTCATGCCAGTCCTTGTAGGTGACTGTCATCTCCTGTATGATCTTTTTAATGTTTTTGTTAGTAGCTTCGTCGACACGATTCATCTTTGGCCGATAGGGGGATGAATTGTGATATTGAATCTTGAACTGCTCACACAAGGCGATGATCATAGTATTGTTAAGGTTCGTACCGTTATCAGTGATGATCCTTTCTCAGATACCGTACCGGAAAATAAGATTCTTCTTGATGAAGCGGGCAACAACATTCTTAGTAACAGATGCGAAGGAAGCTGCTTTGACCCACTTGGTGAAATAGTATATGGCCACTAGAATGAAGCGGTGTCCATTGGAGGCTATAGGCTTGATCTCCCTAATCATGTCGATTCCCCATATAGCGAAGGGCCAAGGAGCTGTTAAGACATTTAGAGGAACCAGAGGCACATGCACCTTGTCTGCATAGATTTGACACTTATGACAGGTCCGAGAGTGTTGATAGCAGTCTGCTTTCCTGGTAGACCAATAATAGCCTTCCCGTAGAATCTTCTTCGCCATCGTATGCCCGCTAGAGTGAGTGCAAAAGGTACCTTCATGCAATTCAGCCATGATCTTTTCAGTTTCAATCTTGTCCACACAACAGAGTAGAATATAATCATGATTGCGTTTGTACAGGATGTCATTACTTAGGAAGAACTTAGCAGAGAATCTCCTTAAGAACTTTTTGTCATTGACTGAAGCTCCTTCTGGATATTCTTGAGCCTCGAGATACCTTTTGATTTCATGAAACCAAAGATGGTCCACTACTTCTTCGGTATTAATCTCGTGACAGTGTGCTGGTTTGTCCATCCATTCAATGGTGATCTGGGGAGCCTCATTATCCCAATTAAGTTTAAACATAGATGACATTGTAGCTATAGCATATGCTAGCTGATTTTCTTCTCGCGGGAAGTGCTCGAAGGTAATCTCCTCACAATGTGGTAACAATGTTAAAACATGTTCTTTGTAAGGGATAAGGTTTGGATGCTTAATGTCCCATTCTCCTTTGATCTGACTGATGACCAAAGATGAATCCCCAAACACATCTAAAGATTTGATTCCCAAGTCTATGGAAGCCTTGAGACCATAGATGCATGCTTCATATTCTACCATGTTGTTCGTACAGTTGAAGCAAAGTCTAACAGTGAAAGGAGTATGGCATCCTTCCGGAGATATAAGCACAACGCCGATACCGTTACCAAGTGCATTGGATGCCCCATCAAAGTACAGGGTCCATCGGGATCCTTGTTCAGGTCCGTCATATGGCCTGATTTCTTCACTGTTGTCCAATGTCATGATATCTTCGTCAGGGAAGTCAAACTTCATGGATTGATAATCTTCTACAGCTTGATGAGCAAGATGATCAGCTAGTACACTTCCCTTTATAGCTTTTTGGGTAGTGTACTGTATGTCATATTCCGTCAGCTAGTATCCTCCCAGACAGAGCAGGCTTCTCAAAGATGTACTTTATTGGATCCATCTTAGATATCAGCAAAGTGGTATGAGTCAACATATACTGTCTTAGATGGCGGGCAGCCCATACCAAAGCGGATCAAGTTTTCTCGAGCAGTGAATATCTGGTTTCACAGTCGGTAAACTCTTTGCTTAGGTAATAAATAGCGTGCTCTTTTTGGCCAGACTCATCATGATGCCCCAATTCGCACCCCATTGAGTTCTCTAAGACGGTCAGATACATGATTAGCGGTCTTCCCTCGACTGGTGGCATTAAGACAGGAGGATCTAGTAAATACTCCTTGATTTTATCGAAAGCAATCAGACACTCATCATTCCATCTGACTACTTGATCTTTCTTCAACAACTTGAAGATTGGCTCACAAGTAGACGTTAGGTGAGAAATGAATCTGGCAATATAGTTTAGGCGTCCCAAAAAACCTCTGACTTCCTTCTCAGTGCAAGGAGCAGGCATTTCTTGTATCGCTTTAACTTTGGCAGGATCAACCTCGATACCTTTGTTGCTGATAATGAAACCTAAGAGTTTACCGGACCGAACTCCGAATGTGCACTTGTTCGGGTTCAACCTTAACTTGTACTCCTTCAGTCTGACAAACAGCTTTTGCAAGTGATCAACGTGTTCTTCTTCAGTTTGTGATCGGGCTATCATGTTATCTACGTAGACCTCTATCTCATGATGTATCATATCATGAAACAAAGCTACCATGGCGCGTTGATAGGTTGCCCAACATTCTTCAGTCAGAATGGCATCACTTTGTAGCAGAACGTACCCCACTGTGTGACAAATGTAGTTTTCTCCATGTCCTCAGGTGCCATTTTGATCTGGTTATAGCCTGAGAATCCATCCATGAAAGAAAATACTTTGTGTTGGGCTGTATTGTCGACCAGGATGTCGATATGTGGAAGTGGAAAATCATCTTTAGGGCTGGCCCTGTTTAAATCTCTATAATCCATACACATCCTCACTTTGACATCCTTTTTAGGCACGAGAACAATGTTGGCCACCCATTGAGGATAAGAAGTAACATCCAGAAATCTAGCATTGAACTGTTTCATAACTTCTGCTTTGATCTTCTCTGACATGTCAGGTCTCATGCGACGGACTTTTTGCTTCACTGGTGGACAGTCTTCTCTTGTGGGTAGACGGTGTACCACGATGTCTGTATCGAGTCCCGACATGTCTTCGTATGACCAGGCAAAGATCTCCACATAATCATGCAATAGCTGAATTAGGCGCTCCTTGACACTCGGCTCTAGATTGGCACCCACTTTGATTTCCTTTTTATCTTCCTCGGTACCCAAGTTGATTGTATCCAACAGCTCCTCATGAGGCTGAATTGCTCTTTCCTCTTACTGTAATAATCTGGCCAATTCCCCTGGCACCTCACAATCTTCCTCACCTTCGCATTTGGCTTGGTAGATCAGATCTTCAGAGTCACTGAAGGCTATAGCAGTATCGTTACCCATGGGATCCGGAATGGAAGGGTACCTGCATTTGTGAGTGTGGGTGTGTGTAAGGGTATAGCCATCTTAAAACAATAAAATGTAAAAGAAAGACAATGAGCATAAAAAGTTTATATGTGAAAAAGCGTCCATGATTCATTGAATGTCATATGTAGATGAAATAAAAACCCTTACAAATGGACCATTATGCCTCGGGTAAGACACAAGGTTTTTAAAGTGCGAATTGTTCGTGAATATTACAAGTCCAACAGAAATGTAAAAGATAAATTACTGAGATATGAAAGTTATTGGGATGAAGTCTCTGGCTTCCCAGTTGCGTAGTCCTCCGCTGACAGTAGGAAATATCCAATCTTCCAAGCTTCCATCCTCTTCATTGTCTTCTACTGCATTGACGCTTTGGTTGCTAATCTTTACAGGTGCCCCCCCCAGCACGGGCACGTCGCACAGCCTTCTGACCAGTTGAAGTAAAGCCCAATCCAAACTTGTATGATTTATACGGAATGTTCGGAAGCTTCCCCCAGATGGTGCATCCCCCCTCTTCCATTACTGCCCTTGCATCCTTTAAAGATGACATCCGAGGTGGAGGTCTTGTGATCTTAGGAATCGAGGATACCGCCTTGGTCGCTGCTATTTCTGGAGAGACTTCTTTAAAATGTTGGAAAGGGGTCTCTATGAACTCGCCATCTAACTCCACATAACGGAAGGAATTCAGATGACTAATCATATACTCCTCCTCCCCATGGACAATTATGATCTTTCCTTGGACCAGGTATTTTAGCATCTGATGCATGGTGGAGGTGACAGCTCCGACATTGTGGATCTAGGGGCATCCCAACAAACAGGAACAAGAAGGACGAATGTCCATCACATAGAAGGTTGAGTTGAAAACCTGAGTTCCCACTTTTATTGGGATGTCCACCTCCCCGTGGACCATCCTCTTCGAACCATCAAAAGCTCTCACCACTATGTTAATGGGTTTTAAAGTCAGCCCTCACAATCCAATCTATCAAGGGCTTTCTTTGGCAAGACGTTCAGAGATGATCCAGTATCAACCAAAACATGGGCTAGGGTTGTTCCTATGCACTCCACTGAGACATGTAATGCCTCATTGTGTTTTCTCCCTCTGAGTGTCAAGTCAGCATCAGAGAAACCCAGGCCATTATCAGCTGTCAAACTGGCCACACAGTCCTGGAACTGGTCAGCCAACGTCTCTTGCGGCACATGAGCTGTCTTCAGAAATTTTACCAGAGCTTGGGCATGTGCTTCAGAGCACAGCAACAGGGCTAGCATAGAGATCTTGGAAGGGGTTTGCCCCAACTTTTCAACCACATCATAATCACTCTTCTTAATTATCCTCAGGATTTCTTCCATCTCCTTCTTGGATGTTTCACGAATAGCTAGTGATTGAGCCTTCGCCTGGACATGCTCCTCTTGAATGTTTTTTCCTTTATTCTTAGCAGTGGAAGCAGGGATAGGAATTGTATTGTCTTTGTCGGTAGGTACGCTTGCAGGTACAATCACTGGTGCGAAGGTAATCTTCGGAATGGCCACGGGTCCAAAGACTGCTGTTGGAGGGGCAATCTCTGGCGAGAAGATCCTACCACTGCGGGTGATCTTGCTAGTTCCAACAATATTGCTAATGTCGGAATTGTCCTCTTCGGAGCTTTCTTCTTCGACAGTCAATTCATCCTGTTTAATACCATGGTAGTAGATTTCTCCACCATAATTCCATGGTACTGTTTTATCTGATTTGTATGGGGCCGACCCGAGCATTGTAATATTGAGCGGAGTAGTCTTTGGAGCTGATGTAATCCTAACGGGTCTTTTAGGGGCCCTGGAAGGATTGTCGTAGATGGTTATAATTGAAACTTATTTCACTGGAACGGGTCAAACAGGTGCATTCTCAAACAAAATTTCTTGGTTATCCATCAGTCGTTGGATACCTTTTTTCAACAGAGGGCAGTCAAATGATGAGGACAGGCAAACATGGAAGTCTTTGTCACAACCTGGGAAAATACCAGCTTTCAACAAATTTAACTTAATAGTCGGGAGCGGAGTTAACAGTTCATCCATGGTAGCAACAAACAGACCTTCTTCAATAGCGTTGGCATTGTGACCATGCCTAGGCATTGGAGCGGAAATAACATTTGGTTTCTCAGGCGCTTCAAACTCAACTTCCTTTGCATCTATCAGGTCTTGAATTTTATTCTTCAGAGCCCAACAGTTGTTGGTGTCGTGCCCTGGCCTTTCAGAATGGTACGCGCATCTGGCGTTCGGATGGTAATGTGGAGAAGCAATATTAGGATTCTTTGGGGCCTCTTTTAAAGTGGCCAGATTCAACTTCAAGAGATGTGGTAGAATTTGGGCTGGAGTCATGTTAATCTTGGTAAATTGCCGAACTGGCCTTTCTACCCTTTGCTGATTATTTCTTGGCTGGTTTGATGCAGGCTTCGGAATCATAATGGCCCCCACCGTTGGTCGACGCTCGGTTCTTCCCTGATTCCTCTATGAATAGACAGCAGATACTTCCTTTCTTCCAGTGAAGGGATTTTTCACAGCTGTTGAGGCAGACACGTCCTTCTGAATTTTCCCACTTCTTATACCAGCCTCCAATCTTTCGCCGGTTAAAATCAATTCAGTAAACCCTATAGAAGAACTCCCAATCAGATGATTGAAGAAAGGACCTGATAGAGTTCCTAAGAACATGTCCACCAACTCCCTCTCAGATAGAGGGGGTTTCACCCTTCCGGCTAGATCTCTCCACTTTTGGGCGTAATCTTTGAACCCCTCATTGGAAACCATAGCCATACTCTGAAGCTGAGTACGAGTAGGCGCCAAGTCGGCGTTGTATTGATATTGTTTATAGAAGGCGGCTGCTAGGTCTTCCCAATTGTGGACGTCAGCCCTTTCTAATTGGTAGAACCAATCAAGTTGTGTTCCTGATAAACTGTCTTGGAAAAAGTGGACCCACAAGTCTTTGTCGGTAGAGTGTGGTTGAATCTTCCTGACATATGATCTGAGGTTCATTTTAGGGCAAGATACCCCATCATACTTGGAAAATAGTGGCACTTTAAACTTTGGCGGGATTACAATTCCTGACACCAGCCCTAACTCCTCAAAATCTAGCCCTGGTACTCTCTGGATTTCCATAGCCCTTAGTCGCTCATCAAGGTGTTTGTACTTGTCATCAGCCGAAGAGTATTGTTGTTCAGAGTATTCCTCCTCTTCCTTTTCTTCTTCTTCAGAATCTGATGGTACTGCCGTTCCTTTTCCTTTCCTTTCCCCTTCATCAGATGTTGTTAGAAAATATAAGGCCCTTCTAGCTTGTCCCTAAAATCTTCTGCCCATGATTACCACACCAACTGGCTTCTTCTTCTTTTTCTCTTTCTCTTTTTCTAGCAAAGTCTTCATCTCCTCTTTCCCCTTGGCTAAGGTCATGAGTAACTGTTGAAATTGTGTATTATGAGCTTGCAGATCTTTGACCATTTGTTCGAGATCCATTGTACTGAAATAAACAGTAGAGAGATGAGGAAACTTGTTGCAAAGACCTGTTTATGCTTATGATGAATGATATGTATTCATGCAATGTTTTCAAGGATTTAGAAATTCAAATTTGTTTTAAACAAAAAAGAAACACACGTCATATTAATAAAATAGAATTTGAGTAAATCAATGCCCCTTGGGCAAAATAATACAAAATTCTAAGGTAGAAAGACGTTGCACATCCTCTTTGGTGCAATATAGGTATTGAGAGTCTGCTCTTCATGAAGTAGCCGAGTGAGTTCCAAAACCTTCTTCTCGCTTGCGTAGAATTGGGCTTCGAAAGTATCGCGCTCTCCTTTGAGCTGTATCCAATCCCTTTGTAGATCTTTGAGTGATGTCGGCATGTCAGGATGTAGGATAGTGTATGGAACTTCTCCTTCCTTAACAGGCTCTATAATCACTGGGAGAATGGAGGGATAAGGCATCATAAGACTTTGAGCGCGGGTTCGTACCCACTTGAGGTAAGGCTCAAGAGGGATGGAATTCTTGTGTCCCAAATTCTTGCTATCCACCTTTTTTGGCATCCTCTAAGCTCGGATGAATCTCTGACGAAGTCCTTGATCGTCGTTGTCGTAGTCGAAAACCAATCCTTGAATCAGCATGTCATGTGGGCCATCCCTTCGGGCATAACCAAACTGTCTCAGAGCTAAGCAAGGGCTGTAGGTGATACCTCCCCTAATGCCAAGTAGAGGGACATTAGGGAATTCCCCACAACGGTCAACAATGGTAACATTCTTTTTGGATCGAGAACACCAATGGATATCTAAATGTTTAAGTGTCATTAACCTTTGTGACCACCTCAAACCTTGCTCATTCTTCAAGACTGATTGGGGAAGATGAGAAATAAACCATCTTTCCAGGAGAGGAGTGCAACATATAAGAACACCTATTTTCCTCATTGTACAAGTTTGAAAAGAGTGTAGGATATCCCCAAGCAATGTAGGTACCGGGTTGCGAGACATGAAGATTTTGACAGCACTTACATCTATGAGTTGGTCAGGATTAGGGAACAAGACCATCCCATAGATGAGAAGAGCTACAATCTCCTCAAAAGATTGTAAGTCTAGGGAATTCCAACAACTTTGGGCCTTCTCAAACAGAAATTTTGACAAGAAGCCTTTGACACCACTTCTAGTTTCCCAATGAGTTGTGACATCAGATGAGTGTAAGTGCAGGGCTTGAGCAATCTCTTCTAGCTTTGGATCTCTTTCCGTACCGTTGAAAGGTAGTTGACTAAGAATAGGAATCCTCAGAAGTTGAGAGAATTCTTCCAAAGTGGGCAGAAGTTGATAGTCAGGAAATGTGAAGCAGTGATGCAAAGGGTCAAAGAACTGGAAGAGAACCTTCATCATATCTTCCTCTGTGTTGGAAGTGACCAAGTTGAGTAGAAGACCATGTCTCTCGGTGAATGAGGAATTCTCATGGATCCTTGAAGCTATCTCTTTGAGTTGTGAAGGAATTCTCACAAGGTTGATTTGGATAGTTTTCCTGCGAAGTGAATCCATAACCTACAAAACAAGCACAAAGATGAATCTCCAAAATCCTTGAAATGGTTAGTGAATGCATATAATGTTCATGATGTCCATGATTTTATGCACAAGTATATATGTACAAACAAATCAAACAAGTTCCTAGTTTAGGCTTGCATGGGGTTTCATAGGTAAGTACCCTCTTGAAGTTTAGTTGGCTCAACCTGTCCTAAAAATAGTAACCGGGTTCTAAGGAGCTCAATATCACTGGATTGTTTCCTTGTTCATTATTTAAGTTCAAGCCTCTTTACTGGAGACCGAAATATTCCAAGAAACCAACCCTTAATGAGTGTAGTATCGAGTATCTACCAACTTCAGACAACACCAAAGCCGGTCATCTCACTACATCCTAAAAGGCCAAGTTGGTCAAGTAAAGGTTCTATAAGTTCATTAGTGCTTCATGACATTACTCAGCGGCCCCGTATTCTCTTTGATTGACTCAAAGGCTACCGGTACCCACAAATATGTCGCACTAATATAGCTATTGCTTAGACCATGTCGGTATACCCCACACAGTTTCCACAACGTATTGCTATTTACCTATAATGTTTCCCAAATCCGGGTGGAGGATTCAAACCCAAACAAAGAACCATAATTGTAAATCAAACAAGTCAAACAATGTAAGCAAATAAAGGTGATCTAAAACCTAAGGTAACCCCACTTTTAGAATTTCCTCCAGCAGAGTCGCCAGTTCTGTGATGCGGTGGGAGAACTGACTTGAGGTTTTGCGTTTGTGTTTGCAAATGTCGCGGTTAGAAAGAGTCACCACCGACTTTTCTTTTATCCAAAAGGAAAGGTAAAAAAGCACAGGAAAGAACTTTGAGATGTTTTCATGAGTTCGGGAGGTAGATTATGAAAAGGGAAGGTGCTAGCACCCTTTTCATCTATGGTTTTCCATGGGCTCTTAGTTACTTGTTTAGATCACTTGCTTTTCTTTGTTTGAAATGGTGTTTGGTGTGATTTTGAAAGTATTTTGTAAAAGAGGCCATTCGTTTAGGAAATCTTTGTAATGATTCTCGTTCGTAAGAATGTATACAAAGATGTTTGTCTTTTGAAAATGTTTTCAATGTTTTGTAAGATGTTTTGAAATGTGTGTGTGTTTGTTTTTTGAAAATAGCAAGGATTGTTTTGAAATGTAACAAGTAACTAGAAGCTATCTACCTACTCAAATGTTTTTTTCTTGTGCATTTTTATTCCTTTGACATTGTTGACTTACCATTGATTTGGTAAGCAACCCTATCTTTGGATGTAAACGGGATGGGCGTGGGTCATTGTATGACCATGATAGCAATGTTGCCAAGTATCTTAGCATTTTTGAGGGACCAAGATCATTTTGTTTAGGAAACTTTTGAATAGCGTCATCGAGGGACTACGATCTTATATTTGTTTTGTTTTGCCAAGATACTTCGCGTGCGTAACATGGCCATTTTTATTTAGGCAATCAAGTGGGAGAAACCCTAAGGGTGCTTGTGTGCAAAGTGTGTCATTTTTATGCTTTTGTCTTGCATTTAGGGTTTTCTATTTTGCTTTGTTTTTGTTCTTGTCATGCAAACCCTAATTTACTAATCATGGCATATGAAAGCAATAAATTGCATAATGTAAACTAAGCTATTACAACAATTATTATGGGAGGGGGGATACAAGTTTTGAATGGGGATTTTGCACAAATATAAACCTAAATATATTATTACAACTAAATCGAATATTGCGCGAATTAAATAAATAAGACAAATATTTAAAATGCAATGCAAAATGTGTATGTTAAAAAAATGTTTTTGTGTTTTATTTTTGTAAGAGAAAATAATTTAACTCAAACCCTAAAAAAAAGGAAAAAAATATTATTTATTTGGAAGGGATGAAACCCTAGTTTTCAATTAAAAGAAAATAAATGTTCTATATTTATTTTTGTACATTTTTTGTATAAGAAAATAATAAATAATATTATACCTAAATATTAAAAATTAAATGTATGTAGAAAATAAGTATTTATGAGTATAAATAGTATAATAAAAATATTAAGTATTTTTTATTGTATTTACAAATTATTTAAGAAAATAAGTTCTATCCTATTCAAATATATTAATTTTTATGTAAAAAAAATAATAAAATAAAATTGTAAAAATAAAGAAATTATTTTTGGGATTTTTTATTATTCAGAAAAAATAAACAAAAGCAAAAATATGAAAATATGAAAAAAATATGAAAAATATAAAAATCAGCCAGGGGGGTGCAAATATCAAGTCAGGGGGTGCAAATAGTGAAAACAAAAAGGCCAAAGCTGCCAAAAAGCCCAGAAGCCACTTCATCCCTGTCCTTGGTCTTCTTCTTCGCACGCCATAGTTCATATCTGTAACTTACTCATGCTTGCATAAAAACAAAAACTCATAACATGAAACATGTGGCATTTGAGCTCACGATTCCAACCATATAAATTATGTAACCTAACTCTAAAAGATCAAGGAGAACTTTGGTAGCCCTAATTCGTGACCTAACTTTTCGAGAATTTTCAATCTTCAAATTCTCACAGCATAAGTAACATAAATGAAAAGTAATGATATGTACAACTTTATCATGATAAGGACTACATTTTTCCTTCATAAATCGTGGCTTGAGGATGCCTATTCAGAGAGATAGAGTTCAAGAAAATACCTCCTTCAGTTGGATTCGAGTAGAGCAATGTAGGGACTTTAATGGAGGCCTGAGGATTGTTTGAGCTTCCTTGAACTTCCCTGAAGTTATTCCAATGCTTATCTTGCTTTGAGGATGGCTGGAACTCTCTACACAAGTCAAGTTGCAAGCTTCCAAAGTGAAAATGGTGGATGCTGAAACAGGGGTTACAGAACCAGGGTGATGGCTTGGATTGCTTTGGTATGAAGTGTATGAGATGTTTCAAGTGTTTAAACACAAAACGCACGAGCCAAATGAGAGTTGGCTATGGTTTTGCAGATTCTGAGTATTTTGGCAGAATTTTAGTGTTTTTGAGTTTTGGAGTGTTTCAGCTTCAATACAATCGTGCCAAGCCTTGAAACAAGTTTGTAAATATGTAGAGAAGTGATCTAAAGTCAGCCCTTACTAGCTGTGCAAGCTTTGGACCTTTTCACCAACTTTCTTGCTTTTGAAGTAAAGTGAAGTGACCATACTCACATGCATGTACTTGCTTGCTTGAGAACTGCAAAGAGCTTGTACAATTTTCTTGAGAGCTATGTAGTTTGTATGTACCAAAGGGACAAGTTCAATGCTCAAGATTGACAAAGTTGCAAAAGCTTCTCTTTATGAAAATGGCATTGTGAACTTTATGCCAAAAATGGAAATACACCTTGTACAAAGCTTCAAAAGCAAAGATAAAGCCTTTGTCAACTGAGTTTGCATTTAATTATGGAGTGTAAAGCAATCTTAGGTCCCGTAAAGCAAGATACAACCATCATAGATCATATTTGCAACTTGATGCTTTGTAAAAATGGCTTGATCAAAAGTGAGAAAATGCCAACTTCCCTACTTCGATTCTCCCTACTCAAAAATGATCTTGGAGAGTTCTTTGGCATTTTGGGAAGCTTGAAATGTGCTCTATAATCCATATTTGAAATTAAACTTGATATACATCTTGGAACTAGGTGAAAAATGTCCATGAAGTTGGGTCCAAAACCGGCCTAAATTAGGGCAAAATTTCACTAAGTTATTTAGTTCATGGCCCTATATTCACAAATTCATAACTTGAGATCCAAGCATATTTTTGGAAAATTTTATGAAACAAAGTTGTATATTTCATGGAGGACTATAAGTTTCATGTTGGAAGTTTTCTTTGAATCAAAATGCATCATGGTGAAAAAGTGGTGAAAAGTTGGAAAAAAATAAGAAAATTTTTATTCTTAGAAAAATTCTAAGTTATGAAAATTTTCAAATTAAAACCATAATCTTCAATTTTGAGTTTCTTGGTTAGCAAGTTTCATATTTTGACATATCTTGATGAATTATGACCCTTGGCACTTGATTTTGACCAAAAAGTCAAAGTTTAACTTTTTAGTGCATAGTTGACTTTTGATCAGTTGACTGCAAAATTCATGTGTCAATCCAATGAACTTGAGATCTTTTGAAACATGTAATTATGTCAAGATGATGCCATTGAACCCTTGTAACCATACTTGAACTCAATTGGTTATTGGCTAGGTTAAAAATCAGAAATTGCCCTTTCTTAGTCAAAACCCTAATTTTTACCATTTTGCCCTTTTGATGATTTGATCAAATTTCTTGAGGAGTTGTGATCAAAACTTGATCAAATGGTACATATGAGTCTAAAATGTTGATATGGATAAAAAATTATGAAGTTCGACTGTAAATTGGCCATGGTTGACTTTTCCCCCAATACAATTGATTTTTAGGTCAACTGTCCAATTGACTGATAAAAAATGTGGTTCAAGGCTTGAAACTTAACATGAGCAATCTTAGGGGTCCAAAATGATGTATGAAAGTAAAATGAAGCATCGGTGGTCCAAAAATCCTTGTGCAAACTCAAACCCTAATTTTGGGTAATCAGTGCAAGATGAGATGTCTTGAGCTGACCAAACCCTAATCTTGTCTTGAGTCCAAGAAGTCTTGTGAGAAAATCTTGATAAATGAGAGGGAAAATTTAGGGGTACAACAAATGTTGTGATACGGTGGGAGAACTGACTTGGAGTATTTTGCGTTTTATTGCAAATGTTGCCGTTAGCAAGAGTCGCCACCGACTTTTATTTTATCCAAAAGGAAAGGTGAAAAAGCACAGGAAATACCTTTGAGATTGTTTCTTGAGTTCGGGGGGTAGATTAGGAAAAGGGAAGGTATTAGGACCCTTTTCATCCATGGTTTTCCATGTGCTCTTAGTTACTTGCTAGATCACTTGATTTTGTTTGAAATTGTGCTTTGTGTGGTTTTTTGAAAGTATTTTGAAAGGCGACATCGTTTAGGAAAACTTTGTAATGATTCTCGTTCGTAAGAATGTATACAAAGTGTTGATCTTTTGAAAATGTTTTCAAGTTTGAAAGGTGTTTTTTGAAAGTGTTGGTGTTTGTTTTTGAAAATAGCAAGGATGTTTTGTTTTGAAATGGAGCAAGTAACTAGGAACATTCTACCTACTCAAAAGTCTTTCATGTTCATTTCCTTTCTCCTTTGACATTGTTATCTTACCATTGATTTGGTAAGTAACCCTATCTTTGGATGTAAACGGAACGAGCGTGGGTCATCATATAACCATAATTAGCAATGTTGCAAGGTATCTTAGTATCTTTCTTTAGGGACTAAGATCAATTTGAAAAGGCAACATAGATAGCATCATCGAGGGACCATGATCTTGTATTTTTGCTTGTTTTTGTTAAGATACCTCACATGCATAACATGACCATTTTCATAAGGCAACTAAGTGGGTTTTATCCTAGGGGTGCTTGTGTGCAAGTGTATTAATTTTCATGTTTTGTTTGTCTTTGATTAGGGTTTTATAATTATTGATTTTAGTCTTTCCATACAAACCCTAATTACTAACATTTATATAAAGCGATAAATTGCGATAATAAAAATTACTACGCTATTACATCATTAGGGGAGGGGGTGTACAAATTTACAAATGGTGATTGCAAGAAAATTAAACCTAATTATCTATTACAACCATATTGAATATTGTACAAAATTGAAAATAAAATGCAAGAATATAAAGGAAAAAAGAAATGATTTTTATTTATTTTATGAAATGGTTTTGTCTTGACTTAATTAAAGAAAATGATTAATTAAAATTAAATAAAATTAACTTAATCTAACTAAGAAAATAAATTAATTTGAAAAGGATTTTTTAGGGTTTTTTATGAAAAGGTTTTAAATTAGTGAAAATAAAATGAGAATTAATTATAATAACCTAAATTCTAAATTAATTTTATCTAAAAAAAATAAAATATTAATTTAACCTAAGTCTAAAAAATAATTATTTAAGAAAAAGAAAAGAAATTTATTTAATTTAAGAAAATGTTTTTTTTATCTTTTTGTTTTATGGAAAATAAAATACATTAGTATAAAAAATAAATAAAAATAAATTTGAATTTTTTATGATTTTATGAAAATAATAATAATAATAATAATAATAATAATAATAATGAAAATACTAATATTAATAATAATAATAATAATAATAATAATAATAATAATGAAGAAAAATAAAATAAAAATAAAGAAATAAAGAAAAGTCATGGGGGGTTAATCAGTAATGTAAGGAGTATTATGAGAAAAAACTAGGCCCACATGAAGAGTCCAAATGCTGGCAAAAAAACACAAAAAGTCAGAAAATTGTGAAAAAAATAGCAAAAGGTCACGCTGGAGCTTGAACCCAGGACCTAAGGGTGAACAGGCGCGCGCTTTACCATTGGGGTGGCTATATATATGTTAAAATAACTGAAACAATAAATACATAACACAAAATGCATCCTGATTACACTTCATCTTCAACCTCCAGCCAAAGGACCTGTATCTTCTTCATTTCTCAACAAAAATGAAAAGTTCAAACATGAAAGTTGTAGAATTTCTTCCCATGAATCCAAACATATAAGTAACTTAAGCTATTAGTCAAAGATGAATGGGAATTTTTCTGGCCCTAATTCAAACCCTAAAAATTTCAGAAAACTTCAACTCTAAAGTTCTCTAAGCTTAGGCCATATAAATGCAAACTATGGATATGTCCAACTTCATGGCAATGGTGTCTACATTTTATCTTTGAAAATGCAAGCCTAACAATGCCTAAATAATGAGATGAAAAGTCAGAAAACTCACCTTCAAGTTGGAGATCGTGTTTTGAGTTAGAGCTGCTTTCAAAGTGTTTTGATGTTTGGGTTAGCTTCCTTGAACCTCCAGGAAGCTATTGCAAAGCTTACTTTATGCTGAGGGTTCTTGAATCAAGCTGAAGAAGTCAATGTGCAATGTCCTATTTTTGAAAATGGAGGATGGTTCCAATGGTATTACAGTTTGAAAACAGGGGTTGGAATAACTTCTATATGTGTATTGGAAGCTTTGTGGATGGTTTGGCCAAGAAACGCACGGGGGGATTTGGAGATTGGGTTCAAAAATCAGAAATGACAAGTTTTTGTGCTTGTATGGCAATTTCTGGTTTTGGGGAGTTTGGGGGCTTGTTCAATCGTGTCTTAGCTTGCAATACACTTGTATAATTATTTGGAAAAGGTTAGAGGACTTGAGAAGGTCAAAAAAGCAAGATATCAACTTATGGCTATGTTACTTGATTTTGAAGAAAAGTGAAAAAATAAGTTTCAATGTGTAGTACAAGCATGGCCTGAGTTTATGGGAGGCTCTAGACATCTTTGTTTTTCCTTTGACATTGCTTTTGATCAGAAGGAACAAGTTAGGAGCTCTATGCATTGACTTTGTGATTAAAGTCACTTTTCCAAAATAGAAGTGTGAACTTTGTTCCATTAATGGAAAATTTACTTGGACAAAGCTTGAATCAAGTGGATAATAGCTCAAAAGCAAGTGTAATATTCTGATTATGGAGAGATCTTGAGGTTTAGAGGCCTGCAAAGCAAGATTGTGCAACATAGGTTTGAAATTGAATTTTTGTTCATCAGAAAATGACTTGTATTTCAAGTGTGAAAAACCCTAACTTCATCTCTTCGATTCTCCTTGCTCACAAATGATCTCAAGGAGTTATTAGACATTTTGGAAATCTTGTAATATGCTATAAAACCCCTATTTGAAATACTTTTGAAAATTACCCTTGGAACTATACGAAAAAGTGCCATGAAGTTAGGTCAAAATCTTGACCAAAACTAGGGCAAAATTTCACTAAGTGTTCAATTTTAAGACCATGACTTTATGAATTAATAACTTGAGATCCAAGCATTTTTAGAAGAAGTTGTGTAAATCAATGTTGTAGATATAATGGAGATATAAAAATTTCATGTTGAAAGTTTCTTCTGAATCCTCTTGCATCATGGTGAAAAATTGGCTCAAAGTTATGAAAAAACATGAAGTTTTAAACACTTAGAAAAATTTCTAAGTTAGAAAACATTGACTTTTCAAAATGAAATCTTGACTTTTTGATTTCTTGATGAATAAGTTTCATATTTTGACATTTTTTGATGAATTGTGATCTTTGACATTGAATTTTGACCAAAAAGTCAAAGTTTGACTTTTCAGTGTATAATTGACTTTTGATCAGTTGATTGAAAATTCACTATCAATCCAATTGATCTTGAGAAATGTTTTAAGACATGCCATTAGGTCAAAAGGATGCAATTGAACTCTTGGAAATCATGCTTCAAACCAATTGACCATTTGCTAGGTCAAAAATCAGAAATTGCCCTTTCTCAGTCAAAACCCTAATTTTGACCATTTTGCCCTTTTGATGATTTGATCAAATTTCTTGAGGAATTATGGTCCAAACTTGATCAAATGATACATATGAGTTTATAATGTTGATTTGAATCAAAAATCATGAAGTTTGACTGTAAATTGGCCATAGTTTACTTTTTCCCCAATACAACTAATTTCTAGGTCAACTGCTAAATTAACTGAGCAAAAGTGTGATCCAAGGCCTGAAACTTGACATGAATAATCTTGGGGGCCCATAATGATACATGAAAGTCATATAAAGCATTGAAATTTAAATTATCCTTGTGCAATATCAAACCCTAATTTTGGTCATCAGTGCTTAAGGAGGTGTCTTGAGCTGATCAACCCTAGTTTAGTCTTGTACCAAGAGAGATTTTTGTGAGAAATTTTTTGATAAATGAGAGGGAAAATTTTTGGGTACAACATCTGCCCCTGTTCAATCTTCTTAAACCTGAAGAGTTAGATTGGCGGATCCGTCATTCGTGACTTGAAGGTGAAAGATGATTGAACACTAAAGTGCCCAGAAATTTGCACTCGAAGATGGATGGTGAATGGGCTTATAGATGCCATTTGGGGGAATGTTGGTAAACACTGGAAGAAGTATCATCACAAATATCTTGTTGATTTATACTAAAACTTGATGTTTTACCTGTGAGAAAAAGAGTTAGTAAAATGCAGATGCCTGTCTGATGTTCACCAGATGTGGTATTATGCATATGGTATGTACATGATATGATGTATAAATGTGAGATGTATGTTTTTGTCCAAGAAAATAAATCCCTGACTTCTTTTGAGGAAATTCTGGGGGGTTGAATCCTTGATTGCCGTTGGGGATAAAGGATATGCATATCTTCAAAATTTATTGAAAGGATGCTTTCACTGGAGAATATCTCTTGAATGTTAGCTGTTATCTGGTCGGATCCAGGCTTCACAATTTGCTGAGGATGAAGTAGTCAACTGCTATCTGGTCGGATCTAGACTTCACGGTAACTTACTAGGGGAAGAGACGAATTAACTGTTATCTGGTCGGATTCCAGGCTTTGTAGAAAATTTCCTTGAAATTGAGTAGTTATCTGGTCGGGTCCAGGCTTCGCAACAACTTGCTGGGGATGCGGAAGTTAATTATTATCTGGTCGGATCTAGGCTTTAAAATAACTTGAAGTGGTAGCTATTATCCGGTCGGGTCCAGGTTTCATAGTTTTTTTTGGGAAGTTGTACTATTATCTGGTCGAGTCCAGATTTCATAGTGTCTCTCTGGGGATCAAAGTTAATTATTATCTGGTCTGGCTCCAGGTTTCACAATAAACTGTTTGAAAAACTGTCATCTGGTCGGGTCCAGGCTTTGCAGATTTCTAAGGTTGATGAGGTCAATTGCTATCTGGTCGGGTCCAGGTTTCATAATAAACTATTTGGGGATTTAGTTGCATCTGGTCGGTTCCCAGGTTTCACAACGAATCTCTGAAGGTAATTGCTATCTGGTCGGATCCAGGCTTCACAACAACTTGCTTAAAAAGGTGAAATTGAAAAATGATATCTGGTCAGATCCAGGTTTCATAGTAATTTGTTGGGGAAAAGACAAACTCTATTGGGGAAAAGAAGTTAAACCTCAGTCGGGTTGAGTCCAGGTTCTTCTATGTCTTTGAAGAGTTAGACTATTATCTGGTCGAGTCCAGGTTTCATAGTATCTTGAAATTTAGATCAACTGTTCTCTGGTTGGGTCCAGGTTTCAGATACTCAAACTGTTATCTGGTCGGGTCCAGGTTTCATCAATTGAAGAAGTCAAACTATTAGTTGGTCGGGTCCAGGCTTCAGTAATAACTTGGAAATTGTGCTAATATCTGGTCGGATCCAGGCTTCAAAGCATATTTTTGGAAATAGTAAAGGCTTTGCTAACGGCTTTACTGGGGGTTAAGGGTTGTGGCCCTGTGATTTGTAATAGTATGAAAGGAAAATTCAAACTGGGGAGTGTAGACCCAGTCGGGTAGGACAGACTCAGCTTGGGGAGGATACACTCAACTGGGGAGGATAAACTACGTTTGGGGATAATAGCCTTGGCTGGGGGAAGATATACTCAGTTGGGGAAGACATGCTTATCTGGGGAGTTATGCTATCTTTTTGTTTGTTGGAGAAGATAGACTATGCCGGGGGAATACAGACTCGGTTGGGGAGGATGTACTCGACTGGGGAATTTTGTGATTCCTCGATGATTGTTAGGGAAATAAAACCTGTTGAGGAAATAGACCCTGTTGAGGAAATAAACCTTGTTGGGGATAGAACTTCCAAGAGACTGAGACTCTGGTCGGGGATTATCCTACGCAAAGAGACTCTGTGGGTAACTTTGTTGAGGGAAGGTTTATTGTAGCCGTCCTTGTGGAGATAATGATAATTAGATAACTCTGGGGATATTTCATATATATTAAAGAGATGCTTGCTTCTACTTAGCAGGTGTTGTACCCCAAAATTTGTCCTCTCATTTTACTCAATACATGCCCATTGAGGTCCTCAACTTGCTCAAGGATGCCCAAGAGTTGACAAAATAAACTCTCTCCTAAGACAATGTATCTCAAACTAGGGTTTCCATTTTCATCAAGATGGGTGAACTCCAAAGACCTCATATGCTCTCCATTACAAAGTTTATGTTGGGTCCATGCTTTGCTTTTGCTTCTGAGGGTACTTTTCCTTAATTCTTGCTTACAAATCCAGCTTAGGCACGACTAAAAGCTGTTAAACACCTTACTTTGTGCCTTGAACCATACTTGTTTGAACTTGCTTCAAGAACAAGTCAGCACCTAGCATATGATGACTGTACTTTTGATTTATCCAAGCTACAAGATTTTTGCCTATAAATTGAGAGCCATTGGGAATGGTAAAAGGGTCAAAAAATTAAGAAAGAAAAAGCCTTGAATCCCTGCTAAAATTCCAAGAACCCAAAGCTGCAACACAAAATACAAAACTTGTTACCTTTTGATTTCTTGCATTCAAACTCCATCTGTTCTCAAGTGTTTCTTGACTAAAACCATCCACACAGTTTCTGATTCACATATTAGAAGCTATCCTAACTTCTGTGTTCATACTTCAATACATCTCCATCCACCTCCATCTCAAAGAAGTCAGAACATTATCCCTTGGCTGTTCCAAAAGTTGAAAACTTCCAGCCTGCTGAGCACGTGAAGAAGCTGCTCAGAAAGGAGCTTAAACACCTACATTGTGCCAAAGAAGATGCACACAACTTTTCTGTCTTAGGAGTTTACTTTATGCTTATTTCTGTTGTTGTAAGCCCAAGAGGAATGTTTTATTCAAATCAGAACTCTTTAATGCAAGTTAACGTTTGTTCACTCTTTGTCTATACAAATTTAAATTCCTTAAATCCTTGAAATCATTTGCATATTGCATACTCATGCATCATGACATGACAGGTGTCCGCATAACAAGTTTCCTTATCTCTCCGCTGTTTATTTCAGCAAGATGGATCTAGAGAAAACTGTGACGGAACTTCAAGCCCAGAACTCAATTTTAGGAAGCTCTACTCGCCCTATCCAAGGGGAAACAGGATATGATGGCTTTGTTGGCCGCTAAGAAGAAGCCAAAGAAGAAAGCTATACTCAACATGGGTAAAAGGTTCAAGGAGACAATCCGTCAAATTCCAATAGAGGAAGATTCATCCGAGGAGGACGAAAACCAAATTGGTGAAGTCAAGAGTACTCAGGCCGACTGTATCAATGACCAAGAATCTGATGATGATTACTTCAATGAACAATATCCACCCGCGGAAATCAAATACAAGTAGCTAGAAGACAGGTTGAAAGCCGTTGAAATCGAAGCTATTCCCGGTTTGAATTTTGACGATTTGGGCCTAATCTCTGGGGTAGTCATTCCCCACAAGTTCAAAATACCAACCTTTGCAAAATACGATGGGGTTTCTTGCCCGAAGCTCTATTTGAAGTCCTATGTGCGCAAGATACAACTGCACACTGCAAATAAAAAACTATGGATTCACTTTTTCCAAGAGAGTCTGGCTGGAACACAACTTGAATGGTTTTATCAGTTGGATGGCTCTTGCATCAATACTTGGGAGGGTCTAGCTACTGCCTTCTACCATTAATATCAGTACAACGCCGACTTGGTACCGACAAGGGTTCAATTGCAAGGTATGACCATGGGGAAGAATGAGGGATTTAAGGAATATGCGCAGAAGTGGAGAGACCTTGCTAGTAGGGTCCAACCTCCCTTGACTGATAGGGAACACATCAACATGTTCATGAACACATTATATGGTCCTTTCTTTAATCTATTGGTTGGCTTCTCTTCTTCTGGTTTCACCGAATTAATCCTAACCGGTGAAAGAGTTGAAAGCGGCATTAAAAGTGGAAAGATCTCTGTGGCGTTTACTTCCACCCCAATCCTGTCAAGAAACCCTTTACCACAAAGAAAGAGGTTAATGCTGTGTATGGGGCAAAGGCCCATACCAAAAGGAATAATCATCCATCTATCAATGCTGTCTGAATCTCCAATCCAACTGCTACTCAAAGACCATCTGCCAATCATCAACATGTTGAAACTCCGAGAAGACATTTTACAAGGTTAGGCATGTCATTATCTCAAGCCCTTCAACATCTGCTCAGGGCCAATTTAGTGACATTGCGAGATCCTCCCGCCAACTCTAACACCTTGTCACCCAGATATAATCCAAATTCAAAATGCGCTTACCATTCAAACAGCCCCGAGCATGAGACTGATCAATGTTGGGCCTTGAAAAACAAAATCCAGGATTTAATTGACAACAAGACTATTGAATTTTATCCTCCTCCGAGGCCAAATGTAATTACTGCTCCAATTCCGAAGCACGACAAAGGTGTTAATGCTGTCGAAGTCACAATCTTCATTGCCTCTGTTGAAGAATTAACTACTCCGTTGAATGTAATTAAGAGCAATCTACTGAAAGCTGGAGCTTTCCCTGACTGTGAAAGAGTCCGTGTAGGCTATATGAGACAACCCAATGTTTGTGAGGAATTAAAGAAAGGTATACAACGTCTAATGGATGGCCGCGAAATCCTATTCGAAAAGATACCCACCATCAAAGATTCAATCGACAAAGCTGAAGATTTGGCCATCATAACAATTTCAAACAAACCTCTTAGGATCTCATCCAAAGGTCCTATCAGGATTTCGAACGAACCAATCATTGCTCCTCTCATAATCACTGCTGCCGGACCTATTCCATACACCTCTGATAAAGCAGTACCGTGGAATTATGGTGCCAAGGTTTACTACCATGGGGTAAAACAATATTCTTGGATTGATGATAATAAAGCTGGTGTTACTAATATTATTGGTTCTAGTAAAGTCACAAGAACAGGAAGGGTATTTTCCCCTGTTATCCCACCACCAACCACTACCACAGTTCCAGTCCGCATAACCAATGGCAATGCTAGTTCCAGTACTAGAGGGAAAGAGAAAGAAAGTGAGCCTGCCAGGGAAGAGGCACATGCTGAGAAGTCTGTTATGGGAGAACCATCCACTCAAGAGATGGAGGAGATTCTGAAAATCATCAAGAAAAGCGACTTCAAGATAGTAGAGCAGTTGGGGCAAACCCCTTCTAAAATATCAATGTTGTCCTTATTGCTATGTTCCGACGCCCATGCACAAGCTTTGATTAAGTTCTTGAAAAAGGCTCACGTGCCTCAAGAAACCACAGTCAACCAATTTAAGAACTGCGTAGGAAGTCTGACAGCTGACAATGGTCTGGGGTTCTCTGATGCAGATTTAACTCCCATGGGAAAGAATCACAATAAAGCCTTGCATGTTTTTGTTGAATGTAAGGGGACCACTCTGGCACATGTCTTGGTGGACACATGCTCATCTTTAAATATGTTACCTATAGGCGCTTTAGATTGGCTAGACTGTGAAGGTATGGTTTTTAATGCCAAGTGATATTGTTGTGAGAGCATTCGATGGATCGAAAAGGATGGTTCATGGAGAGGTGGATCTCCCAATTAAAGTTAGTTCGCAGATTTTCAACTCCACATTCTATATAATGGACATACGGCCTGCATATTATTGATTGCTTGGGCGCCCATGGATCCATGGGGCAGGTGCAGTCACTTCTACTCTGCACCAAAAGTTAAAATATCCGGTCCAAGGGAAGGTTGTCACTGTTTGCGATGAAGAAGAATTTATGGTAAGCCATCTCAATTCTTTCAAGTACATAGAAATGGATGGCGAATTCATAGAAACTCCTTGCCAGACGTTTGAAGTTGTGGCCACCACCAAAATCTCCTCCAACACTCCAAGAGCTGATAAGTTATGCCCAAGATGGTTTCTCTTAAGGATGCCCGTGTTGTGGTAGAAGAAGGAAACAACGAGATGTGGGGTCAACTCCTCGATATCCCGTTCAAAGCAGACAAGTTTGGGTTAGGTTTCACCTCAAAAGCTCAGAAAGAAATCAGAGGTGCTCGTACTGGAAAGCCGCCTCTCCACCTCAAAAATCATGAAATGAATGCTGTAGAAGACTCCGATGATGAGTGTGATCTTGAAGACTGGATCTACCCAACAACCGAAGTGAAGCTCAACAATTGGAATACAAAGGACTTTGTGCCCATCTCCTTCATTGAGGAGTAATCTACTTGTTTTAGCTTTTAATCAATTCAAGAACTCGCTGTCTGTAATGTTTTGATAATGACTTTTAAGCCATGTGCCTTGCACGAGGCACTTTGGTCCTTTTGTCAAGGGTTTTATTTATGTTCATCAAAACATATGATCATTCAACACATTGGACTCTTTTACATTCAAATATTTGTGTTCGTTGTCTTTCTTTTCTTTCAAATACATTGTCAAAAATAGCCATGTATCTTACGCGCATACACACACACTCTTGCAGGTCTACATCCACTATGGATCCTATTGTCAATAACTCTACTATCACCGATTATGACTTTGAATGTCCTATCAACCAAGCCAAAGACAAAAGCGAGGAAGATTGTGACATACCAGGAGAACTAGCCAGACTTCTGTTACAAGAGGAAAAAGCTATTCAACCACATGAAGAGTCAATTGAGGTTGTCAACTTGGGTACTGAGTCAGATAAGAAAGAAATCAGAATCAGCGCTAATTTGAAAAGCAGTGTCAAGAGCCGTTTGGTTCAGATGTTGCGCGATTATGTGGATGTTTTTGCTTGGTCTTATGAAGATATGTCTGGGTTGGATACCGACATCGTGGTTCATCATATGCCAACTAAAGAAGACTACCCTCCTGTCAAACAAAAAGTTCGTCACATGAGGCCTGATATGTCTGAAAAGATCAAAGCCGAAGTAATGAAAAAATTTGATGCAGGATTCCTAGCTGTAACATCCTATCCTCAATGGGTGGCCAACATAGTGCCAGTGCCAAAGAAAGACGGAAAAGTTCTCATGTGCGTAGACTATAGGGATCTGAATAGGGCAAGCCCCAAGGACGAATTCCCTTTACCACACATTGACGTCTTAGTCGATAATACTGCTCATCATAAAGTCTTCTCATTCATGGATGGCTTCTCAGGCTATAATCAAATAAGGATGGCTCCCGAAGATATGTAAAATACTACTTTCGTTACACAATGGGGCACCTTTTGCTACAAGGTCATGCCGTTCAGATTAAAAAATGCAGGGGCAACATATCAGAGGGACATGGTTGCTTTATTTCATGACATGATTCATCATGAGATAGAGGTATATGTAGATGATATGATTGCTAGATCACAAACCGAAGAAGAACATCTCGGTCACCTGCACAAACTATTCGAAAGACTAAAGAAGTACAAACTGAGGTTAAACCATAACAAGTGCACGTTTGGAGTACGCTTAGCATGAACAACCAAGAGATTTGTGCTAATACTCATCCAGCATTTACCAGAATTTCTCCAAATAGCATCTATAATCCCATTCACCATCTATCTTCGACTGCAAATTTCTGGGCACTTTAGTGTTCAATCGTCTTTCACCTTCAAGTCACGAATGGCGGATCCGCCAATCTAACTCTTCAGGTTCAAGAAGTTTGAACAGGGGCAGCTGTTGCACCCCAAAATTTGCCCTCTCATTTCTCAAGGAATCACCCTGGATCCTCAAATTTTCTTTCATCAAGTCTCTAGGCCTTGAATTATCAATTTTTCCAAGCAAACCATTCATAAGGGAAAAATGGTCATTTGCACCCTAAGAAGTCTGACTCTGACTTTTGGATCAAAATCAAATCTCAAAAATTATATTTCACCAAGACATGTTGGAATATGAAGTTTGTTTCATCAAGAGTTTCAAAAGTCAAATTTTATTTTAGAAGAATCAAATTCTAAAAAACTTAGAAATTTTTCGAAGTATTTAAGAAATATGACAATTTCAGAACTTCTGAGCCAACGTTCACACTCAGCAGATTCTGGATATTCTCAAGACAAAGTATGGTCAGAACTTCTGGGCCAGTATCTACGAAGGTTCAGTCAGAGTTTGCAAGGGTTAAATAAAAGAAGGTAACAAAGCGTGGTGTAAGTATACTGGAAGTTTTGAAGGATCCCTCAGAGCATGCTGAAGTCAGAAGATACAAAGATCAGAAGATGAGATGCTACGCTGAAGCAGAACTTTTAATCCAGAGTTAAGCAAAGATACAGAGTTTCACATGGGAACCCATTTAATGCTCACAACCTCCTCTGAGTCTTTATCCAAGGGATTCACACCACGTGTACCCCTACTGCCTTGAGAAGACAAATTTCTGTGCAAAAGTATGTTAGACCCATGTGCTGTCTCTACTTTTCATTAATTCACGCTGCCAGATCCAACTGAGGCGCTGTTCACCATCCAACTTGAATATGTTGAACCCACTTGTTTAAGCTTACTTTAAGAGTAAGTAAGCATCTAGTACATGTTGTTGGCACCACTTGACTGCCCCAACTGCAAAACTTTTCCTATAAATAGAACACCATTTGCACACTGAAAAAGCCCAGAGAAAAATTTGTAGGAGAGTCCAGAAAAATTTGTAAAAGAGATAAAAATTTGTGGAAGGGACGAGAGAATTGAGAAAGAAAGCTTTGAATCACTGTAAAAATTCCAAGAACCCAGGAAACTATAAACACAAGATACAAAAATCTTAGCATTAATTCCTTACATTCAAACTCCATTTCTTCCTCAATTGTTCTTGACTAAACTCACCCACGTAGCTGCTGATTCATGCATCAGAAGCTACCTTAACTTCTGTATTCCTGTTTCCATTCAAACCCCACTCATTTCCACCTCCAAGGAGTCAGAATATTACCCTTTGGACTATTCCAGAAATTACAAATTCTCATCCTGCTGAGTACGTGAAGAAGCTACTCAGAACGTCACAAGAATTCAAGAACACCCTCCAGTTCACAGAATCCTTTCCAGCAGTAAGGTAAGTTTTCTGCTGACTCTCATCATATTGATTAAGCATTGTCAGATTTTGCATGTCTAGCACAATGTAGATATTCTGACCCTGATGATGTACATATTCTGAAATTCATGCATCTGCTTACCTAAGTAAAAGAAATTCCAGTGCAGAGCTTCATAAAAGGACTCAGAATTAGAATTATCCAATACACGTTGCTTCTGATTCATGCTTCTGATATTTTATGAAATTTGTCATAACTATTATGCACGCAACTTATGTTCTATAAATGACTAAGCTGCAAATGTTCTGACTGTCATGGAGAGAGGCAAAGTTCTGACAGTTGCGTCAGAATTTCTGAAAACTTCTGAGTTCTCAGAAGATCCAGAACTTCTGAACTTCCATATTTTTGCTAACATGTTTCTGTTTATGCAGCAAGTCAGAGTCAGAACTTCTGACCTCTTTTATTTTCAGCACTTTGTGCTGATTATGTTTTCCTTCTCTTTTATTATTTTGCCATTATATTATTTTTTATCAATAAAAAAAACCAAAAATATTTTATATTTTGCATGTTATATTTTTCTCTTAACATAAAAAAGACAAAAAAATATTTTCTTAAACCAAACTTACTTCTTTTCTTAAATAAATAAGCATTTTACATTTTCTGTATATTCTTATCTATTTCAATATGGTTGTAATAACCTAGAATTTTAACTTGCAACCCCCATTCATAAATATGTACCCCCATCCCCCTAAATATTGTAATAGCGTAGGACTTTAAATTTCCGCACTGTTCTTGCTTTCAATATATGCTAGTAATTAGGGTGTAATGACAAGATATGGAAATTGACAAATAGATCCTCCTAATCAAGATAAATTATGCATGCAATCAAACACACTCGCACATTTACACCCCTAGGGTAATTCCACTTGTTGCCTTATAAAAATGGCCATGTTATGCATGTGGGAGGTCTTAGCACAAACAAATCGAAAAAGATCATAGTCCCTCAATGACGCTATCAATGTCGCCTTTCAAAATGATCTTAGTCCCTAAAGAAAAAGTGCTAAGTCATCTCACAACATTGCTATCATGGTCATACGATGACCCATGCCTGTCCCTTCACATCCAACGATGGGGCTTCTTATCAAATCAATGGTAAGGTAGCAACATCTAAAGGAGGAGGAAAAAAACATCTAAGACCTTTTGAGTAAGTAGATTACTTTTAGTTACTTGCTCACTCTCAAAACAAATATCCTTGCTATTTTCAAAACAATCACATACACTTTCAAAACCACTTCAAAAACACTTTCCAAGACTTGAAATATTTTCAAAAGCTTAACACTTTGCATACATTCTTATGAACGGGAATCATTGCAAAGTTTGCCTAAACGATGGCACCTTTTCAAAATACTTTCAAAAACCATCACAAGCACACATTTCAAACAAAAGCAAGTGATCTAGCAAGTAACTAAGAGCCCATGGAAAACCATGGATGAAAAGGGTGCTAATACCTTCCCTTTTCATAATTTACCCCCCGAACTCAAGAAAACATCTCCAAAGGTCTTTCCTGTGATTTTTCACATTTCCTTTTTGGATAAAAGAAAAGTCGGTGGTGACTCTTGCTAAACCGCAACATTTGCAAACACAAACGCAAAACCTCAAGTCAATTCTCCCACCGTATCACACGGTCCTATGTGAGGAAAATCCAGCCCTATACCGCTGACAAAGACTTATGGGTACACTTCTTCCAAGACAGCCTATCTGGAACTCAACTTGATTGGTTTTATCAGTTAGAAAGAGCCAATATTCATAACTGGGAAGATCTTGCTGCAACTTTCTACAAAAAATACCAATACAATGCTGATCTTACGCCTTCCCGTACTCAAGTCCAGAGTATGGCCATGGTTTCCAATGAAGGTTTCAAGGACTATGCGCAGAAATGGAGAGAGTTGGCTGGAAGAGTTCAACCTCCCCTATCTGAAAGAGAACTAGTAGACATGTTTTTGGGCACCTTGTCTAGCCCCTTCTTAAATCACCTAATTGGGAGTTCATCAGCAGGTTTTACTGAACTGATATTGACCGGAGAGAGGGTAGAAGCCAAGATAAAGAGTGGAAAGATTCAGAAAGATACATTCTCTGCTGCTATAAGGAAGCCATTTATCAGAAAGAAAGAAGTGGTTGCTGTTTATCCTCAGAGAAATCAAGATAGGGCCGAACGCCGTCCAATGGTGGGGTTGTTATGATTCCTAAACCTGCACCTGATCAACAAAGAAACAACCAACCAAGGATGGAAAGGCCAGTCAGACAATTCACCAGAATTAACATGACCCTATCTCAAGTATTGCCACATCTGTTAAGATCCAACCTGGTGACTTTGAAAGAAGCTCCAAAGAATCCTAATACAACATCTCCTCACTATCATCCTAATTCCCGCTGTGCATACCACTCTGAGAGTCCCGACCATGACACTAATAACTGTTGGGCTCTAAAGAACAAAATACAAGACCTCATTGAAGCCAAAGAGATTGAATTCGATGCGCCCGAAAAGCCAAACTTCATTTCTGCCCCTATGCCCAAACATGGCCATAATACCAATGCCATTGAAGAAGAAATGTTTTTTACTTCAGTTGATGAACTTATAACCCCACTCCTGACTATTAAAGTGAACTTGTTTAATGCCGGTGTGTTCCCGGGCTATGATGATGGCTGTCATTTCTGTTTGTCCTCACCAACCAGTTGTCCTTTGTTGAAAACAGGCGTTCAGTGCCTAATAGATAACAAAGAAATTTTGTTTGAAAAGACTTATGTTCCACCTATTCCTTTTAAAGATGTTTCTATCATTACCATTTCCGCCAATTCTTCCAGGGTCTCCACCAAAATACCCGTTAGAATTACATCAGTTCCGAAAGCAACTCCTTTGATAATTACAATGCCTGGACCAATCCCATATTCTTCAGACAAAACCATACCATGGAATTATGGATGGGATGTCTACTATCACGGTATCAAGCAAGATTGGCCAGCCGCCGAAGATGCATGTTCTGAGAAGGTTGACTCTGATATCAGTAATATCGCCGGAACAAGCAAGATCACTCGAAGCGGAAGGGTTTTCTCTCCAGAGATAGCTCCCCCAAATGCTATTTCTGGACCAGTGATCATTCGTATTGTTGTTACTCTCCCAAAGGCTATTCCCAGTCCTACAATCATCTCCACTAATACGCCAACTGACCAAGCTGCTACGATCCCTGCTATCACTTCTACTGACATTCCTACTGCCGAGTTAACCGAAACTCGAGGTAAAAGTATTCTGATTGAGCCTGTCCGAACGAAGGCTCAGTCACTGGCTATCCCTGAGACCTCCCGGAAAGAGATGGAGGAAATTCTGAAGATCATAAAAAGAAATGACTATGATGTAGTTGAACAACTGGGGAAAACTCCCTCTAAAATTTCCATGCTGGCTTTACTACTATGTTCCGAGGCGCATGCAAAAGCCTTGGTAAAATTCCTGAAAACTACCCATGTACCCCAAGAGACATCTGACGATCAGTTCCAAAACTGCGTAGCCAGCTTGACTGCGGATAATGGCCTAGGTTTTTCGGATGCTGATTTAATGCCAAGAGGAAGGAAGCATAATGAGGCATTGCATGTCTCAGTGGAATGTAGGGGTACAACCTTGGCTCATGTTTTGGTGGACACTGGCTCATCTCTGAATGTATTGCCTATAAAAGCTCTTGATAGGCTTGACTATGAGGGATTGACATTGAAGCCAAGCAACATAGTAGTAAGGGCTTTTGACGGCTCGAAAAGGATGGTGCATGGGGAAGTGGATATCCCCATAGAGGTTGGAACGCAAACCTTCGATTCAACTTTTTATGTAATGGACATCCGCCCTTCATACTCCTACTTGCTAGGCCGACCATGGATCCACAATGTTGGCACTGTTACTTCTACGTTGCACCAAATGCTAAAATATTTGATTCAAAGGAAGATTATCACTGTTCATGGAGAAGAAGAGTATATGATCAGCCATTTCAATTCCTTCAGATATGTGGAATTAGATGGTGAATTTATTGAAACTCCATTCCAACACTTTGAAGAAGTCCCACAAGATGTGGCAGTGACTAAGGCTATTCCCAAGATCACAAGGCCTCCACTCAGGATGTCATCTTTGAAGGATGCAAAGGCAGTGATAGAAGAAGGTAGGTGCACTATCTGGGGATAACTCCCGGATATCCCATACAAGTCAGATAAGTTTGGATTAGGTTTCAATTCAAGTGCTCAGAAGACCGTACGCCGTGCTCGTGCTGGAGGACCACCCCTGAAGATCAACAACTATGAAGTCAACGCGGTAGAGGATGATGAAGATGGTTGCAACCTGGAGGATTGGATCTTCCCAACTGTCAATGGATGGCTAAACAATTGGGACGCTAGAGATTTTGTCCCGATCACTTTTATCCCACAGTAATTTGTCTTTACATTTTGTTGGATTTGTAATATTAAAACAATTCAAACTCTTAAAACCTTGTGTCTTACCCGAGGTACAATGGTCTATTTGTAAGGTTTATTATCTCATTTCCATATGACATCAATGAATCATGGATGTTTTGCATACAAACTTTGTGCTCATTGTTTTCGCTTTTTTACATTTTCATTTCCTTCAAAGATAGCTATACCCTTACACACACTCACACTCACAATGCATGTCTACATCCATTTGGGATCCCATGGGTAACGGTTCTGCTATGGCCTTATGTGACTCTGAAAATCTAGTATACCAAGCCGGAGACGAAGGTGAGGAAGATTGTGAAGTACCAGAGGAACTTACCAGATTACTACTGCAAGAAGAGAGAACCATTTAACCCCACAAGGAACCAGTGGATACAATCAACCTGGGTACCGAAGAAGATAAAAGAGAGGTCAAGGTGGATGCCAATCTAGAACCGAGTGTCAAGGAGCATCTGATTCAGTTGTTACCCGAGTATGTTGAGATCTTTACCTGGTTGTATGAAGACATGCCAGGACTTGATGAAGATATTATGGTACATCGTCTGCCTACAAAAGAGGATTGTCCACTAGTAAAATAAAAGGTCCGTCGAATGCGACCAGATATGTCAGAAAAGATTAAAGCAGAAGTCATGAAACAATTTAACGTTGGATTCTTGGCTGTCACCTCCTATCCGCATTGGGTTTCCAATGTTGTTCCCGTACCCAAGAAAGACGGAAAGGTACGAATGTGCGTGGACTACAGAGATTTGAATAGGGAAAGCCCTAAGGATGATTTCCCACTTCCCCACATCGACATCCTAGTTGACAATACGACACAACACAAAGTGTTTTCCTTCATGGAAGGTTTCTCAGGCTACAACCAAATCAAAATGGCGCCTGAGGACATGGAGAAAACAACATTTGTCACAAGTGGGGCACATTCTGCTACAAGGTGATGCCGTTTGGACTGAAGAATGCTGGGGCAACCTATCAGCATGCCATGGTAGCTTTATTTCACGACATGATACATCACGAAATAGAGGTCTATGTGGGTTACATGATAGCTAGATCTCAAATAGAAGAAGAGCATCTTGATCATTTATAGAAACTGTTTGAGAGGCTAAAGAAGTACAAACTGAGGTTAAACCCAAATAAATGCACGTTTGGAGTAAGGTCTGGTAAACTCTTCGGCTTTGTCGTCAGCAACAAGGGTATTGAAGTGGATCCTGCCAAGGTGAAAGAAATACAAGAGATGCCTACTCCTCGTACTGAGAAGGAAGTCAGAGGATTCTTGGGACGTTTAAACTACATTGTCAGATTCATTTCTCACCTGACAGCTACTTGTGAACCAATCTTCGAACTATTGAAGAAATATCAAGTAGTCAAATGGAATGATGAATGCCAAACTGCTTTTTACAAGATCAAAGAATACCTGCAAGAGCCTCCTGTTTTAATGCCACCAGTCGAGGGAAGACCATTAATCATGTATCTAACTGTTTTAAAAAATTCAATGGGGCGTGTGCTGGGGCAGCATGACGAGTCTGGCCGAAAAGAGCACGCTATTTATTACCTGAGCAAAAAGTTTACCGACTGTAAAACAAGATATTCACCGCTCAAGAAAACTTGTTGCGCTCTGGCATGGGCTGCTCGCCGGCTAAGATAGTACATGCTGACCCATACTACCCTGTTGATATCTAAAATGGATCCGATAAAATATATCTTCGAGAAGCCTGCTCTCTCTGGGAGAATAGCAAGATGGAAAATGATCTTGACGGAATATGACATACAATATACTACCCGGAAAGCAATAAAGGGCAGTGTATTAGCTGATAACCTTGCTCACTAAGCTGTAGAAGACTACCAGTCCATGAAGTTCGAATTTCCGGATGAAGACATCATGACGTTGGACAACTATAAAGAATTCAGGCCATATGACCGACCTAAACAAGGATCCTGATGGACCCTGTTCTTTGATGGGGCATCCAATGCACTTGGCAATGGTATCAGTGTTGTACTCATATCTCCTGAAGGGTGTCATACTCCCTTTACCGCAAGACTCTGCTTCAATTGTACAAACAACATGGTGGAATACGAAGCATGCATCTTTGGTCTCAGAGCTGCCATAGACTTGGGGATCAAATCCTTGAATGTATTTGGAGATTTAGCTTTGGTCATCAGTCAGATCAATGGGGAATGGGACACCAAACACCTTAACCTTATCCCTTATAAAGAACATGTTTTGACATTGCTACCACATTTTGAGAAGATAACCTTTGAGCATTTACCGCGAGAAGAAAATCAGCTAGCAGACGCACTAGCCACAATGTCATCTATGTTTAAACTTAATTGGGATAACGAGGCTCCCCAGATCACCATTGAGCGAATGGATGAACCAGCACACTGTCATGAGATTAATACTGAAGAAGTAGTGGACCAGCCTTGGTTTCACAAAGTCAAGAGGTATCTCGAGGCTCAAGAATATCTAGAAGGAGCTTCAATCAATGGTAAGAAGTTCTTAAGAAGATTCTCTTCTAAGTTCTTCCTTAGTAATTGCATTCTTTATAAAAGCAACCATGACTCTGTGTTACTTCGGTGCGTAGACAAGGTTGAAGCTGAAAGGATCATGGCTGAATTGCATGAAGGCACTTTTGGCACCCATTCCAGTGGGCATACGATGGCAAAGAAAATCCCACGGGAAGGCTATTACTGGTCTACCATGGAAGCAGATTGTTATCAACACTCTCGAACCTTCCATAAGTGTCATATTTTTACTGTCAAGGTGCGCGTACCTCCGGTTCCTCTTAATGTCTTGACGGCTCCTTGGACATTTGCTATGCGGGGGATTGATATGATTAGGGAAATCAAGCCAACAACCTCCAATGGACACTGCTTCATCTTAGTGGCCATTGACTATTTTACAAAGTGGGTGGAGGCAACTTATTTCGCTTCCGTTACCAAAAATGTTGTCGCCCGATTCATCAAGAAAAATCTCATCTGTCGATACGGTATCCCAGAGAGGATCACCGCAGATAATGGTACGAATCTTAACAACACTATGATCACCGCACTGTATGCGCAATTCAAGATCCAGAACCATAATTCTTCCTATTACCGGCCAAAGATGAATGGTGTTGTCGAAGCCGCAAATAAGAACATCAAAAAGATGATACAGAAAATGACAGTCACGTACAAAGACTGGCATGAGATGCTACCGTTCTCTCTCCATATTTATCGTACCACGACATGCACATCAACCAAGGCAACACCCTATTCTTTGGTATACGGCATGGAAGTTGTCTTGCCTATTGAGGTTCAGATCCCCTCTCTAAGAATTATGAAGTATGTAGGTCTGAATGAAGATGATTGGATCCAGACTCGACTTGATCAATTGAAATTGATTGATGAGAAAAGAATTACTGTTGTCTGCCATGGTCAAATGTATCAAAAACAGATGATCAAGGCTTTCAACAAAAAGGTCATACGCCAAGTGTATCAAGTTGGGGATCTGGTAATCAAACGTATCATACTACCGCAAGGTGATCCCATGGGAAAATGGACTCCTAAGTACGAAGGACCATTTGTAATCAAAAATATATTCCCTAGTGGAGCAATGATCTTGACTGCCATGGATGGTGACGACCTGCCACACCCTGCGAACGCATACATAGTCAAAAGATACTACACATAAGAGACCCGCTAGGTTGACACACCTAGGCCAAACAAGGGCATCCCGATGAACCAAAAGAGGTTCGGACAAAAATTAGGGACAAAAACAAAAAAAAAAGTACACCCGGCAAGTTGAAAACCTGAAAGGGCGACTTGGGCAAAAAAGGGTATCCCGGTGGACTGAAAACCCGAAAAGGCGGTCCAGGAAAAAGTTAGGGAATTAAAGCGTATGACTATGTCCCATTGGATCACCTTACGGACAACTTGCAAACTCGACATTTCTGACCAATTCAATCATCTTCGGACAAGGCAACAAATAGACAAGATGCTCAGAGATACAAAGGCTATAGCAGAATGGGAACCCCATGGGATTAATACACATAGCTATCTTTTTCTTTGTATTAAAATTTTCATTTTTTACGACGGCATTCTCTTACTAGAATGTTTGTCTCAATGTACAAAAATACTTACTCAAAGTCAATACAAAGATATTCCTTTGAAAGTGCAAAACTATCTGTTTTTCTTTACTCTTGTGTTTTGTTTACAAAAATGTCCAATGATTCATTGTTGAACATATGCATTTGAACATAGTTACTGTTTACAAATAAACAAAATAAAAGACAATTACTGATGGCTTTAAGAGATAGGGATTTATCCCCAATTACTGATCTCTCCAAGTTATTTTCCATAAAAAATCCCCCGTAGTGTACAGTTTAATCCCCAACGGAACAAAACTTCCAATTATCAATCCCCAGTAGAAGTCATCCAATTTCTCAGGATTCCCCAACATAATTTTACAAGCAGTACACGGCGTTTCCCTTACAACATAGTTTATTTATCTAAGCAGAAATTCGTCAACACTTCAACTTTGCAACATGAAGACTTACACTCCATATCCTCAGCAGCAATCAGGTATTTATTTTCCCCAATCCAACAGCAGCGCAATAGACTAGCTCACATACACATACATTCCATTCGCATATCATAAACATTGATAAAACAAATGCATTATATCATACATTCCATACAACATGACTTTTCATTTTAGCTAACATTTTACCCTTTTCAGGATAAGATTTACACCTACCATTAACAATATTCAGAGTTTGCAGATACAGTGCATATACGCTACAGACACTGATGCCATTCTGATACTCATTCAGATTCAACTCTCAGATACAGTTCAGATACGCTCCAGACACGGAGGCCATTATGATACTCATTCAAAACCAGCTTTCAGATACAGTTCAAACACACTCCAGACATAGATGCCATTCTGATACTCATTTAAAACGGGCTTTCAGATACAGCTCATATACGCTCTAGACACGAATGCCATTCTGATATTCATTCAAATGCAACTCTCAGATACAGTTCAGATATGCTCCAAACACGAATTCCATTCTGATACTCATACAGAGTAAATTCTCAGATATAGTCCAGATACGCTCCAAACACGGATTCCATTCTGATACTTATTCAGATTCAACTTTCAGATACAATTCAGATACGCTCCAGACATGGACACCATTCTGATACTCATTCTTTCAGCTTACAAGTTATAGTTCAAACAATCACTTTTGGATGGAGTCTACAAGCCCATCTCCTATAACTTTCTATCACCTCTCCAAATGGCATCTTTAAGCCCATTCCCTCAGCCATCACGTCCCCGAGTGCAAATTTTTGGGCACTCTAGTGTCCAATCATCTTCCACCTTCGAGTCACGAACGGAAAAGTTTGCCAATCTAACTCTTCAGGATTAAGAAGATTGAACAGGGGAAGCTGTTGTACCCCAAAATTTTCCCTCTCACTTGTCAACAATTTTCCCATAAGATCTCCTTGACTCAAGACTGCATTAGGGTTTAGTCAGCTCAAGACACCTCCTTATGCACTGATGACCAAAATTAGGGTTTGAGTTTGCACAAGGACTTTTGAACCTTCAATGCCTCATATGACTTTCATGAGTAATTAGTGACCCCCAAGATTACTCATGCCAAGTTTCAAGCCTTAGATCACATTTTTGCTCAATCAATTGAACAATTGACCTAAAAATCAATTGTATTGGGGAAAAAGTCAACTATGGCCAATTTACAGTCAAACTTCATAATTTTTGATCCACATAAGAATTTTAGACTCATATGTATCATTTGATCAAGTTTGGACCACAATTCCTCAAGAGATTTGATCAAATCCCCAAAAGGGCAAAATGGTTAAAATTAGGGTTTTGACTGGGAAAGGGAAATTTCTGGTTTTTGACCTAGAAAATGGTATATTGGTTTATGGAATGATATCAAGAGTCCAATTTCATCATTTTGACCTAATGACATGGTTCAAAACATTGCAAATCCATTAGATTGACAGATGAATTTTGCAGTCAACTGAGCAAAAGTCAACTGTATACTGAAAAGTCAAACTTTGACTTTTTGGTCAAATTCAAGTGCCAAAGATCATAATTAATCAAAACATGTCCAAATATGAAACTTATTCATCAAGAAATCAAAAAGTCAAGATTTCATTTTGAAAAGTCAAAATTTCTAAACTTAAAATTATTTCTAAGTGTTGAAAATTTATGTTTTATCATAACTTTGAGCCAAATTTTCATCATGATACAAGATGATTCAAAAGAAACTTCCAACATGAAAGTTGTATATCTCCATGAAATCTACAAACTTTCTTCACACAACTTCTTCCAAAAGTGATTGGATCTCAATTTATAATTTCAAGAACATAGGGTCATGAAACTAAACACTTAGTTAAATTTTGCCCTATTTTGGTCAGGATTTTGACTCAACTTCATGGAACTTTTTCACATAGTTCCAAGTGGAATCTTTAAAAGCAATTCAAAAATAGGTTGTATAGCACATTTTAAGCTTTCCAAAATATCCAAGAACTCCTTGAGATCATTCTTGAGTAGGGAGAATCGAAGAGATAAAGTTGGTGTTTTGTCACTTGAATTACAAGGCATTTTGTGATGAACAAGAATCCAATTTCAAACCTATGCTGCACAATCTTGTTTTGCAGGCTTCTAAAACTCAAGATCTCTCCATAATCAGAAGATTACACTTTCTTTTGAGCTATTATCTAAGTGTTCCAAGCATTGTCCAAACCAATTTTCCATTTTAGGAAGAAAGTTACCATTCCATTCTTGAAAAGTTTCTTCTAAAACTCAAGATCTCTCCATAATCAGAAGATTACACTTTCTTTTGAGCTATTATCCAAGTGTTCCAAGCATTGTCCAAACCAATTTTCCATTTTAGGAAGAAAGTTACCATTCCATTCTTGAAAAGTTGCTTTAATCACAAAGTCAACTTGTCTTGAGCTTCTAACTTGTTCTTTCTACATACACAACCGCTATAAACCAAAAGCAAGGTGTCTAAGGCCCGAAGAAGCTCAAGACATGCTTGTACAATACTTGAGATTTGTCATTTCACTTTTCTTCAAAAGCAAGTTATAGAGCCATAACCCTATAACTCAGAAGCCTGGAGTGATTTTGTGCTGGAACCTTTTCCATACATATTAACAAGTCAATTGCAACACAAGATACATTTTGACAAGCCCTAAAACACTCCCAATCACCTTGCTACACAGAACTGCCCAAACTTGACAGTATTGAGCAAAAACTCACCATCTTCATTTCCACTCGTGCGTTTTGAAAACTAATCATCCAAACACCTTCCATACATCATATCAAAGTGATCCAGACCCTCATTTCCTAACTGTAACTCCTCCATCATCATCCACCATTTTCAAAACTTAAGCTTGCAACTTGACTTGAGTAGGGAGTTCCAGCCATCCTCAAAGAAAAGTAGGAGTTGGAACACATTCAAGGAGGTCCAGACAAGCTATAGAAATCAACAGGCCATCATAAAGGTTGCTCAAACTCCATACACGACTCCAGCTGCAAGAGGTAAGTTTTCAAACTTCTATCTCTTCATACAGGCATCATTTGAGTTTGGTTTGTGAAGATAAAATGTAGATACCATTGCCACGAAGCTGTACATATCAATAATTTACATTTATATGGCCTGAGCTTAGAGAATTTTAAGGTTGAAGTTTTCTGAAATTTTTAGGTTTTGAATTAGGGCTAGAAAAATTCTCATTCATCTTTGATTGTTAGCTTAAATTGTTTATATGTTTGGATTCGTGGGAAAAAATGCCACAACTTTCGTGTTTGAACTTTTCATTTTTGTTGAGAGATGAACAAGATACAAGTCGTTTGGCTGGAGGTTGAAGATGAAGTCTTCAGAACACGTTTTGCCTTACATATTTATTGTTTCATTTGTATTAACGGATGCATAGCCACCCCAATGGTAAGGAAACACACTGGTAATCAGGAGGTCATGGGTTCGAACCTCAGTGCACGCTGCCTTTTGCTTTTTTCACTCATTTTTACATTTTTTGTTCCTTCCAGCGCGCATTGGCCTTCCTCCTCCCGGGCCTGACTTTTTTTTCTAACATTTGTCCCCCTTGTTTCATATTTACACCCTGGCCTAATTTTATTTTATTTCTTTATTTTTTATTTTATTTATTTTCTCAAATATATTTTCTAAATACTAAAAATGATAAAAATGCAAAAAATGATATTTTATATTTTGACTTATTTTATTTGAGTTTTCCATAAATAAAAATATTTTTTATTCTTCATTCTTCATTTATTTATTTAAATAAATCTTATAAACTTAATTAATATTGTATTATTTATTTATTTTTTCTTCACACCATTTAGAATATATTATTTTAATATCAAAAAGACTAAAATTTTTTTATAATGCTATAAATATTTTCAAGATAAAAAAATGCCCAAAAAATAATAATTTTCTTAAACTTATTTTCTTTTGATTAATAGAATTAGGGTTTTCATCTTAAATCTTTTCTCAATAATTTCAAACTTAATAAATTATTTTCTTTATTTTATTAGGTTAAGGTAAAATTCCTTTTCATAAAACATCAAACAAAATATCCATTATTCTTCACATTTATGTTCTTGCATATTTAATTCATCTTGTGCATTATTTATTTAAATTCTTGTAAAAATTCAATTTGGTTGTAATAGAATAATTAGGGTTTTAATTTCTTGCAATCCCCATTTACAAATTGTATACCCCCTCCCCACAAATGTTGTAATAGCGTAGTAACTTTAAATTTCACAATTTATCGCTTTCATATAACATGCTAGTAATTAGGGTTTGTATGGAAAGACTAAAATCAACACTTAGAAAACCCTAATTCAAGACAAAACCAAGCATGAAAACAACACACTTGCATACAAGCACCCCTAGGGTTATCCCATTTGGTTTCCTTATACAAAATAACCATATTATGCATGTAAGGTGTCTTAGAAAAAACAAGCAAATACAAGATTATAGCCCCTCGATGACGCTATCTAAGTTGCCTTACAAATGATCTTAGTCCCTAAAAAAGAATGCTAAGATACTTTGCAATATTGCTAATCATGGTTATACAATGACCCATGCCCGTCCCGTTTACATCCAAAGATAGGGTTTCTTACCAAATCAATGTTAAGACAACAATGTCAAAGGAAAAGAAAATGAACAAGAAAGACATTTGAGTAGGTAGATTACTCCTAATTACTTGCTCAATTTCAAACAAACATCCTTATTATTTTCAAAAACAATCACACACATTTTCAAATACCTTACAAACATTGAAAACATTTTCAAAAGATCAAACATCTCTGTATACATTCTTACGAACGAGAATCATTACAAAGATTGCCTAAACGATGGCCTTTTTACAAAATACTTTCAAAAACCACACGAAGCACAATTTCAAACAAAAAGCAAGTGATATAGCAAGTAACTAAGAGCCCATGGAAAACCATGGATTAAAAGGGTGCTAATACCTTCCTTTTTCATAATCTACCCCCGAACTCAAGAAACAATATCTAAGGTCTTTCCTGTGCTTTTTCACCTTTCCTTTTGGATAAAAGAAAAGTCGGTGGCGACTCTTGCTAACCGCAACATTTGCGATAAAATGCAAAACCCTCAAGTCAGTTCTCTCACCGTATCGCACCTACCACAGCCTAGCGGATAGATAATATGAGCATGAAACCAGATATTTGGAACTCGGAAAGACGACGTCCGTTGTGTCCGTTCTCAACCAATACTTGATAGCCAAGTGAAATATGTTAGGTTTGAAGCAATGAACCCCAAATTCATAGATTATGTCGGTTGTGTCAATTATCAACCAAGATTATCAATCATGAAGAATTAAACCTCAAATTCACTGATGATGTCCGTTGTGTCAGTCCTCAACCAAGACTATCAATCATGAATAAATAAACCCCAAATTCACTTATGATGTCAGTTGTGTCAGTCCTCAACCAAGACTATCAACATAAAGAAATAAACCCCAAATTCATTGCTGATGTCAGTTGTGTCAGCCCTCAACCAAGACTATCAACATGAAGAAATAAACCTCAAGTTCACTTATGATGTCGATTGTGTCAGTCCTCAACCAAGAATAACAACATGAAGAAATAAACCCCAAATTCACTGATGATTTCGGTTGTGTCAGCCCTCAACCAAGACTATCAACATGAAGAAATAAACCCCAAATTCACTGATGATATCAGTTGTGTCATTTCTCAAGAAAGACTATCAACATGAAGAAATAAACCCCAAATTCACTTAACATTTGAACTATTCAGTTCACACAGATAAGCTTGCTAACGGTGGACCCCAAGAAAATTCGCATTTTAAACCAACGTAGTTTTGCAAGATGCCATGCATGATGTATATGCATAACGCCCTAAATTTATGTGCTACCCAAGTGTGATATATGCCCTAAATGTTTCATTATATGCCAATGTACTAAATGTTTGTATATGCCCCAAATGTTTCGCATGTGTGTGCCCCAAGTATCTACATATGTACAAAATGTGTGTATATGCCCTAAATATTTCATATGTGTATGCCTCGAGTACTTTGGAAATGTTTTTGCTAATTCTCCTTTTTTTAAACCATCGGGTTCTCGTAGTCACCAACTTTCCAACATTGTTTGTTGCTAATGGTTGTATCTCCAAGTCGATTTGAATTTTGATAAAGCGCATTGAACAGTGTTAACGTGTCATAAATAATTGTATCGCACGCGCAGGCATAGGCGTGGACATAGACTTGGATTTTCTTTCAATGTTTTTCTAACCAAAATGTTTTTTGATGCTTTTATAAAATGCTTTTATTTGTATGTTAGTTCCCCAAAGTGATATCAACGCGGTATTCACAAAAATAACCATAGTATTTTGCAAACAAATCTAAAAAGGAAAAACACAATTGAAAGATTTAAAAAGTAAATGTTTTATTAATCAATATGCCTTTGAATAGGCGAGCGTACAAGATGAAATTCCTTGAAAGATATAATTACAGAGAGTTTTAGTAAAAACTATAAAATGGAAATGAAAATGATAATTGTTATTGCTGTTTCTCCAATGTCTTTTTGATAGCTCCAATCTCCTTTGCTTCCGAGTCAAATGATTTGGACCCATCTCTCTTCTTCGTGGTCGTGGTTTGTATATTGTAGTCTTTTTGTTCTTTATTTCTGAATAAGATCCCTAACTTTTTCCTGGACTGCCCTTTCGGGTTTTCAATCCACCGGGATGATTTTTTGTTTTATGCCCCTAGTTTTTGTCTGGATATCCCTTTATGGTTTTCAATCCACCGGGACGCTCCTTTTTGCCTAAGTCGCATGCTTAAGGTTCAAACTTAGCGATCCTTTTATATGTAGTTTTTTTTACTGCGTCTGAATTTGCCGGATGTGGTAGTTCTTCCACCACCCATTGTTGTGAGGATGAGACCACCACCAGAGAATGTTGTTTTTACCATATATGGACCTTCGTAGTTGGGTGTCCATTTACTGCATGAATCTAGGCGAGGTAGAAGAATCTTTTTGAGTACCGAATCCCCTCCTTTGAACACTCGGGGGTGAACTTTCTTGTTGAATTATTTCTTCACCCGCTTCTGATATAACTGGCAGTGGCACAAAGCTGTCAAGCATTTCTCTTCAATGAGGTTGAGCTGATTAAGTCGCGTCTAAACCCACTCTGCTTCTTCAAGCTTTGTTTCCATTAGAACTCGAAGTGATGGAATCTCTATTTCAACTGGGAGTACCTCCTCCATGCCATATCCTAGAGAGAAAGGAGTTGTATCCGTTGATATGCATACGGAAATACGATAGCCATGTAGAGCAAAGGGAAGCATTTAATGCCAATCTTTGTATGTCTTCACCATTTTTGAATGATTTTCTTGATATTCTTATTGCCAGCTTCAACGACCTCGTTCATTTTGGGTCGATATGGTGAGGAATTATGATGCTCGATCTTGAAATTATCGCATAACTCCTTTATCATTTTGTTATTCAGATTAGACCCGTTGTCCGTAATGATTCCGCTTGGAACCCCATATCTGCATATGAGATTTTGATTGATGAATCGAGTAACCACTTAACTTGTCACATTCGTGTAGGATTCCGCTTCTACCCATTTGGTGAAGTAATCAATGGTAACCAGTATGAATTGGTGCCCATTAGATTCTTTTTGTTCGATAATCCCTATCATATCAATTCCCCACTTCAAAAACGGCTAAGGAGAGCTCATGGCTTTTATAGGAGTAGGTGGAACATTCATTTTGTTGATGTATATTTTGCACTTATGACATGTTTTTGTATAACGGTAGCAATCAGCTTCCATCGTTAACCAATAATTACCTGCTCGTAGGATTTTTCTATCCATATCATGCCCATTTGTATGAGTTCCAAAAATACCTTCATGGATTTCTCTCATAAGTGTATCTGCTTCCTGCTTCTCCACACACCTGAGTAGCACCATATCATAGTTTCTTTTGTATAACACATCACTACTCATAAATTATTTTAAGGCTAGCTTCCGCAAATTTCATTTGTCAATGATAGAGGCATTTTCTGGATATTCTTATTTTTCAAGGTACCTCTTGATGTCATAGAACCAAGGCTTGTTATCTGGCCCCTCTTTGATAATAAGACAGTGTACCGACTCTTCAAAATGTCTGCTTGTAATGCACTGTTCGTGGTTTGTCCAAGTTACCTTGAACATGAGTGATAGAGTTGCCAAGGCGTCTGCCATCTGATTTTCTTCTTGTGGGATATGACTGAAAGTGATCTCCGTGAATTCCGTAGCTAGCTTTAAAACATGATTCCTATATGGAATCAATTTGGGATGTTAAGTGTCCCATTCACCGTTGACTTGGTATATGACTAGCACGGAGTCTCCAAATACTTCGAGATGTTTGATTATTAGATTGATATCAACTTCTAGACCCAGGATACAAGCTTCATTTTCGGCGATATTGTTGATGCGGTCAAAACATAACCTCACAGTATAAATTTTTTAATAATTCTTCTAAGAAGTCAAAACTGCCCCAATGCCTTGCCCTAGTCCATTTGAAGCTCCATTGAACTTGAGTGTCCAACGTGCCCCTGGTTCAGGTCCTTCTTTGGGCCCAGGTATTTCATAGTCACCTATAACCATGACATCTTCATCCGAAACGTTGAACTTCATTGGTTGATACTCTAGTAATGGCTGATGAGCTGGACGGTCGACTAATTCACTATCCTCTATGGCCTTTTGAGTAACATATTAGATGCCATATTTTGATAGTAACATCTACCATCGGGTAATCCTTCTTGTGAGGGCTGGTTTTTTGAACACATACTTTAAAGGATCCATTCTCGCTATTAACCATGTGGTGTATGTTAACATATATTGCCTCAATCTTTTAGTATCCCAAGCCAATGCACAACAAGTTTTCTCGAGAAGTGAGTACCTGGTTTCGCAGTCAGTAAATTTCTTGTTGAGGTAGTAGATTGCATGCTCTTTTCTACCTGTTTTGTCATGTTATCCCAATACACATCCCATCGATCCTTCAAGTACTGTCAGATACATGATGAGTGGTCTTCCGAGAACTGGTGGCATTAAGATAGGTGGCTCTTTTAAATATTTCTTTATTGTCTTAAAAGCTGCCTGACAATAATTATTCCATACCACCGTCTGATCTTTTCGCAATAGTTTGAATATAGGCTCGTACGTAGCAGTTAGGTACAATATGAAACTTGAAATGTAGTTCAATTGTCCTAAGAAACCACAAACCTCTTTCTCTATCCTCGGGGCTGTCATTTCTTGTATGGCTTTCACCTTGTAGGGGTCCACCTTAATACCATGCTGACTTACAATGAAACCCAGTAATCTGCCTGATCTGGCACCAAATGTACACTTGTTTGGATTCAACCTTAGTTTAAACCTTCACAAACAATTAAATAACTTTTGTAATTGTATGATGTGATCCTCCTCCGTATGAGATTTGGCAATCATATCATCTAAATGCACCTCAACCTCTTTGTGAATCATATCATGGAATATTGTGACCATAGCCCGTTGATAGGTTGCCATGCGTTCTTCAAACCGAATGGCATTACTTTGTAATAGAAACTGCCCTAAGGTGTCATGAAAGTAGTCTTTTCCATATCTTCTGGTGCCATTTTGATTTGATTATATTTTGAGAAACCGTCCATGAACGCGAACAACAAAGCTTAAGCTGTATTGTCTACCAAAACATCTATGTGACGTAACGGGAAATCGTATTTGGGACTTGCTTTGTTTATATCCCGATAAGCCACACACATGCGTACTTTTCCATCCTTCTTGGGTACTGGCACGATGTTATCTATCCAAGGTGGATAATCTACCACTGCTAAGAACCCTGCATCAAATTGTTTAAGGACCTCTTCTCGAATCTTGTTTGACATGTCTGGATGAGTTCTTCTGAGCTTCTCTATAACTGGAGAACAAACCTCCTTGAGAGATAGTCTATATACTACAATTTTTGTATCAAATCCTGGCATATCTCTGTAAGACCATACAAATATATCCACATATTCATGTAACAACTTGATCAGTATTTCTTTGACGTTTTTCCCCAATGTTTCCCCTAGCTTGATCTCTTTCGGATCTTCCTCTGTGTCAAGGTTAATGGTCTCATGGATTCCTGGTATGGTTGTATATTGTCAGCTTTTTGCTCTATCTCCCTTTCCAATTCTTTAGAAAGTTTAAGATCTTCATCATCTTCCTCTTCAACTTGGTTAATGGGCGCATCAAAATTTTATCGGATAATAGCAGTAACATTATCAATGGTTTTGGGCATTGATCTGCACATTTATCCTGTTTTGGTGCAGTTTTTAGTATGTGAATTTTGGAAAATGCATATGAAAAAAAGTATTTCCATTTTTAAATATGAGAGATAAATGCAAGAGAAAGACAAAGATCTTAATTGAATGCCAAATATAACTTTTATTAATCGTGAATACTGTCTGAAACAAAATGGGGTACTCTTACAAGCAACCCCTATGCCTCGGGATTGACATAGGTTCTTTTAAAAACAAGAAAAATTACTTCGGAAAGAAAAAGATCTTGGGAATCTCTACAGCTGTCCAATTCTTGAGTTCTTCGCTTGGGGCGCATTCATGGATGAAATCAGATTCCCTTTTGATGTTGTCTTTGTTAGATATCATTGCCACCTGTCTGCCATACTCTACTCCTTTGCTGACGAAAGTCTTCTGGATTGGAGGAAATCGTGCTTTGCCTTTCAGAGTAGCCTTTAATAATTCGTAACCCAAACCAAATCGATTCTTCTTCTCGGGTATTTCTGGGAGCTTTACCTAACCCTTTGAGGCACCACTTTCCACTGATATTTGTAAATCTCTCCATGAAGTCACAATAGGTTTCTTGATTTTTTTCACCGGTAAGGTTACCATTGAGGCAACCTCTAGGACTTGAAATGGTGTGGCTATACAATCTTCATCAACAATGATATACCTGTAGGTATCAATGTGACTTATGAAGATGTCCTCTTCACCATCAATTATGACCAATATTCCTTCAATTAAGAACTTCAGTTTTTGATGTAAAGTCGAAGTGACTGCCCCTGCTGTATGAATCCAGGGTCACCCAAGTAAACACATATATGCTGGTTCTATATCCATGACTTGAAAAGTGATATATAACATATGTGGTCCAATCTTAACAGGAAAGTCCACTTCTCTAAATACTGAACTTTGAGAACCATCAAAAGCTTTAACTATCGTAGAACTTTGTCTTATCACAACACTATCTAGTGTTAACTTCATCAAGTTAGATTTTGGTAGTACATTGAGGACATAATCAGTATCAGTGAGTACTCTAGACAAGCTTGTAGTACCTATCTGAATGAAGATGCGCAATACCTTGTTGTGAGCTAGGCCTTGTGGAGGTAACTCACTATCATTAAAACCTAGATATGATCCAGACTTAGATTTGCTACAACATTGTAAAATTGGTTCACAGTAATTTCTCTACGACATGGACAGAACTTAGAACTTTCATTAGTGAGTCTCGATGCACTTCCGAATTGATGAGTAATGAGGGTATAGAAATTTTGGCCGGGATCTGGTGAAGCTGATCCACCACCCTATAATCACCCCTCTTGATTATCTTCAGAAATTCTTGTGCCTCTTGCTCGGTAAAGTCCTTGCTCGGAGGTTCTTATTCTTGATTTTCCACCACCACTGCTGTTCCTTTGTCCTTCACCAACATGTCATTATTTCTCACCATCACATTATCCTTCTTTTACAGTTCAGAGCCAAAGATTCGACCACTGCGGGTCATGCCCCCTGTTCCTGATATATTTGAGATTGCAGGTCCTTGACTTGATGATGGCTCACATTCCTGTTTTAAGCTATTGACGTATACTATTGAGTCATAACCCCATGGTACTGCTTTTTTACTTTCGTAAGGGGTAGGAGATGGCCTCCTAATTACCATTGTAGTCTTTAGAACTACTGGTATCCTTAGAGTTTGTCTTGGTGTTATCACTAGTGTTTATGTTGATTCTCCCCATGGAATCACAAGAGTCTTCTTATTAAGGTTCGGCCCTTGACAAGGAATTACCAATGGCTTCTTTGTACTTCCCTCGATCGCAGCTACATATTCTTCTTTAGGGTTTGATTTGAATTAGACTATCCCCTGGTCCACTAATTTTTGTAATGTTTCCTCAAAAGCTTCATTATGTTCCAAAAGGAACCCACACTCCAACATATATTCCTTCAACAAATTTATTGGGGCCTTTACTCGTCTGGCTGCCCCAAAGTCGATGACTACTTCAATTGCACTTATTGTCGGTCCACCATGCGGAGGCATGGGGTTTGACTTGATATTAGGCTTATCAAAGGTGATATCTTGGGCATCCAACAAATCTTAAACCTTATGCCTGAAGGCCCAATATTTTTCTATGGTGTGCCTTGGAGAATTTGCATGATACTCGCACCTGGCGTAAGCATCATACTTTGGTGGGAGTTCCCCAATTGGAGAAGCTAGATGCTTTTTCTCTACCAAAGACGCTTTGAGTAGATGCGATAATAATTGACTGTGAGACATTGGGAAAGGATCATCTTCTCTGTTGCCTTTCAAATTTGTTCTGTTGCTGTCCTTGCGAAATTATTAATGGTTGTTATGCCCTTAGTTGTGAGGCTACAACATTAATTTCTCCTCCTTCCATTTCGTGAATTTAGGAACATGTCTTTTTGCACCATAAGGGACACCAGATGATCCCCCTTGTATCTTTCCACTTTTTATTCCAACTTCAATCCTTTCTCCAATAGTTACTAAATCCAAAAATTCGGAAGAGACGCCTCCTACCAACTTTTCATAGTATAACCCTTGTAAGGTTCCCATGAACATATCGACTAGTTCTTTCTCAAGAAGTGGTGGTTGTACACGGGCTGCCATTTCCCTCCATCTTTGGCAATACTCTTTGAAAGACTCCTCTTTCTTCTGAGACAAATTCTGGAGTTGCATGTGGGTAGGTTCCATTTCCAGGTTATATGTGTATTGTATCAGGAAGGCATTAGCAAGATCTTCCCATGTCTGGACATGGAGCCGTTCCAACTGCATGTACCAATCTAGGAATGCCTGTAAAACGGCGGGAGAACTGACTTGGGGTGTTTTGCATTTTATCGTAATTGTTGCAGATAGCAAGAGTCGCCACCGACTTTTCTTTTATCCAATAAAGGAATGGGTGAAAAGAACAGGAAAGACCTTTTGAGATATTTACTTAAGTTTAGGGGGGTAGTTTATGAAAAGGTAAGGTGTTAGCACCCTTTTCATCCATAGTTATCTACAGGCTCTTAGTTGCTAGATCACTTTGAAAATGCTTTGTGAATTGTGTTTGTGTTTGTTTTAAAAGTATTTTTGAAAAGTGCCTTAGTTTAGGCGAACTTTGTAATGATTCTCGCCTCTATAAGAATGTATACAAGGTGTTGACTTTTGAAAATATTTCATGAAAATGTTGGTGTGTTTGAAAGATGTTTTATTTCGAAATGTATGTGAGCAAGCAACTACGAGTGTTCTACCTACTCAAAAGAAAGTCTTTGTTCTTTTCCTCCTCCTTTAGACATTGTTATCTTACTATTAGTTAGTAAGAAACCTTATCATTGGATGTGAAGGGACAGGTGTGGGTCATCGTACAGTCAAAGAAGGCAACATTGTAGGACGCCTTAGCAATTTATCGTAAGGGTCTAAGATCTTTTACCGAAGGCAACATCGAAGGGTCACCGAGGGACCATGATCTTGTAATAGAGGGTCTTTGCTAAAGTATCCCACATTCGAGGGACATGACTTCTTTATTCTAAGGAAACAAGTGGGGGTTAACCCTAGAGGTGCAAGTGTGCAAAGTGTATTGTTTTCATGCATTTGTCTTGAATTTAGGGTTGTCTACTTGTTGATTTAAAATCGTACCATACAAACCCTAATTACTAGTAATAATATTGAAAGCGATAAATTACGGAAATTAAAAGTCCTACGCTATTACAATACTTTTAGGGGATGTGAGTACAACTTACAAATGGGGATGACAAGTAAAATAAACCCTAACTATTACAAGGCTTTGACAATTACATTATAATGTGCAAAATAATAAAATGTGCAAAGAAATATAGAGAAAATAAATTTGAAAAGAAAATTATTTTTATGACTTTTTATGGAAAAGGTTTTAATGGTTAAACTAATTAATTTACAAAATAATTTAATTAATTAATTTAACAAAACCAAAAGTCTACGTTAATTCAAGAAAGGAAACTAAATAAACCTAAGTCTAATTTGAATAATAAAATAAAAGTCTAAGTATAAATTAGTTTGAACAAGAAAAGAAAATTAAATAGTTAAAAAAGGTATTTTTAATGTTCTATCTATACAAAATATAATAAGAAATAAAAGATGAAACGGAAAAAGATTTAATATAAAATATTTTTATATATTTATATTAAAGAGAATACATAAATGAAAAGAAAAAAAAAATCCGGATATAAATTAAAGAGGGTTAAAAAGTAAAAGAGGAGTTAGTAAGTAAAATCAGTTTTTATTAGGCCCAAACAGTTTTTTTTTTGTTTGTAACAGAAAATAATAAAAAAATGTGATGTTGGGCTGCATATCATTAAGTATTCCGGGGGTGAAAGGGAGTAAAAATGAATGGCCCAAAGTGAAGAAGCCCAATGCGCCTTGCAAACAAAAAAGGGTCAGAAAATGTAATGAAAAATAACAAAATATGGCATTGGGGCTCGAACCCAGGTCATAAGGGTCATAGGCGCGCGCTTTAGCCATTGGGGGTGGTGATACATCTGTTAACTGATACACAACTAACATATTATATTTTAAACACGCTCCTGACTGTATCATCTTTTTCTTCCTCGCTCCAGTTTCTTCATCACCATTTTTGAACTTTGTAACTTTCTCATTTCTCAACCATTTCAGAAATTGTAAACATCAAACATGTTAGAAATTTCACCACGATTTCAAATATGTAAATAAATTAAACAATAGATCAAAGATGAATGAGAATTTCATTTGGTACCAAATCAGACCTAATTTTTTCAGTAATTTCAAACTTGAAATTCACACTACTCAGGAAATATAAATAAAATCTAAGGGTATGGTTAACTTCAGGGCTATGATGTCTACATTTTATCTTCACAAATAAAAATCAAATGATGCTTGTATGAAGAGTTGAAAGTTCATAAACATACCTTGTAAGTGGAGATCATGTTTTGAGTTAGAGCTCACTTGAAGGTGTTGTAATGATCTGGTTAGCTTCCTTGAACCTCCAGGAAGCTAATGCAATGCTTAACTTGAGCTGAGAATGCCTGGATTTTTCTAGAGAAGTCAATGCACAAATGGCTGTTTTTGAAAATGGAGGATGGTGATTAAGGTGTTACAAGTCCAAAACAGGGACAAGGATGGCTTCTATATGTATTATAGAAGCTTGGTAAATGATAAAAATAGAAAACGCACGAGTGGTTTGTGAGATGGCTATAAAAAATGGCACAAAAGTGAGGCTTGAGAGTAATTCTGAGTTTGAAAGTGTTTGAGGTAGTTTTCAGGCTTCTAATTTTATTCCCTAATTTGCATAAAAGTGTCTCAATTTATAGGAGAAATTTTGAGGACTTGAGGTGGTCAGAATTCAAAAATCACATATTGTATTCATTTGACTTGTTTTTGAAGAAAGCTTGACAAATATGGTTTCAAGGCAAGGTACAAAGCTTGTAGGGTGGATAGCAAACTTTAAACATGTTTATCTGACTTTGTATATGAAGCTTGTGTAGAAGGAACAAGTGAAAATCTCAAGGAGAGTGGACTTTGTGATTAAAGCCACTTTTCCAAAATGGAAGTGTGAACTTTATTCCATTATTGGAAAACTAACTTGGATAATGCCTCAAAAACTTGGACAATGGATCAAACAGTTGTGAAAAGTTTTAATTATTGAGTGTTTTGTAAGTTATAATGCCTGGAAAGAAAGATTATGTAGCATGCTTGAAGATTGGGTCAAGTGTTCATCAAGAAAATGACCTATAATTCAAGTTTATGAGGCCATCTTCATCTCTTCGAAACATCTAGCTCAAGTATGATCTCTTCAAGTTATTGGACATTTTGGAAAGCTTGAAACATCCTATACAACCTTAATGTTTACCATTTTGACAAAATCATCTTGGATCTTGATGGAAATTGGCCAAGAAGTTAGGTAAAAAATATGCCTAAACTAGGTGAAAATTTCTCTAAGTGTTTAAGAAAAAGTGCATGAATTTATGAATTCATAACCCAAAATCCAAGCATTTCTAGGACTTTATCAGTAAATAAAAGTTGTAGATATCATAAAGATCCACAACTTTCATGTTGAAAGTTTTCTTTGAATCATCTTTCATCTTGGTGAAAAAATGTCATGAAGTAGTGAAATTATCATGTTTAAAACACTTAGAAATTTTTCTAAGTCTTGAAAAGTTTGACTTTTCAAATTGACTTTTGAATTTCTTGATTTCTTGATGATCAAGCTTCATATTTTTAAATGTCTTGATGAATTGTGATCTTTGAAATCAAATCTTGATCAAAAAGTCAAAGTTTGACTTTTTGTGCATAAGTTGACTTTTCATCAGTTGATCAAATTTCAACTATCAATCCATTGATCTTGAGGAATGTTTTGAACCATGAAATTAGGTCAACATGTTGTATTTGAATCCTTGAGATTATGCTTCAAGCCATTAGATCATGTATTAGGTCAAAAGTCATTGATCAGTCAATTATAGTCAAAACCCTAATTTTGACCATTTTCCCCTTTTGGTAAATTGAGTGCTTTTCTTAAGGGATTGTGATCAATAATTGATAAAATGAAGAATAGGACTTTAAAATATTTATGTTGGCCAAAAATCATGAAGTTTGACTGTAGGTTGACCACAATTGACTTTTTACCCAATACAACTTATTTTCAGTCATTTGAGCAATTGACTGAGCAAATTTGTGATACAAGACTTGAAACTTGACATGAGTGTTCTTGGAGGTCTATAATGATCCATGAAAGTAATTTTAGGAATTATAAGTCCAATTGTCTTTGTGAAAATCAAAACCCTAATTTGAGGCATCAGTGTTTAGGAGGTGGTTTGACCTAGTCAACACTTGTGCAAACTTGAGCCATTGGAGATCTTGTGAGAAATGTCTTGAGAAAAGAGAGGGAGAATTTTGGGGTACAAAAGCTGCCCCTATTTAATCTTCTTAAACCTGAAGAGTTAGATTGGCGGGTCCACCATTCGTAACTTGAAGGTGGAAGATGATTGAACACTAGAGTGCCCAGAAATTTGTGCTCGTTCGTGCATGAAGTAGTACTACTGGTCGATGATTGGGAATGGGCTTAAAGATGAAATTTGGAGATATGATGGAGAGTTATCAGAAATGGGCTTATAGATTCCATCCATAGTAATTGTTGATAGAGATAGGAAGAACTATCAAAATAAATCTTTGGTCAATTTATACTGAAACAGTAGGTGTGCTTCGCCTGTTTTTAACTGGAAGAAATAAATCCAAACCAAAAGAGGTCTTTTATATGTTCGTCTGTCTTTAACTGGAAGTAGTAAATCTAACCATAAGAGGTCTTTCGTTCTCCTATCTTTAACTGGAAGAAATAAATCTAAAACAGAAGAGGTCTTTGATTTGCTTGTCTTTAACTGGAAGAAATAAATCTAACCCAACAGAGGTCTTTGATTCGCCTGTCTTTAACTAGAAGAAATAAATGTAAACCAGAAGAGGTCTTTGATTCGTCTGTCTTTAACTGGAAGAAATAAATCTAAACCAGAAGAGGTCTTTGATTCACCTGTCTTTAACTGGAAGAAATAAATCTAACCAGAAGAGGTCTTTGATTCACCTGTCTTTAACTGGAAGAAATAAATCTAACCAGAAGAGGTCTTTGATTCGCCTGTCTTTAACTAGAAGAAATAAATCTAACTATAAGAGGTTGAAGGGGTGAAAAACACAAGAAGGGGGGGTTGAATTGTAAAACTGAAATTTTAAAGCAATTGACAAGATATTTTTATCCTGGTTCGTTTGATCTCAAACTACTCCAGTCCACCCGTCAAGGTGATTTCGCCTCTCTCCAACGAGGTCTTAATTCACTATATTCAACTGAATATTACAGACTGCTTTAACAACTGCTAAAGCCTTCTTGATTCAAACCACAACCCGGTTTGTCAAGGCAACACTTTCTTACAAAGGTATAAAACAATGTGTGTGAATGTTTTCTACAAAACTTTATCACAACTGTGATGTATACACAAAATGAAGCTTAGAAACTAGATTGCTAAACAATAATGAAGAATCAGAGTTTGTGGTTTAGCAAAACTGTTAGAATGAAGATTATGGTTCAGCTTTGTGCGTGTAGAGATTTTTGAGAGCATTAGCCATTATAATCTTCAAAGCCTTGTATATATAGCACTTGAGAAGATGAACGTTGAATGCAATATTCTTGATTCAATGCTAATAACAAGCTTTCCTTTTTGAGCAGATCTTGTCTAGAATGAGGCCGTTGGAATTGATTAGCTTTCAATGCACAGTACCGTTGCTTCTTTAATGCAAGTTCTGGCTTGGCTCATTCTGATTCTGCTTCGCTGCTGATGAATTATTGTGTTTCTGTATCAGAGTGTTTGAGCGCAGTTCTGTTCATCAAGCTTCAGCATGTACGTGAGTTGATTATCTGATCTTGACGTTCTGATGTAGCAACTTCTGATGCTGAAAAGACGTGATCTTGCTTATACCAATCAGAGTATCTGCAAGTCAGAACATAATAATTTTAGGCAGCGTATAGTTCATTCATGAACCTTATAAATACTGTATCTTTTCACTTTGTTATCATCAAAACTCAAATATAGGGTAGTAGATTCAAACATTGTTCTAACAATCTCCCCCTTTTTGATGATGACAAAAACTAGATATTTTAAATGAAAAATAACGTGAAAAGGTATCAGAGTGAGAGGTAAAAGATAAGGAGATATCAGAGTTAAGAAGTACGGAGAAGTCAGAGTTAAGAGATACTCCCCCTGAGTTTATTACTTCCCTTTGATATATGTGTTCTTCAGGATCAGATCTTTTTCTTTCTTTGAACATCAGATTATAAGAGTCTTTGACTTGTCAGAGAGCAGAGCTTCAGAGTTTTTACTATCAGAGCTTTGCTTTGGATCAGAGTATTAGGTCGATCAGAACTTTATATTGATCAGAGCAACATTGATCAGAGCTTCTACATTTTGATTAGAGCTTCTAGTCTTCAGAGTGTCCAGGAGCTTCCTTGTGCCTGTAGACTTTACACAAAACAGAAAAACATTTCAAGTAATAGAGTTAGAATGTTGTTTGAGAGTTTCTGTCTAGTTAGCCCGTTATTGATTTTAAATATCATTCTTGTTCTCCCCCTTTTTGTCAGCAATCAAAAAGTGTTGGTGATGTGCTAAAAACAATTTAGATCAGAAAAACAAATTATATTAAAATAGTTCAGGATCAGAGCAAACATTACAAAACAAAATCAAAACAGTACATCATAAAGTGAGGAAAACATGAAAAAGTTATGCATGAAAAAGATTTAAGGTTGAGGGGGCATGCGTGAGAACAGGCTCTCCAGCATCGCTTGAATCTTTTCAGAAGTTTCATTCTGCTTCTGAACCATGTTGACAACAGTGTCAATCTTGCTGTCCTGCACATCCATTCTTGCTTTCATCTTCTGATCATTGTCGTCCATCCGCTGCTGTAGACGCAAGTCATTCAGCCTTAATTCTTCCAGAGTCTGCCTGTCCAAGGCAGCTTGAGAAGCATCAGAAGGAGGAGGCTTCTCAGAACTTTCAGCGATATCCTCTGCTTGATTTTCTTCAGCCTGAATAGTCTTGTCTTCTTCTGAAGGTTGCACCTTTGCAGCTTGCTCTTTCTCAGACCAAGATTCACTGTCCAGAGGGAGCACAGCTTCCTGAGGCAGCTGACTTTCAACTTCCTTCAGCAGCTTGCTGAAGTTCTGTTGAGCCTGCTCATAGTTGATATCCTGCAACTTGAGGGCTTCAGCACGTACCCATAATCTGAACTGTGACCAGAGCTGATCAGAAGCAGCTGGGTCAATCATCCCAGGACAGACTTGCTTTAAAGAAGCAATCCATTGCAGCACACCTGTTTCAAAATTCAAAATACCAGAGCCAACATCTGGTTGCTTTGGTTTTGGGATAGCAATTTTGTGTCTTAGATCAGCAAGACGTTCAAGACTGGTTAAGTCAATGAAAGTCCTGCTGGGGTTTTCAGAGGTTTGCTGAGGGGCTGCTTGTTTTGGAGGAGGGGTATCAGAGTCAGATATTTCGATTGGAGTGGATGGAGGTTTGGGAGTATTTGGGGGTGTTGATTCTTCTGAAGAGGATGGCAACTGGGCCATGACAATGGTTGTTCCACCTGGCAACTGAATTGCCAACGGTGATGGTTGAGGTGAGTGAGGTTCAGATTGGTGAGACTCTGTTTGTGGAGAAGGTGGATTAATTTCTGGTTGGGGAGAGGGAGGTGGAATCTCTGATTGCTCAGGGATCAGAGGTTCTTCTGAGAGTGGTTGTTGTGGTTCTGGTTCTGGTTGTTGTTGTTGTTCGGGTTCTGGTTGAGGAGGAGGAACATTTTGTGGTTCGGAGTTTGGTTGAGCAGATGCATGTTCACGCTCAATATCAGCTAGTATTTGGTCAAGAATTGGTGTTGTTGAAATTGTTGGTTGTTTGGGAATTTTGGTTCTGGGTCTTCTGAGTAGTAAGGCCTCAGAAGAATCTTCTGGTATGGTTTCATCAATGGTAGGGATTGGGATTGATATTCTGTGAGGGGCAGCAGATGTTGGAATAGTAGATGAAATTGAAATAGGGGCAGCTGATGAAATACCTCTTTTCTTTGGAGTCTGATGAGACGATCCTTCTGCTGGCGCTTTCCTCTTCTTTGTCTTCTTCTGAGTCACTTCTGGTTTGGGTTGACTCAGATCTTTGATGTTCAGCTTAGAACCTGTATCTTCTGCCTTGTACGCGTCTGGGTACCTGAGAAACATCTCTGGTTTGGATTCCATTTCAGAAAATACCGGAAAATCACTCAGAGGCACTCTTCTGCTGGAGATATCAGCAGTTGAAGTAGCTCTGGGTTCCTTCTGAATATTTTCTATCAGCTTCATCTTTTTCAGATTCTTTGCGTTCAGCGGTTTTCCAACAGTTGGTTCCATAGTGCTCAGCACTTGAGCTTCGCTCAGATACTCTATCAGCTTATTCTCTGTCAGAATATCTGATATAAGCCTTCCAAACGGTATCCAGTCCCTCTTGGTTCTTTCTTCTTCTCTTGTCTCTTTCACACTGGTTTTGAGATGGTTGAACAGGAAGTGAGCCAGATTGATCTTTATCTTCTGGTCAATAAAGTAGATCAGAAACTGCTGATCCACGTTTATATAATCAGGAGAACTTGTTGGTTTCCTGTGGTTGAAGCACCCCAAAACAATCTTAGCCCATACTCTGCAGTGATCCTTCAGATCTTTAATCTTGCTGCTGGGCATTCCAAGAGTAAAAATCTTTGAAGCTACCACGGCTGTACCTGTATCAGCACATCTTTCAGCCATGTCCACACAACGGACGCCACCACCAGTTTGACCGATTAGCCTTCCAATGAGATCTTCAGAAATCACAATCTTCTTCCCCATGACAGAGGAGATGACTAGGTGTTGAGAGACCTTGGCGTGAATCCAAAATTCCTTGACTAACGCTGGGAATGTTGGTCCAACCAACCTATCGAAATACCTCTCCCACTTTTGAGCCCTAATTTCTTCAGTTAGGTCAAATCCATTTTCCTTCAAGCTTTCGAAGTCAATGATTAACTCAGAAAGCACTTCAAGGTTCTTTACCGGAGTGAGAAGGGTTCTGAGTGGCACTTGATATTGTTCAGAGGTTCCTTTCTTCTGATTGCCTGCAGAAATGCTGGAGGATGCCATTGTTCACACTAAAAAGCTTTGAGGATGAATTGAGAGAAAAGGGTTTGCAAATGATAAACTCAGAAATATGCAGAAAAAGCTTGAGTGTAAATGAGAAAGCGTAAAGAATAAGAATAGGAGATTAATGTGATTAAATAGAGTTTTCAAAATTATTTTGAAAAGATAAACGTTTTTAAGAGAGAGAAAAACTCATGATTGCCATTCAAAAGCATGATTACTTTTCATTAAATGCTTGCTGATTTTGGGGGATTTGAGAAAGATACTTAAAAACGGTTACCAGACATGTGTCTCAATGCACCTAATCAGCGCTTTGCCTTCTCAGAAGCGTGCACGCGTTCTGCTTCAGAGATTTGCTGATGATTGGATGACACTTGTTTGATGTAGTGATCAGCACATCTGTCTTTGAGATTAGACTCTCAGATCTTTAGACTTGCATCTGATACAATCTGCATGTTCTATCTTTCTGAAAGAAGATTGATCAGAAGTTCACAGTAAAAATAATTACATTCTGAAGGTAAATATATGGAATTAAAACATTTTCATTCTGGGCACACTTTCATGCTGAGATGTTTCAGAATGAAATTAAACCTATCTTCTGAAAGGGGTTTAGTAAAGATATCAGCCCATTGATGGTCTGTATCTATGAATTTTAAGTTCAAAATACCTTTCTGAATATAGTCCCTAATGAAATGATGCTTTATTTCTATATGCTTAGCTCTAGAATGTAAAATAGGATTCTTACTTAAGCAAATAGCAGAAGTATTATCACAAAGTATAGGAATGTTACTCTCAAAAATCTGGAAGTCTTCAAGCTGACTTTTCATCCAGAGCATTTGTGTGCTACATCCTGCTGCTGCTATGTACTCAGCTTCTGCTGTTGACAGCGCAATTGTTGATTGCCTTTTGCTGGACCAAGAGATCAGATTTTCTCCCAGAAACTGGCAGCTTCCAGAAGTACTTTTACGTTCCACTCTGTCTCCAGCAAAATCAGCATCGCAGTAGCCTACTAAGCTGTAATCACTAGATTTTCTATAAAACAAACCCAGATTAGTAGTACCTTTCAGATACTTGAAAATTCGCTTAACATCTGTTAAGTGAGATTCTCTAGGATCTGATTGGAATCTAGCACAAATACAAACGCTGAATAATATGTCAGGCCTTGAAGCAGTCAGATAGAGGAGAGAACCAATCATACCTCTGTAGACTTTCTGTTCTACACTTTTGCTTACCTCTTCTCTTTCCAGAATGCACGTGGGATGCATTGGAATCTTTGATGGCTTACATTCTGAGAGGTCAAATTTCTTCAGAAGATCTCTGATGTATTTGCTCTGATGAATGTAAGTTCCCTCTGGAGTTTGATTGATCTGAATTCCTAGAAAGAATTTCAGTTCCCCCATGAGGCTCATCTCAAATTCTGCCTGCATACACTTGGCAAATTTTCTTCCAAGAGAAGGATTAGTAGAACCAAAAATAATATCATCAACATAAATTTGACAGACTAAGATGTCACTCTTAACTGTTTTACAGAATAGAGTAGTGTCCACTTTCCCTCTGGTGAATTCATTTTCAAGCAGAAAGTTACTTAGCCTTTCATACCAAGCTCTGGGAGCTTGTTTCAGACCATACAGTGACTTTTTTAGTTTGAAAACATGCTCTGGATGTTTTGTATTTTCAAAGCCCGGGGGTTGGTGAACATAAACTTCTTCTTCTATATAACCATTTAAGAATGCACTTTTGACATCCATCTGATGCAGAGTGATGCCTCTATTTACAGCAAATGAAATTAAAAGTCTGATAGATTCTAACCTGGCGACTGGGGCAAAGGTTTCTGTATAGTCTATCCCCTCTTGCTGACTATAACCTTGTGCAACCAGTCGTGCCTTGTTTCTGATGACTTCACCTTGTTCATTTAGTTTGTTTCTGAACACCCATCTTGTTCCAATGACGTTGAATCCTTTTGGTCTGGGAACGAGATCCCATACGTCGTTTCTGGTGAATTGATTCAGCTCTTCTTGCATTGCCAGAATCCAGTCATTGTCCAGAAGTGCTTCATCAATAGAAGAAGGTTCAATCAGAGACACAAGTCCCATAAGAGTTTCTTCAGAGTTTCTGAAGCTTGCTCTTGTTCTGATTGGATCTTCCTTTCTTCCTAGGATAGTCTCTTCTGGGTGATCCAAGCTGCTTCTGGGTAATCTCTTCTGAGGTTGATCAGCAGCTGTTGTAGGATTTCTAGCAGTGCTCCTTTCAGATGTTGAAGGAATGTCTGTGTTGAGAGCTTCTGATGACTTGTCTTCAGAACCTGCAAATTCAATTTCTATACCTGCAAAAATTTCATTCTGCTTTGACTTTTCAGAGTCAAGCTTATCATCAAAACGAACACTGATTGATTCTTCCACAATCTGTGTTTCTGTGTTGTATACTCTGTACCCTCTTGAGCGTTCAGAGTATCCTAACATAATACACTTCTGTGCTTTAGAGTCAAACTTGTTCAAATAATTCTTTGTATTTAATATAAAGCAAGTACATCCAAATGGATGAAAATATGAAATGTTGGGCTTTCTGTTCTTCCACAATTCATATGGAGTCTTTTCCAGAATAGGTCTTATTGAGATTCTATTCTGAATGTAGCACGCTGTGTTTATTGCCTCTGCCCAGAAAGTCTTAGCAACGTTTGTCTCATTGATCATGGTTCTGGCCATTTCTTGCAATGTTCTGTTCTTTCGTTCTACAACTCCATTTTGTTGGGGAGTTCTAGGACAAGAGAAATCATGCAGAATGCCTTTGTCATTAAAGAATGACTCAAAGTCTTTATTTTCAAATTCTCCACCATGATCACTTCTGACTTTAACGATTCTAAGATCTTTTTCATTCTGAACTTGGTTACAGAAGGTAACAAACACAGAGTGTGACTCGTCCTTGTGTCTTAAGAACTTTACCCATGTCCATCTGCTATAGTCATCTACGATTACTAACCCATACTTCTTTCCACTGACTGACGCAGTTTTAACTGGTCCAAATAAGTCAATGTGCAGATGTTCTAATGGCTTAGAGGTGGAAACAACATTTTTGGATTTAAAAGAAGGTTTTGCAAATTTGCCTTTCTGACATGCTTCACACAGAGCATCTGAATTGAACTTCAAATTAGGAAGTCCTCTGACCAGATTGAGTTTGTTAATCTGAGATATTCTTCTCATACTAACATGCCCCAATCTTCTGTGCCAGATCCACTGCTCGTTGTTAACAGACAGAAGACATTTTACATTCTGACTCTTTAGTTCAGAAAGTTTGATTTTGTAAATGTTGTTTTTCCTCTTACCATTAAACAGGATAGTCCCATCTTTCTGACTAACAGCTTTACATGATTTTTGATTAAAGATTATATCATAACCGTTATCACTTAATTGACTTATGGATAACAGATTATGCATTAATCCATCTACTAGCAGAACATTATTAATAGAGGGAAGATTTCCATTACCTACAGTTCCAGAGCCAATAATCTTTCCCCTTTGATTGCCTCCAAAGCCAACGTGGCCTCCAGGCTTAAGTTCCAGGCTTTGGAACATATGCCTTCTTCCCGTCATGTGTCGTGAGCAGCCAGAGTCCAGGTACCATGACTGGTGTTTCTGATTCGCTGCTAAAGATATCTGCAACATGTATTATTTTATCCTTAGGTACCCAGATCTTCTTGGGTCCTGATTTGTTAGTTTTACCAAAACTCTGGTTGAATTTTGGTTTCACAGAGTACTTACTGCTAGTGTATTTTATATCATGTGTGTGACCATACACAAAGTGTGAATTTAGAGGAGTGTGTTTAATGGTCAGGTCCATGACATTCTTAGGCGTAGGAACCTTACCTTGGTATCCTATTCCTTTCCTGCCGTTTCTGCTAACTCCATAGATCATTGAAGCCATTCTGCTTCTATCTATGCTTTTAGCTAGGAACTTCTGGAAACTGTGATCATACTCCTTGATGATCTCATCAGCGTTGCTGGGAGTTTCAGAAATTGGTTCCTTCTGAGAGTTTTGTAAAGAGTTTTCTAATTTTGAAATTTTATCTCTCAGCTCAGAGTTTTCCAATTTGAGACTCTCAGACTTATTAGAGTCAGATTCAAGATTCCTTTTCAGGTCTCTGAATTTAGCTCTAATCTGCTGATAACGTTCCAGAATTTCATTAAGGCTTTCAGCAAGTTCAGCCTTTGTAAAATTCACAGCGAAGTTAGGAAATACCTCTTCTGTGTCTGATTCTGAGTCTGATTCAGAAGCTTCACTATCTTCTGAAATGTTAGCCATGAGCGCTATGTTTGCCCTTTCATCATCTGATTCTGAGTCAGCTTCAGACGAGTCAGAGTCATCCCATGTGGCCATGAGACTTTTCTTCTTCTCTCTTCCAAACTTCTTTTTGGGCTTTTCCCTCTGAAGCTTTGGGCAGTCACTCTTGTAGTGTCCTTGCTCATTGCACTCGTAGCAGATGATGTCTTTGGTGTTTGGCTTCTTGCTACTGGAGGGACCTTCAGATCTTCTGTATCCAGAGGAAGAATCTGTCCTTCTGTATCTGGAAGAAGACTCGTTCTGATCAGATCTTCTGGGATTCCTGAACTTCCTTTGTCTTTGCTTCCACAGTTGATTTACTCTTCTGGAGAGAAGGGAAAGTTCGTCTTCTTCTGATGAGGATCCATCAGATGTTTCTTCAACTGCCTGCAAAACTTTAGACTCAAATTTTTTGTTAGATTTTAATGCTAAAGGCTTACCTTGTTTCTGAGGCTCATCAGCTTCTAGCTCTATCTCATGACTTCTGAGGGAGCTTATAAGTTCCTCCAGAGTGATTTTGTTGAGATCTTTGGCTAGCTTCAGAGCTGTAACCATAGGCCTCCACTGCTTGGGTAAACTTCTGATTATCTTCTTGACATGGTCAGCAGTAGAGTATCCTTTGTCCAGAACTTTGAGACCAGCTACCAGAATCTGGAATCTAGAGAACATAGTTTCAATGGATTCAGATTCTTCCATTTTGAACGCCTCATACTTCTGAATGAGCGCCAGAGCTTTTGTTTCTTTGACTTGAACGTTGCCCTCATGCGTCATTCTGAGAGAATCAAAGATGTTCTTTGCTGTGTCTCTGTTGGAGATCTTTTCATACTCAGTATAGGAGATGGCACTGAGGAGGATGGTTCTAGCCTTATGGTGATTCTTGAAGTCACGCTTTTGTTGATCAGTCATTGATTTTCTATCAATCTTCTGACCATTTGCATTCACAGGGTGCGTGTATCCATCTGTCACCATATCCCACAGATCAGCATCATGTGCTAGAAAGAAGCTTTCAATTCTGTCTTTCCAGTAATCAAAGTTTTCTCCATCAAAGACTGGAGGTTTGCCGCTGAATCTGTCTCTGTCCTCGTTATTGTCATTGCTGAAGTGAGAATTGTTTCCTGCCATTGTGTTTTTCTGACGCTGGATCTTGTACTGACACGGTTAAGTGTTTTAGCTCAGAACCAGGCGCTCTGATGCCAATTGAAGGGGTGAAAAACACAAGAAGGGGGGGTTGAATTGTAAAACTGAAATTTTAAAGCAATTGACAAGATATTTTTATCCTGGTTCGTTTGATCTCAAACTACTCCAGTCCACCCGTCAAGGTGATTTCGCCTCTCTCCAACGAGGTCTTAATTCACTATATTCAACTGAATATTACAGACTGCTTTAACAACTGCTAAAGCCTTCTTGATTCAAACCACAACCCGGTTTGTCAAGGCAACACTTTCTTACAAAGGTATAAAACAATGTGTGTGAATGTTTTCTACAAAACTTTATCACAACTGTGATGTATACACAAAATGAAGCTTAGAAACTAGATTGCTAAACAATAATGAAGAATCAGAGTTTGTGGTTTAGCAAAACTGTTAGAATGAAGATTATGGTTCAGCTTTGTGCGTGTAGAGATTTTTGAGAGCATTAGCCATTATAATCTTCAAAGCCTTGTATATATAGCACTTGAGAAGATGAACGTTGAATGCAATATTCTTGATTCAATGCTAATAACAAGCTTTCCTTTTTGAGCAGATCTTGTCTAGAATGAGGCCGTTGGAATTGATTAGCTTTCAATGCACAGTACCGTTGCTTCTTTAATGCAAGTTCTGGCTTGGCTCATTCTGATTCTGCTTCGCTGCTGATGAATTATTGTGTTTCTGTATCAGAGTGTTTGAGCGCAGTTCTGTTCATCAAGCTTCAGCATGTACGTGAGTTGATTATCTGATCTTGACGTTCTGATGTAGCAACTTCTGATGCTGAAAAGACGTGATCTTGCTTATACCAATCAGAGTATCTGCAAGTCAGAACATAATAATTTTAGGCAGCGTATAGTTCATTCATGAACCTTATAAATACTGTATCTTTTCACTTTGTTATCATCAAAACTCAAATATAGGGTAGTAGATTCAAACATTGTTCTAACAGAGGTCTTTTGTTTTCCTGTCTTTAACTAGAAGAAATAAATCTAACCTGAAGAGGTCTTTGATTCTTCTGTCTTTAACTGGAAGAAAAAAATCTAACAAGAAGAGGTCTTTGATTTTCCTGTCTTTAACTGGAAGAAATAAATCTAACTAGAAGAGGTCTTTTGTTCGCCTGTGTTTAACTAGAAGAAATAAATCTAAACTAGAAGAGGTCTTTGATTCACCTGTCTTTAACTGGAAGAAATAAATCTAAACCAGAAGAGGTCTTTTGTTCGCCTGTCTTAAATTGGAAGAAATAAATCTAAACTAGAAGAGGTCTTTTGAATAAGCTTATTCATTGTTGATGGAACTCATCTGTCGACTGATCTTCCCTGAAAAGGTAAAGAATTAGTTGTATGCAATGTCATGATGAATGCATTGCGTAATCACGTTCAAAATACATGAGATTGTGCTATATGCGTTTTTTTATGTATATGTCATGATGTGTGAATGTTTATTGAAATGTATCTATGTCTGGGAAAATAAATCCCTGACTACTGTTGGGGAGTTTTGGGAGGCTAAATCACAGAGAACCACTGGAGATGAAGAATATGTGTATCTTCAACCTTGTTTAGAATGCTTCCGTTTGGAATTCTTGTTTATTGTTTGAGGAAATTCTGCATGGAATGTTGATTTCTGCTTGGGAAGTAGGATTCAAGAACTTTAATTTGACCATTACACTACTGGAGAACTTGATTCTTATATACCCTGATTAGAGATACAAGAGATGGTTAAACTTCTGACTTATCTGGGGAAAGTAAAGTTAACTGGTATCTGGTCGGGTTCCAAGTTTGCAGTAACTTTCTAGGGATAGTATCAACTTTGCTGGAGAAGAGGAGTTTTGTATGTTGATTTGTAGTAGTCTGATGAATGAACTCAAGCTGAGGAAATTTTAGTTTGTTGGGGAAATATACCCTGTTGAGGAAAGTATTCTGAAGGCCTTACTGGGGAAATGAATTCATCAAGGGAAGAACTTTTGCAAGGTTTCTTTTTTAGTTATAGAATACTTGATTGGGGAAGAGAGTTTCCAGGGAATATATCGATTGGTACTCTGGGTGGAGAATGTATGAATTTACTCTAAAGTAACTCTGGGGATAATGTTATTAAAGTAACTTTATGGGGATAATCACATTGAAGTGACTCTGTAAGGACATCTTAAATCCTTTAGTAAATGCTTATTACTGTTTTTGTGCGTACATTTATTAACAGTTAATCATGTTCATATGCACATGTTCATTCAATTTTAGTCATTGGACTATTTTGCACTCAAAACAGAAAAACAAAAAGTTTGCACTTCAAAGTATATTTGTATTAATATTCTGCCTATAAACAGGCGTTTTTGTATAGGAAGACAAAAATCCTAGTAAGAGGAAGTCTTCGAATAATGAAAAGAATACAAGGTGAAAATAAAAATTGTATAGCCATGTGGAAGTGGTCTCATTGGGCTCCAACTCTGCTATTGCCCCTATGTCTTTGAACATCGTCCCTTATCGTCGAAAGAAGTTAATTGAATTGATCTCGTACCATTTGAACTTTTGACCTTGGTAATAAAGCTGGCTGTAGTGATTCAATGAGACATAGTCGTACGCTTTAATCCTTAACTTTTGCTTGGACCGCCCTTTCATATTTTCGGTCCACCAAGATACCCATTTTTGCACAAGTCGCCCTTTCAGTTTTTCAACTTGCCGGGTGTACAATCTTTTATATATATATCCCTAACTTTTGCCTGAACCCTTTTGGTTTTCCAGGATGCCCTAGTTTTTTCCTAGGTATGTCAACCTAGCAAGTTATTCTTTATGCATAGTATTTTTTGATTATGTTCGCGTTCACAGGATGCAGGAAATCTTCACCGTCCATAGTGGTTAGCATCATAGCGCCGCCAGATAATACTTTCTTGACAACAAATGGCCCTTCATAAGTGGGAGTCCATTTTCCCCTGAGATCTCCTTGTGGTAAAATGATGTGCTTTATTACCAAGTCGCCATCCTGGTATACTCGAGGTTTGATCTTTTTGCTGAATGCCTTGATCATACGCTTTTGATACATTTGACCATGACAGACAGCATCCAATCTCTTCTCGTCGATCAAATTCAACTGATCCAATCTTGTATGAATCCATTCATCTTCACCTAAGACCGCTTCTTTCATAATCCTCAAAGAAGGAATCTGAACTTCAACAGGGAGGACAACTTCCATGCCATAGGCTAAAGAAAAAGGGGTTTCCCCAGTTGATGTTCGAGCCGAAGTACGGTAGCCATGAAGAGTAAATGGTAGCATCTCATGCCAATCTTTGTAGGTCACCACCATCTTTTGCACAATCTTCTTTATATTCTTGTTTGCGGCTTCCACTTTTCCATTCATCTTAGGTCTGTATGAAGAATAGTTGTGTTGTTTGATTTTGAACTATGTGCAAAGTTTAGTGATCATAACATTGTTGAGGTTGGTTCCATTATCGGTGATGATCCTTTAAGAGATGTCGTACCAGCAGATAAGGTTATGCTTGATAAACCAGGCTACAACACTCTTGGTAACTGAGGCAAATGAAGCCGCTTCGACCCATTTGGTGAAGTAGTCAATGGAAACCAGGGTGAAACGATGTCCATTGGAGGCAAGGGGCTTGATCTCTCCAATCATGTCAATGCCCCACATTGCAAATGGCCATGGAGCAGTCATGACATTTAAAGGAATTTGAGGCACATGAACCTTGTCGGCATAGATTTGACACTTATGGCCAGTCCTCGAGTGATGGTGACAATCAGTTTCCATAGTCAACCAATAGTAACCAACCCTCAGAATCTTCTTGGCCATAGTGTTCCCTCTAGAGTGAATTCCAAAGATACCTTCATGCATGTCTTCCACGATCTTTTCTGCTTCTTTCTTGTCCATACAACGGAGCAGAGTAGAATCATGGTTGCGTTTGTATAGGATCCCATTGCTTAGGAAGAATTTGGATGAGAACCTTCGCAGGAATTTTTTTCGTTGATTGAGGCTCCCTCAGAATACTTTTATGCTTCAAGTTACCTCTTCACTTCATGATACCAAGGCTTCTCCTCATCAATGTCAATCTTATAACAATGTGCAGGTTCTTCAAATCTTTCGATAGTAATTCTGGGAGCTTCGTTATTCCAATTGACCTTGAACATAGACGACATAGTTGCTAAGGCATCTGCCAATTGGTTTTATTCCCTTGGAAAGTTTTCAAAGGCGACCTCTTCGAAGTAAGGGATCAAGGTTAACATAAGCTCTTTGTGAGGGATCAGATTTGGATGTTTGGTATCCCACTCTCTTTTAACTTGACTAATTACTAGGGTTGAATCTCCGTATATGCTTAAGAATTTGATTCTTACGAAAATGCAACCTTTAGACCCAAGATGCATGCTTCATACTCGGCCATGTTGTTTGTACAGTCGAAGAACAATCTAGCAGTGAAAGGTGTATGACAACCTTCGAGATAAATGATCACAACACCGATTTTGTTACCCAAAGTGTTGGAAGCTCCATAAAAAACCATAGTCCATCAAGATCCTTGTTCAGGTCCTTCATACGGTCCAGGCTTTTCACAGTCGGTTATCAGCATGATATTCTCGTCTAGGAATTCAAAGTTCATGATTGGTAGTCATTAACAACTTGTTGGACCAAATGATCTACCAACACACTTCCTTTGATTACCTTTTGTGTAGTGTATTGGATATCATATTCAGTCAAAATCATTTTCTATCTAGCTATTCGTCCGAAGAGAGTTGGATTCTCGAAGATATACTTGATGAGATCCATCTTAGAAATCAATAAGATGGTGTGAGTCAACATATACTGTCTTAGACGGTGAGCAGCCCATGCCAAAGCATAACAAGTTTTCTTGAGCAGTGAATATTTGGTTTCACAGTCGGTAAATTTTTTTCTAAGGTAGTATATTGCATGCTCTTTTCGACCAGACTCGTCATGTTGGCCCAACACACACCCCATTGAATTCTCTAATACAGTCAAGTACATAATCAAAGGTCTTCCTTCAACTGGAGGCATCAGGATTGGAGGTTCTTGTAAGTATTCTTTGATCTTGTCAAAAGCTGCCTGGCAGTCGTTGTTCCATCTGACTACTTGATCTTTCTTCAATAGTTTGAAGATTGGCTCACAAGTAGCAGTTAAGTAAGATATGAACCGGGCAATGTAGTTGAGTCGACCCAAGAAACCTCTAACCTCCTTCTCAGTACAGGGAGCTGGCATCTCTTGTATGGATTGGACTTTTGTTGGATAGACCTCAATACCTTTTCCACTGACGACAAACCCTAGAAGTTTTCTAGATCTTATCCCGAAGGTGCATTTGTTGGGATTTAGACTTAGATTGTATTTCGTAAACCTCTCAAATAGCTTGTGGAGATGATCAAGGTGTTCTTCCTTAGTTTGCAATCTTGAAATCATGTCGTCAACGTACATTTCTATCTCATGATGGGTTGCGCCTGCATTCTTCAAACCGAAAGGCATGACCTTATAACAGAAGGTGCCCGACAGTGTAACAAAAGTGGTTTTGTTCATGTCTTCGAGCGCCATTTTGATTTGATTGTATCCAGAGAAGCCATCCATGAAGGAGAAAACTTTGTGTTGAGTAGTGTTGTCAACCAAGACATTGATAAGCGATAGTGGGAAATCATCTGTGGGTATTTTCCTATTTAAATCCCTGTAGTCTATGCACATACAGACTTTACCGTATTTCTTTGAAACTGGGACCATATTTTCCACCCATTGAGGGTATGACGTCACTTCCAAGAAACCTGCATCGAACTGTTTCATTACCTCAGCTTTTATTTTCTCAGACATGTCTGGCCGCATGCGACGAACCTTTTTCTTAACCGGAGGACAACCTTCCTTCATTGGAATACGATGAACTATAATATCGGTATTAAGCACTGGCATATCTTCATATGACCAAGCAAACACTTCAACATAGTCGTGCAACATCTGGACCAGTTCTCTCTTGACATAGTCTTCCAAGTTGGCACCGATCTTGACTTTTTTTTTGTCTACCTCAGTATCCAAGTTTATCACTTCAACTGGTTCCTCGTGTGGTTGAATGGCCTTTTCCTCTTGTATTAGGAGTCTAGTGAGTTCCCCAGGTATTTCACAATCTTCATCACCTTCGTCTTCGGCTTGATAAATTGGATTTTCAGAGTCATAGATGGCAATAGCAGAGTCGTTTTCAATGAGATCCGGAGTGGATGTGGATCTTCAAATGTGTATGTGTGCGTGTAAGGTCACATGGATATTTTGGAAAATGTAATAAAGTAAAGAAAGGCAAAGAGCGAAAAATTTGAATGCAAAATAGTCAATTTTTTTTCATTAAAATGAGCATATGGCATATGAAAATGACAAACCTTTAACAAATGGACCATTGTGCCCCGGGCAAGGCACATTGTTGTACCCCAAAATTTTCCCTCTCATTTATCAAAATTTTTCTCACAAGACTTCTTTGACTCAAGACAAGATTAGGGTTTGGTCAGCTCAAGACATCTCATCTTGCACTGATAACCCAAAATTAGGGTTTGAGTTTGCACAAGGATTTTTGGACCACCAATGCTTCATTTGACTTTCATACCTCATTTTGGACCCCTAAGATTGCTCATGATAAGTTTCAAGCCTTGAACCACATTTTGGATCAGTCAATTGGACAGTTGACCTAAAAATCAGCTGTATTGGGGAAAAAGTCAACCATGGCCAATTTACACTCAAACTTCATAACTTTTGATCCACATAAACATTTTAGACTCATATGTACCATTTGATAAAGTTTGGATCACAACACCTCAAGAGATTTTACAAAATCATCAAAAGGGCAAAATGGTCAAAATTAGGGTTTTGACCGAGGAAGGGCAATTTCTGATTTTTAACCTAGAAATTGACCAATTGAGTTCAAGCATGACTTCAAATATTAAATGGCATCATCTTGACTTAATTACATGGTTCAAAAGATCTCAAGTTCATTGGAGTGACAAATGAAATTTGCAGTCAACTGATCAAAAGTCAACTGTACACTGAAAAGTCAAACTTTGACTTTTTGTTCAAAATCAAGTGACAAGGGTCATAATTCATCAAGATATGTCAAAATGTCAAACATGTTGACCAAGAAAACTAAATTTGAAAATTAGGGTTTTAATTTGAAAATTTTCATAACTTAGAATTTTTCTAAGTATAAAAATTTTCTTATTTTTTCTCAACTTTGCACCACTTTTTCACCATGATGCATTTTGATTCAAGAAAAGTCCCCAACATGAAAGTTGTAGATCCCTATGAAATCTACAACTTTTCTTCACAAACTTTTCCCTAAAGATGCTTGGATCTCAAGTTATGAATTTTTGAATACATGGTCATGAACTTCTTAACTTAGTAAATTTTTGCCCTAATATAGGAAGGTTTTGGATCCAACTTCATGGCAATTTTTCACCTAGTTCCAAGAGGTATCTCAAAATTCATTTCAAATATGTATTATAGAGAACATTTAAAGCTTTCCAAAATGTCAAAGAACTCTCCAAGATCATTTTTGAGTAGGGAGAATCGAAGAGAGGAAGTTGACATTTTCTCACTTTTTGTTCAAGCCATTTTCATGAAGAATCAAGTTGCAAACCAAATCTATGCTGGCTATTTCTTGCTTTACAGGTCCTAAGCTTGATACATACTCCTTAATTAAATGCATAATCAGTTGACAAAGCCTTTATCCTTGCTTTTGAACTTTTACACAAGTTGTATTTCCATTTTGGGCAAAAAGGCTTCATTGCCATTTTCATAAAGATGCACTTTTGCAATTTTGTCAACTTGGAGCTTTGAACCTGTCCCCTTGATACAAGAAAACCACATAGGTCTCAAGAAACTAGTACAAACTTATATCAACCCTAAAGCAAGCTGGTACAAGCATGTGGGTTTGGTCTTGTCAACTTTGCTTCAAGTACAAGAAAAGTTGCAAAAAGGGCTAAGGCTTGCACAACTAGTAGAGAGCTGACTTTGGATCACTTCTATACTAATATGCAAACAATGTACAAGAGATTTCACGCTTGGCTTGAACCTAGAACTATCTCAAACTGAAAAACACCAAAAATCTGCCCAAGCATACAGTTTCTGCAAAAACTCAGCCAACTCTCATTTGGCTCGTGCGTTTTGTTTTTAACTGATCAAAACATCTTACATACTCCATACCTAGTCAATCAAAACCATCACCCTGGTTCTGTAACATCAGTTTCACCATTTTCCATTGTTAACTTGGAAGCTTGCAGTTGGACTTGATCAGGGAGTTCCAGCCATCTTCGGAGCAAGATAAGGATTGGAATAGGTTCAGGGAAGCTCAAGGAAGCTCAAACAATCATCAGGCCTCCATTAAAGTCCCTACATTGCCATACACGATTCCAGCTGAAGAAGGTATTTTCTTAAACTCTATCTCTTTATACCGGCAACCTCAAGCCACCATTTGTGAAGGAAAAATGTAGTTCTCATCATAGCGAAGCTGTACATATCCTTACTTTGCATTTATATTACTTGTGTTAAGAGAATTTGAAGCTTGAAATCTCTGAAAAAATTAGGTCACGATTTAGGTATTCCAAAATTCTCTTTGATCTTTGATAGTTAGGTTACATAATTTATATGGTTGGAATCGTGAGCTCAAATGCCACATTTTTTATGTTATGAGTTTTCATTTTTATGCAAGCATGAGGAAGATACAGGTTGCACTGAGAATGGCGCGAAGATGATGAACGAAGGACAGGGATGAAGTCATTGGGCTTTTTTTTGCTGCGTGGCCTTTTTGTTTTTGCTAAACACCCCCCCGATCTGCTATTGCACCCCCTTGCTAACTATTTTATATTTTTGTATTTTTTTTCGTATATATTTTTTATTTAATACTTTTATTTATTTTTCTTAGTGATAAAAAATACTAAAAAATGATTTATTTATTTTCACCCTTTTATTTTATTTTATTTTATTATTTTCACACATAAAAATTAATTTATTTTGATAGAATAGAATTTATTTTCTTAATAAACTTACAAATTTAATTAAAAATACTTAATATTTTTATTATACATTTTATACTTACAAATACCAATTTTTGCAGATATTTAATTTTTAATATTCATATACAATATTATTTATTATTTTTTATACAAAAAATGCACAAAATAATAATATGAAACATTATTTTCTTTTAATTGAAAATTAGGGTTTAATCCCTTTCAAAAAGAATTAATTATTTTTTTCCTTATTTTTAGGTTTAAGTTAAATATTCTTTTATACAAAAACAAGACATAAAAAAAATCTTTTCTTTACATACATATTGCATTATATATTAAATATTTGTATTATAGTTATTTAATTCGCGCATATTCGATTTGGTTGTAATAATATATTTAGCTTTATATTTGTGCAAATCCTCATTCAAATTTGTATTCCCCCCTCCGATAAAAAATTGTTGTAATAGCTTAGTATATTTACATTAAGCACATTATCGCTTTAAATGCCATGATTAGTAATTAGGGTTTGCATGACAAGAATAAAACAAAGCAAAATAGAAAACCTTAAATACAAGACAAAATCAAAAGTATGAAAATGATACATTTTACACACAAGCACCCTTAGGGTTTCTCCCACTTGGTTGCCTAAAATAAAATAGCCATGTTACGCACGCGAAGTATCTTGGCAAAACAAAACAAGTATAAGATCATAGTCCCTTGATGACGCTATTCAAAAGTTGCCATACAAAATGATCTTAGTCCCTCAAAAATGCTAAGATACTTGGCAACATTGCTATCGTGGTTATACGATGACCCACGCCCGTCCCGTTTACATCCAAAGATAGGGTTGCTTACCAAAATCAATGGTAAGTCAACAATGTCAAAGGAATAGAAAATGCACAAGAAAGACATTAGAGTAGGTAGATAGATTCTAAAGTTACTTGCTCCATTTCAAAAAATCCTTGCTATTTTCAAAAACAAACACACACACATTTCAAAACATCTTACAAAACATTGAAATTTTTTTCAAAAGACAAACATCTTTGTATACATTCTTACGAAAGAGAATCATTACAAAGATTTCCTAAAATAATGGCCTCTTTTACAAATACTTTCAAAACCAAACCAAACATCATTTCAAATAAAACAAAGCAAGTGATCTAAGCAAGTAACTAAGAGCCCATGGAAAACCATGGATGAAAAGGGTGCTAGCACCTTCCCTTTTCATAATCTACCCCCCGAATTCAAGAAAACATCTCAAAGGTCTTTCATGTGCTTTTTTACCTTTCCTTTTGGATAAAAGAAAAGTCGGTGGCGACTCTTGCTAACCGCGACATTTGCAATAAAACACAAAACCTTCAAGTCAGTTCTCCCACTATCACAGAACTAACGACTCTGCTGGGGATCTTAAATTTAAAAGTGGAGTGTTACCTTAGGGTTTAGATCACCTTTATTTGCTTACATTGTTTGACTTGTTTTCTTTACAATTATGGTTCTTTGTTTGGGTTTGAATCCTCCACCCGAATTTGGGAAACATTATAGGTTAAATAGCAATACATTGTGGAAACTGTGCGGGGTATACCGATATGGTCTAAGCAATAGCTGTGTTAGTGTGACGTATTTGTGGGTACCGGTAGCCTTTGAGTTAATCAAAGAGAATACGGGGCCGCTGAGTGATGTCATGAAGCACTAATGAACTGCTAGAACCCTTTACTTGACCAACTTGGCCTTTTAGGATGTAGTGAGATGACCAGCTTTGGTGCAGTCCGAAGTTGGTAGATACTCGATACTACACTCATTGAGGGTTGGTTTCTTGGGATATTTCGTTTGCCATTAAAGAGGCTTGAGCTGAAAGAATGACCAAGGAAACAATCTGGTGATATTGAGCTCCTTAGAACCCGATTACTATTTTTAGGACAGGTTGAGCCAACTAAACTTCAAGAGGGTACTTACCTATGAAACCCCATGCAAGCCTAAACTAAGAACTTATTTGATTTGTTTGTATATGCATGCTTATACATAACATCATGGACATCATGAACATCATATGCATTCACTAACCATTTCAAGGATTTTAGAGATTCATCTTTGTTCTTGTTTTGTAGGTTATGGATTCACTTCGCAGGAAAACTATCCAAATCAACTTTGTAAAAATTCCTCCACAACTCAAGGAGCTAGCTTAAAGGATCCCTGAGAACTCTCCATTCACTGAGAGACATGGTCGTCTACTCAACTTGGTCACCTCCAACACAGAGGAGGATATGATGAAGGTTCTCTTCCAGTTCTTTGACCCTTTGCATCATTGCTTCACATTTCCTGACTATCAACTTGTGCCCACTTTGGAAGAATTCTCTCAACTTCTGAGGATTCCTATTCTCAATCAACTACCCTTCAACGGTACGGAAAGATATCCAAAGCCAGAAGAGATTGCTTAAGCCCTGCACTTGCACTCATCTGATGTCACAACTCATTGGGAAACTAGAAGTGGGGTCAAAGGCTTCTTCGCAAAGTTTCTGTTTGAGAAGGCCCAAAGCTGTTGGAATTCCCTAGACTTTCAAGCTTTTGAGGAGGTTGTAGCTCTTCTCATCTATGGGATGGTCTTGTTCCCTAATCCTAACTAACTCATAGATGTGGGCGCTGTCAAAATCTTCATGTCTCGCAACCCGGTACCTACATTGCTTGGGGATATCCTACACTATTTTCACACTCGTACAATGAGGAAGAGAGGGGTCCTGATGTGTTGCACTCCTCTCCTGGAAATATGGTTTATTTCTCATCTTCCCCAATCAGTCTTAAAGAATGAGCAAGGTTTGAGGTGGTCGCAAGGGTTAATAACACTTAAACATTCAGATATTCATCGGTGCTCTCGATCCAAGGAGAATGTTATCATTGTTGACCGTTGTGGGGAATTCCCTAATGTCCCTCTACTTGGCCTTAGGGGAGGCATCACCTACAACCCGTGCTTAGCTCTAAGACAATTTGGTTATGCCCGAAGGGATGGCCCACATGATATGCTGATTCAAGGCCTGGTATTCAACTACGACAACGATGATCAAGGACTTCGCCAGAGATTCATCCGAGCTTGGAGAATTCTAAATAAGGTGGATAGAAAGACTTTGGGACACAAGAATTCCATCCCTCTTGAGCCTTACCTCAAGTGGGTATGAACCCGCGCTCAAAGTCTTATGATGCCTTATCCTTCCATTCTCCCAGTGATTATCGAGCCTGTTAAGGAGGGAGAAGTTCCATACACTATCCTACATCCTGACATGCCTACATCACTCGAAGACCTACAAAGGGATTGGATACAGCTCAAATGAGAGCGTGGTACTTTCGAAGCTCAATTATACGCAAGCGAGAAGAAGGTTTTGGAACTTACTCGGCTACTTCATGAAGAGCAGACTCTCAATACCTATATTGCACCAAAGAGGATGCACAATGTCTTTTTATCTTAGGATTTTGTATTATTTTGCCTAAAGGGCATTGATGTACTCAAATTCTATCTTATTAATATAACGTGTGTTTCTTTTTTATTTGAAACAAATTTGAATTTTTAAATCCTTGAAAGCATTGCATGAATACATATCATTCATCATAAACATAAACAGGTCTTTGCAACAAGTTTCCTCATCTCTCTACTATTTATTTCAGTAAGATGGATCTCGAACAGACGGTCAAAGATCTTCAAGCTCAGAACACACAATTTCAACAGTTACTCATGACCTTAGCCAAGGGGAAAGAGGAGCTGAAGACTCTGCTAGAAAAAGAGAAAGAGAAAAAGAAGAAGAAGCCAGCTGGTGTGGTAATCATGGGCAGAAGGTTTCAGGGACAAGCTAGAAGGACCTTAGATTTTCCAACAACATCTGATGAAGGGGAAAGAAAAGGAAAAGAAATGGAAGTACCATCATATTATGAAGAAGAAGAGGAAGAGGAGGACTACCCTGAACAACAATACCCTCCGGCTGATGACAAGTACAAACACCTTGAAGAGCGTTTAAGCGCTATGGAAATACAGAGAGTACCGGGGCTAGATTTTGAAGAGTTGGGGCTGGTATTAGGAATTGTGATCCCACCAAAGTTTAAAGTGCCACTATCTGCCAAGTATGATGGGGTGTCTTGTCCTAAAATGCACCTACGATCATATGTCAGGAACATTCAGCCGCACTCTGCTGACAAAGACTTGTGGGTCCACTTTTTCCAAGACAATTTATCAGGAACGCAACTTGATTGGTTTTACCAATTAGAAAGGGCCGACGTCCATAATTGGGAAGACCTGCCGCAGCTTTCTATAAACAATACCAATACAATGCCAATTTGGCGCCTACCTGTACTCCACTTCAGAGTATGGCTATGGTTTCCAATGAGGGCTTCAAAGATTACGCTCAGAAGTGGAGAGATCTAGCCGGAAGAGTGCAACCCCATCTGTCTGATAGGGAGTTAGTGGACATGTTCTTGGGAACTCTATCGGGCCCTTTCTTCAATCATCTGATTGGGAGCTCCTCTGCAGGGTTTACCGAATTGATTTTAACCGGAGAGAGGGTGGAAGTTGGTATAAGAAGTGGGAAGATTCAGAAGTATGTGTCTGCCTCTACAGCTGTGAAAAAACCCTTCACTGGAAGGAAGGAAGTATCAGCTGTTTATTCACACAGAAATCAAGGAAGAACTGAACACCGACCAACGGTGGGGGCCGTTATGATTCCAAAGCCTGCATTATACCAGCCAAGAAATAACCAACCAAGGGTGGAAAGGCCAGTCCAGAAATTCACCAGGATTAACATGACTCCAGCCCAGGTTCTACCACATCCTCTGAAATTGAATCTGGCGACTTTAAAACAGGCCCCAAAGAATCCCAATACTGCGTCTCCTCATTACCATCTGAATTCCAGATGCGCATACCATTCTGAAAGTCCAGGGCACGACACTAACAACTGTTGGGCTCTGAAGAACAAAATTCAAGACCTAATAGATGCGAAGGAAGTTGAGTTTGATGCGCCTGAGAAACCAAATGTTATTTCCGCTCCGATGCCTAGGCATGGTCACAATGCCAACGATATCAAAGAAGATTTGTTTGTTGCTACCGTGGATGAACTGTTGACTCCGCTCCCGGTCATTAAGTTGAATTTGTTGAAAGCGGGTATATTCCCAGGTTGTGACAAAGACTGCCATGTTTGCCTATCCTCATCATTTGACTGCCCTTTGTTGAAAAAAGGTATCCAACGACTGATGGATAACCAAGAAATTCTGTTTGAGAATGCTCCTATTTTACCCATTCCAGTTAAAGAAGTTTCAATTATAACCATCTACACCAATCCTTCCAGGGCCCCTAAAAGACCCGTTAGGATTACACCTGCTCCAAAGACTACTCCACTTAAGATTACAATGCCCGGGCCGGCCCCGTACAAATCAGATAAAACAATACCATGGAATTACGGTAGAGAAATCTACTACCATGGTATTAAACAAGATTAACTGACTGCCGAAGAAGAGAGCTCCAAAGAGGACAATTCCGACATTAGCAATATTTCCGGAACTAGCAAGATTACCCGTAGTGGTAGAATCTTCTCTCCAGAGATTGCCCCTTCAAAGGAAGTCTTTGGACCTGTGGCTGTCCCGAAGATTACCTCTGCACCAGTGATTATACCTGCAAGCGTACCCACTGACAAAGACAATACGATCCTTATCCCTACCAATACTTCCACTGCTGAGAAAAAGTAAAAAACATTCAAGAAGAGCCTGTCCGGACGAAGGCTAAATCACTAGCTATTCCCGAAACATCCAAGAAGGAAATGGAAGAAATCCTAAGGATAATAAATAAGAGTGATTATGATGTGGTTGAACAGTTGGGGCAAACCCCTTCCAAGATCTCTATGCTAGCTCTGTTGCTGTGCTCTGAAGCACATGCGAAAGCTCTGGTAAAATTTCTGAAGACAGCTCATGTGCCACAAGAGACGTCTGCTGACTAGTTCCAAGACTGTGTGGCCAGTTTGACAGCTGATAATGGCTTGGGTTTCTTCGATGCTGATTTGAAACCCAGAGGGAGAAAACACAACGAGGCATTACATGTCTCAGTGGAGTGTAGAGGAACAACCCTAGCCCATGTCTTGGTGGACACATGATCATCTTTGAACGTCTTACCGAAAAAAGCCCTTGGCATATTGGATTTCAAGGGGCTGACTTTAAAACCGAGTAACATAGTGGTGAGAGAATTTGATGGTTCGAAGAGGATGGTCCACGGGGAGGTGGAAATCCCAATAAAGGTGGGAACTCAGATTTTCAACTGAACCTTCAATGTGATGGACATCCGTCCTTCTTATTCCTGTCTGTTAGGACGCCCCTGGATCTATAATGCCGGTGCCGTCACCTCCACATTGCATCAGATGTTGAAGTACCTGGTCCAAGGAAAGATCATAACTCTCCATGGGGAGGAGGAGTACATGATTAGTCATCTGAATTCTTTCCAATATGTGGAGTTGGATGGCGAGTTCATTGAAACCCCTTTCCAACATTTTGAAGAAGTATCTCAAGAAGTATCGGCGACCAAGGTGGTATCCTCTATTCCTAAGATCACAAGACCTCCACTTCGGATGTCATCTCTAAAGGATGCAAAGGCAATAGTGGAAGAGGGTGGATGCACCATCTGGGGGCAGCTTCCAAACATTCCGTACAAATTAGACAAGTTTGGCTTGGGGTTTACTTCAACTTCTCAGAAGGCTGTGCGCCGTTCCCGTGCTGGGGGGCCACCTGTGAAGATTAGAAACCAAGGGGTCAATGCAGTAGAAGACAATGAAAAGGATGGCAGCTTGGAAGATCGGATATTTCCTACTGTCAGCGGAGGACTTCGCAATTGGGAAGCCAGAGACTTTGTCTCAATAACTTTCATCTCTCAGTAATTTATCTTTTACATTTTTGTTGGACTTGTAATATTCACGAACAATTCGCACTTTAAAAATCCTTGTGTCTTACCCGGGGCACAATGGTCCATTTGTAAGGGTTTTTATTTCATCTTCATATGACATTCAATGAATCATGGACGCTTTTTCACATATAAACTTTTTGTGCTCATTGTCTTTCTTTTACATTTTATTGTTTAAAGATGGCTATACCCTTACACACACCCACACTCACAAATGCAGGTACCCCTCCATTCCGGATCCCATGGGTAATGATACTGCTATAGCCTTCAGTGACTCTGAAGATCTGATCTACCAAGCCGAATACGAAGGTGAGGAAGATTATGAGGTGCCAGGGGAATTGGCCAGACTACTACAACAAGAGGAAAGAGCTATTCAGCCTCATGAGGAGCTGTTGGATACAATCAATTTGGGTACCGAGGAAGATAAAAAGGAAATCAAAGTGGGTGCCAATTTAGAGCCGAGTGTCAAGGAGCGCCTAATTCAGCTGTTGCATGATTATGTTGAGATATTTTCCTGGTCATACGAAGACATGCCAGCACTCGATACAGACATCGTCGTACATCGTCTGCCCACAAGAGAAGACTGTCTACTAGTGAAACCAAAAGTCTGCCGCATGAGACCTAACATGTCATAGAAGATCAAAGCAGAAGTTATGAAACCGTTCAATGCTGAGTTTCTGGCTGTTACTTCTTATCCTCAATGGGTGGCCAACAATATTCCCGTGCCTAAAAAGGACGGCAAAGTGAGAATGTGCATGGATTATAGAGATTTAAACAGGGCCAGCCTTAAAGATGATTTTCCACTTCCGCACATCGACATCCTAGTTGACAATACAGCCCAGCACAAAGTATTTTCTTTCATGGACAGATTCTCAGGCTATAACCAGATCAAAATGGCGTCTGAGGACATGGAGAAAACTACATTTGTCACACAGTGGGGTACGTTATGCTACAAAGTGATTCCATTCAGACTGAAGAATGCAGAGGGAACCTATCAACGCGCCATGGTAGCTTTGTTTCATGATATGATACATCATGAGATAGAGGTCTACGTAGATGACATGATAGCCCGATCATAGACTGAAGAAGAACACCTTAATCACTTGCAAAAGCTGTTTGTCAGATTGAAGGAGTACAAACTAAGGTTATACCCGAACAAGTGCACATTCGGAGTCTGGTCCGGTAAACTCTTAGGTTTCATTATCAGCAATAAAGGCATCAAGGTTGATCCTGCCAAGGTTAAAGAAATACAAGAAATGCATGCTCCTCGCACTGAGAAGGAAGTCAGAGGATTCTTGGGACGCTTGAACTATATTGCCAGATTCATTTCTCACCTAACATCTACTTGTGAACCAATCTTCAAACTGTTGAAGAAAGATCAAGTAGTCAGATGGAATGATGAGTGTCAGATTGCTTTTGACAAAATTAAAGAGTATTTACTAGAGCCTCCTGTCTTGATGCCACCAGTCGAGGGAAGACCACTAATCATGTATCTGACCTTTTTAGAGAACTCAATGGGGTGTGTACTGGGGCAGCATGACGAGTCTGGCCGAAAAGAGCACGCTATATACTACCTGAGCAAAAAGTTTACCGACTGTGAAACCAGATATTCACTGCTCGAGAAAACTTGTTGCGCTCTGGTATGGGCTGCTCGCCGGCTAAGACAATATATGTTGACTTATACCACTTTGATGATATCTAAGATGGATCTGATAAAGTACATCTTTGATAAGTCTGCTCTGTCTGGGAGGATAGCTAGATGGCAAATGATCCTAACAGAATATGACATACAGTACACTACCCAAAAAGCTATAAAAGGCAGTGTGCTAGCTGATCATCTGGCTCATCAAGCTGTAGAGGATTATCAGTTCATGAAGTTTGAATTCCCTGAAAAAAACATAATGACATTAGACAACTGTGAAGAAATCAAACCATATGACGGACCTGGACGAGGATCCCGATGGACCATGTTCTTTGATGGGGCATCCAATGCACTTGGTAATGGTACCGGTGCTGTAATCATATCCCCGGAAGGGTTTCATACTCCCTTTACTGCCAGACTTTGCTTCAACTGTATGAATAACATGGCGGAATACGAAGCATGCATCTTTGGTCTCAAGGCTTCCATAGACTTGGGAATCAAATCTTTAGTTGTGTTTGGAGATTCAGCTTTGGTCATCAGTCAGATCAAAGGAGAGTGGGACACTAAACACCCAAACCTTATCCCTAACAAGGAACATGTTTTGACATTGCTACCACATTTTGAGCAAATTACCTTTGAGCACTTCCCGCGAGAAGAAAATCAGATAGCAGATGCTTTAGCCACAATGTCATCTATGTTTAAACTTAATTGGGATAACGAGGGTCCCCAGATTACCATTGAACGAATGGATGAACCAACACACTATCACGAGATTAATACTGAAGAAGTAGTGGACTAGCCTTGGTTTCATGAAGTTAAAAGGTATCTCGAGGCTCAAGAATATCCAGAAGGAGCTTCAATCAATGATAAAAAGTTCCTAAGGAGATTCTCCGCTAAGTTCTTCCTAAGTAATGGCATCTTGTACAAACGTAATCATGATTCTATTATGCTCCATTGTGTGGATAAGATTGAAGCTGAAAAGATTATGGCTGAATTGCATGAAGGTACCTTTGGCACTCACTCTAGTGGGCATAAGATGGCAAAGAAAATCCTACGGTCAGGCTATTATTGGTCTACTATGGAAGCAGACTGCTATCAACACTCCCAGACCTGTCATAAGTGTCAAATCTATGCAGACAAGGTGCACGTGCCTCCGGTTCCTCTAAATGTCTTAACAGCTCCTTGGCCCTTCGCTATATGGGGAATCGATATGATTGGGGAGATCAAGCCGACAACCTCCAATGGACACTGTTTCATTCTAGTGGCCATTGACTATTTCACCAAGTGGGTCGAAGCAGCTTCCTTTGCATCCGTTACTAAGAATGTTGTTGCCCGCTTCATCAAGAAGAATCTTATTTGCCGGTACGGTATCTCAAAAAGGATCATCACTGATAACGGTACGAACATTAACAATACTATGATCACCGCCTTGTGCGAGCAATTCAAGATTCAACATCATAATTCATCCCCCTATCGGCCAAAGATGAATGGTGCCGTCGAAGCTACGAATAAAAACATTAAAAACATCATACAAAAAATGATAGTCACCTACAAGGACTGGCACGAGATGCTACCATTTTCTCTCCATGGATACTGTACCACGGCTCGCACATCAACCGGGGCAACACCCTATTCTTTGGTTTATGGCATGGAGGCTGTTTTACCTATTGAGGTTCAGATCCCCTCTTTGAGAATCATGAAAGATGCAGGTTTGAGTGAAGACGATTGGATCCATACCTGACTTGATCAACTGAACTTAATTGATGAAAAGAGGCTTACTGCTGTTTGCCATGGTCAGATGTATCAAAAGCGGATGATCAAGGCATTCAACAAGAAAGTCAGACGCCAAGAATATCAAGTTGGAGATCTAGTGATCAAGCGCATCATTTTTCCACAAAGTGATCCCAGGGGCAAATGGACTCCTACATATGAAGGACCATTTGTAATCAAGAACTTCTTTTCCAGTGGGGCAATGATCTTAACCACCATGGACGACGACGACCTGCCACACCTTGCGAATGCAGACATAGTCCAAAGATACTACACATAAGAGACCCGTTAGGTTGACACACCTAGGCAAAACAAGGGCATCCCGGCGAACCAAAAGGTTCGGGCAAAAATTACGGATAAAATAAAAAAAATGTACACCCGGCAAGTTGAAAACCCGAAAGGGCGACTTGGGCAAAAAAGGGTTTCCTGGTGGACTGAAAACCCGAAAGGGCGGTCCAGGCAAAAATTAGGGATTTAAAGCGTATGACTATGTCTCGTCGGATCACTTTGAGGACAACTTCAACCTCTTCACTGACAAACTCGAAGTTCTGATCGGTTCAATCATCTTCGAACGAAGCAACAGATAGACAATATATTCAGAGATACAAAGGCTATAACAGAATGGGAACCCCATGGGATTATCAAATATAGCTATCTTTCTGTGTATAAATTTTTCTAATTTTTATGACACCATCCTCTCACTAGGATGCCTGTCTCCTTTGTACAAAATACTTATTCAAAGTGAATACAAAGATATATCTTTAAAGTACAGAAAACTATTTGTCCTTTTCTTTTACACTTGTGTTTTATTTGCAAAAACGTCCAATGATTCATTAATGAACATATGCATTTGAACATAATTACTATTTACAAATAAGCAAAATGGAAAAGAACAATTACTGACAGGTTGAAAGATTAGGAAAACGTCTTTTAAGCTATTCCATGAACAATCCCTACAGTACGTCATTAAGATCCCCAACGGAGCTGAAACTTCAAACTATTAATCCCCGGTGGAAACCATCCGTTTCTCCAAGTTCCCCAGCAAGTTGTCTTGAAGCCTGAAAATCAACCGGATAACGGCTAACTTCTATTTCTCCGTAACCTAGGATAATTCCCCAGTAGAGTGGCAGGTGACTGAAACTCTTGAACTTTTTCCAAACATGAATAAGCTTTTTCCCACACATTTTTTATTGTTCCCCAACAGAACGAGGATTCCTAGGATAATTCCCTAGTAGAAGTCATCAAAATTCCCTGGATTCTCCAAGCAGATTCCTCAAGCAGTACATGGCATTACTCTCACAACGGAATTTTTTGTCAATACTCCAACTTTAAGACATGAAGAATCCACATATCCTCAGCAGCAGTCAAGGATTTATTTTCCTCCGCAATACAGCGAATCAGCTTACATGCATATGCATTACATCCACATATCATAAACATTGATAAAACGCATATATTGCATCATATATTTCATGCAACATAACTTTGTGTTTCAACTAACATTTTACCCTTTTCAGGATAAGATTAACGAGTTACCATTAACAATATGCAATCATGATACAGTTCAGATACACTCCAGACACGGAAGTTATTCTGTTACTCATTCAGATTCAACTTTCAGATACAGTACAGATACTCTCCAAACACGGACGCCGTTCTGTTACTTATTCAGACTTCAACATTCAGATACAGTTCAGATACACTCCAGACACGGATGCCATTCTGACACTTATTCAGACTCATGTTCATGATGCAGTCCAAATACGCTCCAGATACGGAAGCCATTCTGTTGCTCACTCAGATTCATCTTTCAGATACAGTTCAGATACGCTCCAGACACGGATGCCATTCTGACACTTATTCAGATTCAAGTTCAGATACAACTCGAATACGCTCCAGACACGGATGCTATTCTGTCGCTCATACAGATTCAGTCTCCAGATACAGCTCAGATACGTTCCATCTCCAATGTACAACGTACAATTCAACAAACATTCCTGGATGGCATCTACAAGCCCATCTCCAACAAGATTCTATCACCTCTCCAAATGGCATCTTTAAGCCCATTCCCTCAACTACACTTTATCGAGTGCAAATTTATGGGCACTCTAGTGTCCAATCATCTTTTACATTCGAGTCGCGAACGACAAAGCTCGCCAATCTAACTCTTCAGGTTCAAGTAGATTGAACAGGGGCAGCTGTTGTACCCAAAAATTTTCCCTCTCATTTATCAAATTTTTTCTCACAAGACTTCTTTGACTCAAGACAAGATTAGGGTTTGGTCAGCTCAAGACATCTCATCTTGCACTGATAACCCAAAATTAGGTTTTGAGTTTGCACAAGGATTTTTGGACCACCAATGCTTCATTTTACTCTCATACATCATTTTGGACCCCTAAGATTGCTCATGATAAGTTTCAAGCCTTGAACCACATTTTGGATTAGTCAATTGGACAGTTGACCTAAAAATCAACTGTATTGGGGAAAAATACAACCATGGCCAATTTAAAGTCAAACTTCAAAAGTTTTTATCCACATCAACATTTTAGACTCATATGTACCATTTGATCAAGTTTAGATCACAACACCTTAAGAGATTTGATCAAATCATCAAAAGGGCAAAATGGTTAAAATTAGGGTTTTGACTGAGGAAGGGCAATTTCTGATTTTTAACCTAGAAATTGACCAATTGAGTTCAAGCATGATTTCAAAGATTCAATGGAATCATCTTGAATTAATTACATGGTTCAAAAGATCTCAAGTTCATTGGAGTGACAAATGAAATTTGCAGTCAACTGATCAAAAGTCAACTATACACTGAAAAGTCAAACTTTGACTTTTTGTTGAAAATCAAGTGCCAAGGGTCATAATTCATCAAGATATGTCAAAACGTGAAACTTGTTGACCAAGAAAACTAAATTTGAAAATGAGGGTTTTAATTTGAAAATTTTCATAACTTAGAATTTTTCTAAGTATAAAATTTTTCTTATTTTTTCTCAACTTTGCACCACTTTTTCACCATGATGCATTTTGATTCAAGAAAAGTCCCCAACATGAAAGTTATAGATCCCTATGAAATCTACAACTTTTCTTCACAAACTTTTCCCTAAAGATGCTTGGATCTCAAGTTATGAATTTTTGAATACATGGTCATGAACTTCTTAACTTAGTAAATTTTTGCCCTAATAATATAGGCAGGTTTTGGACCCAAATTCATGGAAATTTTTCACCTAGTTCCAAGAGGTATCTCAAAATTCATTTCAAAGATGGATTATAGAGAACCTTTCAAGCTTTCCAAAATGTCCAAGAAATCTCCAAGATCATTTTTGAGTAGGGAGAATCGAAGAGAGGAAGTTGGCATTTTCTCACTTTTTGTTCAAGCCATTTTCATGAAGAATCAAGTTGCAAACCAAATCTATGCTAGCTATTTCTTGCTTTACAGGTCCTAAGCTTGCTACACACTCCTTAATTAAATGCATACTCTGTTGACAAAGCCTTTATCCTTGCTTTTGAACTTTTACACAAGTTGTATTTCCATTTTGGGCAAAAAGGCTTCATTGCCATTTTCATAAAGATGCACTTTTGCAATTTTGTCAACTTGGAGCTTTGAACCTGTGCCCTTGATACAAGAAAACCAAACAGGTCTCAAGAAACTAGTACAAACTTATATCAACCCTAAAGCAAGCTGGTACAAGCATGTGGGTTTGGTCTTGTCAACTTTGCTCAAGTACAAGAAAAGTTGCAAAAAGGGCTAAGGCTTGCACAACTAGTAGAGAGCTGACTTTGGATCACTTCTATACTAATATGCAAACAATGTACAAGAGATTGCATGCTTGGCTTGAACCTAGAACTCTCTCAAACTGAAAAACACCAAAAATCTGCCCAAGCATACCGTTTCTGCAAAAACTCAACCAACTCTCATTTGGCTCGTGCGTTTTGTGTTTAACTGATCAAAACATCTTACATACTCCATACCTAGTCAATCCAAACCATCACCCTGGTTCTGTAACATCAGTTTCACCATTTTCCATTGTTAACTTGGAAGCTTGCAGTTGGACTTGGTCAGGGAGTTCCATCCATCTTCAGAGCAAGATAAGGATTGGAATAGGTTCGGGGAAGCTCAAGGTAGCTCAAACAATCATCAGGCCTCCATTAAAGTCCCTACATTGCCATACACGATTCCAACTGAAGAAGGTATTTTCTTAAACTCTATCTTTTTATACAGGCAACCTCAAGGCACGATTTGTGAAGGAAAAATGTAGTTCTCATCATAACGAAGCTGTACATATCCTTAATTTGCATTTATATTACTTGTGCTAAGAGAATTTGAAGCTTGAAATCTCTGAAAAAATTAGGTCACGATTTAGGTATTCCAAAATTCTCTTTGATCTTTGATAGTTAGGTTACATAATTTATATGGTTGGAATCGTGATCTCAAATGCCACATTTTTCATGTTATGAGTTTTCATTTTTATGCAAGCATGAGGAAGATACATGTTGCACTGAGAATGGCGCGAAGATGATGAGCGAAGGACAGGGATGAAGTTATTGGGATTTTTTTTGCTGCGTGGCCTTTTTGTTTTTGCTAAACACCCCCTGATCTGCTATTGCACCCCCCTTGCTAACTATTTTATATTTTTGTATTTTTTTCATATTTTTATTTATTTAATACTTTTATTTATTTTTCTTAATGATAAAAAATACTAAAAAATGATTTATTTATTTTCACCCTTTTATTATTATTATTTTTATTATTTTCACACATAAAAATTAATTTATTTTGATAGAATAGAATTTATTTTCTTAATAAACTTACAAATTTAATTAAAAATACTTAATATTTTTATTATACATTTTATACTTACAAATACCAATTTTTGCACATATTTAATTTTTAATATTCATATACAATATTATTTATTATTTTTTATACAAAAAATGCACAAAATAATAATATGAAACATTATTTTCTTTTAATTGAAAATTAGGGTTTAATCCCTTTCAAAAAGAATTAATTATTTTTTTCCTTATTTTTAGGTTTAAGTTAAATATTCTTTTATACAAAAACAAGACATAAAAAAATCTTTTCTTTACATACATATTGCATTATATATTAAATATTTGTATTATAGTTATTTAATTCGCGCATATTCGATTTGGTTGTAATAATATATTTAGTTTTATATTTGTGCAAATCCCCATTCAAATTTGTATTCCCCCCTCCCATAAAAATTGTTGTAATAGCTTAGTATATTTACATTATGCAATTTATCGCTTTAAATTCCATGATTAGTAATTAGGGTTTGTATGACAAGAACAAAACAAAGCAAAATAGAAAACCTTAAATACAAGACAAAATCAAAAGCATGAAAATGATACATTTTGCACATAAGCACCCTTAGGGTTTCTCCCACTTGGTTGCCTAAAATAAAATGGCCATGTTACGCACGCGAAGTATCTTGGCAAAACAAAACAAGTATAAGATCATAGTCCCTCGATGACGCTATTCAAAAGTTGCCCTACAAAATGATCTTGGTCCCTCAAAAATGCTAAGATACTTGGCAACATTGCTATCATGGTTATACGATGACCCACGCCCGTCCCGTTTACATCTAAATATATGGCTGCTTACCAAAATCAATGGTAAGTCAACAATGTCAAAGGAATAGAAAATGCACAAGAAAGACATTAGAGTAGGTAGATAGCTTATAAAGTTACTTGCTCCATTTCAAACAATCCTTTCTATTTTCAAAAACAAACACATACACACATTTCAAAACATCTTACAAAAAATTGAAATTTTTTCCAAAAGACAAACATCTTTGTATACATTCTTACGAATGAGAATCATTACAAAGATTGCCTAAAACAATGGCCTCTTTTACAAATACTTTCAAAACAACACCAAACATCATTTCAAACAAAACAAAGCAAGTGATCTAAGCAAGTAACTAAGAGCCCATGGAAAACCATGGATGAAAAGGGTGCTAGCACCTTCCCTTTTCATAATCTACCCCCCAAACTCAAGAAAACATCTCAAAGGTCTTTCCTGTGCTTTTTTACCTTTCCTTTTGGATAAAAGAAAAGTCGGTGGCGACTCTTGCTAATCGCGACATTTGCGATAAAACGCAAAACCTTCAAGTCAGTTCTCCTACCGTATCACACACATGGTTTAAAGTCATTGTTTAAATGGAAATTACAGACAAAGTTCTCAAAGTAATAAAAACAGGAAGTGGCAATTACTCCTGGTTGAAGAAGAATGGAATGAAGTCTTTGGTATGCAAATTATTAAGTCCTCCATCAGCAGTCGGGTAGATCCAATCATCAAAGTCACAATCAGCATCAGAGTCTTCAATGGCATTAATCTCATGGTTACTAATGCGGAGAGGTGGTTTCCCTATACGAGCACGTCGAACCTACTTTTGAGATTTAGAAGTGAAGCCCAATCCAAATTTGTCTGACTTGAAAGGGAAATCAGGAAGTTGTCCCCAAATGGTGCAACCTCCTTCTTCAATAACAACACAAGCATCTTTGAGAGAAGTCATCCTTGGTATATTTTTAGCAGCTTTGGGAGTGTCAGGAGTGGTCTTGGCAATAACAATCATGGGAGGAACCACTTCAAAAGCTTGACAGGGAGTTTTGATGAACTCTCCATCCATTTCAACATATTTGAATGAATTTAGATGATTAATCATAAACTCTTCTTCACCATAAACGATAACAATTTTTCCCTTGACCGGATATTTCAACTTTTGATGTAGTGTTGAAGTCACGGAACCTGCCTTATGTATCCATGGGCATCCAAGCATGCAAGAATAAGCAGGACGACTATCCATCACATAGAATGTTGAGTTGAATACTTGAGACCCAACCATGATAGGGAGATCAACCTCTCCATGGACCACCCTTTTAGAACCATCGAAAGCCTTTACTACAATGTCGCTACGTTTCAACACCAATCCATTACAGTCTAGTCTATTCAAAGCTCCTTTAGGTACGACATTTAGATAAGATCCAATATCCACTAATACATGTGCCAGGGTAGTGCCCTTGCATTCTATGAAAATGTTGAGAGCTTTGTTATGATTCTTCCACATCAGGGTCAAATTTGCATCAGAGAATCCTAAACCATTATCGGCAGTCGAGCTTTCTACACAATTTTCAAATTGGTCGACCATAGTTTCTTGTGGGACATGTGCATTTTTCATGAATTTTATCAGTGCTTGAGCATGCGCATTGGAGCATAGCAACAAAGACAACATAGAAATATTCGAGGGTGTTTCCCCAACTGTTCCACTATCTTATAGTCACTTTTTCTGATAACTTTTAAAATCTCCTCCATCTCTTGGGTAGATGATTCTTCAATGGTAATATATTTTGCGGGCGCCTCCGTCAGGGTAGGCTCAGTCATTTTTCCCCTTCCTCGAGTATCAGCAACAGGTTTAACATCAGTAATGCGAACAATTGTAGTTGTAGGAGGTGAAATATCTGGAGAAAATATCCTCCCCATCCTAGTAATTTTACTTGATCCAACAATGTTTGTAATGTTAGCAGTTTCATCTTCATCAATCCACGAATCTTGTTTGATACCATGTTTGATATGGTGGGAGAATTGACTTGGGTGCTTTGCGTTTTATCGCAAATGTTGCGGTTTAGCAAGAGTCGCCACCGGCTTTTCTTTTATTCAAAAGGAAAGGTGAAAAATCACAGGAAAGACCTTTGAGATTATTTCTTGAGTTCAGGGGGTAGATTATGAAAAGGGAAGGTATTAACACCCTTTTCATCCATGGGTTTCCATGGGCTCTTAGTTACTTGCTAGATCACTTGCTTTTGTTTGAAAACGTACTTTGTGTGGATTTTGAAAGTATTTTTGAAAAGAGGCCATAGTTTAGGCAAACTTTGTAATGATTATCATTTGTAAGAATGTATACAAAGTGTTTGATCTTTTGAAAATGTTTTCAAGTTTTGAAAGATGTTTTGAAAGTGTTGGTGTTTGTTTTGAAAATAGCAAGGATGTTTTTGTTTTGAAATGGAGCAAGTAACTAGGAACAATCTACCTACTCAAAAGTCTTTCATGTTCATTTCCTTTCTCCTTTGACATTGTTATCTTACAATTGATTTGGTAAGTAACCCTATCTTTATATGTAAAAGTGTTGGGCGTGGGTCATCGTATAACCATGATTAGCAATGTTGCAAGGTATCTTAGCACTTTTCTTTAGGGACTAAGATCATTTTGAAAGGCAACTTTTGATAGCATCATCGAGGTACTATGATCTTGTATTTTTCTTGTCTTTGCTAAGATACCTCGCATGCATAATATGGTCATTTTCGTAAGGAAACCAAGTGGATTTACCCTAGGGGTGCTTGTGTACAAGTGTATTAATTTTCATGCTTTGTTTTTGTCTTGAATTAGGGTTTGCTACTTGTTGATTTTATCTCTCCATACAAGCCCTAATTACTAGCATTTATATAAAGTGATAAATTGCAGAAAGTAAAATTACTACACTATTACATCATTAGGGGAGGGGGTGTACAAATTTGCAAATGGGGATTGCAAGAAAATTAAACCTAATTATCTATTACAACCATATTGAATATTGTACTAAATTGAAAATAAAATGCAAGAATATAAATGGAAAAAGAAATGATTTTTGTTGTTTTTATGAAAGGGGTTTTAACCTAATTAAGAGAGATGATTAAGGAAAAATAAACAAAATTTAAACCTAAATTAATTAAGAAGGAAATTAAGTTAAAAAATGTGTTTTAGGGTTTTTTTTTTGTGAAAAGATTTGAACTTAATAAAACTAATATGAAAATTAATTAATTAAAATAAACCTAAGTTATAAATTAATTTTAATTAACAAAATAAACAATTAAACCTATGTCTAGATATTAATTACTAAAGAGAAATTAATTATTAAGAGAAATGTTTTTTAGTCTTTTTGTTTTATAGAAAAAATAAAATATATAAGTGTAAATAATAAATAAAAATATTTTTGGATTTTTATTAATAAAAAAAATAAATAATAATAATAGTGAAAATAATAAAATAAAATATGAAATGAAAAAAAAAGAAATAATAAAGAAAATAATGGGCCAGGGGTGTAAAAGTAAGGCAGGGGGTTAAAAGCCAGTAAAAAAATGGAAGGCCCAACATAAGGGCCTAGGCGCTGCATGTTTGTAACAAAAAAAGAGAAAAAATGTGAAAAATGAGAAAAGTGGCAGCGCTGGGGCTTGAACCCACGCCGTGAGCATGAAACACGTGCTACCTTACCACTGGGGTGGCTATACATCTGTTTATTAAAATGAAATGATAAATATATAATGTAACATGCTTCCAAGGCCTGTAATTCGTCTTTAACCTTCAGCCAACCATAGTACCTGTAACTTCTTCATCTCTCAACAAAAATGGAAAGTTCAAACATGAAAGTTGTGACATTTCTTCCCACAAATCCAACCATATACATAACTAAAGCTATAAATCCAAGATGAGTGAGAATTTTTGTGGCCCTAAATTAAAACCTAAAAATTTCAGAAACTTCAACTCTAAAATTCTCTAAGCTCAGGCCATATAAATGCAAACTATGGACATGTACAGCTTCGTGGCAATGGTATCTATATTTTATCTTCACAAATCAGAATCAAATGATGCTTGTATGAAGAGATACAAATTTGAAAACTTACCTCTTGCAGCTGGAGTCATCTATGGAGTTTGAGCAACCTTTGTGATGGCCTGATGATTTATGTAGCTTTCCTTGACCTCCTTGAGTGTGTTCCAACTCCTACTTTGCTTTGAGGATGGCTGAAACTCCCAACTCAAGTCAAGTTGCAAGCTTCAGTTTTGAAAATGGTGGATAGTGATGGAGGAGTTACAATCAGGAAACAGGGGTCTGAATCACTTTTATATGATGTATATTAAGTGTTTGGATGGTTAAAACTCAATACGCACGAGTGGATTTGGATATGGCTATGTGAGGTTCACACTGTAAAGTTATGGAAGATTCTGAGTTACAGAGTGTTTTGGGAGTGTTTTGGGGTCTTTGAACTCGTGTGTTATGTTGCAATAAACTTATGTATATGTATGGAAAAGGTTAGAGATCAAATGCACTCAAGGTTTCTGAGTTCTAGCCTTTTGGCTCTATAACTTGCTTTTGAAGAAAAGTGAGAAGACAAATCTCAAAGTGTTGTACAAGCATGTTTTGAGTTAAAATAGGCTTTAGACACATTGCTTTTGGTTTATAGGGGTTGTGTGTGCAGAAAGAACAAGTGCAAAGCTCAAGAAGTTGACAATTGCAAAAGTGATGCTTTATCAAAATGGAAATGGCAACTTTGTGCCATAAATGGAAATGTAACTTGGATAAAGGCTCAAGTGCTTGGATTAAAGCTATAACAGCTGTGTAAACATTTAATTATGGAGTGACAAACAAGTTTGAGGCCTTCAAAGCAAAGATTATGCAGCCTAGGCTTGGATTTGAAATTTTGTTCATCATGAAATGGCTTGTATTTTAAGTTTGAAAATCCTAACTTCATCTCTTCGATTCTCCTTGCTCACAAATGACCTCAAGGAGTTATTTGACATTTTGGAAAGCTTGTAATGTTCTCTACAACCCCTATTTGAATCACTTTTGAAAATTCCCCCTAGAACTATATGAAAAAGTGCCATGAAGTTAGGTCAAAATCCTACCTAAACTAGGGCAAAATTTCACTAAGTGTTTAATTTCAAGACCATGACTTTATGAATTAATAACTTGAGATACAATCATTTTTAGAAGATTTTGTGTAAAGAAATGTTATATATATCATGGAGATCTACAACTTTCATGTTGAAAGTTTCTTTTGAATCATCTTGCATCATGGTGAAAAATTGGCTCAAAGTTGTGAAAAAACATGAAGTTTTAAACACTTAGAAAAATTTCTTAGTTAGAAAACTTTGACTTTTCAAAATGAAATGTTGAATTTTTGATTTCTTGATGAATAAGTTTCATATTTTGACATGTTTTGATGAATTGTGATCTTTAACATTGGATTTTGACAAAAAAGTCAAAGTTTGATTTTTCAGTGTACAGTTGACTTTTGATCAGTTGACTGAAAATTCATTATCAATCCAATTGATCTTGAACAATGTTTTGGGTCATGCCAATAGGTAAAAATGATGCAATTTAACTCTTGAGATCATGCTTTAAACCAAATGACCATTTTCTAGGTCAAAAATCAGAAATTGCATTTCCTCAATCAAAATCCAAATTTTGACCATTTTACCCTTTTGATGATTTGATCAGATTTCTTGAGGAATTATGGTCCAAACTTGATCAAATGATACATATGAGTTTATAATGTTGCTATGGATAAAAAAATTATGAAGTTTGACTGTAAATTGGCCACAATTGACTTTTTCCCCAATAGAGTTGATTTTTAGGTCAACTGCTCAATTGACTGAGCAAAAGTGTGATTCAAGGCTTAAAACTTGACATGATTGATCTTGGGGGTCCATAATGATCCATGAAAGTAACATGAGGCATTGAAAGCTTAATTATCCTTGTGCAATCTCAAACCCTAATTTTGCTCATCAGTGCTCAAGGAGGTGTCTTGAGTTGATCAACCCTAGTGTAGTCTTGAACCAAGAGAGATCTTTTGTGAGAAAATAATTGATAAGTGAGAGGAAAAATTTTGGGGTACAACAGCTGCCCCTGTTCAATATTCTTAGACCTGAAGAGTTAGATTGACGGATTTTCCATTCGTGACTTGAAGGTGGAAGAGGATTGGACACTAGAGTGCCCAGAAATTTACACTCGAGGATGTGATGGTTGATGGTGTAGGGAATGGGCTTAAAGATGAAATTTGGAGATGATACGAGAATTTGTTGGAGATGGGCTTAAAAATGCCATCCAAAAATGATTGTTTGGACTGTATCTGAAAGAAAATCTGAATGAGTATCAGAATGGCATCCGTGTTTAGAGCGTATCTGAACTGTATTTAAAAGCTGAATCTGAATGAGTATCAGAATGGCGTCCGTGTCTGGGGCGTATCTGAACTGTATCTGAAGGCTGAATTTGAATGAGTATCAAAATGGTGTCAGTGTATGGAGCGTATCTGAACTGTATCTGAAAGCTGAATCTGAATGAGTATCAGAATGGCTTCTGCATCTGGAGCGTATCTGAACTGTATTTGAAAGCTGATTCTGAATGAGTATCAGAATGGCGTCCGTGTCTGGAGCGTATCTGAACCGTATCTGAAAGCTGAATCTAAATGAGTATCAGAATGGCGTCCGTATCTAGAGCATATCTGAACTGTATCTGAAAGCTGAATCTGAATGAGTATCAGAATGGCGTCAGTATCTGGAGCGTATCTGAATTGTATCTAAAAGCTGAATCTGAATGAGTATCAGAATAGCGTCCGTATTTGGAGCGTATCTGAACTATATCTGAAAGCTGAATCTGAATGAGTACCAGAATGGCGTCCGTACCTGGAGCGTATCTAAATTTTATCTGAGAGATGAATCTGAATGAGTATCAGAATGGAATTCGTGTTTGGAGCGTATCTGAACTATATCTGAGAGTTCAGTTGGTCGTGTAGATAATCGTCCTGACTTTTTTCAGGTATCAATCTCTGACTTTTTTTTGCAAATTGTTGATAATAGCCATCTGCTGACTGATCTCTCCTGAAAAGATGAAAGATTAGTTGTATGCAATGTCATGATGTATGAAATGCACTGTATAATGATGTTCTCAATAAAATGAATGAGATTATGTTGTATGCGTTCGTGTTGTCAATGTCATGACGTATGGATGTGATGTATGTGTATGTAAACTATGCTGCTCTAATACTATTGGATTAGGGAAAATAAATCCCTGACTTATGTTGGGGATGTGGAGTGTAAGTCTTCATGTTTTGAAGTGTTGATGAGTTGACGAGCTCCTATTTGTTATAGAAATAAACTCCGTTGTAAGGGAAACGCCGTGTATGGCTTGCGAAATCTGTTGGGGAATCCTGAGAAATTAGACGACTTCTATTGGGGATTGATAACTGGATGTTTTGTTCTGCCGGGGATTAAGTTGCACACGGTGGGGAATTTTATGGAATAGTCTAAAGATATTATCCTATTTCTTAAAGCCATTAGTGATTGTCTTCTATTTTTTGCTCATTTGTAAATAGTAGTTATGTTCAAATGCATATGCTCAAAAATAAATCATTGGACGTTTTTGTAAACAAAACAAAGAAATTAAAGAAAAATAGATAGTTTTGTACTTTCAAAGGAGTATCTTTGTATTAACTTGAATAAGTATATTGTACAATGAGACAGACATCCTAGTAAGAGAATGTCGTCGTAAAAAATGAAAAATGGATACAAAGAAAATATAGCTATGTGTAATAATCCCATGGGATTCCCGTTATGCTATAGCCTTTGTGTCTCTGAGCGTCTTGTCCATTTGCTGCCTTGTCCTAAGTTGATTGGATTGATCAGAACCGCTGAGTTTGTTAGTCGAATTCGAAGGTTGTCCGTAAAGGTGATCCAACGGGACATAGTCCTACGCTTTAATTCCCTAATTTTTGCCTGGACCGCCCTTTCGGGTTTCCAGTCCACCGGGATACCCTTTTTTGCCCAAGTCTCCCTTTCGGGTTTTCAACTTGCCAGGTGTACATATTTTTTTGTTTTATCCCTAATTTTTGCCCGAACCCTTTTGGTTCACCGGGATGCCCTTGTTTTTCCTAGGTGTGTCAACCTAGCGTGTCTCTTATGCGTAGTATTTTTTGACTATGTCCGTGTTCACAAGATGCAGTAGGTCGTTTCCATCCATAGTGGTCAAGATCATTTCTCCACCAGAGAATATGCTTTTGATCACAAACGGTCCTTTGTATGTAGGAGTCCATTTGCCCCTGGGATCACCTTGCGGCAGTATGATGCGCTTGATCACCAAATCCCCGACTTGATATACTTGGCATCTGACCTTTTTGTTGAAAGCCTTGAACATCCATTTTTTATACATTTGACCATGACAAACACCAATAAGCCTTTTCTCATCAATCAAGTTCAGTTTATCAAGTCGAGTTTGGATCCAATCGTCTTCATTCAACCCTGCATCCTTCATGATTCTCAGAGAAGGGATCTGGACCTCAATAAGCAAGATAGCTTCCATACCGTATACCAGAGAGTAAGGTGTTTCCCCAATGGATGTGCGTGCCGTGGTACGATAACCGTGGAGAGTGATTGGTAGCATCTCATGCCAGTATTTGTACGTGACTATCATTTTCTGTATCATGTTTTTGATGTTCTTATTTGTGGCCTCGACATCACCATTCAGCTTTGGCCGGTAAGGGGAAGAATTGTGGTGCTGGATCTTGAATTGCACACATAGTGCCGTGATCATAATGTTGTTGAGATTCGTACCATTGTCATTGATGATCCTCTCTGGGATACCGTACCGACATATGAGATTCTGTTTGATGAACCGGACGATAACATTCTTGGTAACGGAAGCGAAAGGATCCGCCTCAACCCACTTCGTGAAATAGTCAATGGCCACCAAGATGAAGCGGTGTCCATTAGAGGTTGTTGGCTTGATTTCCCCAATCATATTTATGCCCCACATAGAAAAGGGCCAAGGAGTCGTCAAGACATTCAAAGGAACCATAGGTACGTGCACCTTGTCAGCATAGATCTGACACTTATGACAAGTTCGAGAGTGCTGATAGCAATCTGCTTCCATGGTATACCAGTAATAACCTTCCCGTAGGATTTTCTTTGCCATCGTATTCCCACTGGAATGGGTGCCAAAAGTGCCTTCATGTAGATCATCCATGATCTTCTCTGCCTCAACCTTGTCTACACAACGGAGAAAAACAGAGTCATGGTTCCGTTTATAGAGAATTCCATTACTAAGGAAGAACTTAGCAGAGAATCTCCTTAAGAACTTCTTATCATTGACTGAAGCTCCTTTCGGATATTCTTGAGCCTCGAGATACATCTTGATTTCGTGGAACCAAGGCTGGTCCACTACTTCTTCAGTATTGATCTCGTGATAGTGAGCTGTATGATCGGTGGATCTGGAACTGACTGTTTAACGTTGGTTCGCGAAATGTCGCGGAAGCAAGAGTCGCCACCGTCTTTTATTTTCTCCAATATGGAAAGGACAAAAGCACAGAAAAATTCCTTATTGAGATGTTTCTCGGTTCGGGAGGTAGATTTATAGAAAGGGAAGGTGTTAGCACCCTTTCTATCCATGGTTATCCATGGGCTCTTAGATACTTGCTCATTGTGTTTTCAAAATGTTTGTTTGCTTTTCAAAGTGTGAGTGGGTTTGAAAAAATTTCTTTGAAAGTTTCAGATCGACTCTTGTATCAGTCCTCAAGAGTGTTTGAAAAGTTGTTTTGAAAGCTTTTTGCAAAGTGTCGGTGTGAAAAGAAGTTTTGATTTTGTTTTGAATTAGAGAAAGTATCTACGAGTCATCTACCTACCCTAAGGAATTAGTCTGTGTAAATGTCCTTAAGGTAGCGCCATCCCACCATTGAGAGATAGGTAGCACCACCGTTGGAGGTGTTCGGGTCAATTCGAGTTTGTAGGGACAGTGTGGTCACCAGAGCAATAGGAAGATACCTTAGAAGCTACCCTTATGCCATTGATCTTTTTATTTCGAGGCAACCGTTTCGAGGCAACTTGTTTCGAGGCAACTAGATCAATGGGACATAAGGACTCACTAAGACGTCCGATACTCGACGACCACGTTTCGAGGGGCAAGGCAACAGTGTGATCACCAGAGCAATAGTAGGACACCTTAGAAGCTACCCTTATGCCATGTTCATGGACATAAGGACTTACTAAGACATCCCGTACTCGACGACCATGTTTCGAGGGGCAAGGCAACAGTGAGGCGTACCCTAGGAGTGGTGTGTGAATTGTGTGTCATTTTCAGTTATTATTTGTCTTGTTCATGCATTGGTGATCTACGCATTGTTTTTATTTTTGGCATACATTCTTTCATGTGATTATTAGCAGTTAAGGGTGCAGAAATTAAAAGTGCGGAAAATAAAAGTCCTACGCTATTACAAGGCGCGGGTCTACATCGCCAAATTAAACCAAGACCCGATTTGAATAAATAAAATGCGGAAAGTAAACATCCTAATTAATCTATTACAAGGCTTTGGGGGAAAGTACATAAATTTCACAAAGAAAAATAAAATAAACGCGCGAAGAGAAAATTATATTCGAAGGTGCGAGGGCGTTGGACCCTTTGAGGAAATTAAATCGAAATTATAAAGTAATTAAATTAAATAAAGGAAAGAACTTATTTTTTGATGTTTTTTGTATTTATGAAATTAAAGAAATTAAATGGAATTAAAACCCTAATTCTAAGCATTTTTAATTATTAAAGAAATAATTTCAAGTTTGACCTAATTTACTAATTATTTAATTATAAGTTATTTACAAAAATAATTAATAACTAATAGTGATAAATGAAAAGATTATTTATTAAGAAAAAGAATAAAAAATGCTAAAAGGCTTGTTTTTTTTATATTTTTTAATTATCTAAGAAAAGTGTTAAAGTTAAAAACTTAAAATTAAAACTAAATTGATTGTGAAGTTTATTTACAAAATAAAACATTTGGTGAATTAAATAATAAAAATATTTTTATTTTTGACTTTCTGATTTTTTGTATTTTTATATTATTAAAACTAATTTTGTGGAATTAAATGAAACAAATAATATAATTAAAATAAATAAAAGAAAAGAAGAAAAATAGAGAAAAGAGAAGGCAAACATGGGGGGTTTTCTGACCCATTTGGAGGTATATTGCAGCAATTAGGCCCATTTGAAGTGAGGCCCTTTTGACTTTTCAGGCTTGTGTGTGGAGGCGTTGACTGGTGCGTATGATGAGCCCCTTTGGTGGCCTTCAGATTGGAATCTCCAGGCGCGTGGCAAGCCAGCTGATGTGGTTGTATGATGGTCCCTCATGAACATACTGCACAGAAGCGTGTTAAAACAAAATATATGAAATAAGTGGGGGACCTGGGAATCGAACCCAGGTCCCAATGTTCACCAAGCGTGTCCTCTACCACCTGTACCAAGCAACGCGTTTGTATGTATTATGGAAAACAAATATTATAAAATATAAACCACGCTAGTGATGTTAACACAAAAACGCGCCAGAAAATTTGAACGTCCCAATCATGTTACGCCACGCAAGCTTCATCTTCTTCTTCCTGCAAAAATGTCAAACAAGTAGCGGGGGTTTTAAACCCCCACTAAATAGTACAGTGAATAATAGATTAAGCACTGAGTAATGATAAATTAGGCGCGAGGTGTGGTTTTGAATCGTTAGGAGCTTCTGATTTTAATGGTGTAGGTTAGGATGGCCAATTTTTCCTCATGTATGAAACCCCAATTCAAGGTTCCTGAAACCCTAGGCAGCTTCCATGGTGGATTCGTGCACAAGGCTTAAAAACTCAATCAAAGAATGCCAATAGCTTTAGAACAATTAGCTTAGTACAAATCAATCATTAGAATGCATTAACATGGCATGAAAATATGAATACGAATATGCAAAAAAAGTATGAACAGGGTGACTTCGTGCTACCAGTTCTTTGTGTATGGAGAGTGGAAAAGTATTGGGTTATGTTCAGAAAAGTCCCAGCAAGCTTTTGAGATACTTTTTACGCCTTGAAATGCCTTCTAGATGCCAAAACAGTTTTGAGGTTTTTTAAGAAAAAGTGCAAGTTTGGTTCTTGAGTTTGGGGCGCAGCTTTTTTCTTCTTGTGATTAGGTTTAGGTTTGTGCATATATGAGGAATGATTTTGGTCAACAATCCAAGCCCAAAGCCTTGTCCTTAATGATTTTCAAAATTTGATTTCCTTATATCTTTTTCAATCTTTTTCATACCAATCTTATGCCAATCAATGGAGATTCTTGCCTTATGGAGTGTGCACGAAATCTTGAGGCTTTAATGAGAGAATATGCTGCACAAAAGGATTGAAAAAACATGATTTGCTATTTTTGTCATATTTTATTTTAATTAAATGAACTAATAATAATAATAATTCAAATAATTAATAAAAATGATAAAATAACTCCCTTTAAAGTCAATGGGTCGTGCATAGCCTTTGGGTGATGATTCTTGGAAGAAATTGTGGCCCATTGGCAATTTTGAGGCATTTGAAGCAAAGTTGACTTTTCAAAATTCCCAAAAATTTCCCAACTTCCACAAGGCATATCTTGCTCAATTTTTAATCTTTGATCATGTTCTTGGACATTTTGGAAAGGTCTTGAAGTCCTTTAACCAATGCCTTTGGTCCCATGTCATTTTGATTTACCAATCTCAAGTTATGGTCTTTGACTTAAAGTGCCTTTTTGTTGACTTTTGAAAATGACCTATAATGTTGAGATTGACAACTTTTTGTGAGAGCATTTCTTGGACTTGAAGTGTGAAGAGGAGTTGTAGGAAATGTCATTCTCTTAAAAATGAGCTTTGGATGGAATTTTTCTGATAAACCATGTGGAAGTTATGCCCTGGTCAATTTGCAGTTGACTTTTTCAGCTGTCCAAAAATAGAAACTTTTGCATCTTGAGACTTTTTGAGCCATGCCTTGAAAATCATGATCAAGAATTGATCAAATGATGTTTGTGGCTTCAAAATAAGATGTTGACCAAAATTTTTGACTTTTGACTGTCAAATGACCATTTTGCCCCTGTAGTTGACTGTTGAGCAATTAGGGTTTTTGACTGTGCAATTTTGTGCTGTGAGTCTTGAAACTTAGCATGAGGATGCTTGACCATGTTTGTAGGCATGTGGGACTTGTTTGGACCCTTGGAAACTTCAATTTCTTTGCCAGAACCAAAACCCTAATTTTTGACTGTTAGGAGGCCATTGAACTGTGCAATCTTTGGGAGATTTTTGAACCTTGATCTTGGCAAATCTTGAAGAATATGGGAGGGCAAATTTTGGGGTACAACAAGCTGGTTCATCCATTCGTTGAATGGTGATCTGGGGAGCCTCGTTATCCCATTTGAGTTTAAACATGGATGACATTGTGGCTAGCGCACCCGCTAGTTGATTTTCTTCTCGCGGGAAATGCTCGAAGGTAATATTCTCAAAGTGTGGGATTAATGTCAACACATGTTCTTTATAGGGGATAAAGTTAGGGTGTTTGGTGTCCCATTCTCCTTTGATCTGGCTGATGACCAAAGCTGAATCTCTGAATACACTTAAGGACTTGATCCCCAAATCTATGGCGGCTTTGAGACAAAAAATGCACGCTTCGTATTCTGCCATGTTATTCGTATAGTTGAAGTAGAGTCTTGCAATGAAGGGAGTGTGACATTCTTCAGGAGATATGAGTACAACACCTATACCATTGCCAAGTGCGCTGGACGCTCCATCAAAAACCAGGGTCCATCGGGATCCTTGTTCAGGTCCGTCATATGGTCTGAATTCTTCACAGTTGTTTACTATTACAATGTCTTCATCTGGGAATTCAAACTTCATGGACTGGTAGTCATCCACAACTTGATGAGCAAGGTGATCGGCTAGTACACTTCCCTTTATTTCTTTCTGGGTAGTATACTGGATGTCATATTTCGCCAGGATCATCTGCCATCTTGCTATTCTCCCAGAGCGGGCAGGATTCTCGAATATCTATTTTATTGGATCCATTTTGGATATCAATAAGGTAGTATGGGTCAGCATATACTGTCTTAGTCGACGAGCAGCCCATGCCAGAGTGCTGCAAGTTTTCTTGAGCAGTGAATTTCTTGTTTCACAGTCGGTAAACTTTTTGCTCAAGTAATAAATAGCATGCTCTTTTTTGGCCAGACTCGTCATGCTGCCCCAACACACACCCCATTGAATTTTCAAAAACAGTTAGATACATGATCAATGGTCTTCCCTCGACTGGTGGCATCAAAACAGGAGACTCTTGTAGCTACTATTTGATCTTGTCGAAGGAAGTTTGGCATTCATCATTCCATTTGACTACTTGATCTTTCTTAAGCAATTTGAAGATTGGCTCACAAGTAGCTGTTAAGTGAGAAATGAATCGGGCAATGTAGTTTAGCCGTCCTAAGAATCCTATGACTTCCTTCTCAGTTCGAGGAGCTGGAATTTCTTGTATTACTTTCACTTTGGCAGGATCCACTTTGATACCTTTACCGCTGACGATAAAGCCTAGGAATTTACCGGACCTTACCCCAAATATGCATTTATTCGGGTTCAACCTCAACTTATATTTCTTTAACCTCTCAAATAGTTTTTGTAAATGGTCCAGATGTTCATCTTTTGTTTGAGATCTGGCTATCATGTCGTCCACATAGACCTCTATTTCGTGATGTATCATGTCATGAAATAGAGCTACCATGGCACGTTGATAGGTTGCCCCAACATTCTTCAACCCGAATGGCATAACCTTGTAACAAAATATGCCCCATTGTATGACAAAGGTTGTTTTCTCCATATCCTCAGGCGCCATTTTGATTTGATTGTAGCCTGAGAAACCATCCATGAAGGAAAACACCTTATGCTGTGCTCTATTGTCAACCAGAATATCGATGTGGAGAAGTGGGAAATCATCCTTAGGGCTTGCCCTATTCAAATCTCTGTAGTCCACGAACATTCACACTTTGCTGTCCTTTTTAGGCATGGGAACAACATTGGCAACCCATTTCAGATAGGAGGTGACGGCCAAGAATCCGGCATTGAATTGTTTCATGACTTCTGCTTTGATATTTTCTAACATGTCAGGTCGCATGCGACAGACCTTTTGTTTTACCGGAGGGCATTCTTCTTTTGTCGTTAGATGATATACCACGATATTTGCATCAAGTTCTGGCATGTCTTCATACGACCAGGAAAAGATCTAAACATAATCATGTAGCAACTAAATCAGACGCTTCTTGACACTGGGTTCCAGATTGGCACCCACCCTGACTTCTTTCTTGTCCTCTTTGGTACCTAGGTTAACTGTGTCCACTGGTTCTTTGTGGGGCTGAATGGTCCTCTCTTCTTGTCGTAGTAACCTGGCTAGTTCCCCTGGCACTTCACAATCTTCCTCACCTTCGTCTTCGGCTTGGTAGATTAGATTTTCAGAGTCACAAAAGGCCATAGCAAAATCGTTACCCATGGGATCCTGAGTGGATGTATACCTGCATTGTGAGTGTGAGTGTGTCTAAGATTATAACTATCTTTGAAAGAAATAAAAAATGTAAAGAAGAAAGACAAAGAACACAAAGTTTGTATGCAAAAACGTCCATGATTCATTGGTGGGACTTCCTAGAAATGCTGAAACGGAGTTTCAATGAATTCACCATCCAATTCCATGTATCTGAAGGAGTTTAAGTGACTGACCATATATTCCTCTTCTCCATGGACAATAATGATTTTTCCCATTGGTTGGGTATTTCATCATTTGATGTAATATAGAGGTGACAACACCAACATTGTGAATCCATGGTCGGCCCAATAAGCAGGAGTAGGAAGGGCGAATGTCCATCACGTAAAAAGTTGAATCAAAGGTTTGGGTTCCAACTTTTATGGGGATGTCCACCACTCCATGCACCATTCTCTTTGAACCGTCGAAGGACCTTACCACTATGTTGTTGGGTTTTAAGGTCAAACCTTCACAGTCAAGTCTATCAAGAGCCTTCTTAGGCATCACATCCAAAGACGAACCGGTATCCACCAAGACATGGGCCAAAGTTGTGCCCCGACATTCGATAGAGACATGCAATGCCTCGCTGTGCTTCCTCCCTCTAGGTGTTAAGTCAGCATCAAAAAAGCCTAAAACATTATCTGCGATCAGGCTGGCCACACAGTCTTGGAACTGATCAGCAGAGGTTTCTTGTGGTACATGGGCAGTTTTAAGAAATTTCACCAAGGCTCTCGCATGAGCCTTGGAGCACAATAATAAAGCCAGCATGGAAATCTTTGACGGAGTCTTCCCTAGCTGTTCGACTACGTTGTAGTCGCTTCTCTTTATAATTTTCAGAATTTCTTCCATCTCCATTTTGGAGGCCTCAGGGATAGGTAGTGTTTGCGCCTTCATCCGGACAGGCTCAACCAGAATGTCTTTTCCCCGAGCTTCGGTTGTCTTGGCGACATGAGTGTTAGCAGGTGTAACTATAGGAACTGTAGTAGTAGTGTCAATAGGAACATGAACATGGATGATTACAGGACCGATAACAATCTTTAGAGGAGCAATCTCTGGAGAGAAAATTCTTCCACTTTGAGTTATCTTGCTGGTTCCCGCAATATTACTGATGTCAGGGTCATCCTTCTCAAGAATTGAGTCTTCATCCGCCAGCCAATCTTGCTTTATGCCGTGATAGTAGATGTCGCCCCCATAGTTCTATGGGACATTTTTATCTGATGAGTACGGGATTGGACCTGGCATAGTAATTATCAACGGAGCTACTTTAGGAACAGATGTAATCCTAACGGGTCTTTTGGTGGAGAACCTGGAAGGATTGGCATAAATGGTTACTATTGAAACATCTTTGTAAGAAACGGTTGGAACGGGAGTTTTTTCAAACAAAATCTCTTTATCATCCATTAGGCGCTAAACACCTGCTTTTAATAAATGACAACTAGTTGGTCGGGATAAACAGAAGTGGAAAACTTCATCACAACCCGGAAATAAACCGGCTTTCAATAGGTTTTTCTTGATGGCCAGGAGAGGAGTAACAAGTTCATCAACAACATTAACAAACATATCATCTTTGAAAACGTTAACACCACGGCCATGCTTGGGAATATGAGCGGTGATAACATTCGGGATTTCAGGAGCATCAAACTCAATTTCTTTTGCTTCAAGAAGGTATTGTACCTTGTTTTTCAAAGCCTAAAAGTTGTTAGTATCATGGCCCAGGCTTTCTGAATGGTATGCACAATGAGCATTAGGATGGTAGTGAGGAGATGTTGTGTTAGGATTCTTCAGAGCTTCTTTCAAAGTTACCAGATTAGATCTTAACAAATGTGGCAGGACTTGAGATAGTGTCATATTAATCCGGGTAAATTGTCTTATTGGTCTTTCTGTTCTAGGCTGATCGTTCCTTTGTTGAACAGGTGCAAGCTTAGGGATCATGACAGCCCCCACCATTGGACGAGGTTCGATCCTATCTTGATTCCTTTGAGGATACACATCACCAACTTATTTCTTCCCAATAAATGGTTTTCTTACAACGGAGGAGGATGAGGAGAGCCACAATTTCCTCAAAAGCTTGCAAATCTAAAGAGTTCCAATAGTTTTGGGATTTCTCAAACAAGAAATTTAATAGGAAATGTTTGACACCACTCTTTGTTTCCCAATTAGTTGTGATATAAGATGGTTGCAAGTTTAGAGTTTGAGCAATATCTTCTGGCTTTGGATCTCTTTCCGTACCGTTGAAAGGTAGTTGATTGAGAATGGGAATCCTCAAGAGTTGGGAGAATTCTTCCAAAGTTGGCACAAGTTAATAATCAGGAAATGTGAAGCAATGGTGTAAAGGATCCAAGAACTGAAAGAGCACCTTCATCATGTCTTCATTAGTGTTGGAGGTGACCAAGTTTAGTAGGCGACCATGTCTTTCGGTGAATGGAGAAATTTCAGGAATCCTTGATGCTAGCTCTTTAAGTTGAGGAGGAATCCTTAGAAGATTGAATTGAATGGTTTTCTTGTGAATATAGTCCATGTCCTACAAAACAGAACAAAGATAAATCCCAAGTTCCTTGAAATGGTTAGTGAATATGAGTATGATGTTATGATGTTTATGATGTTATGTACAAGTATATACAAACAAAGCAAACAAATACTTAGGTTTAGGCTTGAATGGAGTCTTATAGGTAAGTACCCTCTTGAAGTTTAGTTGGCTCAAACCTGTCCTAGTAATAGTAATCGGGTTCTAAGGAGCTCAATATCACTGATTTGTTTCCTCGGGCATTGTTTCAGCGTAAGCCTCTTTAATGGCGACCGAAATATCCCAAAAAACCAAACCTCAATGAGGGTAGTATCGAGTATCTACCAACTTTGGACTGCACCAAAGCCGGTCATCTCACTATGTCCTAATGGCCAAGTTAGTCTAATAAAGGTTCTAAAAGTTCATTAGTGCTTCATGACATCACTCATCGGCCCCGTATTCTCCTTGACTACTTAAGGGCTACCGGTATCCATAAATATGTCGCACTAACATAGCTATTGCTTTGACCATGTCGGTATACCTCACACAGTTTCCACAATTTATTGCTACTTACCTATAAGGTATCCCAAATCCGGGTATAAGATTCAAACCCAAATAAATAATCATAATGTAAAGCATACAAGTCAAACAATGAAAGAAAGTAAATGTGATATAACCCTAAGGTAACCCCACTTTTAGATTTTTCCCTAGCAGAGTCTCCAATTCTGTGATACGGTGGGAGAACTGACTTGGGTGTTTTTCGTTTTATCGCAAATGTTGCGGTTTAGCAAGAGTCGCCACCGACTTTTCTTTTATCCAAAAGGAAAGGTGAAAAAGCACAGGAAAGACCTTTGAGATTATTTCTTGAGATCGGAGGGCATATTATGAAAAGGGAAGGTATTAGCACCCTTTTCATCCATGGTTTTCCATGGGCTCTTAGTTACTTGCTAGATCACTTGATTTTGTTTGAAAAATGTGCTTTGTGTGGTTTTTGAAAGTATTTTTGAAAAGAGGCCATTGTTTAGGAAAACTTTGTAATGATTCTCGTTCGTAAAAATGTATACAAAGTGTTTGATCTTTTGAAAATGTTTTCAAGTTTTGAAAGATGTTTTGAAAGTGTTGGTGTTTGTTTTGAAAATAGCAAGGATGTTTTTGTTTTGAAATGGAGCAAGTAACTAGGAACAATCTACCTACTCAAAAGTATTTCATGTTCATTTCCTTTCTCCTTTGACATTGTTATCTTACCATTTATTTGGTAAGTAACCCTATCTTTGGATGTGAAAGGGACGGGTGTGGGTCATCGTATAACCATGATTAGCAATGTTGTAAGGTATCTTCGCACTTTTCTTTAGGGACTAAGATCATTTTGAAAGGAAACTTTTGATAGCGTCATCGAGGGACTATGATCTTGTATTTTGCTTGTCTTTGCAAAGGTACCTCACATTCATAATATGATCATTTTTGTAAGGCAACCAAGTGGATTTACCCTAGGGGTGCTTGTGTGCAAGTGTATTGATTTTCATGCTTGGTTTTTATCTTGAATTAGGGTTTGCTACTTGTCGATTTTATCTTTCCATACAAGCCCTAATTACTAGCATTTATATAAAGCGATACATTGTGAAAAGTAAAATTACTACGCTATTACATCATTAGGGGAGGGGGTGTACAAATTTATAAATGGGGATTGCAAGAAAATTAAACCTAATTATCTATTACAACCATATTGAATATTGTACAAAATTGAAAATAAAATGCAAGAATATAAATGGAAAAAGAAATGATTTTTGTTGTGTTTATGAAAGGGGTTTTAACCTAATTAAGAGAGATGATTAATGAAAAATAAACAAAATTTAAACCTAAATTAATTAAGAAGGAAATTAAGTTTAAAAAAAAAGTGTTTTAGGGTTTTTTTTGTGAAAAAGTTTTAACTTAATAAAAATAATATGAAAATTAATTAATTAAAATAAACCTAAGTTCTAAATTAATTTTAATTAAGAAAATAAATAATTAAACCTATGTCTAGATATTAATTATTAAAAAGAAATTAATTATTAAGAGAAATGTTTTTTAGTCTTTTTGTTTTATAGAAAAAATAAAATATACAAGTGTAAATAATAAATAAAAATATTTTTGGATTTTTATTAATAATAATAATAATAGTGAAAATAATAAAAGAAAATATGAAATGAAAATAAAATAAAATAAAAGAAAATGAAATAATAAAGAAAATAATGGGCCAGAGGTGCAAAAGTAAGGCAGGGGGTTAAAAGCCAGCAAAAAAATGGAAGGCCCAGCATAAGGGCCCAGGCGCTGCATGTTTGTAACAAAAAAAGAGAAAAAATGTGAAAAATGAGAAAAGTGGCAGCGCTGGGGCTTGAACCCACGCCCTGAGTATGAAACGCATGCTGCCTTATCACTGGGGTGGCTATACATCCATTTATTAAAATGAAATGATAAATATATAAAGTAACATGCTTCTAAGGCCTGTACTTCGTCTTCAACCTTCAGCCAACCAAAGTACCTGTAACTTCTTCATCTCTCAACAAAAATGGAAAGTTCAAACATGAAATTTGTGGCATTTCTTACCACGAATCCAACCATATAAATCCAAGATGAGTGAGAATTTTTCTGGCCCTAAATTAAAACCTAAAAATTTCAGAAACTTCAACTCTAAAATTCTCTAAGCTCAGGCCATATAAATGCAAACTATGGACATGTACAGCTTCGTGGCAATGGTATCTATATTTTATCTTCACAAATCAGAATCAAATGATGCTTGTATGAAGAGATAGAAGTTTGAAAACTCACCTCTTACAGCTGGAGTGGTGTATGGAGTTTGAACAACCTTTGTGATGACCTGATGATTTTTGTAGCTTGGCTGGACCTCCTTGAGTGTGTTCCAACTCCTACTTTGCTTTGAGGATGGCTGAAACTCCCAACTCAAGTCAAGTTGCAAGCTTCAGTTTTAAAAATGGTGGATAGTTATGGAGGAGTTACATTCAGGAAATAGGGGTCTGGATCACTTTGATATGATGTATATTAAGTGTTTGGATGGTTAAAACTCAATACACACGAGTGGATTTGGAGATGGCTATGTGAGGTTCAAATCTGTCAAGTTATGGCAGATTCTGAGTTGCAGAGTGTTTTTGGGAGTGCTTTAGGGTCTTTGAACTTATGTGTTATGTTGCAATAGACTTGTGTATAATTATGGAAAAGGTTAGAGATCAAATGTACTCAAGGTTTCCGAGTTCTAGTCTTTTGGCTCTATAACTTACTTTTGAAGAAAAGTGAGAAGACAAATCTCAAAGTGTTGTACAAGCATGTTCTGAGTTCAAAGAGGATTTAGACATATTTATTTTGGTTTATAGGGGTTGTTTGTGCATAAAGAACAAGTGCAAAGCTCAAGAAGCTGACAATTGCAAAAGTGATGCTTTATCAAAATGGAAATGGCAACTTTGTGCCATAAATGGAAATGTAACTTGGATAAAGGCTCAAGTGCTTGGATTAAAGCTCTAACAGATGTGTAAACATTTAATTATGAAGTTACAAACAAGTTTGAGGCCTACAAAGCAAAGATTATGCAGCGTAGGCTTGGATTTGAATTTTTATTTATCATAAAATGGCTTGTAATTTAAGTTTGAAAACCCTAACTTCATATCTTCGATTCTCCTTGATCACAAATTATCTCAAGGAGTTATTGGACATTTTGGAAAGCTTGTAATGTGATCTACAACCCTTCTTTGAATCACTTTTGAAAATTCCCCTTGGAACTATATGAAAAAGTGCTATGAAGTTAGGTCAAAATCCTGCCTAAACTAGGGCAAAATTTCACTAAGTGTTTAATTTCAAGACCATGACTTTATGAATTAATAATTTGAGATCCAATAATTTTTAGAAGATGTTGTGTAAATAAATGTTGTAGATATCATGGAGATCTACAACTTTAATGTTGAAAGTTTCTTTTGAATCATCTTGCATCATGGTGAAAAATTGGCTCAAAGTTGTGAAAAAACATGAAGTTTTAAACACTTAGAAAAATTTCTAATTTAGAAAAATTTGACTTTTCAAAATGAAATCTTGACTTTTTGATTTCTTGATGAATAATTTTCATATTTTGACATGTTTTGATGAATTTTGATCTTTGACATTGGATTTTTACCAAATAGTCAAAGTTTGATTTTTCAGGGTACAATTGACTTTTGATCAGTTGACTGAAAATTCACTATCAATCCAATTGATCTTGAGAAATGTTTTGGGTCATGACAATAGGTAAAAATGATGCAATTGAACTCTTGAGATCATGCTTTAAACCAAATGACCATTTGCTAGGTCAAAAATTAGAAATTGCCTTTCCTCAATCAGAACCCTAATTTTGACCATTTTGCCCTTTTGATGATTTGATCAGATTTGTTGAGGAATTATGGTCCAAAGTTGATCAAATGATACATATGAGTTTATAATGTTTCTATGGATCAAAAAGTATGAAGTTTTATTGTAAATTGGCCATAATTGACTTTTTCCCCAATACAGTTAATTTTTAGGTCAACTGCTCAATTGACTAAGCAAAAATGTGATTCAAGGCTTGAAACATGACATGAGTGATATTGGGGGTCCATAATGATCCATGAAAGTCACATGAGACATTTAAAGCTCAATTATCCTTGTGCAATCTCAAACCCTAATTTTGCTCATCAGTGCTCAAGGAGGTGTCTTGAGTTGATCAACCCTAGTGTAGTCTTGAACCAAGAGAGATCTTTTGTGAGAAAATAATTGATAAGTGAGAGGGAAAATTTTTGGGTACAAAACCATGGTAGTACACTTCCACCCCGAAATTCCAAGGCATAGCCTTATCAAAAGTGTAGGGGACTGGCTCCGATGTGGTGATAATTAGTGGAGCTATTCTTGGTTTAGTGGGAATTCTAATAGGACCTTTGGAGGTGATCATAATAGGTTTGTTTGAGATAGTAATGATATATATGTCTTCAAATTCTTGAGATACATTTTGGGCCAAACATTTCACAGATGGAGTTTTTTCAAATAGAATCTTATGGCTATCCATCAGGTGTTGGACACCTTTCTTCAGCCATTCACAACCATTAATTTGTACAGCACAACAACAACATTCTTCAAGGCAGCCAAGGAAAACTCCGACTTTCAACAAATTATTTTTAACAATCTTCAAAGGGGTGGTCAAATCTTTGATGGAGGAAACAAAAGAGGCATCTTCAATAGCATTGACACCCTTACCATGATTCAACATGGGTGCGGTGATCACGCTGGGAGTTGGCGGAGGGTCGAATTCAATTGTCTTGTTATCAATCAGGTCTTGGATTTTGTACTTTAACTCCCAACAATGATCAGTGTCATGTCTGGCACTATTGGAGTGGTAAGCACATTTTGCATTCAGGTTATATTTTGGAGATGAAACATTGGGATTTGAAGGGGGATCCCACAATGTTACCAAATTGGCCTTTAACAAGTGTTGTACGGCTTGATATAGTGACATGTTGATTCTAGTAAATTGTCCCCTCGGGATGTCTGGTCTTTGTTGATTAGCTTGTTGTTGTGGTCTTTGAGTAGAAGTTGGATTGGAGATTATTACTGCACTTACTGACTGATGACGGTCCTTCCTAGCATGACTCCTTAACCCATAGACAACATTAGTCTCTTTTTTACCAATAAATGGATTTTTTACAGCATTTGAGGTGGAGGCCATGGGTATCTTCCCGCTTTTAATTCCTCTTTCAACCCTCTCACTAGTCAAGGTCAATTCAGTGAATCCGGATGATGAACTTCTAATTAGTAAGTTAAAAAATGGTGAAACAACCGGCTGAAAATCATCAAACAATGAAGTCGCCATCGAACGTCTTTTATCCCACAGGAAGGGAAAGGTAAACATCGAGAAGACCTGAGAAGGGAGAAATCACGGTCTTGTGACCGAGAGATAAGGGTAAGGGAGTCTGTTACGCGAAGGGAAGGTATTAGCACCCCACACGCCCGTAGTACTCTACGGTATCCACTCTTGTTGTCTATCTTATGGGTGTGTTTAATCTATGCTTATTGTTTACTATACTACTAAAGGGAGGAATGCATGCAAAATAAATGAGTAAAGAATGTAGGGAAAATAAAAGTTGTGCTCGTTCGGGCCCTACTTCGATGCCTACGTATCCCTTTTAAGGAATAAGAGCAGCCGTAGTTCGGCTCATATGTTTTTGTTGGTTTGTATTTTTTTTAATGAACAATATTAATTTCCCCTTCTACCGCAACTCGACCTTTGGGGACTTACGCGTCAGCACAGAAGTGGATTAACATGTTCTTTTGAAAAGAGTTTGAAAGAAACGCCCATAGGCAAAAAGAGTTTGTGTTTGTTGGTGTTTTTGCTTGTAGATAACAGCTAGTTGATCTCAAGAAAGAGATATTAGCCATTTTCTACTTATTCATGAAATGAGTCTTTTAGAACTTGAACCATGCCAAGGATTAGAATTGAAAAACGATAAGATCGAGAAGAGACCCGCTTATCATCTCCCATGTTCAACAAAGGAACGATTCTCGTCAGTAAATTTTTTAAGTATTTTTGAAGTTTGTAAGGAAAAGATTTTTTTTAGCTTTAGTGCAAATGCAAAAGGAAAGGAAAAGTCAAAGGGGAGACTAGCCTATTTCTACACCCAATTTTATCATGCATAGTTAGCCCAAAAGTTAGAATTTCGAGGGAATTCTACCTAATGTTTACATGCTTGGATTTAGAATCCTAATGTCTAATCTTAGTGCAATTAAATCGAAGATCAAATTTGAACCAAAATATCCTAAGGGATCCTAAAAGACTATACAAACAAGCAAAAATGGTAGCAAGTATTAAAATATAGCACGCGATCCATACTCGAAAATTGCAAGCAAAACACATAATATAAAACGAATAAAACTAATGAAAAATTGACTAAAAAGTTAGTAAAAGGGGAAATAAATATCTTGATTAATTCCTAAAAGACATCACCTAACTTTAAGATTTTTCTTTTTTACACTTTTATTAACAAGAATTATACCATAATATAAAAGGGATGCAAGAAGTTCTATATAAAAACAAACTAAAAAAAGGGGGTATATTGTGTAAGTAGGGGGTGTGGGCTCAAGGCAGAGGCCCATAGTGGCCGTTTTTGTTGTAAACATTAGGCTCCAAAAAGGTGGCATGTGACATGGGCTTCGAGGGGGTACGTGTAGTAACTCGATTCTAGGCCCAACTCGCTTTGGTCCAAGATACCTAACTCCACCCTAATCTTCTTTACTTCAACTTCTCCAACGAGCTTGCATCTCTCTCTATCTCAACCCAGCCTTTCCCAGAAATCGTTCTACCACTAGGCAACGGAGTTTCATCGATCTACAATTCTTCGTATCCTCTTCAGCGTATTCTCCCATTTTTCTAAATCCCTCTTTCGTTTTCACCAATTCCTCCTTGTTAAACCTAGGTCTAAGCAATCCTATAAATCCAGACTATTTTGAAGTCAGAATTAAACTACTATGAACCATGATTTTGTGCTGAAACATCGGGAGAATTTCTCGGGGATACTCAACATTCGTATAATATGAAGAAAATGAGATAAAGGCGAAGAATGATTGGAGGTCGGAGCATACCTGTCGGAGTAGCTTCGGCGGCTTCATAACTGATGGACGCAAGCAGAAATCCAAAGAAATGCCTAGAAAACAAAGGTAATATTATGCTTTCTCGTTAAATTTCCTTCTTCTCTCATCCTGTTCCTTCTTTTTCTCGCTTCTACAGTTTCGTTGTGTATGCTCTTGTGCTTGAGATGAGAGATGCAGAGAGATCGAATAGAGGATTTAGATGCTTTAGTTTGGTTAATTAGAGTTTCAGAGGTTGAAACTCAAACGACGGTGGTGATGAGCCTATGAGCGAGGGTGAGAGAAGGGATTGATGAAGAAATTTCCGAGAGAATTTCAGGGATGAAGGTGAGGAATGGTTTTTGAGAGTTTTGAAGAATGAAGAAGATGGTTGAAAGGGAACGTGATGAATTTCTGTGGTTTCTTAGGGAATTGTGGTTTTAGAGTGAGAGAGTGAAGATGATTCTGAGAAGAATGATGGAGGATGGAGTGAAGGTTGATGCCATTTAGTGAGGTAAATTGAAGAAGATGGAGGTTGTCGTCGTGAAGACAAAGGTGATAGAGAGGTTATATAGTCGAAGCAGCTGGAAGTTTTTGAAGTTTGATTGGTTTTGGGCCATTAGATGGTTAGAGTTTGTTAGAAGATCAACGACATGGATTGGATTGGTTAGGAAAATTCACTTAGAACTAACTTGAACTCTGTTTGAGAATTAGTTAGGGAATTTCAGTTAGAAGCTTGCTGGTTCTGTTATGAAGGTGGTTAGAAGTTAGTTGCAAGCTGTTAGAAGTTAGTTAGAACATATGGGGAATTCTGTTAGAAGTGGTTATGGAAATTGGCTTAGAAAACAGTTTGGAGGTTGTGAATTGGTTAGAAGTTGTTAGAGTTAGTTGGGAATTCTGTTTAAGTTTGTTTTGGCTTGTAAGAAGTTAGCATGTTAGAACTAAGGTGGTTAAGGGTTTAGTTACATGACAGTTAGTATAAACTCTAAAGAATTGCTAGGAATTTGTTTAAGAGTAATTTTTTTCTGGTTTTCTGTTGACACTCAGGGTGGTTTAGTTAGGAGATTGGTTGGAATTTGTTAGAGTCGTTTGAAAATAGCAAAAATCTGCTAGCTTTAGTCTTGGGAATTTTAGAAGTTGGAAACTGTAAAAAATAGTTAAGAGATAGTGGGACAAGTTTTTAGATGGTTGGGTAGAGGTTAGTTGGGGAATAGGTTAGAGGGAGTTACAAATTGGATTATGTTATGAAAAACTGTTATGAATTCTATTAGAGACCTTTTTTAGTATTTTTCCTGTGAACTGCTATATGTCAATGGGATGTTAATTGTGTTTTTTTTGGAATTTTGAAATTCTGCAGGTTTTCTGTTACATGCCTCTTTCTTTCTCTATTATTTTGTTATAGCTTGGTTAGAAAATTACTTTATCTTTTTGTTCCAAGTTGGTTTTTTTCGAGTTAGGCAGAATTCTGTTTGGAAGTTATTATGGAATTGGCTAATATGCTGTTTGGAAATTCTATTAGGCTGATTAGAAGTTATTTATGGAGAATGGTTAGAACGGTTAAAGGTAGTTAGTTGGTTGAACTGTTACGATATGATTAAGTGCAAGGCAGGCTTTTAACCGAGTTGCATGTTTCTTACTTGCAGACTTAAAAACATCGAAACAGGACTGGGCTTGGATTTTCTTTGGAATGTTGATGTATTTTTAAACTTCAATTAAACTAGGGTAAGTCTGGACTGGTATAAGTATTTGTTGAGTGACTGGTTTTTTTTTGTAATCAACATTGCAAATACTTGTTATAACAGAAGCTAACTGAGCTTCTGGATCGCCAGGATCAAATTCTTGAAAAATTTGCTTCAGAGTTGCTTGATAGTCATAGAGAAATTTCACGTAACTGATGACATAGCTGGTTAGAGGGTGGACAGTTTCATCTTGCAAAGTAGCTTGGGTAGCATCTTTTTCAACTGCTTCCTCAAAGTCACCAAAGGTTTCTTGTGCTGTCTGAGTAAGCCACCTTGTCAAATTGATCGCAGCTTCCCACATTTCAGCACAAACTTTACTATCAAATAGTATCTCAATCTCTGGTTGAAGTTCTCTCATCATCTTATACATGTCGAGAAAAACAAATAATTTTTCAGGTGACCTCTTGCTTCTGGAAACAGCCTCTCCAAAACTAAGAAGCATAGCCACACTACTGCCAGTAGCTTCAGCAAAGCATTGAGTTTTTTACAGACTCATTACCGTCAAATATTTGATCATAGATTTTTCCCACAATCAACAATTTGATAGAATTCCTCATGAAATGAATCCAATTTCCAATCTTAGAAATTTTGAATTAGTTTCTGTAAATTGGATGTATGGTTTGTAAATGATGAACATTTGTAGAACTTGAGTGGTGCATGCTAAACTTGATATTTGATATTGAATGAGCTTGTAATATTCAAAATCGAAATGCATGTGTGATACGGTGGCCAGAACCGGGACGTGGTTTCCCTCTTTTAGGAATTTGCTGGTTTGCGTTTGTGTTCGCAAAATGTCGCGGTAAGCAAGAGTCGCCACCGACTTTTATTTTATCCAACAAGGAAAGGAAAAAAGCACAGAAAAAATTCCTTTTTCGAGATATTTCTGAGTACGGGGGGTAGATTATAGAAAGGGAAGGTATTATCACCCTTTCTATCAGTATTTATCTACGGGCTCTTAGGTACTTGATCATCATTTTCAAAATTGTTTTCTTTGTGGTTGTGTGATTTGAAAAGCTTTTGATTTGACTTCGATCTAACTCTTGCTTCTGTCTTCAAGAGTGTAATGAAGTGTTTTTGAAAACTTTGTTTGTAAAAGAGTGTAAGTGTGAAAAAAATTATTTGGATTGAGCAAGTACTTAAGAGCTAATCTACCTACTCGAAAAAAGAACCGTTCTATGCTTGTTTCCTTTAGACAATGCTATCCCACTACTAGTGAGTAGGTAGCACCGTCGTTGGAGTTTTGAGGGTCAATTAGAAAGGGACGTACAGTCACTAAAGAAATATTAAGACATCTTAGTAATAACCCTAATGTCTTAGATCAATTATCCGAGGCAACAATATCCGAGGTAACCTTTCCGAAGCAACTTTGATCTTTGGACAAAAGGACGACCACTAAAGCATCCTATACTCAACGACCGTTTACCGAAGGCAACCAAGTGGGAGTGTACCCTAGGAGTGCGCATGTGCGAGTGATTCAATTTCAAATTATTTATCTTTGCACAGTTTAGGATTACCTAACTGTTTTAAAGTTTTACATACATTCTTGTCATGCATCCTAATATCATACATCTAATAGTTTAATATTTTACGGAATTTAAAATGCAGAAATTAAACTACGCTATTATAAGGCTTCGGGTATTTACATAGCCAAAAAGAAACCCTTGAAAAGTAAAGCGGTAAATGAAAATAAAGTCCTAATTTAAACTATTACAACCTTGTGAGTAGTTACAATAATAGGGTAAAAATAATAAAATAAAGCGCGCAATGAAAATTAGAACGAATGCGAACTAGGGTTTTGACCCTTCTATCCTAATTAAAAGAGAAAATGTTTTTGTTGTTTTTTTTATTTTAAGAAAAATAAAATATAATTTAGTTAGTAACAAAACCTATTTATTCTAATTATTTTTAATTATGTACAAAAAGGATCATAGTTATCTAAAATTAACAACCTAATTAAATAAATTAATTTAAAAAATAAAATCTAAACCTAATTTGTGAAAAGCATTATTTTTATGTTTTTTTATAAAATAAAATAATTGATTGGTTAGTAAAATGAAAATAAATAAATCAAGTGAAATAAAATATAAAAGAATAAAGAAAAGAATTTTGGGCCTGCAATAGCAATTCTGAAGGGGGGTGTGAATAGTAAGCTTAGGCCCAAAAGATGGAGGTCCGTTTGACTTTTTGGATCCAATGTTGCACGCTGACTGTGACCTATGGTGCTCCTCCAGATGATGGTCATCAGATTTGGCCATCTGGCCACTTGGCAGATTGGATGGTGAGAGTGCATGATGGTCCTTGGTCCTTGGCGCATGGTGGATTGCCTGAAAGGAAAAAATATGAAGAAATTAGGGGACCTGGGATTCGAACCCAGGTCCTGAAGTGTTTTGCCTTCGCCTTGTAACCAACTGCGCTGTTTGCTTTTGCTGTCAAATAATACAAAACAATTATTATATTATAAACAAGCATAATATGAAACACTCGCGCGGAAATTTGAACAAGCCAATGGTTATTTTCCAGCTGGTCATCTTCCTCCTTGGATCTGTTGGTAACAGTTTTAAACTTTTACCTACGGACGTTTGTCTGTAGCTACAAGTCCTGCAAATCTTAAAACTCAACACAAGCGTGAAAAATAAAAACGAAGGCCATGGACATCGTCGTCTTGATCTGCTGAATTCATTGGTAGCCCTTTCATGGCCCGATTTTTCCTGTAAACAAAACTCCTAAATCGAACCATAAAACCCTAGCTATGGTGAAATCTAATACAAGCCATGAAAATGCAATCAAATGTTACAGTAAGCTTGCAAACATGATGTTGATCAAGAATATACAATTATTTTATGCTACAAGTGCAAGAATGATACTATTCAATTACAAAAAAGAAGCTATGCAGTGGGTGACTTACAACGCGATATAAGGTCTGGAAACGCTTGTTCTGGGTTGCTTTTGCTTGCCTACACTCACAGGAATCGATTAGAATCGTCCTTGGGTCTTGAATTGGCCTCTAAGTACGAATTTGATTCACCACTTTTTCTTGATTTTTCCAAGCTTTTGTTTCTGGTTCATGCGCCTCTTTTCCACCTCGTTTTTGGTCTGCACGCACTCTATATGTATTGTGGAGTGAATTAGGTTTGAAAACCTGGCCTTAATCTTCCTCCATCAATGTCTTGATTCTTGATTTGATTCACTTTGAATATCATTCCAAAAATAGCCTAATTCAATCTTTTTGTCCACACCATGCCTTTACACGAATTTGATTTGATTTCTTTATAAAGACTTTCTAATTTTGATTCAATCACGTGCCAATCTGTTTTCATGCGTTACTGCTAGCCTGTTATGAGCTGTTTAGGCCTCCAACATGATAGAAATCGAAAGCTGACCCGCCCCTGCAGGTCCCCTTCCCTTTGAATTTGCTTTCTTCGATGGCTTCAAAGTCCAAATAGAATTACTACAGCTTCGATTGCATAGACCCTTCGATTTCCTCCCTCTGCTTCGATCTCCTGTCCTTTTGAAGAGAATTCCCTATTAGGAAACTCCGACCAGCTCTTGGCCTTGTGATGAGTCTATTCTCTGATTCGAAGTATTCATAACTTCCTTCATCAGAGCATCTTAGATTAAGGCAAGCTCTATACTGAAATTCCACTCGAAGGTCATTTCATTCAGATATTCCGATTGAGGGAAACTCTGAAGTTCCAGTCGAAGGACCTTTTGGAATGCTAATCAAAGGGCCTTTGTCCATACCAACCGAAGGACCTTTATTAAAATGCCAATCGAAGGCCACTGCTACAATTCCAATCGAAAGATACTTGTTAAACTACCAATCAAATGCCACTGCTACAATGCCAATCGAAAGATACTTGTTAAACTGCCAATTGAAGGACACTGTTACACTGCCAGTCGAAAGGTACTTGTTAAACTACCAATCGAAGAGCCTTGTTAATAGTTCAATCGAAAGACCTTTGTCCATGCCAATCGAAAGGCTTTATGTAGATACCCATTGAAAGGCATTTTGGAGATGCCAATCGAAGGAAACTTAGAAACATCACTCACCAATTTTCCTTTTCTTTAGGCAAAGGTTTGTGACCAACCATGTAGGGGGAAATCTTGGGAAACATGAAAGGGCAAATTTTGGGGTACAACAACTGCCCCTGTTCAATCTTCTTAAACCTGAGGATGTCGATTGGCTTTCGTGCCTTTCGTGATCCAAAGGTGGAAGATGATTGAACACTAGAGTGCCCAGAAATTTGCACTCACATGAAGTGGTATCCGTCTTGGGATGTCGGGAATGGGCTTACAAATGCTATTTGGAAATTGATGACGAGGGGATGGGCTTAAAGATGCCATCCGAAGGAGTGTCGATCGCATAAGAGACTCCTTAGCGAGAGTTTGTATACCTGTTGTTGAGGAAGATTCCCTCGGGGAATACTAATCTCTATCTTGAGAGAAATAGAATTTTAGGAGCTTCAGTCGTCCGTTATTCTACTGGGGTATCATTTCTGTTGAAATTTAGGAACTTTGGTTGTGCGTTATTCTTGTTGAGGAATCATCTCTGTTGAAATTTAGGAACTTCGGTCGTCCATTAATCTACTGAGGAACCATCTTTGTTGAAATTTAGGAACTTCGATCATCCGTTATTCTACTGAGGAGCCATCTCTTTTCTGAAGAGGTGAGAATGAACTACTATCTGGTCGTGATCTAGGCTTCGTGGTAATAAGACTGACTGCTACCTGATCGTAATCTAGTCTTTACAGTGACTTACTAGGGAGATGAGATTAAACTTACTATCCGGTCGTAATCCAGGTTTCGCAACTTCTCAATTCTTATCTGGTCGTAATCCAGGTTTCATAAGGAATTCAAATGTTATCCGGGATTTAACTTGAATTTAGGGTACACTAATATCCGGTTGACTCCGGGCTTCTTAGTAACTGTCCAGGTAAACTGCTATTCAGTCGAAATCTAAGCTTCGCAGGGTCTTGTACTGCTATCTGGTCGTAATCCAGGCTTCAGTCCTTTTATCGTTATCCGGTCGTAATCCAGGCTTCACGATGCTTTATACCATTATCTGGTCGAATCCAGGCTTCATGGAGTTCCGTACTTTTGGCCGGGTGAACTGCTATTTGGTCGTAATCCAAGCTTCAAAGTATCCCTTATTGTTATCTGGTTGTTATCCAGGCTTCACAGTGTCTCTTACCGCTATCTTGTCATAATCCAGGCTTCACGATGTCTCATACCACTATCTGGTCTAAATCCAGGCTTCATGGTGTTCGGAGGAAATCAAGATACTATCCGGTCGTAATCCAGGCTTCACAGGAACTTGTTGAGCTGTTATCCGGTCGTAATCCGGGTTTCAGGGCTTACTGAGGATTTAAACTATTAATAGGTCGAATCCGGGCTTCATAGCTTGCTTTTAAGAGATACCACTATCTGGTCATAATCCAGGCTTTGCGGTAGTCTGATACTGTTATCCGGCCGTAATCCGGGCTTCACTATATGTTGTAGGAATCAAGATACTATCCGGTCATACCCGGGCTTCTTAGCTTGAACTTTTGTGAGAATTTGATTGTATCTTTCTTGAAAGGTAAAGGTTAGCTGTATGTAATGCATGATATGTATCAAGCAATTATGTTCTCAAAATAAATGAGATTGTGTTGTATGATGCGTATGCGTATGTCATGATGTATGGGCATGTGATGTTTTCTGATGTTCGCTAGCTAGGGAAAATAAATCCCGGCTTGCTGCTGGAGAATGCAAGAAGTTGAATTCTTCGTTTCCGCTGGGGACGATGAATGAAGATGATTGTGAGCATATTCCTATAGGAGAGGATAACTCCGCTGGGGAATGGACTGGCGAGGAAATGATTCTGTGGGGAGGACATACTCTGCCGAAGGATTTGTTGATTCGCAAGAATAACCTCAGCTGGGGATGAATTACCGTTGCTAGTGATAATGAACCTTGTTGGGGATTGAGTTTCTGAAAGGAATGAGCTCCGCTGGGGATGATTTTCCAGTTGCGACTTCACTGGGGATAACCTTTTAGACTCTACTGGGACAATTTTCCAGACTCTACTAGGGATAATTCTCCAAACCTCTCTGGGGATAAACTTCCAGTGCTGGTGATAGATAAACTCTGTTTGGGGAAAATTTCGCCGACTTATTCGTGGTTGCGAGCCTTAGCTGGGGAGAATTAACACCATTGTCCTTCTCTTACTCTGCGGGGAGGGAATGTACTTTTAACCGTTTTCTCCAACTAAGTATACCCCTATACTTGGTGGACAGAGCAACTATAAGGTCTGGACATTTCTTATTTGCCCCTGTTTCTGATATTACGAGTAATCATCTTTTGTTTCGCATGTATATATTTATGAGCAGCAATCAATGTCAAATGCATATATCAAAAATGAATATTGGACGTTCTTGCAAAACAAAACAGAAAAAGGAAAACAATTTGAAATTTCTTTGTGAAAATGAATTGTATTAACTCTGAAGTTTGGCCCGTAAATAGGCGTTTTTGTACAAGAGGCTGACGTCCTAGTAAGATAACGCAGCCGAACAAATAGAATTTATACAATTTGTGAAAAACAAAGAAAAACAACTATATGAATAATCCCACTGGGTTCCAACTCTGCTATTGCCTTTATATCCTCGAGCGTCTCATCACTTTGCTACTTGGTTGAAGGTGGATCTGACTGATTAGTGTCATCCGAGTTTGATCGTCGGTACCGAAGTCTGGTTGCAAGATGATCCAAAGAGACATAGTGTTACACTTTGATCTCTAATTTTTGCCTGGACCGCCCTCTCGGGTTTTCAGTCCACCAGGATTCTCTTTTTTGCCCAAGCCGCCTTTTCAGGTTTTCGACTTGCTGGGTGTACATGTTTTTTCAATTTCATCCCTTATTTTTGCCCGAACCCTTTTGGTTCGTCGGGAAGCCCTTATTTTTGCCTAGGCCAGTCAACCTAGCGGGTCCTTGATTAGGCTTAGTATTTTTCACTATGTCTGCATTGACGGGGTGAGGAAGGTCGTCACCACCCATGGTGGTTAGAATCATAGCTCCTCCCAAGAAAATATTCTTAACCACAAATGGCCCTTCGTACGTAGGGGTCCATTTTCCCCTGGGATCACCTTATGGTAGGATGATGCGTTTGATCACCTGATCCCCAACTTGATACTCTTGTCGTCTAACTTTCTTGTTAAATGCCTTGATCATCCGTTTTTGATACGTTTGACCATGACAAATAGCAGTAAGTATCTTTTCATGGATTAAGTTCAGTTGATCGAGTCGGGTCTGGATCCAATCATCCTCGCTCAAACCTGCATCCTTCATAATCCGAAGAGAGGGTATCTGAACTTCAATGGGCAAGATGGCCTCCATGCCATATACCAAGGAATAGGGTGTTACCCCTGTTGACGTTTACACTGAGGTACGATACCCATGAAGAGAAAATGGTAACATCTCGTGCCAATCTTTGTATGTCACCGTCATCTTCTGCACAATCTTCTTGATGTTCTTATTAGCCGCTTCAACAACCCCATTCATCTTCGGCCGGTAGGGAGAAGAGTTGTGATGCTGTATCTTGAATTGCTTGCAGAGCTCGGTTATCATCGTATTGTTGAGATTTGTACCATTGTCCATAATGATCCTCTCTGGTACACCATATCGACAGATCAGATTGTGCTGAATAAACTGTGCCACGACGTTCTTGGTTACTGTAGAAAATGAAGCTGCTTCAACCCACTTTGTAAAATAGTTAATAGCCACCAGAATGAAACGATGCCCGTTAGAAGCAGTAGGTCTGATCTCGCCGATCATATCGATGCCCCACATTGCAAAAGGCCAAGGAGTTTTCAAGATGTTGAGAGGAACTGAATGTATGTGTACCTTATCAGCATAGACTTGACACTTATGACAGGTCCGAGAATACTGATAACAATCGGCTTCCATAGTAGACCAATAATATCCTGCCCGTAGGATTTTCTTTGCCATGGTGTGTCCACTGGAATGAGTTCCGAAAGTACCTTCATGTAACTCTGCCATAATCCTTTCTGCCTCGTTCTTGTCCACACATCGCAGTAAGGTTGAATCATGGTTACGCTTGTAAAGGATACCATTATTGATGAAGAACTTCGTCGCGAACCTCATCAAAAACTTCTTATCATTAACAGATGCAACCTCGGGATATTCTTGAGCCTCAAGATACCTCTTCACCTCATGAAACCGAGGTTTATCTGCTACCTCTTCCGTCTCAATGTCGCAGCAATGTGCGGGTTCGTCCAACCTCTCAATGGTAATCTGGGGAGCCTCATTGTCCCACCTGACCTTGAACATAGAAGACATGGTAGCTAGCGCGTCCGCCAACTGATTCTCTTCTCTGGGGAAGTGTTCAAAGGTTATCTCCTCGAAGTGCGGAAGCAACATCAATACATATTCTTTATAAGGAATAAGATTTGGGTGTTTCGTATCCCAATCTCCTTTTATCTGACTGATCATGAGAGAGGAATCTCCGAACACATTCAAGAACTTAATGCTTAAGTTGATAGCTGCTCAAAGACCCAAAATGCATGCTTCATACTCCGTCATATTGTTAGTGCAGTTAAAACATAATCGGGCGGTGAACAGAGTATGACAGCCTTCAGGAGATATGATCACAGCACCAATGCCATTACCCAATGCATTCGAAGCTCCATCAAAATACATAGACCATCGGGATCCCTCCTCAGGTCCTTCATCTGGTCTAGGTGTTTCACAGTCAGTTACCAACATGATGTTCTCATCCAGAAACTCGAAGTTTCATAGACTGGTAATCATCCACGGCTTGATGTGCCGAATGATCTGCCAACACACTCCCCTTGATTGCTTTTTGGGTTGTGTATTGGATGTCATACTCAATCAAGATCATCTGCCATCTCACTATTCTTCCGGACAAAGCAGGCTTCTCGAAGATATGCTTGATTGGATCCATCTTTGATATCAATAGAGTAGTGTGAGTCAGCATATACTGTCTCAGCCGCGAGCAGCCCGTTCCAAAGCGCAACAAGTTTTCTCAAGCAGTGAGTATTAGGTCTCACAGTCGGTAAAATTTTTGCTAAGATAATAAATGGCATGCTCTTTTCGGCCAGACTCGTCATGCTGCCCCATCACACATCCCATCGAATTGTCGAGTACTGTCAAGTATAAGATTAAAGGTCTTCCTTCAACTGGAGGCATCAAAATAGGAGGCTCTTGGAGATATTCCTTAATCCTTTCAAAAGCGGCCTGACATTCATCGTTCCATCTTACCACTTGATCTTTCTTCAGTAACTTGAAGATTGGCTCACAAGTAGCAGTTAGGTGTGAGATGAATCGGGCAATATAGTTCAGACGTCCCAAAAAGCCTCTGACTTCTTTTTCTGTTCGGGGAGCTGACATTTCCTGTATAGCCTTCACCTTTGCAGGATCCACTTGAATACCTTTATCACTAACGACGAAACCTAGCAGCTTACCAGACCTTACTCCGAAGGTGCACTTGTTCGGGTTTAACCTCATCTTGTACAACTTCAACCTGTCAAATAGTTTCTGGAGATGGTCAAGATGTTCCTCTTCTGTTTGGGATCTTGCAATCATGTTGTCAACATATACCTCAATCTCATGATGAATCATGTCGTGGAACAAAGCGACCACGACGCACTGATACGTTGCCCCAACATTCTTCAACCCGAAAGGCATTACCTTGTAATAGAAGGTGCCCCACTGTGTAACGAAAGTTGTCTTCTCCATGTCCTCGGGAGCTATCTTAATCTGATTGTAACCGGAGAAACCATCCATAAAGGAGAAGACCTTATGTTGTTCGGTGTTATCAACCAGAACGTCGATATGAGGTAGAGGGAAATCATCCTTGGGGCTCGCCCTGTTTAGATCCATATAGTCCACACACATACGAACCTTACCATCTTTTTTCGGCACGGGAACCACATTGGCCACCCACTGTGGGTAAGAAGTAACAGCTAGAAAACCGGCATCAAACTGTTTTATCACCTCAGCTTTAATTTTCTCAGACATCTCTGGGCGCATTCGGAGAACTTTCTGCTTCACTGGAGGACAATCTTCCTTAGTTGGCAAGCGGTGAACCACAATATCGGTATCCAACCCAGGCATATCTCCATAAGACCAGGCAAAGATCTCAACATTATCACGCAGCATTTTTATCAACCATTGCTTAACACTAGGCTCCAGATTTGCACCGATCTTGACCTCTTTCTTGTCTTCCTCTGTACCCAGATTTACTGTTTCCACTAGCTCTTCATGGGGCTGTATGGCCCTCTCTTCCTGAAGTAACAGTCTAGCAAGTTCCCCAGGCACTTCATAATCATCCTCACCTTCATCCTCAGCTTGGTTGATCGGACTTTCAAAGTCATAACTGGCAATAACAGAGTCGTTATCAGTGGGATCCAGAGTGGATGTAGACCTGTATATGTGAGTGTGTGTAAGACAAATAGCTGTTTTGCAAGAGAGAAAAGAAAAACAAGGAGCACAAAATTCATAATGCAAGAAAATGTCTAATGCTTTTATTGATGATATATGGAAATGACAAATATTAAGCCCTCATAAACAAAGCCACGGTGCCTCGGGTAAGACACCGGGCCATAAAGTTTAAAACTGTTTGTTACAAATCTCAAAACAAAAGTCTTATTACTGTGTAATAAAAGAAATGGGCACGAAGTCCTTTGCCGTCCAATTTCTTAATCCACCGTCAATAGTCGGGTAAATCCAGCTGTCAAACTTAGACTCTTCATCATCATCTTCAATCGCATTCACTTCCGGATTACTGATACGCATGGGAGGTCTTCCAATCCGCGCACGCCGAACAACCCTTTGAGCTTCTGCAGTAAAAACCAAACCAAACTTGTCAGTCTTGTGTGCAAAGTCAGGGAGTTGGCCCCAATTTGCACACCCACCTTTTTCGATAACAGCCCGGACATCCTTGAGGGAAGCTATCTTCATTGGAGGATCTTCAGCAACAATTTCAGTCGACGCCAGAGTCTGGGGGACTTCTTCAAAATTCTGACACGGGGTTTCAATGAACTCCCCATCCATATCCATATACCGAAAAGAGTTAAGGTGGCTCACCATGTACTCTTCTTCTCCTCGTACTGTAACATTTTTCCCTTTCACTGGCTATTTTAACATCTGATGGAGCGTGGAAGTCACTGCCCCAGCTTTATGAATCCACGGGCGACTCAACAAGAAAGAATAAGATGGTCGGATGTCCATTACATAGAATGTAGATGCGAAAGTCTGGGAACCAACTTTAACCGGGACATCCACCTCCCCGTGTACCATCCTTTTGGACCCGTCAAAGGCCCTAACCACAATATTACTTGGCTTTAGTACCAACCCTTCACAGTCCAACCGGTCTAACGCTTTCTTGGGTAAAACATTTAATGATGACCCAATATCCACCAGCTCGTGGGCCAAAGTAGTGCCCCTACACTCGATTGAAACATGCAGAGCGTCATTGTGATTCTTTCCTTTGGCAGTCAAATCTGCGTCGGAGAAACCCAACCCGTTGTCAGCTGTTAAACTAGCCACACAGTCTTTGAACTGGTCAGCAGATGTCTCATGCGGCACATGCGCATTTTTCAGGAAAGAAATTAAATCCTTAGCATGGGCTTCTGAGCATAATAATAAAGACAACATAGAGATCTTCAACAGGGTTTGCCCCAGCTGCTCGACTATATTGTAGTCGCTCTTTTTGATGATCTTCAAAATTTCCTCTATCTCCTGCCTAGAGGTTTTAACAATAATCTTCTTTGGTTCCTTCATCCGGGAAGGCTCATCGGTGATCTCTTTGCCCCGAGTGTCAGATGACTCGACGACAGGGGTAATGATTGGAACATGAACAAGGACAGTAGCAGATGTATTGGCAGGTGAAATAGTAACAGGTTTTCGAACAGTTGGTGGGGAAATCTCAGGAGAGAAATGTCTTCCGCTTCAGGTGACCTTTCTAGATCCAACAATATTGCTGACATCAATATCAACCTCTTCAACTTTCAAGTCTTGTTTAATTCCATGATAATACACATCGGCCCTATAGTGCCACGGGACAGCCTTATCCGAAGTGTACGAGATAGGGCCAGGGATAATTATGATCAATGGAGCAACTCTTGTAACAGGTGTAATCCTAACAGGCTTTCTCGAGGAAGCCTTGGAAGAATTGGCGGAAATGGTGATTATGGAAACGTCTTCAACAAGAATCAATGGAACCAAAGTTTTCTCGAACAAGATTTCTTTATTATCCATTAGGCGTTGAACACCTGACCTCAATAGATGGCAACTAGTAGGCAGGATGGAACACAAGTGGCAACCTTCGCCACAACCCGGAAATAAACCGTCTGATAATAAGTTCTTCTTCACTATCATCAACGGAGTTGAAACGTCTTCCACAGAGGTCATGAATGAATCATCATCCGCATCATTTACTCCATGTTTGGGCATAAGAGAAGTCATGACATTTGGCTTTTCTGGTGCTTCAAACTCAATCTCCTTAGCTTCAATCAAATCGTGTACCTTATTCTTCAAGGCCCAGCATTTATTCGTATCATGCCCTGGTCTATCAGAGTGAAAAGCACAACGGGCGTTCGGGTTATACAGCGGAGATGTGGTGCTGGGTTTCTTCGGGGCTTCCCTCAGGGTCACCATGTTGGTCTTCAACAATTGCGGCAGAATTTGAGCCAAGGTCATACTGATCCGAGTAAACTGTTTCTGCGGCCTCTCTACTCTCTATTGATTTTTGCGTTGTGGGGCAACAACAGGTCTTGATATAACTACTACATTAACTGCTTGGCGGCGTTCGGGTTGATTTTGGTTCCTCGAGCTGTAAACTGCATTAGATTCCTTCTTGAAAGGCTTCTTCTCTGTATTTGACGAAGCACCCTTCTGTATCTTGCCGCTCTTGATACCGGCCTCAACTCTCTCCCCAGTAATAATCAATTCAATGAACCTAGACGATGAAATACCGATCAAATAATTGAAATACGGACCAAATAAAGTCCCAAGAAACATATCCACCAACTCCCTATCATCCAGAGGGGGTTGTACTCTTCCTGCAAGATCTCTCCACTTATGAGAGTAGTTCTTAAAACCTTTGCTCGCACCCATAGACATACCCTGAAGTTGAGTACGCGTGGGAGCAAGGTCGGCATTATACTGGTATTTCTTGTAAAAAGCAGCAGCAAGGTCCTCCCAGTTGCGGACGTTAGCTCCTTCCAGCTGATAGAACCATTCAAGTTGAGTCCCTGACAAACTATCTTGAAAGAAATGAACCCAAAGGTTCCTATCAGCAGTATATGGTTGAATCTTTCTAACGTACGAACGGAGGTGTAGCTTCGGGCAGGATACCCCATCGTACTTAGCAAAGACAGGCACTTTAAACTTGTGGGGGATCACCACCCCAAATGCCAGACCCAAATCTCCAAAGTCCAACCCAGGTATCTTCTGGATCTCCATTGCGCTCAACCGGTCTTCGAGTTGTTTATACGTATCCTCAGCCGCTACAAGAAAATTAGTGTTTAACGACACAAAAATTGCGACAGTTGTGTGATAACTGTCGTAATTGACATATAGAGACAGTGTTTACGATAGTTGACACCAACTGTCCCTAATATTTATTTTGCGACGATATATTTAACCATCATAATATTATTATTACGACGGTAAAACAACCGTCGGCCCCCATTTAACACTTTTAACATTGATTTTTCACCAACAACTAGTCACGACGGTAAAATTAACCGTCCTAAAAGGCATATCACGACGGTAAAGCACCCGTCGCACCCTTAAACCTTTCACGACGGTAAAATTATCCGTCCTAAAATTCATTTCACGACGGTAAAATAGCCGTCGCACCCAAAACCTTTAAAAATCTCTTGCTAACTTATATATTTTATCTAATTATAATTGTTATGTATATTTAAGTTCTCTCTTGTTAAGGTTAAGTTTATGCATTATTATATATTCTATGAATTTGATACGACAATGGTGTTATGTTCAATTTAATCAATCAAATAAATTTAATCTTTCATCTTTTTCTCAATGCTTGTTATATTTGTATTATGCTTGAGGAGGATCTATGAGATGTTGAGACGGTCTGATAGGACTAGACCAAGGGTAACTTATGGTTATGCCTCGAAAGACATGACTTTTATAACATGATATGTGGGTTTAATTGATGTTGAAAAATGATTTTAAGTTTATACCTAAATAATCATTTATCATGAGCTAAAGTATATACATAGAGCTTGACATAATATTCACATATATAGTTGAAACACAATGTTATTGTTAAATTTATACCTAATCCTAACTAAACACAAATTGAGTTACATATTTCCTCTGAAGTTAGAATTTTGATAAACCCATCTCGCAGCCATTAAAAATCGTGTATTGAAGTGAAGAATGCTTCCTCAGCGAATGAAGAAAGTCGTTACTGATAACCCTAAAAAGCTCGCAAACTTGATCGATCTCGTTAAGCTTCCTCCCACTCTCAGAGACTTCGTCGGTCAATCTCAGACTTCTCGATTAACCTGTTTCATGCGTGTTTGGTCCTACGTCAAAACCAACAATCTTCAGGTTCTGCTTTGTTTTTTCAACTCATGAAAATTGATTCACATCAAAGTAATTGTTGTTATTGTTCTGTTTTCAGGATTGGAGAATTTAAACTTTGAATCAGTGATTAGAATTGGTTGTTTCCTTGCTTGTGCAGGATCCAAATAACAAGAACATGGTAAACTGTGATGAGAAGTTAAAAGGTATTTTACTCGGGAAACCTCGGGTTGAGTTAGCAGAACTTCCAGCACTTATCAAGCTACATTTTCTGAAAGAGCCCAAGTGATGATGTGTGCGATACGAATCAAGATGCATACCCTTCCTCAAGATGAGTCTCTCAATTGTTTTTCGCTTTTCTTTACCCCCATAGATTCAGCAACATTAGTATAGAAAGGAACCTAGCAGTTGAAACACCAAATTGGCAGTTTTCTTTGTTGTGTATGAATAATGTATTAGATTAATCTTATCACATGTGATCCAATTTAAAAATCTCCTGTTTTGCTGCATGCTTTTGCAACTATATAAGTTGTTTTAAAGAAATTTTTTTGCCGGGGTTGTGATTTGTTATGCATAAATTTGTGTATATTATTATGATTTATACCGAGTCATTTTGTTTTTTCCTTAGGATTTGGAACTTCTGTAGCGGCTGCAGAACTATTGCATCCAAAGCCTCTGCAGTCGATACAAATGAATTAGATAATCCCCATACCCTCTCACATCTCCGTATGCATACCGTTACTCTTTATCGAGAATCATCTTGAACTTGCAAGTTATGATTTCTCCCAAACTCGTTACCATAAGTAGATTGTATGCATTGCAATCGGTTTAGTTAAAATTGATTGCTTAATGTTGCTCCCAAAAACATGAAATTTCATAGTCGAAGTACCTGGAACTCTTTGTTTACTAGGAATCAAACCTTCCTCATTTGTAAGAAATCTCTTTTGAACTCTTTAAATGATGTAGTTGAAGGTACTCTTGCTAACTTTTGAGTGGAACAAAGGGATACCTATAGACTTTCCTTGCTAACTTTTGAAGATTAACTTTCTGGCCAGCTTGTTCACATCACATAAAAAGTTTTCAATAAGAATCTGAACTTATTGGAGCTGCTGCTGAAACAAGATAAGAAAACAGACTCGAATCGATGCAAATTATATTGAAAACGAAAATCCTATAAGAAACTGAAAAGCATTAACGTACCGTATAGTGTAATAGGTAAACGTGTGAATGTTGAATATAATGATTAAAGTTGAATAGAGTAATTAATGCAACATATGTAAACTGGATGCTATTGATTTTGCATATCCACTACATGGAAACTCTGTTAATTTTCATTTCAAATGCATATATGTGATGTTTAATTGAATAGTACAGCCTTAGGGGTTCTTACCATTAATACCACTTTTTACTTTTCACCACAAACGCCACACAACTCGTTTGTTCTCCGATTGATCCAGACTACTGTGATGATATAATTGCATCATGTGATGGTCTCATTTGTTTAGCCAATAATTCTCATGTTGTTCTCTGGAACCCTTCCATTAGAAAACTAAAGAAACTACCCTCTTTAGAAATTCCACAAGATCATGGAACACTAACATATGCATTTGGTTACGACCCTTTCGTTAATAATTACAAGGCTGTTTCTGTGTTTTGCTATGATTTTGAATACATCTGCTGCCAACTACAAGGACATATTGATTTGTTTAGCTCTGATATTTCTGAGATTAGTTAGTTGTAAATTAATATATATATATATATATATATATATATATATATATATATATATATATATATATATATATATATATATATATATATATATATATATATATATATATATATATATATATATATATATATATATATATATATATATATATATATATATATATATCAATGCTGATTTTGGTTGCTGTAATGTTTCCCTATATTTCAACATCATAATCAGTAAGCTGCTACTTTAAAAGATATGGAAATCAGTGTTTGTAATGCTTGTACTATATATCTGTGAAAAAAATAAAAAAGGACACAAGAACCATAATTTGTTAGTAGACCAGCTGTTAGAAAGGTGTATGTTAGGAAGGGCAAAAGTGGGAATTAAGCTTGTAACTCTAATTATTACAGTTGTAACAAATGAGTAACTAATTCAGTAAGTAAAACAGAATATACATAGTAGTTACAGTTGTAACAGATGAATAACTGATTCTATTAGTAAAACAGAATAATAAATAGTAATTGGAGGGAAGGGAGTGTTAGTTTTTGAACTCAGTTGTAATTGGAGAGTGGCTTTCTAGAATCAGTCAGTTTATTGCATACTCTGAATTCTTTTGAGAATTCTTATCTTCTTTCCTTGTACCAGTTGAACCTTCCATAATTCATGTCATCTATCTTTAAATTGTTGACTCTGTCTTAACCCTTTATGTAGGAGAAGAAAGCTCTGAAGGAAGAAAAATTGAAGCAAGAGGAGAAATACACATGGGCTATTGTCGACGGTGTTAAAGAGAAGGTTAAATATTGCTCTCTTGTTTCCTGTTATTTCTCCTAATTGTTCTACAACTTTTATGACCTGTAATTGATCATTATGTTTTGTAAGGGGAAAAGAGTTATATGACCTTCGCATGATTTAACTTTTATTACAGTAGGAATTTTGAGGGAAGTATAGAAGATTTTGGTTTTGGTTTTGGTTTTGAAAGAGAAGAGTGTGTGTAATATATGCCTACTGTGTGTAATATATATTTTATGCCTACTGTGTGTAATATATATTTTAATCCTACTGTGTGTAATATATGCCTACTGTGTATTACACTTGGAATTTTGTATATATGCCTACTGTGTGTAATATATGTTTTATGTGAGTTTTGAAGTTTGAATGAAGAAGATATTTGGAGGTTTGGGTTATTTATATACTCATGAGAAACAAAGAGATCAAAAGGATTGAAAGAGTGTTGATTCAATAGAATTAAAAAACAATAGATATTACTTATTTGGATGAGGTTAAAAGTAAGGCCATAGAGGATGTTTTAGAATAATTTTTATCATCTTGTTGTATTAAAAGATGTAGCTAACACCTAACTTAAAATCTCTAGTAGAATATTCTTTTATTTTTTATTTTCGGGTAAAATGAAAAGGGTAATTACATTGTTTAATTTAGGCACGTGAGTCAAACTAATTAATGAGCAACGTGGGCAACTATTAATGAGACATGTAAGAATGAATTAAGTAGGAAACATTCTGGAAAAATGGTTCTTAACAGCTTTCCATTTTTATCTAAAAATGATTATGGAAATATGACAAATGGTGCTTATATGATTCTCCAAATACATAGTTTTTAAATTTTAATTCTAAATCTTGATGACACATTTTCATGCATCTGAAACATGAAGTGTCTTCTGGACTAGAATGTAAATAATAATGTTTTTATTTGATTTAAAGGGATATGAGCTGTTGAAAAATATAAGATTTCTATTTGATAAATCTATGATTTCTACCAACTATTGATATGCTGCTTTGGTTTTTGTTGGAGGTAACTTTTCTCTTCCACTTGCTTCGCTGCTCTTCAAACCCTCGTGCGTCTTTGAGGTATGATTTCATTATTAAATTTGAGTGTGCCTTTACTATATCACTGTTTAATAGTGTTAGACTAAAGAATTTTATCCCCCAAGAAAATTCTGCATGCCAAGAAAAATGGTATATTGGGTTTAAGAAAGTGTGCTTCAGCCGCAGTGAATTGTATGATCCGGTCCAATCTGAGCATATCCTCACCAAACAATTACCCCAATTCAGCATTATTTGATTATTATTGAACTTCAAATTAAAAACAGAGTAAGCAAAAACAAGAAAATTTGTGTAGTTAGGGTAAAAATAGAATGTGATGGCTCAGCTCCCTACGAACGCGATTCCTTTCTCTCATAATCTCAGATGTGGCAACATCATCATCCTCTCTCACCGTTGATTCAGAACTTATTCGGCTGCACCACGGAGATTACTGTAACATCTCTTTTTGTTCAACTTATCTTCACGATTTCTCCGTTTGTACCATGTTGTGGATCCGCCTTCGATGCTGAGCTTCAACCCTTCCATGACAACTCCGCCTTATCTTCTTCTTCATCAACTCGACCATTTCTTCCGACGAGACGCCTCAGTTTCATTCTGTCTTTGACTCACTCGTTCAACAGAGACGTCTTGGATGCTCACACAAAAACGATTAAAGTATGCGTTCTTTATTTCTTCGCTTCTACCTTCTTTCTCTACATCTCTTCTTCATCACTGTTTTCAATTTTCTTTGCGTTTTTTATCGTTTGCATTGACGGTGACGTGAATGCTGAAACGTTCTGTTACGCGTTGTTTTTGTACGTTTTTGTTTCAGTTAGGAAATAATGGCGATGAATGTTGAAGCGTGAAGCAATCTGAAGATTACAAAGATTCAGAGAGAGATGCGAGATGGAGATTATGAAGAGTCGATAAGTACGTTGTAGAGATTGTAGAGGAATTTGAAGAGGAGAAGAAATCAATTCTTGATGGTTGTTGAGAAGATTGAAGATGAAGATGAGAATCCCCCTCTCTAGAAGAGAATCTCAGAGGTAAATATATTGTGGTTTTTCTGTTTTTTCTGCAAAATGAATCCCCTTCCCCAAATTTTGTTTCTCCCTTCTGTTATATAGTCGATTAAGACTATGAGAGTTAGTTACAAATCTGTGAATCTAAGCCTTTGGATTGAAAGATCGGTTTGAGAATCAGTGGTTAGGATTTATCCTCAAAGTCAGTTAGGAAGTTTGTTTTAAACCTGTTATGTTGTTGGCAGTTAGTTATAGCTCTCCCAAATTCTGTTATTCTCCCTTGATTTTCTTGAGAGTTTCTTCTTAATTACTGTCCTGGCTTTCTCAATCAATAATTTCCTCGCGTCAAATGCAAGTGGAATGAAATAGTGTTTGGTTTAAACTTCACTTACACCACTGCTTTAGTTTGTGCCACCTCCTAGTTTGTGCCAACTTCTTTTTACGTATATATGGAAGTCCATGATTTGATCAAGAGGTTCTCCCCCAATATATTATTCTTGTTATATAAACAATAGCTCAATTTTTTCTTTTTCATGTGCAGAAAAAATTACAAGCTGCAATTAAGGATTCTGTGTCTGAAAATGAGGCATTTCAGAAAGTATTTGGAAAAGAAAAGCATGGATATGTTCGTAGTATGGGACTTGGAGTTACACCATCTCAAATTAATAGATCTACGAGATCGACATCTTCTTCTGCAGAAAGTGAACAAATAAAGGAAATGCAAGAAGAAATTAATGCACTTAAAGAAAAGAATTCAAAAATTGATGAATTAACACAGGCAATCATATTCTTAACGCAAAGGGACAAGGCGAGGACAAAGGAAATTGAACTCTTAATGCAAATGCAAAATTTTAGTGGAAGACAGGTATATTATTTTGACGCATTTAAAGTTAAATTTTATGAGTATTATTTTAAAGATTATTATTTTAATACCTTTTTTTAGGGATTGGAATCACCCGCTGATGGTAGACGTTCATCTGAGTCTAGCTACCGTATTGGAGATAATGGAACTTCAGGGGGGACAAATTAGACTTTGCTATGATCGAGATAATTAGATTGTGAACTTTCTCATGTATTTTTGGCATAATGATACTTATTATTATAAGATTAGGAATTGATATATTTTGGGTTTTTTGTACTACTTGACATGATTATGGAACTCGCATTTTACATGATTATGGAACACACATTTTTTTGGATATTATAATGCTTATTTGATGTTAAATATTTTTTATTGAAATTATTTTTACTATATTACAAAGTGATAGAAAATAAAACAAAAAATAATACTATAAATAAATATATTAAAGAAGAAATAATTTAAAGAAAAAAATAACACAAAAAAAACTATATTTAAAATTTTTTACATAGATAATAATTTAAATAAAAAATATATATAATAGAAAAATAAAAAAAAATCAAGACATAAACAAAAGTCACGGCGACAGTACCGAACCGTCGTAATCAACAATTAAAAATAATCAACAAAAGTCACGACGGTATCGAACCGTCGCCATAAACAATTTAATCAATTTCAAAAGATATTCACGACAGTATCGAACCGTCGCCATCAATAATTAAAAGAAACTCAAAAGATAGTCACGACGGTATCAAACAGTCACCAATACTTGATTATGTCAGCTCCAAACCCGTCGTAAACTTGAACGACAGTTTTTGTAACCGTCACGAAATAGGTTGGGGACACACACTTCTGCGACGGTAAAGCAACCGTCGTGGAAAGCAAATTGCGACGGTTTTAACCGTCGTAATCTACAAAAATATCTGTCGCAATCTGCCAATTTTTTTGTAAATGAACCCAAAGGTTCCTATCAGCAGTATATGGTTGAATCTTTCTAACGTACGAACGGAGGTGTAGCTTCGGGCAGGATACCCCATCGTACTTAGCAAAGACATGCACTTTAAACTTGTGGGGGATCACCACCCCAAATGCCAGACCCAAATCTCCAAAGTCCAACCCAGGTATCTTTTGGATCTCCATTGCGCTCAACCGGTCTTCGAGTTGTTTATACGTATCCTCAGCCGGAGGATACTGGTCTTCATCAAAGTCAGTGTCATTATCGGAGACCACATGACTAGGAGCCTTCCTTTCCTCTTGATTCTCTCCCCCTCCAGATGAATGAGACAAATCAACTTCTTCTCGTAATCTATTCCCAAACCTGTGACCCATATTTAGGAGGACCACCTTCTTCTTCTTCTTATTCTTCTTCTTCTTGTCCTTCAAGATGAGAGTCTTCAAATCTTGCTGCCCTTTGGCCAGGTTCAGGAACATCTCCTGGAACTGAGCATTCTGAGCTTGAAGAGCCTTAATAGCTTGATCAATAGGTGTTTCAAAAGACATGTTATGCTGAAATAAACAGGGAAGAAGATGAGAAACCTGTGGTACCTGTAATGAGGTGCATGATAATGAAATGCGTATGAAATGATTTCAAAGACTTAGGGAGATTCAAATTTGTAAACCAAAATAAAACACACTTTATTAGATTAAACTGGTAACAATGTTTAACAAATTCCTTTAAGGCTTTACAAAAGAAATACTGAAAAGCAAATCTAAACTAGAAACAATAAAAAACATCAGAAGTCCCATGGTCGTTTTCCCTTCGTGCAGACATAATCGTTGATTATCCTCTCATTCTCAAGCTGCCTTGTAAGCTTCAAGATCTTCCGTTCCTGATCATGATACTTATCTCTGTAAGTATCCCTTTCTTCCCTTAAATGGATCCAAGACCTCTTCAATGCCCCCAGATCAGTAGGCATATAGGGATGGAGGATCGTATAAGGAACACCTTCTTCATCAGTATGCTCCACAATCACCGGCAAAACAACTTCATAGGGAATTCCCAGCTTTTGAGCACGGGATCGAACCCACTGGTGATACAGTTGCATCGGGAGAGAAGTCTTCATTCCTAGCTCATGTGGATCAGAGCTGTTCACCCCGCCCCAAGCTCGTATAAACCTGCGGCGATGTCCCTCAACACCCCCCTTGAAGTCAAAGACAGTGTATGGAAGCAGCAGCTCATGAGGACCGTCCCTTCGAGCTCATCCAAACTGTCGCAAGGACAAACAAGGATTATAGGTTATCCCTCCTCTAATTCCAAGCAATGGAACATTTGGGTATTCCCCAAACCGATCAATGACAACTACCTTTTCCATATCTTTAGTACTCCAAAGGATGTCCGTATGAGCAAGGGACATGATTTTGTAAGCCCAACCTAACCCTTCCTCATTCTTCAATACATATTTGGGGAGGTGAGAAATAAACCACCTCGCCAGCAGCGGTGTATAACACATGAGAGTTCCCCTTCTCCGAACAGTACGGGTGTAAAGAGCATGTAGAATATCACCTATAAGAGTGGGCACTGGATTACGAGACATGAAAATCTTGACCGCATTCACATCTATGAAGGCATCTGGATTCGGGAACAGAACCAAGCCATAGATGAGGAGAGCTAGGATGTCTTCAAATGCTTGAAAGTCCAAACTATCCCATAACTGTTGAGCTTGATCGATCAAAAACTTCGCCAAGAAACCATTAACCCCACTTCGAGTCTCCCAGTTAGATACTACATCAACCATTTTCAGATGTAGGGCTGAAGTAATATCCTCTGGCCTAGGAGCTATCTCCAAACCTGTAAAGGGTGTCTGTTATAGAATAGATATGCCCAGTAAGTCAGAAAACTCCTCCAAAGTAGGGACTAACTGATAGTCCGGGAAGGTGAAACAGTGATGCAATGGATCAAAGAACTGGAACAACGCGCTCATCATTTTCTCATCCAACTTTGAAGTGACCAAGCTAAGGAGGTGACCATGTCTTCTAACAAAGGAAGAAGTATCAGGAACCTTTGAGCCTAACTCTCTGAGCTGAGCAGGGATTTGCACGAAGCTGATTCGAATGGTATTTCTACGCATAGAAGCCATGATCTGCAAAACAGAACAAAGATGAATCCCCTCGGTCTTTGAAATGGTTAGTCTAATGAAATATGCATGCTATGTCATGATGCATGATGTCATGGTAAAAACACATCACAGGTATCATAGATAACAAACATGGTAAAGGCAAACAAGTTACATAAGAGCCCTTAAATTTCAGGCTGGCATGGAGTTTAGGTACTACCCTCTTGCAATTTAGTTGGTTCAACTTGTCCTAATAATAGTAACTGGGTTCTAGAGGTTCTCAATATCACTGACCATCCTCCATCGGTCATAATTCTAGACACGCAATCTTTTCTCGCGGCCGGAACCATCTCAAGAGTATGGTCTCAATGAGTGTAGCATACTGCTACTTTCTATGGCCAAGTTGGTCAATCATAGGTTCTAAGGTAATTTGATGCTTAATGACCCATTAGCAGCCCCATACTCTCCTTGTTGCTCCACAAGGGATATCGGTACCAACTAATGTGTCACACCAACGTAGCTACTGCTTCAACCGTATCGGTCTACGCTGTACAGTTCCCTCACATTCTATTGCTACTTACCTAAAAGGTGTTCCAAGATCCGGGTTAGGATCTATAGTAACTCCGATACAAAGCCCACAAAAATAAAGAAATCAAATCAAACAATAGATAACAATATGATGAACTAATCCTAAGGTATACCCCACTTATTTTCCCCAGCAGAGTCTCCAGTTCTGTGATACGGTGGCCAGAACCGAGACGTGGTTTCCCTCTTTTAGGAATTTGCTGGTTTGTGTTCGCAAAATGTCGCGGTAAGCAAGAGGCGCCACCGAATTTTATTTTATCCAACAAGGAAGGAAAAAAGCATAGAAAAATTCCTTTTTCGAGATATTTCTGAGTATGGGGGGTAGATTATAGAAAGGGAAGGTATTAGCACCCTTTCTATCCGTAGTTATCTACGGGATCTTAGGTACTTGCTCATCATTTTCAAAATTGTTTTCTTTGTGTTTGTGTGATTTGAAAAGCTTTTGTTTTGACTTTGATTTAACTATTGCTTCTGTCTTCAAGAGTGTAATGAAGTGTTTTTGAAAACTTTGTTTGTAAAGGAGTGTAAGTGTGAAAAAATTTGTTTGGATTGAGCAAGTACTTAAGAGCTAATCTACCTACTCGAAAAAAGAATCATTCTATGCTTGTTTCCTTTAGACAATGCTATCCCATTATTAGTGAGTAGGTAGCACCGTCGTTGGAGTTTTGAGGGTCAATTCTAAAGGGACGTACGGTCACTAAAGAAATGTTAAGACGACTTAGTAATAACCCTAATGTCTTAGATCAATTATCCGAGGCAACAATATCCGAGGTAACCTTTCCGAAGCAACTTTGATCTTTGGACAAAAGGACGACCACTAAAGCATCCTATACTCAACGACCGTTTACCGAAGGCAACCAAGTGGGAGTGTACCCTAGGAGTGCGCATGTACGAGTGATTTAATTTCAGATTATTTATCTTTGCATATTTTAGGGTTATCTAACTGTTTTAAAGTTTTACATACATTCTTGTCATGCATCCTAATATCATACATCTAACAGTTTAATATTTTGCAGAATTTAAAATGTCGAAATTAAACTACGCTATTACAAGGCTTCGGGTATTTACATAGCCAAAAACAAACCCTTGAAAAGTAAAGCGGTAAATGAAAATAAAGTCCTAATTTAAACTATTACAACCTTGTGAGCAGTTACAATAATAGGGTAAAAATAATAAAATAAAGCGCGCGATGAAAATTAGAACGAATGCGAACTAGGGTTTTGACCCTTCTATCCTAATTAAAAGAGAAAATGTTTTTGTTGTTTTTGTTATTTTAAGAAAAATAAAATATAATTAAGTTAGTAACAAAACCTATTTGTTCTAATTATTTTTAATTATGTACAAAAAGGATCATAGTTATCTAAAATTAACAACCTAATTAAATAAATTAATTTAAAAAATAAAATCTAAACCTAATTTGTGAAAAACATTATTTTTATGTTTTTTTTTATAAAAGAAAATAATTGATTGGTTAGTAAAATAAAAAGAAATAAATTAAGTGAAATGAAATATAAAAGAATAAAGAAAAGAATTTTGGGCCTGCAATATCAATTCTGAAGGGGGTGTGAATAGCAAGCTTGGGCCCAAAAGATGGAGGTCTGTTTGACTTTTTGGATCCAATGTTGCACGCTGACTGTGACCTATGGTGCTCCTCCAGATGATGGCCATCAGATTTGGCCATCTGGCAGATTGGACGGTGAGAGTGCATGATGGTCCTTGGCGCACGCTGGATTGCCTGAAAGGAAAAAATATGAAGAAATTGGGGGACCTGGGATTCGAACCCAGGTCTTGAAGCGTTTTGCCTTCGCCTTGTAACCAACTGCGCTGTTTGCTTTTGTTGTCAAATAATACAAAACAATTATTATATTATAAACAAGCATAATATGAAACACTCGCGCCGAAATTTGAACAAGCCAATGGTTATTTGCCAGCTGATCATCTTCTTCCTTGGATCTGTTGGTAAAAGTTCTAAACTTTTACCTACAGACGTTTGTCTGTAGCTACAAGTCCTGCAAATCTTAAAACTCAACACAAGCGTGAAAAATAAAAACGAAGGCCATGGACATCTTCGTCTTGATCTGCTGAATTCATTGGTAGCCCTTTCATGGCCCAATTTTTCCTGTAAATAAAACTCCTAAATCGAACCATAAAACCCTAGCTATGGTGAAATCCAATACAAGCCATGAAAATGCAATCAAATGTTACAGTAAGCTTGCAAACATGATGGTGATCAAGAATATATAATTATTTTATTCTACAAGTGCAAGAATGATGCTATTCGATTTCAAAAAAGAAGCTATGCCGTGGGTGACTTACAGCGCGATATAAGGCCCGAAAACTCTTGTTCTGGGTTGCTTTTGCTTGCCTACACTCACAGGAATCGATTGGAATCATCCAAGGGTCTTGAATTGGCCTCTAAGTACGAATTTGATTCACCACTTTTTCTTGATTTTTCCAAGCTTTTGTTTCTGGTTCATGCACCTCTTTTCCACATCGTTTTTGGTCTGCACGCACTCTATATGTATTGTGGAGTGAATTAGGTTTGAAAACCTGGCCTCAATCTTCCTCCATCAATGTCTTGATTCTTGATTTGATTCACTTTGAATATCATTCCAAAAATAGCCTAATTCAATCTTTTTGTCCACACCATGCTTTTACACGAATTTGATTTGATTTCTTCATAAAGACTTTCTAATTTTGATTCAATCACGTGCCAATCTGCTTTCATGCGTTACTGCCAGCCTGTTATGAGCTGTTTAGGCCTCCAACATGATAGAAATTGAAAGCTGACCTGCCCCTGCAGGTCCACTTCCCTTCGAATTTGCTTTCTTCGATGGCTTCAAAGTCCAAATAGATTTACTCCAGCTTCGATTGCATAGCGCCTTCGATTGCCTCCCTATGCTTCGATCTCCTATCCTTTTGAAGATAATTCCCTATTAGGAAACTCCGACCATCTCTTGGCCTTGTGATGAGTCTAAGTTCTGATTCGAAGTATTCAGAACTTCCTTCATCAGAGCATCTTAGATTGAGGAAAACTCTATACTGAAATGCCACTCGAAGGTCATTTCATTCAGATGTTCCGATTGAGGGAAACTCTGAAGTTCTAGTCGAAGGACCTTTTGGAATGCTAATCAAAGGGCCTTTGTCCATACCAACCGGAGGACCTTTATTAAAATGCCAATCGAAGGCCACTGCTACAATGCCAATCGAAAGATACTTGTTAAACTACCAATCAAATGCCACTGCTACAATTCCAATCGAAAGATACTTGTTAAACTGCCAATCGAAGGACACTGTTAAAATGCCAGTCGAAAGGTACTTGTTAAACTGCCAATAGGAGAGCCTTGTTAACAGGTCAATCGAAAGACCTTTGTCCATGCCAATCGAAAGGCTCTATGTAGATACCCATTGAAAGGAATTTTCGAGATGCCAATCGAAGGAAACTTAGAAACATCACTCACCAATTTTCCTTTTCTTTAGGCAAAGGTTTGTGACCAACCATGTAGGGGGAAATCTTGGGAAACATGAGAGGGAAAATTTTGGGGTACAACAACTACCCCTGTTCAATTTTCTTAAACACGAGGATGTCGATTGGCTTTCGTGCCTTTCGTGATCCTAAGGTGGAAGATGATTGAACACTAGAGTGCCCAGAAATTTGCACTCACATGAAGTGGTATCCGTCTTGGGATGTCAGGAATGGGCTTACAGATGCTATTTGGAAATTGTTGACGAGGGGATGGGCTTAAAGATGCCATCCGAAGGAGTGTCGATCGCATAAGAGACTCCTTAGAGAGAGTTTGTATACCTGTTCTTGAGGAAGATTCCGTCGGGGAATACTGATATCTGTCTTGAGAGAAATAGAATTTTAGGAGCTTCAGTCGTCCGTTATTCTACTGGGGTATCATTTCTGTTGAAATTTAGAAACCTCGGTCGTCCGTTATTCTTGTTGAGGAATCATCTCAGTTGAAATTTAGGAACTTCGATCGTCCGTTATTCTACTGAAGAACCATCTCTGTTGAAATTTAGGAACTTCGATCGTCTGTTATTCTACTGAGGAGCCATCTCTGTTCTGAAGAGGTGAGAATGAACTACTATCTGGTCGTGATCCAGGCTTCATGGTAATAAGACCGACTGCTACCTGATCGTAATCTAGGCTTTACCGTGACTTACTAGGGAGATGAGATTAAACTTGCTATCCGGTTGTAATCCAGGTTTCGCAACTTCTCAATTCTTATCTGGTTGTAATCCAGGTTTCAGAAGGAATTCAAATGTTATCCGGTCGCATCCGGGCTTTAACTTGAATTTAGGGCACACTAATATTCGGTCGACTTCGGGCTTCTTAGTAACTATCCAGGTAAACTGCTATTCGGTTGAAATCTAAGCTTCGCAGGGTCTTGTACTGCTATCTGGTCGTAATCTAGGCTTCAGTCCTTTTATCGTTATCCGGTTGTAATCCAGGCTTCATGATGCTTTATACCATTATCTGGTCGAATCCAGGCTTGATGGTGTTCCGTACTGCTATCCGGTCGTGATCCAGGCTTCACAATACTTTACTTCTTATCTGGTTGTAATCGAGTCTTCAGAAGAGATCAAATGGTTGTCCGGTCTTAATCCAGGCTTCCCTTTGGCTTTGGGCCCACTAATATCTGGTCGTAATCTGAGTTTCATCGTATCTGGCCGGGTGAACTGCTATTTGGTCGTAATCCAAGCCTTAAAGTATCCCTTATTATTATCTGGTTGTTATCCAGGCTTCATAGTGTCTCTTAACGCTATCTAGTCATAATCCAGGCTTCGCGATGTCTCATACCACTATCTGGTTGAAATCCAGGCTTCATGGTGTTCGGAGGAAATCAAGATACTATTCGGTCGTAATCCGGGCTTCATAACTTGTGTTAAAGATATACCACTATCTTGTCATAATCCAGGCTTTGCGGTGTCTTTGGCTGCTATCTGGTCGTAATCCAGGCTTCATAGGAACTTGCTGAGCTGTTATGCGGTCGTAATCTGGGTTTCACGGCTTGCTGAGGATTTAAACTATTATCCGGTCGAATCCAGGCTTCATAGCTAGATTTTAAGAGATACCACTATCTGGTCGTAATCCAGGCTTTGCGGTAGTCTGATACTGTTATCCGGCTGTAATCCGGGCTTCACTATATGCTGTAGGAATCAAGATACTATCCGGTCGTACCCGGGCTTCATAGCTTGAACTTTTGTGAGAATTTGATTGTATCTTTCCTGAAAGGTAAAGGTTAGCTGTATGTAATGCATGATATATATAAAGCAATTATGTTCTCAAAATAAATGAGATTGTGTTGTATGATGTGTATGCGTATGTCATGATGTATGGGCATGTGATGTTTTCTGATTTTCGCTAGCTAGGGAAAATAAATCCTGGCTTGCTGCTGGAGAATGCAAGAAGTTGAATTCTTCATTTCCGCTGGGGACGATGAATGAAGATGATTGTGAGCATATTCCTGCAGGAGAGGATAACTCCGCTGGGGAATGGACTGACGAGGAAATGACTCTGTGGAGAGGACATACTCTACCGGAGGATCTGTTGATTCGGAAGAATAACCTCAGCTGGGGATGAATTACCGTTACTAGTGATAATGAAACTTGTTAGGGATTGAGTTTCTGAAAGGAATGAGCTCCGCTGGGGATGATTTTCCAGTTCCGACTTCACTGGGGATAACCTTTTAGACTCTACTGGGACAGTTTTCCAGACTCTACTGGGGATAATTCTCCAAACCTCTCTGGGGATAATCTTCCAGTGCTGGTGATAGATAAACTCTGTTTGGGGAAAATGTCACCGACTCATTCGCGGTTGTGAGCCTTAGCTGGGGAGAATTAACACCATTGTCCATCTCTTACTCTGCGGGGAGTGAATGTACTTTTAACCGTTTTCTCCAACTAGGTCTACCCCTATACCTGGTGGATAGAGCAACTATAAGGTCTGGACATTTCTTATTTGCCCCTGTTTCTGATATTACGAGTAATCGTCTTTTGTTTCGCATGTAAATATTTATGAGCAACAATCAATGTCAAATGCATATATCAAAAATGAATATTGGATGTTCTTGCAAAAAAAAAACAGAAAAAGGAAAACAGTTTGAAATTTCTTTGTGAAAATGAATTGTATTAACTCTGAAGTTTGGCCCGTAAATAAGCGTTTTTGTACAAGAGGCTGACGTCCTAGTAAGAGAACGCCGCCGAACAAATAGAATTTATACAATTTGTGAAAAACAAAGAAAAAAAACTATATGAATAATCCCACTGGGTTCCAACTCTGCTATTGCCTTTATATCCTCGAGCGTCTCATCACTTTGCTACTTGGTTGAAGGTGAATCTGACTGATTAGTGCCGTCCGAGATTGATCGTTGGTACCGAAGTCTGGTTGCAAGATGATCCAAAGAGACATAGTGTTACGCTTTGATCTCTAATTTTTTCCTGGACCGCCCTCTCGGGTTTTCAGTCCACCGGGATACCCTTTTTTGCCCAAGCCACCTTTTCAGGTTTTCGACTTGCCGGGTGTACATGTTTTTTCAATTTCATCCCTTATTTTTGCCTGAACCCTTTTGGTTCACCGGGAAGTCCTTATTTTTGCCTAGGCCAGTCAACCTAGCGGGCCCTTGATTAGGCGTAGTATTTTTTCACTATGTCTGCATTGACGGGGTGAGGAAGGTTGTCACTATCCATGGTGGTTAGAATCATAGCTCCTCCCAAGAAAATGTTCTTAACCACAAATGGCCCTTCGTACGTAGGGGTCCATTTCCCCTGGGATCACCTTATGGTAGGATGATGCGTTTGATCACCAGATCCCCAACTTGGTACTCTTGTCGTCTAACTTTATTGTTAAATGCCTTGATCATCCGTTTTTGATACGTTTAACCATGACAAATAGCAGTAAGTCTCTTTTCGTTGATTAATTTCAGTTGATCGAGTCGGGTCTGGATCCAATCATCCTTGCTCAAACCTGCATCCTTCATAATCCGAAGAGAGGGTATCTGAACTTCAATGGGCAAGACGGCCTCCATGCCATATTCCAAGGAATAGGGTGTTACCCCTGTTGACGTCCGCGCTGAGGTACGTTACCCATGAAGAGCAAATGGTAACATCTCATGTCAGTCTTTGTATGTCACCGTCATCTTCTGCACAATCTTCTAGATGTTCTTATTAGCCGCTTCAACAGCCCCATTCATCTTCGTCCGGTAGGGAGAAGAGTTGTGATGCTGTATCTTGAACTGCTTGCAGAGCTCGGTGATCATCGTATTGTTGAGATTTGTACCATTGTCCGTAATGATCCTCTCTGGTACACCATATCGACAGATCAGATTGTGCCGAATAAACCGTGCCACGACATTCTTGGTTACCGTAGCAAAGGAAGCTGCTTCAACCCACTTTGTAAAATAGTCAATAGCCACCAAAATGAAGTGTTTTTGAAAACTTTGTTTGTAAAGGAGTGTAAGTGTGCAAAAATTTGTTTGGATTGAGCAAGTACTTAAGAGCTAATCTACCTACTCGAAAAAAGAATCGTTCTATGCTTGTTTCCTTTAGACAATGCTATCCCACTATTAGTGAGTAGGTAGCACCGTCGTTGGAGTTTATAGGGTCAATTCGAAAGGGACATACGGTCACTAAAGAAATGTTAAGACGTCTTAGTAATAACCCTAATGTCTTAGATCAATTATCTGAGGCAACAATATCCGAGGCAACCTTTCCGAAACAACTTTGATCTTTGGACAAAAGGACGACCACTAAAGCATCCTATACTCAACGACCGTTTACCGAAGGAAACCAAGTGGGAGTGTACCCTAGGAGTGCGCATGTGCGAGTGATTCAATTTCAGATTATTTATCTTTGCACATTTTAGGGTTATCTATCTATTTTAAAGTTTTACATACATTCTTGTCATGCATCCTAATATCATACATCTAACAGTTTAATATTTTGCGGAATTTAAAATGCGGAAATTAAACTACGCTATTACAAGGCTTCAGGTATTTACATAGCCAAAAACAAACCTTTGAAAAGTGAAGAGGTAAATGAAAATAAAGTCCTAATTTAAACTATTACAACCTTGTGAGCAGTTACAATAATAGGGAAAAAATAATAAAATAAAGTGCGCGATGAAAATTAGAAAGAATGCGAACTAGGGTTTTGACCCTTCTATCCTAATTAAAAGAGAAAATGTTTTTGTTGTTTTTGTTATTTTAAGAAAAATAAAATATAATTAAGTTAGTAACACACCTATTTGTTCTAATTATTTTTAATTATGTACAAAAAGGATCATAATTATCTAAAATTAACAACCTAATTAAATAAATTAATTTAAAAAATAAAATCTTAACCTAATTTGTGAAAAACATTATTTTTATGTTTTTTTTATAAAAGAAAATAATTGATTGGTTAGTAAAATAAAAATAAATAAATTAAGTGAAATAAAATATAAAAGAATAAAGAAAAGAATTTTGGGCCTGCAATAGCAATTCTGAAGGGGGGTGTGAATAGCAAGCTTGGGCCCAAAAGATGGAGGTCCGTTTGACTTTTTGGATCCAATGTTGCATGCTGACTGTGACCTATGGTTCTCCTCCAGATGATGGCCATCAGATTTGGCCATCTGGCCACTTGGCAGATTGGATGGTGAGAGTGCATGATGGTCCTTGGTCCTTGGCACACGCTGGGTTGCCTGAAAGGAAAAAATATGAAGAAATTGGGGGACCTGGGATTCGAACCCAGGTCCTGAAGCGTTTTGCCTTCGCCTTGTAACCAACTGCACTGTTTTCTTTTGTTGTCAAATAATACAAAACAATTATTATATTATAAACAAGCATAATATGAAACACTCGCGTGTAAATTTGAACAAGCCAATGGTTATTTTCCAGCTGGTCAACTTCTTCCTTGGATCTATTGGTAAAACTTCCAAACTTTTACCTACGGACATTTGTCTGTAGCTACAAGTCCTGCAAATCTTAAAACTCAACACAAGCGTGAAAAATAAAAACGAAGGCCATGGACATCTTCGTCTTGATCAGCTGAATTCATTGGTATCCCTTTCATGGCCCAATTTTGCCTGTAAACAAAACTCCTAAATCGAACCATAAAACCCTAGCTATGGTGAAATCCAATACAAGCCATGAAAATGCAATCAAATGTTACAGTAAGCTTGCAAACATGATGGTGATCAAGAATATACAATTATTTTATGCTACAAGTGCAAGAATGATGCTATTCGATTTCAAAATATAAGCTATACCGTGGGTGACTTACAACACGATATAAGGCCTGGAAACGCTTGTTCTGGATTGCTTTTGATTGCCCACACTCACAGGAATCGATTGGAATCGTCCAAGGGTCTTGAATTGGCCTCTAAGTACGAATTTGATTCACCACTTTTTCTTGATTTTTCCAAGCTTTTGTTTCTGGTTCACGCGCCTCTTTTCCACCTCATTATTGGTCTGCACGCACTCTATATGTATTGTGGAGTGAATTAGGTTTGAAAACCTGGCCTCAATCTTCCTCCATCAATGTCTTGATTCTTGATTTGATTCACTTTGAATATCATTCAAAAAATAGCCTAATTCAATCTTTTTGTCCACACCATGCCTTTACACGAATTTGATTTGATTTCTTCATAAAGACTTTCTAATTTTGATTCAATCACGTGCCAATCTGCTTTCATGCGTTACTTCCAGCCTGTTATGAGCTGTTTAGGCCTCCAACATGATAGAAATTGAAAGCTAACCTGCCCCTGCAGGTCCACTTCCCTTCGAATTTGCTTTCTCCGATGGCTTCAAAGTCGAAATAGAATTACTCCAGCTTCGATTGCATAGCCCCTTCGATTGCCTCCCTCTGCTTCGATCTCCTGTCCTTTTGAAGAGAATTCCCTATTAGGCAACTCCGACCAGCTCTTGGCCTTCTGATGAGTCTAAGATATGATTCTAAGTATTCAGAACTTCTTTCATCGGAGCATATTAGATTAAGGAAAACTCTATACTGAAATGCCACTCGAAGGTCATTTCATTCAGATGTTCCGATTGAGGGAAACTCTGAAGTTCCAGTCGAAGGAACTTTTGGAATGCTAATCAAAGGGCCTTTGTCCATACCAACCGAAGGACCTTTATTAAAATGCCAATCGAAGGCCACTGCTACAATGCCAATTGAAAGATACTTGTTACACTACCAATCAAATTCCACTTCTACAATGCCAATCGAAAGATACTTGTTAAACTGCCAATTGAAGGACACTGTTACACTGCCAGTCAAAAGGTACTTGTTAAACTGCCAATCGAAGAGCCTTGTTAACAGGTCAATCGAAAGACCTTTTTTCATGCCAATCTAAAGGCGCTATGTAGATACCCATTGAAAGGCATTTTGGAGATGCCAATCGAAGGAAACTTAGAAACATCACTCACCAATTTTCCTTTTATTTAGGCAAATGTTTGTGACCAACCATGTAGGGGGAAATCTTGGGGAACACGAGAGGGAAAATTTTGGGGTACAACAGCATGAATACATTGAACTCCTTGAGCCTTGAATCATGATGAACCCTGCTTTTGTAACTCCAAGCAACCCATACTTGTAGATTATGAACTCATGGCGCTAAGTAGTCATTGTGATGGATAATTCATAATAGCGAATTTGACTTAAATTCAACTCTTAAATCCAAACTTCAATCTTGAATCCAAATCAACTTGTATGATAAGTAATTTGAATAGACAATAAGATCTTGATCCTAAAGAATTCATAACCTCACATTTTGTATTACGACTCATATTTCACGATTCAATCCATAATTCTTGACAAAGTCCTTCCCTGATTGATGATCTTGAATTACCAAAGATGAACATAGAAAATAGTGAAAGAATATGATCAAGATTAACATGAAACTTTACCTCCCCTGATCTTCAATTAATGAACATTTATCAACGAATGGAAACCCTGATTTTTAATGAAAATTTCCTTTTCTGAACCAATATTTCTTTTCCTTTTTCCATACCATTCTTCAAATGCAACTTGAATGCCTAACACATATTAGATGAAAGTTCAAGGGAGACCTTGGTCCAAAACTTAATTTTTCAAAGCTTACTTTGACCGGAGTCAAAATATCTTATCCACGTATCTTGAACTTGGCCCATGATTATGCATCTCAAGGTATTATAAGAGCTTGTAAGCCCACAAATTCATATCTTAGGTCATGAACCACGCTTCACAATTCGATCCCCAGCCCTTAGCGATCGGTTATTTCAACTTGAAATTAGTTTCATGAGGAACATCTTACAGATGCATGATAAAGTCTGAATCACAGAAGAATTCCTTTGACGTGATAATTCCTGATGCACCATATAAGGCTTTCTTAAAAAAATCCCTTGATAAAACAAACCCTAATCTCATGATCTTTGATGAAACAAAACCCGATTGGAACACAATTTCCGAAAACCTGGCATAACCCTAATTCCACTGCTCGTTGCATGAATAAGAAATCAGCCTTTATCGAACACGAACGCCTTAACCATTGTGAAACCCTAATATCACACAACCACTGAATTTTGAACCTTAAGCACTTTATTGAATGCAAATGTATGTTAACGACCTAATAGAATATACAGATGAATGCAAGAGTCTAAGCCAGATAGAAGAAATTAGGAGGGGAAATTTTGGGGTGCAACAACTGCCCCTATTTAATCGCCTTCAACCTGAAGGTGAGATTGGCGTTAGCCTTTCGAACTTTCAGGGTGGAAGAAGATTAAATACTTAAAGAACCCGAAAATTTGCACTCCGATGCCAGTCAGGTATTATTATATTTTTTGTTTTCTGTATATATATTTTTTGCTTTCTTGGTTAAAGGGGTTATCAGGGTTAGATGTATGTTTAACCAGAGTTTGACACACAGAAGAATAACTTGTTTATGGAGGAACACTTGTTGGGATTAGAGGTATATGCCTGAAGTCTGTAGCAGACATACGAAAAAAAAGGTATCAAAGATACATATCCAGGGTCGGTAGTAGATACGTACGAAAGAGACATCAAAGATACATATCTGAGGTTGGTAGCGGATACGCACGAAAGAGACAGAAAAGATACATATTCGGGGTTGGTAGCGGATACGCACGAAGGAGACATCAAAGATATCAAGAACATATGCCTGGGATTGGTAGCAGACATATGAAAAAGGTATCAAAAATACATATCCGCGGTTGGTATCGGATATGCACGAATGAGACAGAAAAGATACATATCCGGAGTTGGTAGCAGATACACACGAAGGAGACATCAAAGAAAGCTCTTACAAATATATCAAGAACACATGTCTGGGATTGGTAGCAGACATATGAAACAAGTATCAACAATACATATCCGTGGTCGGTATCGGATATGTAAGAAAGAGACAGACCGAAGAAAGCTCTTACAAAGATATCAAGAACACATGTTTGAGGTTGGTAGCAGACATATGAAACAAGTATCAAAAATACATATCCGTGGTCGGTATCAGATATGTAAGAAAGAGACAGACCAAAAAAAGCTCTTACAACGATATCAAGAACACATGTCTGGGATTGGTAGCAGACATATGAAACAAGTATAAAAAATACATATCCATGGTCGGTATCGAATACGCACGAAAGAGACAGACCGAAGAAAGCTCTTACAAAGATATCAAGAACACATGTCTGAGGTTGGTAGCAGACATATAAAACAAGTATCAAAAATACATATCCGTGGTCGGTATCCGATTTGTAAGAAAGAGACAGACCAAAAAAAGCTCTTACAAAGATATCAAGAACACATGTCTGGGATTGGTAGCAGGCATATGAAACATGTATCAAAAATACATATCCATGGTCGGTATCAGATAGTAAGAAAGAGACAGACCAAAGAAAGTTCTTACAAAGATATCAAGAACACATGTCTGGGATTGGTAGCAGACATATGAAACAAGTATCAAAAATACATATCTGTGGTCGGTATCGGATATGTAAGAAAGAGACAGACCGAAAAAATATCTTACAAATATATCAAGAACACATGTCTGGGATTGGTAGTAAACATATGATATAAGTATCAAAAATACATATCCGTGGTCAGTATCGGATACGCACGAAAGAGACAGACCGAAGAAATCTCTTACAAAGATATCAAGAACACATGTCTGGGATTGGTAGCAGACATATGAAACAGGTATCAAAAATACATATCCGTGGTCGGTATCAGATACGTAAGAAAGAGACATCAAAGATATCAAGAACACATGTCTGGGGATGGTAGTAGACATATGAAAGAGGTATCAAAAATACATATCCACGGTCGGTATCGGATACACATGAAAGAGACAGACCGAAGAAAGCTCTTACAAAGATATCAAGAACACATGTCTGAAGTTGGTAGCAGACATATGAAACAAGTATAAAAAATACATATCCGTGGTCGGTATCAGATATGTAAGAAATAGACAGACCGAAGAAAGTTCTTACAAAGATATCAAGAACATATGTCTGGGACTGGTAGCAGACATATGAAACAAGTATAAAAAATACATATCCGTGGTCGGTATCAGATATGCAATAAGGAAAGAGACCGGAGAAAAGGACTCTAACCAAGGATATCAGGAATATACGTCTAGAGGAAAGGGCGTATAACCAAAGATATCAAGAAAAATATGTCCGGAGGAAAGGACATATAACCAAAAATATTGGGAAAATATGTTCGGAGGAAAGGACATATATAACCAAAGGCTTGCAAGGGTAAGAGAGAATCACGACTTACTAAGACAAAGGGAAACACCAAAGACTCGACTGGTGGTAGATTAAACAACCTTAGCTGGGGAAACAAAATAGAATCACCCTAGGCTTTTTGTGGAGATAGTTCAAATCTGAATGCATAACAGTCCGATTACTGCAAGTAAACACAATTGGCTTATACTCATGCATGTTTGAATTTTTTTATAGCGTAATGCTCCATACAATGGAAATGCTACGCGTTTGGGTAGATGCAATGTAATGATGCAGTAATGCACTAGTGTTGTACCCCAAAATTTTCCCTCTCATTTATCAAGATTTTCCTCACAAGACTTCTTGGACTCAAGACAAAATTAGGGTTTGCTCAGCTCAAGACCTCATCTTGCACTGATGACCTGAAATTAGGGTTTGAGTTTGCACAAGGATTTTTGGACCATCAATGCTTCATGTGACTTTCATACACCATCTTGGACCCCTAAGATTGCTCATACCAAGTTTCAAGCTTTGAACCACATTTTTGCCCAATCAATTGGACAGTTGACCTAAAAATCAGCTGTATTGGGGAAAAAGTCAACCATGGCCAATTTACAGTCAAACTTCATAAATTTTGATCCACAACAACATTCTAGGCTCCTATGTACCATTTGATCAAGTTTAGATCACAACTCCTCAAGAAATTTGATCAGATCATCAAAAGGGCAAGATGGTCAAAATTAGGGTTTTGACTGAGAAAGGGAAATTTCTGATTTTTTACCTATCCAATGGACAATAGGGTTCAATCATGATCTCAAGTACTCAATGGCATCATCTTGAACTAATCACATAGTTCAAAAGATCTCAAATACATAGGATTGACAGATGAATTTTGCAGTCAACTGATCAAAAGTCAATTGTACACTGAAAAGTCAAACTTTGACTTTTTGGTCAAAATCAAGTGCCAAGGGTCTTAATTCATCAAGATATGTCAAAATGTGAAACTTGTTGAGCAAGAAACCTTAAATTGCAAATTAGGGTTTTAATTTGAAATTTTTCATAACTTAAAATTTTTCATAACTTAGAATTTTTCTAAGTATGGAAAATTTCTTATTTGTTTCCAACTTTCCACAACTTTTTCACCATGATGCAATTGGATTCAAAGAAAACTTCCAACATGAACGTTGTATTCCTCCATGAAATCTACAACTTTGATACACAAAGTTTTCCAAAAATATGCTTGGATCTCAAGATATAAATTTGTGAATAGGGGTCCATACACTTTTTAACTTAGTGAAAATTTGCCCTAATTTAGGCAGGTTTTTGACCTAACTTCATGGGAATTTTTCACCTAGTTCCAAGAGGTATCTCAAAATGAATTTCAAAGATGGATTATAGAGCACATTAAAAGATTTCCAAAATTTCCAAGAACTCTCCAAGATCATTTGTGGTTAGGGAGAATCGAAGAAGAGAAAATGGCAATTTGTCACTTTTGTTCAAGCCATTTTTCACAATGCATCAAGTTGCAAATCTGATCAAGCATGCTTGTACCTTGCATTACAGGTCCTAAATCCCTTATACACTCCATAATTGAATGCCAACTCAATGGATAATGTCTTTATTTTGATCTTTGGAGCATTGTACAAAAGATTAATCCGAAAATGGCATAAAGTTCACAATACTACTTTGATAAAGCAAGCTTTTCCAACTTTATTAGCCTTGAGCCTTGGACTTGTTCCTTGAGTACAAACATCTTCCATGGATCACAAGCAAAGTATACCAACCCTCTGCAACCCACAAGCTAGCCTGTACAGGCCTTTGGCATGAGTCATTTCAACTTTCTTCAAAAGCAAGAAAGGTGGCAAAAGTCAAGATAACTTGTCCACATGATAAAGGCAAGGCTTGGCTTCATTCTAAACAACTTCAGAAACTTGTTACAAGAAAATACACGAATTCATAGAATTTGAAACTCTCCCAAACACAAAAAACACAAGTTTCTGCCCAAACAGGGCATCTTCTGCAGAACCCTTTCCAAATCAATATTGGCTCGTGCGTTTCTCACTTTAAGACTTCAAACACTTTACATACATCCTACCTAAACTATCCAAGCCCTTGTCCTGTTACTGTGTGCCCTGTTTCAGCCATCACCATTTTCATTTTTGAAGGTTGCAGGTTGACTCGTGCAGGGAGTTTCAAGCATCCTCAAGGCAAGCTGAGCATTGTAAAAGCTTGAGGGAACTTCAAGGAAGCTCACACGATCTTCAGGCCTCACTCAAAGTCCCCATATTTCCATATCCAAACTCAGCTGAACAAGGTATTTTTCAAATCTCTATCTCCTTATTTAGGCATCCTTAAGTCACAATTTGTGAAGCAAAAATGTAGTCATTAACTTGCTGAAACTGTACATATGCATAGTTGTCATTTATATTAACTGAGTAGTGAGAATTTGAAGCTTGAAGTTCATGAAAAATTTAGGTAAGAAATTAGGGGTGATAAAATTCTCCTTGATCTTTGGGTGTTAGGTCACAAACTTTATATCACTGGAATCGTGAGTTTACAAGCTACACTTTTTATGTTATAAGTTTTTGATTTTATGCAAGCTAGAGCAAGATACAGATTGAAGGCAAATCGCGTGCAGATTGTTGGCTGGAGGACAGGGACGAAGGCTGGCTTGGGCCTGGCGCGCCTTGGGCCTGTTGTTTTACTTCCCATACCCCCAGTTTACTATTTGCACCCCCCTTTGCATATTTTTATATTTTTGCATATTTTCTCATATTTTTTTTATATATTTGACTTTAATAATTTTTTCTGAACATTAAAAATCACAAAAATAATTTTCTTTATTTTTTGCATTTTATTTTATTATTTTTATTATTTTGTTTGCATAAAAATAGTTTATTAGGTAAATAGAACTTTATTTTCTTAATTAACTTGTAAATAATTTTAAAATACCATATATTTTTATTTTTATTATTCATACATATAAAATATTATTTTCATATATATTTTAATTTTTAATATTTATTAATAATATTATTTATTATTTCTTGTACATAAATAGATAAAATAAATGATATAGAATATATTTTTCTTTTAAATCAAAAATTAGGGTTTCCCCTTTCAAAAATAATAATTTTATTTTTTCTTATTTTTTAGGACTTAAATAACTTTGTTTTCTCATATATAAAATAAATACAAAAACATTTTGCATCCATATATTTTATTGCATATTTAAAGAGTTGTTTATTTATTTATTGTACAATAATTCAATTGGGTTGTAATAATTTTTAGGGTTTTATTTTGAGAAAAATACCCCATTTAAAACTTGTATCCCCCTCCCATAATAATTGTTGTAATAGCTTAGATTTACTTTACGCAATTTATCGCATTATATACATGTTTAGTAAAATCAGGGTTTGTATGATAAGACAAAAATCAAACAAATAGACATGACCTAATACAAGACAATAAAAACATGTAAAATGACAACACATTGCACACAAGCACCCTTAGGGTTTCTCCACTTGGTTGCCTAATTTAAATGGCCGTGGTATGCATGCTAGGTATCTTGGCAAAACAAAACAAAACAAAAGATCATAGTCCCTCGTTGACGCTACCAAAAGGTTGCCTAAACAAAGATGATCTTGGTCCCTCAAACATGCTAAGATACTTGGCACCATTGCTATCATGGTCATATGATGACCCACGCCCGTCCCGTTTAACATCCAAAGATAGGGTTATCTACTAAAACAATAGTAGGTCAACAATATCAAAGGAATAAAAATGTACAAGAAAGACTTTTGAGTAGGTAGAATGCTTCTAGTTACTTGATCAATTTGCAAACAATCCTTGCTACTTTCAAAACAAACACACACACATTTCAAAACATTTCCAAACAAATTTCAAAACATTGAAACATTTTTCAAAAGACAAACATCTTTGTATACATTCTTACGAACGAGAATCATTACAAAGATTTCCTAAACGATGGCCTCTTTTCAAAATACTTTTAAAACCACACAAAGCACCATTTCAAACAATTGCAAAAGCAAAGCAAGTGATCTAAACAAGTAACTAAGAGCCCATGGAAAACCATGGATGAAAAGGGTGCTAGCACCTTCCCTTTTCATAATCTACCCCCCGAACTCAAGAAAACATCTCAAAGGTCTTTCCTGTGCTTTTATACCTTTCATTTTGGATAAAATAAAAGTTGGTGGTGACTCTTGCTAAACCGCAACATTTGCAAACACAAACGCAAAACCTCAAGTCAGTTCTCCCACCGCATCACAACTAGGAAGACACATCAATAATCGGCTGCTGAGAAGACAAAGAACTTCCAAACGATTATTCTTGCACATCTGATCTTCTATAGAGAAAAGACAATTTGTACTTCAATGGGGAACCGAGATTTGGAACCACCAACCTCTAAAGATCGATATTACTGGGGAAGCAACTTCCTGGGAAGAATACTGCAAACGTAAATTGCAGTTCAGAGAAAAGGGAAGGGGGCCCTAATACACACCCCATTGAGTCCTCTAATACTGTTAGGTACATTATCAAGGGCCTACCTTCAATCGAGGGCAATAGAATTGGAGGTTCCATCAAATACTCTTTAATTTTATCAAATGCTGCCTGGAAATCGTTATTCCACCTGTCTGTCTTCCTCTTCTTTAACAATCTAAAGATTGGTTCACAAGTGGCTGTAAGGTGGGAGATAAATCTAGAAATGTAGTTCAATCTTCCGAGAAAGCCGCGAACCTCTTTTTCTATTTCCGGCACAAGCATTTCTTGTATAGCCTTTATCTTACTAGGGTCAACTTCAATTCCTTTCTCGCTTACGATGAACCCTAACAGTTTCCCTGATCTTACTCCGAATGTGCATTTATTTGGATTCAGCCTTAGCCTGAACTTCCTTAAGCTTTTAAACAATTTCAACAAATGAACCAGATGTTCCTCTTCTATATGGGATTTCGCAATCATATCGTCGACATATACTTCAATCTCTTTATGCATCATGTCATGAAAGAGAGTGACCATCGCACGTTGATAAGTTGCCCCAACATTTTTTAGACCAAATGACATCACCTTATAACAAAACTTTCCCCAAGGAGTAATAAAAGTAGTCTTCTCCATGTCTTCTGGTGCCATCTTAATCTGGTTATAGCCAGAAAAACCATCCATGAAGGAGAACACTTTGGCTTGAGCCGTATTGTCAACTAGCACATCAATATGTGGTAACGGGAAATCATCTTTAGGACCTGCTCTGTTCAATTCCCTATAGTCCACACACATCCTGACCTTTCCATCCTTCTTAGGTACTGGCACAATATTCGCGGTCCATGGTGGGTAAGATGTCACTTTTAATAACCCAGCATCAAACTGTTTCTGAACTTCTTCTTTGATCTTCTTAAACATCTCAGGATGAGTCCTTCAAAGATTTTGTTTAACAGGAAGACACTATTCTCTGAGAGGTAGCTTGTGCATAACGATGTCCGTGTCTAAACCAGGCATGTCTTCATAGGACCAAGCGAAAATATCCACATACCCGTGGAGCATTGCGATTAATTTGTGCTTGATTCTGTCTTCTAGAGCAGCCCCAATCTTAACTTCTTTTTGGACCTCTTCGGTTCCTAAGTTGATCAACTCAATGGTTTCTTGGTGTGGCTGAATGGCCTTTTCTTCTTGCTTTAATAACCTAGCCAACTCTCCGGGAAGTTCGCAGTCCTCCTCAGATTCTTCTTCAGTTTGATATATTGGTTTTTCAAAGTCATAGAGAGTCATAGCAGAATCATTCCCGACATTTTCTTGGATTAATGAGGGAGACAATATGCATGGTTATTTTTTGTCTTTATTTTAGTTTTAGATGTAAAAGAAAAAAAAGTCTTGAATCTCGTAAAAAATTTCGGAAAGATAAAGAATGAAACATTTGAAAACAAAAGACATTCTTTATTGACGAATAAACTTGTAAATGAAAAACATTGTGGCCTTACAGCATGTCCGCTATGTCTTAGACATGACATAGGGATTATTGCATGATAACAGAAATAAAAGAAAGTTACTCTTCAAAACGGGTGACTTCGATGATGTCCTCGGAGAACCAGTTGGTAAGCTTTTCAATTGTCCTGGTCGGATGAACCCACCTATCCATCTCACAAACGTTGTCATCTCCTTCACTTACTGCATGAGCTTCTTCCTGGATGGTTCCGCCGCTGACGAATCGAATTGGTGGAGGAATACTTTGACCTTCAGGATAGTGATTGACTTTCCCTGATTAGCGACGAAGCCTAAACCTTTATTGTCCTTCTGAGTAGGGAGACCCAACACTCTTCCCCAGCCTTCTGGATGACCAGACTGAATGATTTCTTGTGCCTGACGATAGGATGACATGGGGACCTCTAACCTCTTGTCTTCTTGATGAGGAGTTCTAACAACCTGTACAGTTTTAAAATCTTGACACGGCGTCTCATGGATTTCTCCTTCCACTTTAACATAGCGGAAAGAACTCAGGTGACTGGCAATGTAATCTTCTTCGCCGCAGACAGTGACCACTTTTCAATTCAGCAAAAACTTCAGCTTCTGGTGTAGAGTGGAGGTAACGATGCCAGCTCCATTGATCCATGGGCGTCCCAGCAAACAACAATAGGAAGGGTTTATATCCATGATAAAGAGGGTTTCTTGAAATACTTTAGGTCCTATCTTGATTGGCAGGTCGACTTCCCCGAACACAGTCCTTCTTGATCCATCAAAAGCCTTAACAACCAAATCACTCAGCCTCAATGAAATCCCCTCATAATCCAACTTCAAAAGAGCAGACTTAGGTAATACATTGATAGAGGAACCTGTATCAACCAGCACACGAGATAAGGTAGTTTTTGCAATTTCCATAGAGATGTGTAATGCTTTGTTATGCTTCCTCCCCTCAGGGGGTAGGTCGAAGTCCGTTAAACCCAGCCCATTACTTGTAGAAATACTATTCACAATTCCTTCAAATAGATTCACTGATATTTCTTGGGGGACAAAAGAGGTTCCTAACAGCTTCAATAGTGCATTTCTATGGGATTCCGAGTCTCTGAGCAAGGCGAGGATGGATATCTTTGAGGGTGTTAGACTTAACTGGTGAATGATTTTGTAGTCACTCTTCATGATGTACCGCATTAACTCGGCTGCATCCTTAGACATTTCATTATCAAAAACAGGAATAGGGGGACTCTGCCCCGGCTTATCGCTATTGACCATGATTTGTTTGCCTTCAGCCTTAGCTGCAGCATCTGTACTACTTTCAGGTTGCTCTGGCGGGGAGAAAATTTGACCGCTGTGAGTAATTCTGCTTTCACTGACAATATCGAGCATTGCAGGTTTCTCTTCTTCAGACTTGTCTTTCTCAAACCTCTGAGTAGTAACCTTCTTCCCTTAATAGTAAAGTTCACCACCATAATTCCAAGGTACTACTTTGTCGCTAACGTACGGTACCGGACCAGGCGTAGTGATAAGTAGTGGAGACTTCTTAGCAGGTACCAAGATTGTTACAGGTACTCGGGTAGCTTTTTGTTTGACCGGAATGGTTATCACATTGACTTCATTCTTATCGATCTCAGGCTTCATGATCTTGCGATTAAACTGAAGAAACCCCTTTGTAATCAAATCTTGAACTGCATTTCTCAACAAATGTCAACCCTCTGGATGTTTTAAACAAGCAGTACAGTCCATTCCGCAACCCAAGAATACACCTTTGCTCGTCAATTGCTCTTTCACGAATAACAGGGGGGGGGGGTAGTTAACTGATCAACATCCATGACCAAATCTAGGCTTTCTTCTTCAATGATGGCACTGACAGTGGAACCCCCATGAGTCAGTAGTAGATGATTTGTAATATTAGGTGCTGGCCCAAAATTAATAGGTTGAGAGTCTAACAGGTCTTGGACCTTATGCTTGAAAGCATAGAAATTCTCGATAGTATGCCCCTGTCCGCCAGAGTGGAAATCACACCGGGCATTAGCGTCAAAGTGAATCGGTAACCTTTCAAGGTCAACTTTCAATGTACGTAACTAAATCAATTTTAGCTCGAGTAACTGGGGAAACAATTCAGCATATGTCATTGGAAGTATATCAAACTTCCTAAGGGGGAGTCTTGGTTTTTGTTTCTGGGGTGTATATGCTGGACGTTGGGGGGAGCTATTGGAATTGTTACAGCAACAGCCTGATGGTCGTAATCTCGATATCAGCCCTTCCCCTTCTGAGGATAGATCACACCGGATTCTCCTTCCTTTTTCTTTGGGTGTCCCCCGAAAGACTTCTTAGTATTTCCAGCACTATTCCCTACCGGGATATCTTGGATTTTCCCAAATTTAATTCCGATCTCAATCAGCTCCCCGTGTGTTACCATCTTAGTAAAAGTACCTGATATGCTACAGGTTGTGTAATACTGGCCTTGCAGCGTACTAATAAACATATCTACCATTTCTCGTTCTAACATGGGAGGTTGCACTTTTTCAGCCATCTCTCGCCACCTCTGGGAGTACTCTTTGAAAGACTCATCTTGTTTCTGGGATACATTCTGCAGTTGGGTTCTTGTGGGCGCCATGTTAGTGTTATACTGATAGTGCAAAACAAATGCTTCAATCAATTCTCTCTATGTGCAGATGCGACTACTATCCAGCTGCATGTACCATTCGAGTGGACCACCTGTCAAACTATATTGAAATTAGTGCATCAATAGTTTTTCGTCATTGGAATATGCAGACATCTTCCGATAGAAAGACTTAACATGGGTTTTTGGACAGGAAATGCCTTTGTACTTTACGAAATTAGGCACCTTGAATTTTGGGGGAATCTTTACTCCAGGCACCAAGCCTAAGTAAGACATGTCAAAGCCTACTGCACCTTGACTTTCAAAATTGCGCATCCATTCTTCAAGCATATGTAACTTCTTGTTATCCTCAGTTGGTTCTTCCACATTAGTCATCCAGTCTTCCCAATTATCTTTTTCCACCGGCCTAACAGGAATGTGAACAGGCCTTGGTAGTATAGTAGGTTGTTCAGTGTTCTGATGAGCAGGAGTGAGTGGGGGAGGGTTTCCCACAATTTGATTCCCAATTATACCTTGGTTACCTATAGGGTTTCTGAAATTTGTATGCTGACCATTTTGGGTATTCAAACCGATATTCACATTTCGAGTTCCTCCCTGATTCTCCACTGTGTTCTGAGCCCCTGGAATACTGTTAGAATTATTCATGATGACCCCTGATGGACTAGCGTTCGGATTTTCACCCCCATTATTCAATGCTTCAGTAGGCCTCACAATCATGGCCCTCATTTCCTCTTGTTGACGAGCCAAGTTCTGAATAATCTCCATCAACTGATCGACTCGAGTATCCATCCTGGTTCCCATAGCCACAACATCTGCTTGAATTTGTTCCATCTGTCTTTTGGTGGTGCTTCGAGTATTATAACGATGGGAATTCGTAGTGGCTATCTTCTGTCAAAGGGGAGGCCCAAATCAAGGAATAAGAAGACCTGCCATAATTATTTCTCATATTATGATATGCATGAATGCATGATCGTGTATGCGATGTTATATCATTTCCAGGACATCCCAAGTTTTATTACCCCTAGGAATTTTAAACAACATGATAAGAGAGACAAACGGTGGGAAGAAATTTTGATTAACAATTGATCTCATTAAAAACATCATTCATATGATCCAATGGTAACTTCTTACAAGCTTGATTCATAAACTGCAATGAAATCTAAATGACCCCATCCAACAAGACTGGTGGTGGTCAAAAGACAAAAATAAAATAAAAGGGGAGAACAAGATAATCAACGGGGTGGATCTCTAATCTCTGTGTAGTACAATGGTCCTCCTTGCCGGAAGTACTCCTCACTCCATTCGTTAGTTTCTTCAAATAATTTCTTTGTCTTTTCATGATCCCGTCCACGAGCGAAGCTATCGATCACAACATATTTGCTGTATAGTTGTCCCTCCAAGTACACACATTGCTCTAGGAAGCGATCAAATTCTTTACATTTTGGTAAAGGTATAGGCACATGCGCTTCTTCCATTTCCTTGATCTTGTCTCGGAGTCTTGCATTCTCTTTCAGCACTTCGGTCATTTGATCTTCTTTTGCTTCCAACTCCATCCTAGCAATTTTGAATTGGTTTCCCAATTCCTTGACTTTGGCTTTGTTCCTATTGTTGGCCATATGAAATTTCAAAGTTTCTTGACGATTCCTTTCTGCATCAGCGAGGGCTATCTGATATTCTTCCGTGGACATAAAAGAGTTTTCAGCTTTGGGTCGTTTCTTGGAACTACTTTCCCCTTCATACTCTTTTAGCTGACGGACCAAGTCCCTTTTCTTTTCTGTTAAGAAATATATTTCCATTTTTTTGTCTTCCAAATTCTGGCGAAGGTCCCTATTCTCCAATTATACTTGATAGAAGCAATCCTTAGGCACATCGTGTTGTAACTTAGTGGGTTGAAGATACAAGGAGATTTCCCTTTCAAAAGGAAACATAAGAGTTTTGACTCTTTCCTTCAACCAATCCACGTAAGGATCGAAAGCTAATACCTCTTTTAGCCCGAAGAATTCCTTTCCCTTCCTCCCCACATGTGCCCAAGCAATTTCCACCTTCTTTAGAAATTCTGGATCTTCTCCTTTTTTGCAACACATAGGTTCGACCTCCTTGGTTGTGGGTGGACGCCTCATGGAATAACCTAATTAACAAAGAGAGAGTACTGGATTGTAATTGATAACCCCTTTTGTTCCCATGAGTGGAACATTAGAGAAACCTGCAGAGTGAGAGATGACTTCGAAGCTATCCATCTTAAGTTTGTACCATTGGATATCGAAAGAGGTGAGTGTCATCACTTTGGATGCCCATGAACGAGGATCTTCTTTGAATGGCCCTTTGCTGGGTAACTGTGCCATGAACCATTTGTAAAGCCTAGGTGTACAACATACCACTACTCCTTCCTTTCCATGTCTGGAGTGGATGGCATGGTAAGTATCCACTAATAGCATAGGTTTAGGATTCTTATTCATGAAGATGCAAAGAGAAGCCAAGTCTACGATTTCTTTAATCTCAGGGAATAAGACAACTCTGTAAATGGTAGTAGCCAACAGAGCATAATAAGCATCCCAATTTCCTACGTTTTCCATTTCCTTAGCCTTACTTACCAAGAAATCTACAGGAAGACCACAAGTGACTTTGTTACGTCTCCATTTCCCTTTTACATCGTTAAGGCTCAAATAAAGAACCTTAGCAATGGCCTCAAAGTGAGGCTCAATAGGGACTCGAACAACTGGAACATGACTGGTGAGTTTAATGCGGAGAAGATGATCATACTCCTCAAGAGTAGATGCTAACTGGTAGTCTTGAAATGTGAAACAACGCAACTCCGGATCATAAAATTGTAACAA